>OU696698.1:43783283-44525411 GCA_916050605.2 Platycheirus albimanus
TTAAAACTTCTATGATTTCTGCCTCAGTAATAAGGGCATCAAGCGTATCATTCCGCAGTCCCGAATTTGCATAGTGTAAGGAAACACAAGAATCTAAGGGGTTAAGCAAACTATCAAAGTATGTACGAAGAACTTCCGGGCTTAAATTGCGATTGATAATTGGCGTTGTTCCATTGAGTTTCTTCGCTAGTTTCCAAAATTGACGTGAATCCCTACAGCTTGACATCTTAACAGCTTCCATTTCAAAATATGTTCTCTTCTTTTCCATACAAATATCTTTATACCGACGATTCGCTTCTAGATAGGATTCTTTAAAAAAATACAAGTTTTTTTCCCGGAAGAGCTTAAGCCATTTAAAGGACTGGTTTCTTGCCTTGGTGCAATCCTTGTTGAACCATGGTACTTTGTGGCTATTATTCCTAGTATATGTATTTGGGTACGAGTTTTTAATAATATTTTCCAGAGCAGAGAAACTTAATCGGTCCTGGTTAGCTATCAGTTGTATGTTTAAATTCGATCTGTATTTTTCTCCTTTAGATTCAAGCCATATCAATTTGGGAACAGGAAGAAGCGCTCGGTTTTCTTCAGCAATTTCTACTTTGGATCCAAAATTTACAATTATGGGCATATGATCAGAATAAGGCACATTATTAACTTCGAAATCAACAACGCGTTCATTCCAGTCTCCTCCTATTAAACAATAATCAACAACCAAAGTACCTTGTCCACTTACAAAAGTGTATTCACCGTTAGGGTCGCCAGGACTCGTTCCATTGAGCACTCTCAATCCATATGCATCACATAGGTCTAGTATTTTTTTCCCCTCGAATTACAAACAGTATCTTTAGAACGTCGGGTTATACCCCTCACAGCATTGTTAGTACCCTCTACACTCCCCAACCTCGCGTTTAGATCTCCTATCACCATGATATTAAGACTGTTTGAAAGTCCCATTGCTTCTTCCAAGATGCCGAAGTCTCTTTCCCATTGGTTGCAGTTTAAATATGCTGGATATATTTAAAAAAAAAGTTTTCCTTATCAATTTTCACGTCTAAAAATAAATGATTGTTCATATGCTGCAGTAAACAGTTGACGAACGTTTCATACAAAAATATTATTTCAAACTGATTCACATAATTATAAACGTCTGTAATCGAATTCTTATTATTTAAACCATGAATATTATATGACAAAATTTTTATATTAATTAATTCTATTTTGTTAGTTTTATTACTATGGCAGACGGCATTACATTTAAAAATAAAGTGGGAGCCCTGGAGCATTTTGATGTGCAGATTGAGAACCACTGGATTCGTTACTTTCGTTTTAATGTACTTTTTGTTTAATGTACTAAATATATGGCAAAGTGGTTGCTGTAGTCTGATACTTGTACGACTAAAACTGAAGTTTAAACGACCAAGAACCGATGGAGATGATATTGAACCTTTGTATATTAAATCTATAGTAATGGAACGTGCAGAATCGACGGTGTCGGCCTCGCGCGCCTCCACACAATTGACTCATTAGCAGACTTTGTGTGGACTTTAAGAATGACGAGACTCATGTTGCAGAGAATAGGTCAAAATTGAAGAAATCACAACTGAGTGCATTGGAATTCTGCATGAGTGGAATTGTCTTTTGCGGGTGGGTTTTTGTGTTAGTAGGATTTTATTATTTGTTTTTTTGGTTTGGTGGAAATGTATGGCAGCCATCTTTTATTTTCATTTTTTTGAATTGCTGTGATGGATTTTGTTGGCCTTGAAGAGGAATTGTATGAAAACGTTCATATTTCATGTGGCAGCTATGGTTGCCAATAAATAAATTTTTCTAGCAAAATAATAATGTTTGGTGATTTAGGTAATTATTGTGGGGCTTGCACTTTAGTGTATAAGTAAATAAAAGATGTATTATCTTTCTTTGTGAGTTTAGAACTGACTCATTGCGTTTATTGATTTTAACTTAATGCTATATTTGCTTACAAATCAATTTTATTATTATTATTATTATTATGCTGACTAAGATAATGAAAGGAAGTGTGTAGGAAATGAAGCGTTGGGTGCTAAGGGTAATGCACTTAGGTATATAGGAATGCGCTTAGTTAGGAATATGGAATATGGGAATCTTTTAGGAAAGGTATATGAAATGAATATGGGTATGAATTGTTGTTAACTTATGGGAATCTTTTAGGAAAGGTATATGAAATGAATATGGGTATGAATTGTTGTTAACTTATGGGAATCTTTTAGGAAAGGTATATGAAATGAATATGGGTATGAATTGTTGTTAACTTCTCCCCTTCTTAATTTTGAACGTCCTCGTTCATGATAATGAGTACTCGCATTTTCATTAGGTCTTTATCTAATGACGATAAGCCGGGGTCTGCATTTGTCGTGATTGTAACTTTTTTTGGCTTAAGTTTGGCGTATAGTAGCACAAGTATTATTGTTACAAGTATTCCTGTGACGCCGTACCACGTCCATTTGGTTATCTCAAGTGTAACTTTGAATTCCTTAATTTGTTGGTTGTTGACGAAGTGCAACTTGTGTAAGTACGGTAGGGAGATTTTTTCATTGAAGGCGGATTCGTTCAAAACTGTTATTTTTGGTGCTGGATGGTGATTTGCGATTAATGGCTTATCTGTAATATATTCTCTACCATTAATTTTAATTTTTTTATCATACGTTATTAGGAAGGAACCATTAAGGACTATTCGCTGGTCCCTTTCCTCAACAGTTATGTTCTTGTCCCTGGCGATGATGATTCCATCTGCGACAACTTCTATTTTTTTTATATGATCGGCGTGAGTAGATGGGCATTGTGCCGTGTTATTATTCAGGAGGTGAGAGAGGCAGGAATTTTTGGGATCTATTTTGCAGTAGGAGTAGATGGGAGCTTTTTTACATGTACTTAAAGGATAGTTTATTTTTTTACAATTTGCTGACCTGTTGGAACTTAAATCTAGAATTTTGTTGTCATAAATGACTGGCGAGATTTCAAAATATTGACAAATTTCTTGAACTTTAGGTATTTTGATTAAGTATACCAGAGTATCGTTTTGGTAATACATTTTAACATCAGCAACATTTAACAAATCACTTATTTCAGTTACAATATTTTCTTTCATTTCAATTAGTTCTATTTCGTCTAAACTTAAAATTAAAGGATTTACAATATTATTTTTAGCCAATATTAAGGAGTAGATATTATTGCTTAAATTATTTATTATTATTCTATTTCTTCTAGACATTATCGAAGTTAGTTTTTCATAGTTATCAGCCGTTCCTTGTTTACTTAGAGCGTTAATATTTAGATTATTAATCGTGTCGGTAATTTCATCTAATTTATTTTGAATTTGGGTGTTAATATCAATTTGCCTGTTAGTACTCCTAGTCAATTCATCTTCCTGTATTTTTAACATTTCCATATCTTGGTGATCGGGTGTCCCTGCGATAAATTTTATTGCGGAACCTATGAAATCTATGGATCGTCTTTTTCTAATTGGAGATTTAAGCAATCTTAACAAACGTTCCAATTCATCTTTGTCTTGTAGGAGTACTTCTTTGCATCTTTCATCCTTGATACGGTTTAACATATTTGTATTTTCAGACAAAATCGTTTCAATGTCAGAAAAATTCGTAGTATGTTTTAGGTAAAAATAATCTTGATAGATAGCAACTTCACCTGCTGGTATGGGGATATAGAGGAATAGTCTATAATATTTGCAGTTCCTAGCCATATTTGGGTTAATCTGGAAGTAGAGTATCATCTCAAATTATTTTTGTGAGCTTGTCTGCCTTGGATTATAATTGCAGTGCCTAAATCAGCCTGAACTGTTTTCTGATTATATAATTTAGATAGTTTATTTCCAATTCTTTTATTGGTTTTTAAGTATACCTTATCACCTGGGTTAAATTCCTTGGGTGTGGTATTATTATTGTGAAATTCTAGATATTTGATTTGTTTGATTTTAAGTTTGGAAATTATTTCGTTTCTCATTTGGTTAGAAATATCATGAAATATTTCCGAAGGTTTATAACCTGTAACTGAGTGAATTGAGTTATTATATTTAAAGGTTGATAGTAGCATTAACTCGACAACATCTGTGGTAGTCTCTTTTGTACATCTAGCTATTTCTGCAAGAGTGGAGTGAAATCTTTCCACTTGTCCATTGCTTTGACTATGAAGTGCTGGTACGGAATGTGTTGAAATATTAAACTCATTTTTTAATAATGCTTGAGTTGAAAATGATGTAAAAGCACCTTCATTGTCTATAACTACTATTTTTGGATTTCGGAATTGGGAAATGATTTCAATCAATGGAATTTTGATATCTAGAGAATTTCTTGAAGGAATATGTTTTATGATGGCAAATTTTGAAAATTTGTCCATACAAGTTATAAAATATTTTTTACTAGTATTGTAAATATCCAAGTGCAGAATTTCTCCTACATACGTGGGAATTGGTGTTGCACCGATTGGATGTTGTGTTGGTCTGCGCTGGTATTTATTTTCTTTACAAATTTTACACTTAGAAGCGTATGTATTACATAGTTTCCTAAGATTTGGGAAATAATATTCAGCGATAATTTGTTTGAAATTTTCCTGTGGGCCCCTATGTGCTCTGTTATGCTCATTTACGATCAGTTCTTCTTGGTCATTTATGTTTAACACATCTTGAACAAGTTTTTTTGCATATTTCATTTTTACATTGGGAAATGCAATCATTAGATCGTTTTGGACTTTTCCTAAAGTTTCAAGGGTGCAATAGATTCCATTGACTACTTCAGTATGAAGAATATCACGCATTAATTCAATAAGTTCTGCAATAGTTGTAAATGTTATAACATGTCTAACCTGCTTTTTGAAAAGAATTTTTACTTTTTTGCTTTTCTCAGAAGCTTGACTAATAAATATTTGATTCTTGAAGCAATTGATAGGATTTTCTACTGAGGGTATAACTTTAGTTAATGATTCCTCGCTGTGAACAGTTTGTCCTGAGGTAGAGATCGTGTTTATATGCTGTCGAGATAGTGCGTCTGCTACCTTGTTTTCCTTACCAGGTTTATAGTGAAAGGTTGGAGAATATTCTTCTATGAATGCTCTCCATCTTTTCAGTTTGGTATTAGGAGTTTTTCGGATATCGCAAAAGTGAGTGGTTGATGGTCTGTATAGATATGAACATCGGGCGCACCGTAAAGGTAGTTCCTCAAGTTTTGCAATGCCCAAACTATCGCAAGCATTTCACGTTCATTCGTTGCAAACGCCTCTTCGGATTTGCTCAAAGTTCGAGATATCATTGTAATGGGTCTTCCGCCTTGAGAGAGAACTGCACCAATTGCCTGCGATGACGCGTCTGTAGTCAAATCCAAAGGCTTTCGGAAATCAGGGTAAAATAGTAATACATCTTCTGATGCTAAAATGTTCTTTATTCTGTTAAAAGCACATATAGCTTCTGAATTCAAGTGTATTTTTATGTTTTTAGACTTATTTTCCCCTATGTGTCCGTTTTCTCCTCTAAGGTATTTAGTCAAAGGTTTAGTTATCTGGGCATAGTCTTTCACAAATCGGCGGTAATAGCCGGAAAGTCCTAGGAAAGATCTTAAAGCACGAAGTGTTTTAGGCACTTCGAAACCAACAATGTCCTTTACCTTATTAGGGCAGGTCTTAATACCTTCTCCAGAAACAAGAAATCCTAGAAATTCAACTTCATGTTTGAAAAATTTACATTTTTCGGGAGATATTCTCATGTTAGCGTTAAAGAGTTTAGAAAATACTATTCTTATGTCCTCTAAATGCTCATTTTCGGTTTGCGAAAATATTATTACGTCGTCTATATAGACGTGACAACGCTTTCCAATGTCACTTCTGAGAATGTTATCGATTGCTCGTTGAAAGATGCTTGGAGCGTTCTTCAAGCCAAAAGGCAATCTGCAAAATTCATACTTTCCGTTATTTACGGAAAAAGCTGTTTTTTCACGGTCCTTTTCTTCTAAAAGAATTTGATGGAAACCGGATTTTAGATCTATTGTTGAATAAAATTTAGCTTGTCCCAAATTCGATAAGATGACAGAACTCTCGGGAATGGGATACCGATCCGGGATAGTGCGTTCGTTCAGCTTTCTGTAGTCAAACACTAGCCTAGATTTGGGAGTACCGTCTTCGTTCTTACCTTTTTTCCCTACTACCAATATGGGAGTGTTGTATGGGGAGTGTGATGGTCGTATTATTCCATCATGAAGCATTCTTTGTAATTCTTTGTTAACGAAGGGGACAGCCGCCATGTTGTATGGTCTTGGTTTTGAATAAATAGGTTCTAAATCTAGCGTTCTAATGCTAGCTTTTATGTTTGTGTTGAAAGGCAAACTTTCATTGGGCTGAGCGAAAACTTCCTTAAAGTCTTCAATTAATTTTTTAAACTCATCCCTGACGGTTTCAGGAACTGTTGTCGAATCGATTTCTAAATTATTTACCTGCTGGCATTTAAAATATTTAATTTGCATTTCGCCATTTTCGTAAATTAGTAAAGACTGTTCGGTATCAATGTGTGCTTTAATTTGCACGAGAAAATCATACCCTATTATTGCATCAAAAGTTTTTAATTGGGGAAGCAGGAAAAAATCTGTAGTTTCACCACAAAAATGTATTCTACATTTCTCGGTTATTGTGTTGTCACCGTTAAGGGATTTAACCTTAAATGGTTTGTTATTAGGGATAGCTTTTAAAAAGGGTATATTTTTAATATAGTTTTTGGCTGTACCAGTGTCTATTAGAATCCTCATAACGATTTTATCGTCGAGTTTCTTTTCAACATATGGTAGAGCCGACTTTATTCTAAAAAATGTAGCTGATCGTCGTATTCCCCATTGAAGGTTTGATATTCGTCTTCAAATTCATATTCTGTATCGCAGTCAGGACCAGGACTACTCTTTGGTTCTTTGTTGTCATTTTTTGACTTTATGAAATTTATTCGTTGCGTTTTTGCCAACTGTACCTTATCGGAATCAAGTGGGCGCTTAAAAGTCCTACTGAATTCATAGTTTTGCGGCTGTTGCCTGATGGTCTGATTACTACTGCCCGCAGGTGCCGCTTGTTGAATCTGTGATTTTTGACTGTGTCGGACTCTAGACGAGTTGTCGACACTCATATGATCACTGGGTGCTGCTGGTTGGTAATTTTGATTTTTCTGATAGATATTCGGGGGGTGCGGTTGAGTAACTCGCCTATAGTTGGGGTTGTTCCGTAGAGGAACGTTTACTGATCTGGGATCAGCATAAAGGCTGTTATCAAAGGCTCTAGCGAAGTTATACCTATATTGGTTTGCTTCAAGCTCTTGGGCCTTGGCTAATGCAGAGGGCAAGTCTTCGCAACCAGCAGAGAACAAAATATTGCAAATGGGCTTATTAAGGCCTGAAATAAACACACGCAATGCATCACCTCGGTATTTCGTTGCTAAAGAATTAATTAATTGGTTATTACCTGAATAATCCATGGAAATTTTGTTAGTGATTGAAGTTAGATGCTTCTCTACTCTATCGAAGTACTCCGATATGGACAAAGTTCCTTGGCATAAAATGCTCAATTGGTTCTCTAAAACGTGAAGTGGGCGTTTGTCAGAGTACGAATTGTCAAGACGAGCAATTATTGCGTCAATATTAAGGACCGTGTTAAAAGAAGATAAAATTAAATCAGCGGAACCGACAATTTTGTTACGAATTATTGCGACAGCCTGATAGTGTCTCTAGGATCCTTCATAAGGCTGAAATAATTTCATGGCAGTCTTGACAGCTTGGCGCCAAGAAATGTATTTTGCACTTTCACCAGAAAAATCTGGTATGGATTTAACTACATCCAGTGAAATTTCACATTTTACCGTTGGAAGAACGACAGAAATGGGCTCATAGGCCACGACTGAAGGGGATTGTAAATGTACTGAGTTTACTTTGTCTGTTAATTCTTCAATTTTATCTAAGACACCTTCGTTAACTTGCTTATTTTCTTCAGTTAACTCGTTTATTCGCGAAACTATAGACGCACATGCTGTTTCTACGGCTGCTTGAAATGATTTGGGCAATTTCAGCCATTGTGATTTAATAACCAAAATTATTCGTTCAAATTATAAATTATTTTTAAATAATACAAAAAATAGCACTAAAATAATACTTATTAGTTTCTTACAAAATAAAAACCAGCATCGCTTCCGTATGTAAGTATTTCTCGATCACAGCTTAATACACCGCTTTTATTGAGACAAATCACAGCTTAATACACCGCTTTTATTGAGACAAAAATGTTCCGCAGAAAAAAATAAAGAGTGGGTTTTTTTTTATTTATTTATACGCGTTTTTGTGTAAAATAATTGCTCTATTCTCTTTTTATGAAGATTTTCGGAGCACACAATACTATGCGAAAAAAAATAGTTGGGCGCCAGTAAATAAAAGATGTATTATCTTTCTTTGTGAGTTTACAACTGACTCATTGCGTTTATTGATTTTAACTTAATGCTATATTTGCTTACAAATCAATTTTATTATTATTATTATTATTATGCTGACTAAGATAATGAAAGGAAGTGTGTAGGAAATGAAGCGTTGGGTGCTAAGGGTAATGCACTTAGGTATATAGGAATGCGCTTAGTTAGGAATATGGAATATGGGAATCTTTTAGGAAAGGTATATGAAATGAATATGGGTATGAATTGTTGTTAACTTATGGGAATCTTTTAGGAAAGGTATATGAAATGAATATGGCTATGAATTGTTGTTAACTTATGGGAATCTTTTAGTAAAGGTATATGAAATGAATATGGGTATGAATTGTTGTTAACTTATAAATGCACTCAAGGATTATAGGTATGCGGTATTTGAGGATTACCTATATAAGGTATGTATATTAAAAATCGAGGACGTTGGTTGAAACAAGAAAAAAAAAAATAAAGCACATGAATTCTAGAATTATTAATAGGTATATGTTATATCACAGATCGCTTGTGCGCCCACAGAAAAAGAATAAGACTTTAAATTCAATCGAAAATAATACGATCGAAGATAAGAAACACTGAAATCTATAAGCAGCTCTGCTGCATAAGCATTTAAGTATCTAACCATAAACAAGATAATCTTAAGCAGTCAAAAGAACTATTCTGCTGCATAAGCAACAATGTATTATAAAAGGGTTTGCTTGAAAAAGCATACTCTCAGTTTTTAAGACGATCACTTACAGCCAAAGATTTCCCCCGACCAACGGTAAGGGATCTGAGGCTTCAATAAAAAAATATCCCAAAGAAATAAAAACGGATATTTTATTTTTGTTGCCCTGTTCTCACGAACAGGAAGAAATCATTTTTTTAGTGCGTTTTAATTACTCAATTAAAAATGGCGCAGTCGGTAGGATTGTGAAAAAAAAAAAATCTATTAGTGCAAATAATAGAGAATATCACAATCTAGTGATCGAACCATTCCAAACGTATATTGGAACACGGGACGTATCGAAACAAAAAAATTTATTCACTATTTCCAAACGAATATTGGAATATAAAAACCCGGTGGTGTATATGTAAAAATCAAAAATTTTTATAAAAAATAAAGTTCAGTTCAAGTGTAGTGACTCAAGATTTGCGAAGAAAATAAAAAATCTTCAAGCAAACATATGTTACGATTTCCGTAGAGGAAGCATAGAAGAACTAAAACTAAAACACCGGTGAATAGACAAAGAAAAAAAAAAAAAAAAATCATCAACATTGATTTCAAAAGAAAACTTTCGCGTTTTATCATACAAAACAAAAATAGAAACATGAACGCACAACAACAAGCAGCAGCACAACAAAATGCAGCAGCACAACAAATTGCAGCAGCACAACAGCAAGCAGCAGCGCAACAAGCCGCACAAGTTCAACAAGGTAATAATATAGAACTAGGCATCAATAATAATATTGTACAAAACATGAACTTAAAAAGAGTCTTAGAACTCAACCCCTTAAAATACATCGAACGATTATCAACGTTTGATGGCAGAACAGAAGACCTACCGATCTTTATTAGCAACGTCGACGATATAATTCCTACCCTACTAACTTATAATGAGCAGGGCCAAAAAATGTGTGTCAACCTACTTAAATCAAAGCTTATAGGTCGCGCCAGACAGGCAATTGAAATTCACACCCATTTAACTAAATGGAGTGATATAAAAGCTATGTTATTAGAAAATTTTGGCGGTTTTAAAAACAGCTATCAATTATACGATGACCTTAGAAACTCGCAATTTAGAGGAGATGTCCTCAAGTATTATAATTATATTCAAAAAACACTCTCATTACTTAACCAAAAGTGCCTACAAGAAAACAATCATTTAGATATTCCTAGAAATAACAATACGGCTTTAAATATATTCAAGGAAAAATTACCAGTTCACATGAGAACTATTTTATACTCTTTAAAACCTTCTACCATGGAGTTAGCCCTCCACGAATTGTCACAGGCAGGTTTTGTCAGTCGCAGTCCTGACTTGAATATTTCAAATGACAAAAAGGAAGTTAGACATAAAAATAATAATTTTAAACAAAATATAAATAGCGGACATAATTTTAACCCTAGAAACAATAATCAGAACCCATTTAGAAATCACTGGCAACCAAAGCCATACAACCCCCAAAATAACTTTAATTCTAATTACTCCAACCAGAGGCAATACAATCCAAATTACCAAAGACCTAATGAAAACAGGCAACATTATAAGCAATACCCTCAACAATTTGAACCAATGGATATAGATCCTGGCTCATCTCAAATCCGACGAAACAATCCTCCTAAAAACAATTATATTGAACAAGAATCTAAAGCCAATGATGTAAATTTTCAATATGCAGCCTCGGAGACACGAAACAGGGTTTACCCTATATCAAACTAACAAAAGAAAATACGTCTATCAGATTGTTAATCGATACTGGTGCAACGAACAGTATAATAAATTAAGAAGATACTCCACCACAATATTTAAAAACAAGATTTACCCCACTGACAATTAGAACCGCAGGTAGTCCCATAACTATTTTTAAAGACGCAATTTTTCCAAAAGACAAATTTGCTATACCTATCTTACAAAACGCTGAATTTCAAATTTATAAATTTTCTGATGAATACAATGGTTTGTTAGGTAATAATATATTAATCCCAAATAATGCAAAAATACTTTACAAAGAAAAATTATTAATAATAAATGAACTACCATTCCCACTCTTCTTTGATAAAAATGAAGAAACTGAATATGAAAATATGGTAAATTATATGAATAACATTGAAGAAGATCTTAAAATACCAGATTTTACCAACGAGTTACGCACAGATCATTTAAATAACGAAGAAAAATCTGAGTTATTCAAAATCATCAATCAAATGAACCAAGCTTTTTATAATAAAGGTGATGATTTGACATTCACCAATTATGTCAAACATAAAATACCAACTGACGATAATTCACCTATATATACTAGAATTTATAGATACCCAGAGATTCACAAACAAGAAATTAATCGTCAAATTAAGGAAATGTTGGAACAAAAAATTATCGAGCCTTCAACATCCCCATATAACGCTCCAATCTGGATAGTCCCTAAAAAGGAAGATCACAGCGGAAACAAAGAATGGAGAATCGTTATCGATTATCGCAAATTAAACCTTAAAACTAAAGAGGATAAATTCCCAATCCCTAACATTGAAGCAATACTCGACAAGCTTGGGCATTGCAATTATTTTAGTACTTTAGACTTGACTAAAGGATTCTATCAAATCGAAATAGAAGAAAACGATCGTGAAAAAACGGCATTTAGTACACTTTCTGGACATTATCAATTTCTACGAATGCCATTCGGACTTAAAAATGCCCCCGCGTTCTTTCAACGATTAATGAATGAAGTCTTAAAAGATTACATTAGTAAAATTTGTTACGTATATTTAGATGATATAATAATTTTCTCTACAAATTTACAAGAACATAGTCAACACATAAAATTAATACTAAACGTTTTAAGAAAAGCTAATCTGAAAGTATCTCTCAATAAATCAGAATTCATGAGACATGAAACCGAATTTCTTGGTCATGTTATTACTCCTAATGGTATTAAACCAAATCCCAAAAAACTACTAGCAATTCAAAATTTTCCAATCCCCACTACAGTGAAGGAAATTCAATCATTCCTTGGACTTACAGGGTACTATCGTAAATTCATTCAGGATAACGCTAAAATCATAAAACCATTTACACTCTGTTTGAAGAAGAATGCTAAAATAAACATAAATGAAGAAAGTTACAAGAACGCATTTTTAAAATTAAAAACCATGATGACCGATAACATAATAAACAGACACCCTGACTTTTCAAAAGATTTCATATTGACTACCGATGCATCGAATTTTGCTGTAGGTGCAGTCCTTAGTCAATCACATGGTCCATTATGTTTTGCATCAAGAACATTAAATAAACATGAACAAAATTATTCCACAATAGAAAAAGAGCTTTTAGCTATTGTGTGGGCAACAACCCAATTCCGACACTATCTGTACGGAAGAAAATTCACAATCAGAACAGACCACAGGCCATTAGTATGGCTAAGTACTTTAAAAGAACCTAATTCCAAATTACAACGGTGGAAAATTCGGCTTGAAGAATATGACTTCAAAATTGAGTTTATTCAAGGAAAAGAAAATAAAGTGGCAGATGCCCTTTCAAGAATTAAAATTAATGAACCAAAACTAAATATATTAGAAGAAGAAGATTTAAGAACCAATCATAGTGCAGAAGAAGATAATTCTCTTTTCATACCTATTAGCGAAAAACCTCTCAACTATTTTAAGAGACAAATTGTTCTTGATTCCAGCGTAAATGGTGATCAAACAATTTCATTCCCGCATGTTGGTAAAAGGAGAATAACATTTAAATGTTTAAACCCCAATGAAAAATTATATTTACAAATAATAAATGAAGTTGATACAAATATCACAAATGCTATATACATTGCAAACGATGAACAATTTAACGAATTTCAGAAAGTATGGATCCAAGAAAATAAAATGAAAAAGAATATATTATTTAGAAGTACAAAATTACTAAAAGATTTAAATATAAAAGATGCATATGAAACTATACTTAAAACACACAAAGAATTTAATCATTTAGGAATTGATAAACTTTATTTAGAACTTATCAGAGAATATTATATCCCGAATTTTAAGGAATTAATTAATAAAATAATAAACCAATGCAACTTCTGTATGACGAAAATAGAAAGACATCCATTAAAACTACCTTACGAAAAAACGGAAACACCCAAAGGTCCACATGAACACTATCACCTAGATATATGGTACAGAGATAAAAATAGGAAATACCTAACGTGTATTGATAAATTTTCTAAATACGCAGCGATTGAACGAATCAAAAATAAAACTTATATTGATGTTATTAACGCCATGACTAAAATATTCTCGTATATGGCTAACCCAAAAATAGTAACCTTAGATAACGAAAACGCTTTTGTTGCAGAAACATTAAAAAACTTTTTGTCCAATAGCAACATAGACGTACATTACAGTACAGCTAATAGACACACCGGTAATTCAGATATAGAGAGATTTCATAGTACCTTAAACGAACACCTCAGAATTTTAACTCAAGTAGAAAAAACAGATCCTTTCCCATTAATAGACGAAGTTATAAAAACTCTCTCAATCTATAATAAAACAATACACTTAACAACAAAAGAAAAACCTATCGACATTCATTTAAATAAATTAAATAATGAAGTCATCTACAAACAAATAGAAAACTCAAAAGAAAAAATATTGAATAAAATAAATGAAAATAGGAAAGATACTGATATAAATGAAGAATTTATTAAAACAACGGCACAAGATAGAATAAAAAATAAAATTACCCCTAAATATAAAAAAGCTAAAGTAATTAATAAATGTAACAAAAAATATACAATAGAAGAAGGAAACCCCTTTAAAAAACAAGCAAATCGTATTCTCCATAAAGATCAGTTTCATAAAGAAAAAAAATTTAAGAATGAAATCCTTGATTTCAGGTCTAATTCAACAACCGAAACGAATGTTTCCAACCAAGCAACTATGGGAACAACAAATGAAGACATTAATTAAAATAATAATTTTCACAACTTTCATTTTAACAATAAAAACACAGGAATTACAAATAACAAACTTAAACCACGGTAACGGTTTTATAATATTACAATTAGGAGAACAGAAGATTATAGACAACTACACTAAAATTCTTCATATAATAAACTTAACTAATTACGAACAGAATATAAAATTATTAGAAAATAACGTTAAGGAACTTCCAATACTAGAAAATGATGTAAACAATTTGTCAGAGCATAATCAAGAAATTATAAATATGATGAATCACTGCAGGAAAGAATTTGAAACTATAATTCCCCATCAAAGGCATAAAAGAGGACTGTTAAATATAATAGGTTCAGGAATGAAATTCCTATACGGAACAATGGACGACGACGATCGTCTAGAAATTGAAAAACAAATTAAAATTATTGAAACAAATACCCATAACTCAATTACACACTTAAATCAACAAATAAAAATAAACGACCATTTCAACAATCAGATTAAAACCCTTACAGAAACCTTTAATTCCAAAGCCAAACAGATATCTGAAACCATAAAGAATTTTAACAACGCTCACGAAGATTTAGAAAGAGACTTCCATAAGTTTAAACTCGAAATAGAAATAAAAGAAAATATTAGATACATCTTAAATGATATTGAAAAAATAAAAGATATCATATTAACTTCAAAGCTAGGAGTCCTAAGTAGAGATATATTAACGGAAAAAGAAATAAGTAAAAACAACATCAGGTTAGAAACTCTTGAATACATAAAACTTAACCTAGCTCTTTATAATAAAAACATAATTTTTATCATAGAAATTCCAAACCTTTCCGATGAAGTTTACGAAAAAATATATGTACAACCAATACCAAATGTTGATAAGAACTTCCAACTCAAAATAAATCAAAACATGTATTTAGCAAAAGGAAAAGAAATCTATAATAACACTAATCTTAAGAAATATTTGAAATCAATAAATGATAATTGTATAACACATATTTATGAAAATAAAATGAAATGTAATCTAGTTGAAAATCATAATGAAGATGTATTAGAAATAGGAAACAACAATATTATAATTATTAATTCTAAGATTGAAAAAATTAATCACAATTGTAATAGCCAAGAAATAACAATAAAAGGAAATTATTTGATTTCTTTAGAAAATTGTTACGTAGAAATAAAAAATAAAACCTATAAGCGAATGGAATATAAAAACGAAATATTGTTACCAAATACTATATTAAATATTAATTACACCAAAATAAATGAAATAACTTTTGAAAAAATTAATTTCCAAAACATAGAAAATATAAAAGAGATTAAAGAACTTAAACTAGCCCACAAAGAAACAAAAACAACTTTATACCTTATAATTGCAATAGTAATTTTATTAATCATTATATACATAATTTTGAAATTTAAAAAGGACCAAACTAAAATAAATGTAAATCTTCCAAGAGTCGCTTTCCAACCCATAGAAGAATCTTTGGGGGGAGGTGTTATATCACAGATCGCTTGTGCGCCCACAGAAAAAGAATTAGACTTTAAATTCAATCGAAAATAATACGATCGAAGATAAGAAACACTGAAATCTATAAGCAGCTCTGCTGCATAAGCATTTAAGTATCTAACCATAAACAAGATAATCTTAAGCAGTCAAAAGAACTATTCTGCTGCATAAGCAACAATGTATTATAAAAGGGTTTGCTTGACAAAACATACTCTCAGTTTTTAAGACGATCACTTACAGCCAAAGATTTCCCCCCGACCAACGGTAAGGGATCTGAGGCTTCAATAAAAAAATATATCAAAGAAATAAAAACGGATATTTTATTTTTGTTGCCCTGTTCTCACGAACAGGAAGAAATCATTTTTTTAGTGCGTTTTAATTACTCAATTAAAAATTATGTATATGCAACCTACTTTATTTGATTGCCGCTTTTCTTAGTTAACAATCGTTTTACATGATGTGCTGTGTTTGAACTTAATAAGTACCTATTCTGAAATACTAAAAACGAGAAATTTCTAAAACTCTTTCTTTTCAAATAATTCTAACCTTCCCTTTCCTAAAGAAAACTATACTTATGTATGATTTTTACAACGATTGCACAAATGACTATAGGTAAAAAGAAATAAAATTTTTAAAAATGCATAGGTACACAAATATTTACCCAGGAAATTACTATTTAATGTTAAAAAAAACCTTATAAATTTTGCAGAAACCCGTAGAGCTGGCAATCATATCGCAGTATTTGTTATTGAGTGATATTTTTATTGGGAAGTGATTGTGTGAGTGTATTGTGTTGAAATTGAAATTTGGCAAATTCTTGCTATCTGTGCTGGTCATAAATATTTGCAAAAAAAAATGCACGACTGGGTTGCACGAACTTGCTCTAATGTCTGAGAATTGTTTATTGGCTGCATAATTTGGATTTAAAAGTATTTCGCAAATTCTTCTATTTTTCAAATTCAATTAAGAGTTTTCTCAGGAAAATTAAGTAAATTAAATTTCAAAAATTGTTTTTTTTTTTGGAAAACTTTTTGAAAACATTTTTCAAAAAAAAATTCAAAAACGATAGTTTCATTCATACCTATACATTTTTGAAAAAAATAATGGTCAGTTTTCAAAATATTAACTTTTTTCCAAAAATTTAAAAAATGTTTTAAAAATACATAAAAATATTTTAAAGAAATATCGGTATGCAGTATAGATTGAGCTATCTACACCTTTATACATATGTGTAAAATATCAAAAGTATCGGTTGAGCCGTTATTACAAAAAAATTAAATTTCCCATCTGTAGGTAGGTACCTACAATATGTAAAAAAAACTCTACGATATAAAAAAACTTTTTTTTCCACGAATGCATAACTTGCCTTATAATACCTATAATCGCAAGTAAAAATATTGAAAATTGCCAAAAATATAAATACATAATATCAAAATATTTCGAAAATCAAATATATTTTTTTTTAATTATTAAAAATGACTTCAATGACTACATATTTATTAAATTGAAAAATATATATCTACATATTTATATTTTTCAAACCACGTCGGCATTTAGCTTTTATTTGAAATATATTATTTTACATTATTAGCATTTTAAACAAAAAAAAACTGCTTTTCTACTTGGCTATGGCTAAGCATTTACATACAAACGATTTTCCTTGTATGTATAGGTGTAAAATACAACCAGTTCCACTCAGTTTCCATGAAACACCTCAACTCAACATTTATTTCATTACTTATGATATGACATTCTAAACAACATTTTCTATTATTCTTGCAACATTCTACTCTTCTTCGCAATTTTCTCTGCCAGCACATTGACAGCGACATCCAACGTTCAACAATCGCGTAATTTTATACTCATTGACGCCATTACTATAGTGTCTATATACAAAGCCCTAAGTTAACTTTTATTAATCATTGTTATTACATAACCAAAAAAGCTAATAACAATACACTCACACAATCACTTCCCAATAAAAATATCACTCAATAACAAATACTGCGATCTGATTGCCAGCTCTACGGGTTTCTGCAAAATTTATAAGGTTTTTTTTAACTTTAAATAGTAATTTCCTGGGTAAATATTTGTGTACCTATGCATTTTTAAAAATTTTATTTCTTTTTACCTATAGTCATTTGTGCAATCGTTGTAAAAATCATACATAAGTATAGTTTTCTTTAGGAAAGGGAAGGTTAGAATTATTTGAAAAGAAAGAGTTTTAAAAATTTCTCGTTTTTAGTATTTCAGAATAGGTACTTATTAAGTTCAAACACAGCACATCATGTAAAACGATTGTTAACTAATAAAAGCGGCAATCAAATAAAGTAGGTTGCATATATATACCTATTAATAATTCTAGAATTCATGTGCTTTATTTTTTTTTTCTTGTTTCAACCCACGTCCTCGATTTTTAATATACATACCTTATATAGGTAATCCTCAAATACCGCATACCTATAATCCTTGAGTGCATTTATACACTAAAGTGCAAGCCCCACAATAATTACCTAAATCACCAAACATTATTATTTTGCTAGAAAAATTTATTTATTGGCAACCATAGCTGCCACATGAAATATGAACGTTTTCATACATTTCCTCTTCAAGGCCAACAAAATCCATCACAGCAATTCAAAAAAATGAAAATAAAAGATGGCTGCCATACATTTCCACCAAACCAAAAAAACAAATAATAAAATCCTACTAACACACAAACCCACCCGCAAAAGACAATTCCACTCATGCAGAATTCCAATGCACTCAGTTGTGATTTCTTCCATTTTGACCTATTCTCTGCAACATGAGTCTCGTCATTCTTAAAGTCCACACAAAGTCTGCTAATGAGTCAATTGTGTGGAGGCGCGCGAGGCCGACACCGTCGATTCTGCACGTTCCATTACTATAGATTTTATATACAAAGCTTAGGGTCAAGAATAACTCCTAAGTCAGAAAACAAGAAGTCTTTACTAAGAGGACATAAGTCGAACGTATAGTTAAAAAGAAACGTTTTATATTGCACCATTCCCTAAATATTACCAAGCCCTTTTGCAATAGAAAGCAGTCAGAAGTAGATTTAATTCTTTTGAAAAGTTTAATGTCATCAGCATAAATAAGAACGGACGAATTTTTTATAATCGAAACCAAGTCATTTATGAAAAAAACAAATAAAATTGGACCTAAATGGCTGCCTTGAGGGACACCAGAATCAACAACAAATTGGTTCGAATACTCATTACGAAACACAATACTATATAGTCTATTTTTTAAATACGATGAGATCCAATTTATGAAATTGCTGTTAAAGCCTTGATTGCTTAACTTTAAAATTAAAGTGCGACGACACAACTTGTCAAAGGCCTTACTAAAGTCGGTAAACACACAATCGACTTGTTCACGTTTTTCAAAAACATCTAAACAAAAGTACGTAAAGTTAAATTAATTAGTAACGGTTGACTTTTTTTTGACAAATCCATGTTGGTTTTCACATATAATTGAAGAACAGTGAAAGGAAAGAATATTACATACAATTGACACAAACAGTCTTGGTATCACAGATAATTTTGCAATAGGTCTGTAGTTCATTATTACATTTTTGGGACCTTTCTTGTGAACAGGTGTAATGAATGCACTTTTCCAGATATTGGGAAAAAGCGAACTTTTTAAGGACTTATTAAAGAGAACACATAACGGGTATGATAAATAAGCAACACATTTTTTCAAAATAAACGATGGAACACCATCAGGTCCTGAACTGAAACACTCATCCAATGACATGATATTTTGTGCTACGGTGTCTTCGCTTATTTCAAAACTAATTGAATTCAGGTGACTGTAACTTGGCTCAGAAGTAGAGAAATTGGAGGTGTTGTCATAGATAACATCTTCGAAAGCTTCCTTGAAGTAGTTTGCAAACATGTTAGCAATAATTTAGGTTCATGACTAGTTGACGACGAATTTGACATAGAGTTTAGGTAAGCACTTGATTTTCTTTTGCAGTTAACAAACTTCCAGAAAGTATCTGGATTCGATTTAAGATCACATTCTATTTTACGAATATAATTTTCATATAAGGAATCTGAGTATTCTGTGAAAAGTTGTTTAAGAAAATTCTACCATCTTCATCCGTTCTTGTCCTATTGTATTTTAAAAATATTTTAAATTCAAGTTTTTTGTATTCGGTATGATGTGGAGAAGACAGGTTTAAGTTGAGCGCAATATCTAATGCGCGATGATGCCGATCTTCTTCTATTAATTTAACAGCAGATTCTAATACTGCAGTTTCGGCGCTAACGGTGTCGGAGAAAAATACCAGATCCAGAGTTCTTATTTTTTACTCCATTGAATTGGCTCAATCCACATGAAGACATACCATCTATTAATGAAAGCTCATTAGAACTCAACGCATCAATCGAAACGTAGAAGCAATCATTGTCAATTGAAACCCAGTCCACATTTGATAAGTTAAAGTCACATACGACCAAAATTTCGTCTTCAGGTTCAAGTTGGACGTAGACACTTTCAATACATCATTAAATTTTTCATAAAGGTCATTGTTTGAACTTGGAGGTATGAAAGCCGCTATGATAAATAAATTATTGGACTTCAATTTGATTTTAACGCACAAAACTTCAACATCTGTGGATCTGAAGTCGTCAACCAGGTAGCATAAAAGAGAGTTTTTGATCTCAATAAGAATTCCACCTCCTGACGATCACGTCTGAATGTTAGATAAGAGCCATCGAAAAGCTCCGAGTCAAGAAATGAGTTGTTCAATGTTCAGCCAAGTTTCTGTTAGTATAATGACGTCGTGAGGAAGATTGCTTACATTTTTGTAGATAGTGTTGGTCTTTGTCCGAAGTCCGTTTACATTTTGGTAATATGTATATTAATATTTTATTAAGCTGCTTTGACGTTGATTCAGCGTTGTCCGGTCTTGGCGAAAAGGGATCTGAGTTGTTCTACGGTTGGATGTCCTATTCACAAATTCATGAATGATTACAGCGATCGGCCAGAATGATGTCGTGTTTAATAGATGGAAAACTGAATCAGGAACACGTATTTTGAAAGAAGAATATTTTGAGTAGTTCCGATGCAGTATTTTCTCAACATTCAAAATGAATAAGTTTCCCAGCTTATCAGACAAATAGTTTTTGATATCTAGGGCATTTGTTGAGGGCGTAAGCTTGGATAGAAACAACACTTTTTGACCTTCTACAGCCCTGAGCCCAGACACGATAGGAGGTATCATCTCGTTAGTACGATTTGTATTGTCATTTGAACATTTTGGTTCGATATTTGGTGGATGTTGATTTTTAGATGGAAGTGTTGGTAAAGAACTGATGGATGAGTTGTCAATTGAAGTACTTGATGTCAATGATTGGTTATTTGGCACTGTCGTGGCAGCCAAAAAGATTGTAAAAACTCTGTTACTAAATGATGCAGGAGCAGTAACAATTGAGGAAGATGCCGAAAAGCCCGGGAAAGGAGTTGGTGCGTTGTTGGTGAAGTTGAAATTGGCGATTCGGAGAGGTAGTGTGTAGTCAGTAAATAAAGACGTAGCAGCTTTCTTCGATACTGGGTTTACATCAGAACTTTCATCATCAAGTTCGTCATTTCTACGTTTAGATGGTAATTCAGTTCTGCATTCTCAATGCGAAATGTTATAGCGAGTTTCATTCACGAAAAGAATTGCTCTTTCTGTCAAAAGAATTGACCTTTTTCACTTTTGAGAGTTTCATTCATTCAAAAAGTGCAATTCTAGATCGATTCTCAACACGAAAGAATGCATCTCACATGGTTTGGGAGAATCAATCTGAATACTTTTCTGTCAAACGTCAGATGAGAAATAATTTGTTATTTTTTGTGGTTTGTTGTGAAATTGTGCCAAACTGTGATAAATATAACAAAAATAAACAAATAATGAACGAAGAACTTACTATGTACTTTAATTATCCAATTAATTATCAATTATCTAATGATTACTTTTTCCAATGACAAAAGACAAAAATCAAATGACAAAAAGTATAATTCAAATTGACATGGATACCCAAAAGAAGTTGCATTCAAAAGGGCAATTCTCGATTTTAAGAAAAAATCTTCCAAATTTGAATGAAAATCGCTATAAGTTATAGCTTCTTGTAGGGTGTTTTCGTTTTGTAGTTGATTTTGTGAGGTTATATTTTCAACTTTGTCAGAGAGAAATAATAATTGTTTTTCAAAATTTTTCAATTGTTTTATGTTTTGGAGGACATCACGAACAATATTATTGTGAGCAAACGGGTCGCACTTGTCACAAAAATAGTAGAAAGACTTCTTTTTGTCGAAAAGCCTTATGCTACTAAACGGGGCGTCAATACATTGAACATGATAATTTCTCCGACAGTTACCACTTCACATAATGGAGTCAATCATATAATCGGAAATCTTATCACAAGATGTACAATTAGCCATAGTCCTTCACTGATTAATTGTAGGAAGATTCCCAATAAATTTTTAAATTTCCTTATTGTCAGTTCTGAGAGACACCCTGTGCGAAAATTCAAACAACGATATATCTAGTACACGGCAGGTGGCGCTGTACTAATTGTCAAGTAGCAGGATGATGATTTGCAGTTTGAAAGTAATGACAGCGGCAAGATGAATATAGATGTCAAACCGCTGACAGATGAATGTTGACAAACATGAAGAGAGAACAAAGTGATGTGTGTAGTCTCTTAAAACAAAATTTTCGGCAGAACATACACTAAATGAACTCACCGGGGGAAAGGAAACTGATAGCTTCTTGTAACAAAATAAATGTTTGAAGTGCGGCGGCGGAAGGGGGTAAGCCAAATGCCCTCTGTATGAAGGCCGCAAACTGGAGATGTTTGGTGATGATGGTTGCACTCAAAACAAATTTGCGACACAAAAAAAAACTTTTAAATGTAGGTATTTATTAAGTTAATATAGTTTTATGTCAATGTGACAAGAAAATGAAAAACAAACGTAAGAAAGTTTCAATCAAAAAATTTTAAAACTTTACACGTTAGAATTAAAAACAAAACAACAGCGGAGAACGAATTAAAAACACGTCCAACCAATACGGCGATTAACACTTGTCTGAAAAAAGACTTCAAGCAGTTAAATGACTTCATGCAGTTAAAAGACTCCAAGCAGTTAAAAGACTTCATGCAGTTAAAAGACTCCAAGCAGTAAAAAAGACTTCAAGCAGTTAAAAGACTTCAAAGCAGCCAAATGATTGCATTACATTCGATGCAATCAAAAGACTTAATTGTGATGCTTTTTTTTACTCAGGCTGAGGTTAGCTCATGGATGTCCAGGGTTTTTCCCAAAAGAAAGCAAAAACTCAGGGTTGAAGAGTGTCTAACTCCGAAACAACAATATCTTTATTAATCTTAATTTTCTTAACAGTTTATTTTATATTCTTATTGATAATCTTAAAATAAAAGATTACAATTCATTTCTTATGATACCTTAGATACTAGGTCTGTGGAGATTCCTCTCGAAAGGAAGGGCTCCACGACAATAAACGAGTGGCCTAACGCCGGTCAACGATCCACCACGACCAACAGCGGAGTGGAAAGTTGGCAAAAATCGGTTGAGCAAGGCTCGGTCTATGGTACCCCTAAGAAAAGGAGTAGCCACGACAAAAAACTGGTAGTTCCAAACTAGGTCTATGGAGAAGCTTACGAGAGCAGCAACCCCACGACAATAAACGGAGGTCAGTAGAGATTCCTCTAGAAAGGAAGAGCTCCACGACAATAATCGAGTTGCCTAAACGCCGTTCAACGATCCACCACGACCAACAGCGGAGTGGAAAGCTGGCAAAAATCGGTTGAGCAAGGCTCGGTCTATGGTACCCCTAAGAAAAGGAGTAGCCACGACAAAAAACTGGTAGTTCCAAACTAGGTCTATGGAGAAGCTTACGAAAGCAGCAACCCCACGACAATAAACGGAGGTCTAGAAAGGAAGAGCTCCACGACAATAATCGAGTGGCCTAAACGCCGGTCAACGATCCATCACGACCAACAGCTGACAAAAAACTTTTGCTTCAAAACTTTGTGAGGTTTCTGCTGGTATTCCCTGCAGCGTACCTTCGAGTGAGAACTCTTATCCCGGTTTTCTATTTGCAATGGAACTTCTTCCAATGGCTGGGAGATCGAGTCTGATTTTCCCTGCAAATTTCACCTCTACTTATGGAAATTCTCTGAAAGAAGAGACTGTGAATTATAGAGTCAAATGTTAGAAATACTTGCAAATGAGTAATTCATTTGGAGTGATGCATTCATTTGGCTGTTCTTCTGGCTTAGGTCCTAGTAAGTGGTTGGCAGTCCAAATCAGCGGTGCGGGGTGGAGGGGTAGATGTAATTTCCTTAATAGTATGCAATGTTGGCATTGCGTCACGTGATGGTGATTCAAATATTCCTTATATGAATAAATGTATGGAATCTTCTTGGCGTTCGGTGGCGGTGGTGGAATTAGAGTGGCGGTCGGTGGCGGCGGTTATTTGGGAGGCTGTGTGGTTGTTACGTCACGTGATGATGGTTCGATTATTCATCGTAGAAGAATAATAACATGGAAACATCGTGCCGATCGGTGGCGGTGTTGGAACTGTTGCGGGGGTTGGTGGCAGCGGTTAATTGGTTATTGTGGTCGGATGCGGAGGGGGCGGCAGGAAAGGTGTAACTTCGTTACATAATGACTGCAAAGAATACAAAAGGCTTTTACAAGACTTCCAAGAATCCAAGCAGTTAAAAAGTAATGTATTATTTTGACTTCAAGTCTTTTTTTTCTTTGAAGTCAAGTACTGGCATTAAGTTAAAATATTCAAAAAAATTAGTCTTTTTAATCATTTTACTGCAATACGAAAACGATTGCATTCTCTTACAGCTCTGACTGGGGGAATAAATAAAAATTGCTGCCCAGGCTGGGTTTGAACCATTGCATTTATAAACTATAGTATTCCCACTTTAGGTGCGCCATCTGTCGACGAAAAACTATGCTCTAGAATACCATGGGAAGCAGCAACAACAATTTCCACCATTTTATTTGTTGTTGTTGTTTCCCATGGTATTTTAGAGCTTAGTTTTTCGTCGATAAATGGCGCACCTTAAGTGGTGGTACTATAGTTTATATATATACAATGGTTTGAACTCACAGCTCTCAGGTTAAGCAATCAAGCACTACATCCACTGTACCATTGCCACAAGCATACATCGCTTTAGGAAACCTAAGCATTTTGCGGCATTTTTGGCGACGGCGACGTAAAGTATGTGATTGTTCCACAAAAGTTGGTATGTGATACACATACCTAGAACGCAAATTTGTTCAGTTTCTTCAATGCAAGTGCCACTCACGAACAGTGGCATAGGGGGTTATGCTGTAGCGAGAATAAACAGCATTGAGTTTTTGAAGCATTGAATTCCACACGGTTGGTAATTCCACATTGTACAATGCTGTCAAGATCGAAATTCAATGAACTTATCATACGTTGCCGTTGCAATTCCACATCCGAAGAACATGGGTGTAAATCTGGAAACGAATATGAGAAGCTGAGAGTACTGTCGTCAGCAAAACAAATTTAGTGGATTAGAAGTATTAGACATAAGATTATTAATAAAAAGAAGAAAGAGAGTCGGAGACAGAACGGAGGAGCCTTGAAGCACACCAGTATTTATTTTGTGGGTAGCAGACTGAAAACCATCCAAAACAACATGAATTGAACGGTCCGAAAGCTAGGTTCTCTTCCATCGAAGATGCCATCAAAGATGGGGCTCACCGATACCAAATGTACGCATTTTCGATAAGAGAGCATCATGCCAGGCCCTTTCAAATGCTCTTGAAATATCGAGCGCAATAATCTTACTTTCTCCAAAACGATGTAAAGATTGGTTCCACTGTTCGGTGAGATATACCATCATATCACCACCTATTGCTACGAAAACCGTACTGCCTGTCATTAGGAAGTTTTCATTTCTCAAGATATTTCTTTATCTGAAAGTTTATCAGAGTTTCCATGATCTTGGAAAGAAGGTACGTTAAAACAATTGGTCGGTAACTTGAGGGAGGTAAGGATAGGCCTTTTTTTTGGAACAGGCTGGACAAATAATAATAAACTAAGTAATCAATAAAATTTCATTACCAAATGTGAAAAACATTCCCATTAAATATTTTGAACTTTTCTTGTATGTCAATGCAAACAAATCTACAAGTTTTATTTGAGAAATAAAATCAAATTAAATCTACGCTGATTTGAAAAAAACAGGTTTTATGACAAGTATAACATTTATAAAACAAATTCCAAAAAACTCATTCTAACCAAAAATACCGGAGTAGAAATTAAAAGTCATTTCTCAGAGACAACTAAATAAATACTAACCTCCAAGTTTGAAGAAAACTCGTCTATCAGACTGGCAGACAGACAGAAGGACAGAATTTTAAGGTCCACTTATCGACTCACCATCGTTATGTCATGTTTGATTGTTATCTCAATTTTTGTTTGAGATTGACTTTTAATACCTTAAATCGGAATTAAAAAAAATATAGTTAAAAAAAACCAGAGCAATGCAAAAAATAAGATATTTTTACATTGTCAGTTTATCTTCAATTCCCAAAGTTGCAAGAGAATAATAATTACAATTAAAAAAAAAAAAAAAAAAAAAACAAAAAAAAAACAGAATTTCTGCTTCAAAAAAAAAATCACCTTCGTTCCGAGAATCGTAAATGAAATTGTACAAAAAAATCCCAACAAACAATAATATAAAACCCATACAATAGCACTTTGCGCTCCCACGGGGAAGGATATATAAAGTAAATAATTAATGAACCACTGTACAAAAAATGGACAGGTACACCAGCCAGAAGCAGCAACAGTCTTTGTGCTTATGCATTCCCATATCCCTTCCTCCTACCTATCCTACCTCTTCCCAACAAGATCTAACCTCCAACACAATCTGCTATTCTTCAACATTTCGTCTTTTTCGTTATTAATTCTGGTTGTTAGCTCATATCTCCGATATGTGGTCCGAAATTGTTCTTTCGGCCAAATCTATTGCTCCAGTGATTTTTTCGATCATCCCTCACCCTGCCAGATCCATCTGTTGAAATACATTTATGAGATAATTTCCACTATTTCGACTTCAATAAATGTACTGGTCCAATATTGAAATCAACAGCAAATAAAAATAAAATGCACGAAGCACGACTGGGTCGCACGCACTTGCTCTTATACTAAGCAATTGCATAAAAAAAATAATTTCGAAAACTCTTTTATTTTTTTAATTAGTTGAAGACTTTTATCGGTAAAACTAAGTATACAATAAAATTTCAAAACTAAATGTCTATTTTCGAAATAAAATATTGAAAGTCGTTCGACTAGTTAAAAGGTTATTTTTGAAAAAACTTTTCCAAAAAATATTTTGAAATTTTTTCGAGTATGTAAAATAATGCTTAAAAAATCAATATACCCGTTGCCAACATATTTCGAAAACCAAAACTTTTTTGAAAAAAATTATTAAAAATCAAAAAAAAACTGAGAATTTTGAAATGCCATATAAATAAAGTTATGAATGACTGGGTTCAAAATGTTATTGAAATCGGATGTATAGTTTACGAGAAAATTTGATTTGAAAATACTGGTTCTAGGAGAGGTACCGTTATAAGACAAATTTCGGAAAACCTTTTCTAACCCAAAGATAGACTGTCTTAAAAAAATAGTATTCTGGAAGTCTTATCAAAATCGTTAGAGCAGTTTTTGAGAAAATCAATTTTTTTCTTTACGATTGTATGGCAGACCTAGAGCAAAAATGAAAAAAGAACCCTAAATTATTACTAAATATCTAATTTGAAGCAAAGCGGCCCATCCGTTCAGGCTCTAGAGGTGCGAACAGACAGACAGAGAGACAGATAGACACGGAGAGAATTGAAAAATCACCAATTGCGAAATATTCAGTTGCAATTTACATAACATGTTTTTTTTTGTAAATCACGGCGCTTTGATTCGAAACTGATAGAACAATTGGCAATTTAACTTTCAATTCATCGCAAATTACAACAATTCCTGAGTTGAGATTTACAATTAAAAGTTATAATTCAAGCTTGTGCCCTTCAAAGTAAATTACAACCTTTTTGTCGCAATTTACTACTTCAAGGGAATAATTCCATTTATACTTTTTACCAATCTGGATTTGCTAAAATTTTTTCGTGATTTACAATCACTGAGTATTAAATTCAACTCAAGTGTGTCTGACGGCTACGTCGAAGGTCCGGAGTTCGATCCCTGCCTCGAACTAATAATTATCTTTTTTTTTTTGGTACTGTCTCTTTTGAGGAAATGTAAAATCATCGAAAAATTAATCTATTTAATATTAAAAGTGGATCTTTGTAAGCCATTCGGATTCAGCGGGAAATGATATTCCACCAGAATATCAACGCACATACAGGAATCGTTTAGAATATAAGTCATTAGGCCCTGGCCCCGCTTGTGTCTCCAATAATGCCTTTTTTGTAGTTCTATTATGTACATAGGGAGTACAAGGTTGAATTTCAACTACACATTATATACAATTTCTTACCTTTATTTAAATGATCATCACAAAAAATTGCACATTAGAGGTTAGACGTCCAAAATAAGACGACTATATTTTTCTCGCCAATAAAACATAATCTTAATTCAGAACACCCCTAAAATGTAACTCATATTCAGGTTGCTTCTTATTATTAATTTTGATATCCGACTTGGATGCATCACCATGACCTAGTAGATGTGTGCTAGGTTGGTATGCAGAGGGTCTCGAGTTCGATTCCTAGAATCAGCCAAGTAAGTAAAAGTTACATTTTTCAATAAAAAATAATAAGTGCTTTTCAATAAATAGAAAACGTTGCTCCTCTCAAAGCAATATACATAATTTGTTACAAATTGAGTAAAATGGGGTTGCAATTTACGACTTTAACACTCATTTTTTCAAAAACATATTTTTGATTCAAAACAAAAAGATGGAAATCTACGACTCGCTTTTTTGCAATTTACAATCGAGTAAATATAAAATTGATACAAATTTGGATCAATTTTCGATTCGCGATGGCAATGTTTTATTTCTCAGGATCGAATTATTGACCCAAAAAAGTGATAATTTGCTATTTTTGAGTGTCAATATCTTCATTTCGTTCAATTTTGAAAATTGCGAACAAGGAGTCGTAATTTACAAAACCCCGAGCTAGGGTGAGAAACTGCATAAGATTTTCGTGATTTGCAGCTCATTTTTCTTGATCTGATCTAAAAATTCTTTCCGTGGACGGACGGAGTTTCCAGACCCACTTTTTTCGACTTCCCCATCAGCGAAATATCATGTGTGATTGTTATCCTAAAATTTATTTTTTCGCAACGAATCCATAACTTGCCTTATAGTAGGTACCTATAATCGCAAGTAAAAATAACATTATACTTTGAATAGTCGTTTAACATAGCGTTTGGTTGGTATGTTGGGTGCCTTTATTTCAGCTTTTACTTCTACAAAGAGACGGTATGTTCAGACACTTAAAATTTGGCATATTTCTTGCATGATAACGTGATGAGTCTGCAAAAGTACTTTGATTCCACCGTCTGTCGTCCAGTCTAGTATCCTGTCCATGTACAACCCAGTCCATGACACAAGGTGAAGTTAGAGTGTTAAAGAATCTGATTTATTCAGTTTTTTGTGTTTGTGTATGTACGTTATTCGCAACCTTCGCGTTTGTGCGCACCAATAAAAGTAAGGATGCATACTAAACTCGTGTTACGGTGCATGAAGAAGTGCAAAGCATTAAAGCAGTTCTCAAAAATAATAAACAAGTGCTTGTTGTACAGGGTGTTGCAAAATAATACTAGTTTACCAAGTTCTGGCACTGCCTCATTTTTAGAAGAAGGTGATTTCCATCCCTTTACTCACTAAAACCGTCTAACTCACTGACTTTCCGTAACTGGTATGGGATGGAAGTGAAATGATTGAAAAAGAATGACATAATAGTGATCGAAAGAATGATTGACTGAAATGATTGCATCTTTAAAATGAATGAATGTTGAACGATTGTATATTTGAAAATGAACGCGACACAGCTCTAAACCGAATCATTTCATTTTTGATTGAATGAATGATTGATTAAAATGACCGAATCTTTCAAATAACCCATATTTGATTGATTTGATCTTTAGAAATGAACGACTGACCCAGGTCTAATGGGCCAATATAGTAAAATGATGTAAATTGTTAAAAGCGTTGGAGTTTGAAAAGCATTTAAAAGAAAAAGATAATTTTCTATGCGGGCATTTTTTAGAATTTCATAAATATTGTATGGGGCACTTTACGTTTTTGTCGAATAATAAAACTTTGCTAGGTTTACTTGACAAGATCTCTTTTTATTACTTATTTACAGTAAAGTTTTTAATTTTTTTCTGTGATATATATTTACATTTCAGTGTGATTTAAGGAGGTCTGGTTCGAAGTTTCTTTTTTAGGGTTACTTCCTCTTGCAAGGAAATTACAAGTCCTCCAAGAGTAAATATAACATAATGCAGTATATCCTCCAAGCCGTTCGTTTTCGGTGGTAAATTGTAGGTCTCCTACATTCCTGCAGACTATCAAGGCCCACACAGGAATGGTTGAGAATAAAGTTCCTAGGCCTTGGCTCCTTTTTGCACTATATTTGTATGAATATTTATTTATTCTTCGCGTAACATCCTGTGCGAAACCTAAGAACGGGAAATAAAATAATAAAGCCTAGCATAACTTTGTATGTATTGTAATTTTCTTAAGCATCTCCTCTTTAGCTTACGAGACAGCTCTCTCAATAGCCGCGGTAAAGCTGAGTAGTTGAGCTGCTGTTGCACTCAGGCGAGGCAAGATTGTTGCATTATTTATTTTTTTGAGGACAAGTTCAAGGATTTTTTGGTTTTTCGTTAATCGCAGTTCGCAGTGCGATGAGTGACCCTGACCATTACTTGGTCATGTTGTCTGCTAACCAAACTGCAAGAACATCCGCTCCTGCATCTGTGTGTATGACTTGGTATATTTCTCAAGAAAAACACATTGATTGCGATGGGATCTGGGGAATCATCGCAGATAATTGTTTCGATGGAATGAAAATTAATTGAAGTTACCCGCAACGTTCGCTGGCTTGATCCGTATCTTGTGTACTTTATTAGAGGTTTTTCTCAAATCTCTTTGTTTTAGTTTTTTTTATAAATGAGGCAGACCAAAATAATTAATTACGTGCATAAAAAATGTTTGTAATAAAATATTTATCACCCACGATGAAGCGAGGCAGAGAAGTAAAAATCTTATGGACGGACAGGATTGTTCGGATGTTGGATGGCGCTGAGCGAAATGGTTTCTTGGAAATACGTGATTCTTTTTCGTGTTGAAGGTTCTTGATTTGCAATTTTTTTTAAGGCTTATCTTTTGAAGTGGCGTACCAACATAAAATATTGTTAAATATTTGCATGATACATTTGCTTGTGATACTTTGATTCACTTCGGGAACTAATTTCAAAAACATAAGCGCGACGATGATGAGGTTAGTATTTCGAAACTTCGAATAAAAAATCACTGAAAACCATGTATCGAATATTCCTTACTGAATTTTGAACTTGTACGAAGACATTAATACATGATTTTTTGGGTTGTGTTGTTAAAGATTGTGAACACATATATTGAGAAAGAATACCGGTTATTTTTAACGATTTAAATATTGGCCATACCTAGATATATCTTTTGTACGATATACACTATTAGTGAGTGATAAAATAGGCATTATCATCTGAATCCTTTTGCTTTCTGGAATAATTGTACCACGAAAAAATCATAACGAAAAACTACTACCTACAAGGTTGGGCTATTTTTGTTTATTTAAGTATATAACCTTGGAACGGTAGGCATATCTTAACTTAAAAGGTCTTAGAACCATATAAGATATAAGTACCTACATAGTAAAATGAATTTCAAAAATGGATCGAACTCACAACAGGTGCTACCGTTAAGAGAACTTTTTTGAACTGTAAAATTACAATTGCCTCTCTTAGGATATCAAAAGAATACACATGTTACCAAGTTAAATCAGTTTCATAGATGTCCAAAAACTAAGGCCGAAGTTAACTTTAAAATAGTCTCAATGTAATATACTAAATAAATTTATCAAAATATTTGAAGAAAATTGGTTTGTGACTCGTTATATGGGGGCTTTTACCGGTAAGAACATTTTTATATTATAAACTCGAACTCCATCATGTTTGCTATACAATTCACAAGTTACAAAGTCTGAACCATTCCCTGAATGTCATTTTCAAATGATGATTTAATGTAACCCTTTAGACAAAAAAAACACAATTCAATCCATTTAGGCTGCAGCTTGACGTGTAAAGGAGCAAAACTGCGCAGATGCACAGACAGACCGACGGAAGGTACGGCGCGCGGTATAAGTTGAATTTTTGATACAATTTTTTGCAATGTTATATTTATGTATAGGTATCACGATATTTTTCCCAGCTTTTTAGATTCCTTTTCGACTTTTTCAAAGTTGTTTACCAGCATTCCTTACGACGAAATATACTAGATAGCTGACATCCCTGTCGAGCCGCACTGTGGATTCAAGTACCTTTCCATTGTGCTGTAAGACTTTAAAAGCTTCACCCCCTAGGAATTATAATGGTGATAAGTTTCTCGGGCCAGTGTCTCTGTCACTTTGGGGCAACCAAATAAAATCTGAACTCAGACTTCATAAGATAGGTACCTATTAGATATCGCTAAACGGCCCTACGTCCTAGCTCCCAAATCGACTAACTCCCACCAGGCAAAATGAACTAACTCCTACCAAATTTTGTAGTGGGATTTAGTTCATAATATTAGGAGAAAATTCAGTTGGGACATAGTTCATTACGAACTTATTCCCAATGAACTAGGCCCAACCCATCAACCAGTGGGAGTTAGTTCATATTGTGCAAAAAGAAGAAGTGGCGCTGTTTTCGTGCTGAATGTTTGTAGGCAAAATAGGATAAACCAGTAAGAAATGTAATTTTTAAAAAAGAATTGAAACTTAAGTAACCTAGCAGAGTGACGAATAAAATAAATTTCGTGCAGTGTTTGGAAAATTATTTTGCTAAAAAATCGCATACCAAACAATTTAAAGGGAACAAAAATTATATGAAAAAAAATGAGCAAGGGCGCTTGACGCGTGGCGCAGGGGGGCCCGGTCACGCCGCACCCACGCCCACGCCGCACCAAAATAATTTTCCAAACACTGCACGAAATTTATTTTATTCGTCACTCTGTTAGTTTACTTAAGTTTCAATTTTTTACTTTGTTAAAAATTCCATTAAAAATTTTATACTTTTTTCATTCCAAAGCATTAATTTTTGTTTTATTTTCTAACGATTGGGAGTTAGTTCATTTGGGAAAAACCAGCAATACTCAACTCTTGGGATTTAATTCATATTTATGGGACTAAGTTCATTCTACATTTGGGACATAGTTCCTTAAAAATATGGGAGTTACTTCACATGAACCAAGTCCCATATTCGGTGGGAATTGGTTCATTGGGAGTTAGTCGATTTGGGAGCTAGGACGTAGGGCCCGCTAAACATATATGCAGGATGAGCCTCCCCGGAATCCCGATTGGTCTCTAACGAAATAAAATTAGATTTCGGGATTTCCTCCCAATTTATTTATCAAATTGATTTTAGACTACAAAGTAAACAGGATAACGAAACTAAGCTGGATATAAATTTAACACCTTAATTTAATAAAAAGTTTCACTTGACTTTTGTTGATGTTCGCAAACTGCATCAGTTTCTGTATCCACAGAATTGATTCAAATAGCTTTAATGGTACCTAACGTCTTTAAAAACAAAACATGGCGATTTTAATTTTTAACCCGAAATACGAGTACCTACATTATCTTTTCTCTCTAAATTGCCTATTTTTTCGGGCACACACACCTCAACTACGGTAGATTATCTTCAATAAATGTATTTAAACAAATATAATTTTGGGAGAAGGGTATCTTCCCTTGTCCCAAAATAAGTTCCTCTCCACCGCAAAGCAAACTCGAGGCATTGAATTATGTTTGTAAATAACACGTCATAGTCTACAAGTTGTTACGGTTGGCTGTGCTAGAAACAAAATAGCTAACTATCGACGTACTGGTGTTCGTCGCAGTCGATTCCAGGAATTGCGGTCGTGAAAATTTCTACTCGCAAATCCGAAATAACAACAGAAAACACACCAATGCTATGAGAGGGCAACACAAAAAGTATCTTAAAAAAAAAAAAACTGCAAGTCGACAGTAAAAATAATAAAATGAGACAGTAAAAATAATAAGAATCCAGCGTTTTGGCAATCGTGTTTTATAGGACCCATTCAGAAGAAACCAACATCGCGCATAGAAACCTATCATATACATTATTGAACGCCGTCCTCGGTTTGCCTGCAATAGTTGAGAGGAGAAAAAAAACCAAAACCGACACAGCAGTTCGAAAAAAAAATAAGCGGAATTAACAAAAGGGAGTAATAAAATTAGGAAAGTTTTTTTGGAAACATATTCGTTTGGCATGATAAAGGGGGGAGATAACTAAGAAAAGATTGGTAGGAAGGCTGTCCGAGTCCGAGACCGGTCCCTGTTTAGAGGCACGTTTTGGCCTTGAATTGAACGCAGTTGTTTATGCCTATTTGTGGCTGGAGGAATATGGCGTGTTCGTTGCTCCATATTTTGCCAGCTTTGTACTGTAAAATAAAATGCTAAGGACAATCTTTGCTCGGGCTCGGGGTGGAGAAGGACAACGACGTAGATAATGACGGCCTTAGGTGGATACCAACGCGTGTTAGAAAACTTACAATGACTAAGAAAAAGGATTGCGTTATTTTTAGATTCGTGTTTGGTTTTTTTTTTCGTTTTAATTTTTTTTTTCAAGGAGTAGATATAACGATTCGATGTCGGTGTTAATGTCTGGTTATATACTTCTGCAATGTGAAGAAGTAGCGGCATATGTGGTTCGTGGTCTGCGTCGGTGTCGGTGTGCTTGCTTGCTTTCCTTAAGGCATTAAGGAATCTATTTTTTTTTTCTCATAGTAGATAAGTTATATCTTTGCCAATTTGGTTTCGTATAGCTCTATAGGATGATTTTACCCATTTAATTTTAATGATTGCGTTGTGTGGCTCCCAGTGGCGTAGCTTTCATAGGGCCAGGTGGTGCAGTGCACCAGGGCCCCGGAGCTCAGGGGGCCCTCTAACCTCAGCTTTGAAAAAATAATAATAACGAAATAAGATAAAAAAAATAAAAAAAAAAATTTAAAAAAAAATTCTTCTGAGCAGGCTAGAGCCTCGAGTCTCTAGTACGCCCGTAGCACATTGGATCAGCGATAAGCTCACGTGCTTGACGGTCGTGAGATCAATTCGTTAATTCCTCCTATCAACTTTATAATGAAGTTTTCATTCACTCTTGCCTTGCATCAGTTCTCATTTATGATATTTGTGGCGATGTTTTCATCTTTCTCGGGTCTGGAACGTACTACAATAGTTGAGGCTAGGTGTGTCGCTGACTGTTGTAATTCGTAATTCCCTACTACCAGCCTTATTTCATCAGGTATCACCACTAATGCTATGATTTCTTTTCCGCACATCCATCCATCTGGCACCAAATTTTGCTAGAACTCACTTTCGCTAAAAAAAATTTCCGATGACAAAATATGTATGATAAAGGTTGCAGCACAACAGTAACCGTTTAATCTATGACAGCTCTCAACATGATCGCCAACAAAAAAGCATTTCGATGAATTGGCTTCTGATCACCGATTCGAAAACCAGGAAGAAGTCTTTAGAGTAACTATTTTCAACAATGTACTCGACATAATAATCAATCAGTTAGATGTGCGTTTTATTGGTATGAGTGCAGTTTGTAAATCGTTCGACTTCCTGATTCCAAAAAAAAATGCTTAGCTGGAATGAAACGATTTTACTAAAGAAATGTGATCAGTTTCAGAAGAAATATTGCGTATATCATCTGATCCTCCCTCAATTGATATAAACGTGGTCTATTCGCCAGCTTTGCAAAGAAATTATAACAAAATTTGGCGTGCTCGAATGTGACCTTACGGAAGTGTATACAGCGATGCTACTGTTTCATACAACTCCTGTTACTTCCGCGGCAGCAAAAAGATCTTTCAGTAAACTGAAGATTATGAAAAAATATTTAAGAAACAGCATTCGACAAGATCGCCTCCGACATTTATCGAAAATTGCAATCGAAAATGAGGCGGCATCAAACTTGGATTTGAGTGAAATTATAGACGAATTCGCAAAAATTAAAGTGCGCAAGAAATTATAAATTGGACGGGGAATTCTGTTAAAAATTGTTTTTTTGAGATTAATTAAATCTCATCTGTATAATGAATATTCTACATTGTCATGTGCGTCGTTGTTTATTTATTCCCTTTTTCTTCTATTAAACACATGGAGATTCTAATAGAGACCTAGTATGAATTAAGCCTACTAGGGATAAGTTCAACTCACTGTTTCCTATTCGTATTCCTATCAATAATTTTGAAGACCAATATAAGTTCAAACTACGCGGAAAGAGGGGAGGAGGGCCCGATTCTTTCCCTATGCACCAGGGCCCTTGTCCCTCTAGCTACGCCACTGGTGGCTCCATCCTCATTTGAGATGGTTAATGGTAATGACTGATGATGATCCTAAAAGGATATATTAAAAAGACTTTGTGTTGAAGAGGGCTTATTTTACATAAATCGTTTGGAAAAAAAATCTGCTGCTAGAAAAATATTGAAAATAATAGCAGCATTTAAGTAAGCAAGCAATAGTACTGGTTAAACATAAGTAGTTACCTACTCTAGTAAAGCTACCTAGCGAATATATCTATCTACTGTTTCAACACTAAAATCTTAATACCGAAGTTTTGTAAATAAAGGCAAATTTACAAATAAAACATAAGCGAGAGCTACAGTTCGTTGGTAACGAACTGTTGGATACCCTTTTCCCTTTTTACTTGCGATTACTTACTTACTTACTTATGTTGGCGCCACTGGAGAGTGGTACTCCAAGGCCTTGCTGAGAATGCCCCTCCAGCCGGCTCGATCTCTAGCCTGCTGTCTCCAATTTCGTATTCCAAGTTGACGGATGTCTCCCTCTACCTGGTCATTCCATCGAAGATGAGGTCTACCTTGGCTTCTGACTCCCTCGGGTTTGGCGTTGAAGACTTTACGAGCTGGAGCGTCGATGTCCATTCGCTCTACATGGCCCAGCCATCTTAGTCTTTGCGATTATAGGTACTATAAGGCAATTTATGCATTCGTAAAAAAAAAAAAAAAATTCTAACAATCAAACATGACATTACGACTATAGAGAAGTCGAAAAAAGTGGGTCCGACAATTCTGTCTGTCTGTCTGTCTGTCTGTCTGTCCGTGTGTCTGTCTGTCTGTATAGTTACCTACAGCCTAAACGGCTAGACCGATTTGCTTCAAACTTGGTACATAGTATTATTATGACGTCCTACAGAGGGGTTTTTGGAATTAGCATTCTAGCTCCAAAACTAACGGTAAATGCCATACGATTTTTTGTGAAAAATTAATTTTTCTCAAAAATGGCTCCTACGATTTTGATAAAACTTTCTGAATTGTGTTTTCTGTGCAAACTTTATGTTTTGGTTGGAATAGATATTTCGGGAAAAGTCTTATAACGGTACCTCCCATAGGACCGTTTTTTTGAAATCCGATTTTCTCGTAAGCCACTTGACGGATTTCGATGAATTTTTTAATGTAGAAGCCCTCTTATAAAAGAAATAATATAAATTCGTAAATTTTTCAAAAAAAGTTTTGTTGAGTTTTTTAAAAAAGTTTCAAAATTTTTTTTTAATTTTAGTTTTTTCCAAAAACGGTTCAATCTATATTTTTTTAATTTTATTTTTCTGATAAAAACTACAAAGTGCTAAAAGTTGGCATACTCAAAAAAAATTTGGAATATATTTTCGAAAAGTTTTTCTAAAAAAACTGTTTTTTGAAAAAACTGGTCCAACGATTTTGAAAAAAATGTTCGTAAAAATTCAAAACCGTAAAAGAAACCTGATGGTTTACTTCATTTTCTCCAAAAAACGGTGTAGGTATTGATTTTTAAGTGATTTATAAAATTTCATTTTTTTTCCCAAAATCTCAAGCACCCAAGACCATTTTAACACATTAGAACAAGTTCGTACGACCCAGTCGTGCACTTTATTTTTTAGATTTTCGTGTAATACATTTCAACATTAATATAATAAAGTAGCTGCAATTAATTATTTCATAAGTTAAAATGTACTTCAATGTGTTTTTGATGTTTTGTAAGTCGAAAAGTTGTGTTCGCACATAAGTCATAAGTCACCCAATCAAACAAATGTCCAATTATTGTTGACAAGCACGATGGATTCAACTGTTAAGGAATTAGAATCAATTCATTTTTCGATAGTTTTAAATAAAAAGTGATTTTTTTTCTTAGCGAAGGCAATGTGTTCCTCTAGAACAATTCAAGTATGTGATAAAATCACAAAAAGGTTAAATTCAAACAATGAATGTTTGCAGATGGTCGTGTTGTAGCAGCCCCTTACTGTGAGACATGGTTCTACAGCGGAATTTACCGAAACAGAAGTGGCGTTAGGTAAACATCAAAGGCAACTAGTTACACGAGAAAAACATGGACCCAAATAGCCTAAAATTAAGGCAAAAACTCCAGCTTCAGATGTTTCCACCATTGAAACCTCTGACAAAGAAATCGAGTTGGACAGAAATCAAAAGAGACCAGTTTCAAGCGGAAAACGTGCTCTCAAATTGCCTAAATCTAAGTCAAAAGGTCCAGCTGTAGATGTCGTGCACCTAATTTCCGACACAGAACGATCTGAAACAGAAATGGAGATGTCCCAAAAATATTTGCCACCAAGTTCCAATGAGACTGGCTTCGCAGGAACAAGTTTAATAAATTCCACACCCTTCTTCAATCAACACTTTATGCCTAATCCTGCGAGAAAATGCTTGATTACTTTGATAAAGAGAAAACCTATAGAATATAGAAAAATAGCGCCCAAAGCTCGAACCGAATCAGCCACAACACCACAGGTTCAATCAACTATTCAATTTATCGATCCTCCATCTAAAACCTCATGCAATCGTCCGACTACTCATCCGAAACTCAAGTTCCAGAAGAAGATACACTGACATTTGCACAAGAAACTTCCAAGACTCTAGTTCTAGAAGATAAATCAAAAATTCTCTTATATTGTCCCACAAATCTTGAATCTCACAAAGAACATTTAAACGGTAATTGCTTCCACTTGACGCGGGAGTATTTCTTTAAGAAGGTCGGCAAGAAAAAATCAGGTTGCATTCGACCGCGAATCGACTGTTTACTTTAAAATACAAGAGGAATCAGAAGAGAGCTCATCTAGCGATGAAGAAGTCTTATATATGTTTGGGCGGAAAGGTAAACTCATTGTGGAGCCGGCGGCGGCAGCGAATAGCAAATAAGCTCCAGTATTGATGATTTGATATTTGGGCTTAATGATCAATGAAAACAATGCATTTAATTAATTTAAAAACTAATTCATTTTTTCCAAACGTTTCTCCGGTTTTTTCCAGCATCATCAGGGGTTCAGATTTATTCAAAACTTTTTTTGTATTTCGTTTTCATTGATCATTAAGCCCAAATATCAAATCAACAAAAGTTAAAATACAATAACTGATCAAATTCCATAATACATAACTATTAATTTTTAAGTGATTAATGAAAGTTCATATGATTTTGTCATTGCTTTTTTCCGAAAATCTCAAGCCCCAAGACCATTTTAACACATTAGAGCAAGTTCGTACGACCCAGTCGTGCACTTTATTTCTTTCTGGATTAACTTGGGTTCTTTCATCAGCGGAGTCAAATTTTTCTTTATATTTGTCTTTGCTTCTTAAATAATTTTAAACAAATAACTCATTTTAACTCATTATTAAAAACTGAAACATTAAAACAATTGTAGCTTACATACTTACATAAATCTGAAATATTGGCTACTAACTTATAGGTACATACCTTTACATGGGAAAATTTTGAATAATAATTGGATATTTGAATTAAAAATACTGTATATGAATAAAAAGTGTAAGTATACATTTCATATTCTCAAATTTCCGATGTTTCATTTGTTGTTGATAAAGTCAACACTCACTTCTACTCTCAGACTTACCCCTTATGTATCTTTGACTTTAATATTTCGGTATTGAATACTTCTAGTTTTATTTTTAATGTAAAAAAAAGGTCTTACCAATACTTACTTACTTAAGGTGGCGCAGACAGTCCATTGTGGACCACGGCCTCAACCAACAAACCTCGCCAGCTAGGCCGGTCCCTAGCCAGTGGCCTCCAGTTGCGCACACCAAGTTGGTTGAGGTCGTTTACCACTTGATCGCGCCACCTTACATGGGGTCTTCCAGAACTGCGTCGGCCCTCCGGGTTAGAATTGAAGACTCGTCGGGCAGGAGCGTTTTCGTCCATACGCTCCACACGACCCAGCCATCTAAGCCGCTGAATTTTCAGCTTCTTAACCAAGTCAATGTCGCAGTATAGCCCGTACAGTTTGTCATTGAATCTTCTCCTCCATACTCCATTGACACATACAGGCCCGAATATCACCCGAAGAATCATTCTCTGAAAGCACCCCAGCCTGTATTCATCCGATTGTGTCAGTGTCCACGCTTCTGCCCCATACAGCAGGTATGGGATGATAAGGGTCTTGTATAGTGTCTCCTTGGTCCTTTGAGAGAGGGCTTTACTACTAAGATGCCTTGACAACCTCCAATAAGCACTTGAATTTTGTCCGAACTTTTTTTACTTGATCTCTTAAATCACGAACAAAAGAAAATGCTTTAACCGATGATCCCGAATGATTAGTACCATAGACAGTATAGTAACTGTTACTGGGAAATTTCACACTTCTTCTGTATTGACGACGCTTTAGTATGACCTACATATGCTTGTCCTTGACTCGGCTTTCTATTTCTTTTTTAAATTGAAATCGATAGAATATACAATAGGGGCGTTGTATCTGTCGATCTCAGCCACCAATCCTTATTGCTTGTTTGAGCGCTACTGGTCTCCGCATACTCAAACGTCACCGCAATAACAACGACAGACAATTTGACACTTAATTTTCATTATTTTGGATTTCTTAACTACATTTCAATTTCTTAAATTTCCTTTGCTTAATTTTGCCACAAAAAAAATATACAGCAGTGACCTTTATTCCTGCCCTGGACTTAATTTTCATCAACATCTTCGAGACGCATGCAAAAGGAAGGTCCCAACTCGAATCCACAAGAGGCAAGAGAAGCATCTATTTACTAGGTCTGTTTAACCCAAAATACAAAATTTATCATTGCCTCTATTCATAAACGTTTTTTATTTAACAGGTAACCCTCGACCTCTACCGCCTCGCATAGATGCCTTGGAGCTTTACGGATCCGCCAGAATAAACTGTTTTATGTACCCGTGCCAGGTTTCTTCCCCCCAGTCACGGATACAGGTTCACCCTATGGTCAAAAAAAAAATCATTCTTTGGCCCAGCACCAGCATTATTTTAGTGAACGAATCCTCCTCATTAGTCTTTTATTATTTTTCAGGTAGCCGTTACGAATTCTCCCAAGAGGATTTTAATGTCATGTTTGCTCGTAACGAGTATGTTCGTAGATTTTGGGGAGGATCTCGTAGAAACTTTCTTTAGATTCAAAATAGCTTTTTATGGCCAGCAAAAATCTGGCGTTTTATCCAGGAATCTCACTTTGGAATTATCAGTTGACATACAGTGAAAGAAACCATGTCAATACGCAATTTTTAAATTTTTCTAGTACAACTTACATAGAATTTTTGACAAAACCCCAATGTGAACTATATCCAACAAGATTAAGATTTTAATCATGAAGAAGGAAGTTAAAGCCCGTGGCCTGGCTCAGAAGTAGTTTTAAAATTTTTCTTAACACAAACTCTATATACTGCATTGATAAATATAATAAAATAAAATCAACCAAGTAGAAGACTCAGCACTAATAATGGACTGTTGAACTGTCAGTTTCAATTTAAATATCTCGATTAATGTCTACAAATTATCTAGAAATTTTCCTGAAAACCGTTTTACCCGTTTTCGAGAAATGTTGGTTTAATTTCATTTCATAAAGCGTAGGTAAGAGTAATAGCGGAAAGTGAAGTGTGTAGTGGTAAGAAAGTAGTGACCCAAAGGTTTTTCAGTTTGAGACAGACAGAATAAAAAATGCTTGAAGCTTCGACCCAAATGGGTGGTTTTCAAACAAAATATTTTCTAAATATACATTTAGTTTTGGAATTTTATTGCATAGATATTTAGTTTTTCCAAGAGAACACTTAAACTAATTAAAAAAACAAAAGAATTTTTGATTTGTTTAATATACATTATGCAGCCACTAAGTAATTATCTAGCAAAAGAGCAAGCCCGTGCGACCCAGTAGTGCATTTTATTTAGGGGGAATAGACCCTTGGAAATCTGCTCAGCGAAAGTGGACATGGGTTTGCTAGTCAAAAATAAATACATATCTGTTATTAAATAAGAAAAACTACCAAAAATTGACCAGGGCCTAATTTCCATTGTGTTATCTGTTTTTGTACACAGAAACCTGAAATTTAGTTCAGGCAGCTCGATATCTTTAGTAAGCTTATTTGAAATTGATGAACATTTGGTGAGACTCAATCTTAGATTCTTGGAGTTTCTCACAAAAGACACTGAAAAGGAGCTTTTTTGCAATGTTTAAAAGACTAATTTCTCATCTACAGCTCTGAAGTTAGTGCAGATTAGGATAACTGCTTTTTTGTAGACGGGGCAGATTATTGGTTGTCATTTCGCGAATAGTAACTATACATAGGTACTAGTCCCTTTTTGGCGGGATCTTACCTTGCATCACATCGACAGCGTATATCTACTAGAATGTTTCCATCAGCATCTTTGCAACGTCCAGGGTGTCATGTTAATCCTGATGTTGATTGTGTAACTCTTATTTAGTAGTTTCGAGCACCTCTTTTCTGGAAAGGTATCTCTGCGTCTCCTCGACTTCACGTTGTTTGTAATCTTTTTTATTTCTCTTTTCTTTCGCTCACATTAACCTTGAGGGGCGGCCAGCCCTTCTGTGCTGATGCTGCGTTCCGTATGACTTGTTCAAATAGCTGCCATTTGGATTCCATGCAAGTTCGAAGAATACTTGGACCACAAAGGCTGCAGCAGTCACTTTACGATTAAAGTTGTCCACAATTAAATTTCCTCGGCGGCGGCGTTTCTGCTCACCCACCACGGTAGTGATCTGAGTCGATGTTGGATCACCTGAAAGTACGAATATTTAGAATGCTAGAAGAATGTCTTTTGTGAATCCTGCTTGATTTTCTTGCAGCTTCAACCATCTGGTGACCATCATGTGTCATTTTGGATGTCAAGGTGCAAGAATCGTGTCCTGCTTAAATAATGTTTCCCGCTCGAGCTCGAGTCGGTTCGTATGAATTATTTGAATGAATTAATTATTGGGGGGAAAGTGCACTGCGACCTTTAAGATCTATTGTGCCCCCTTTTCTAAAGCGCTGGATGAGGATACTCATCCTACAGCACTTCCTCCAACTTGGTTTCTTTTAGGAAGCCAAGTATTTGAGGTATTTTTAGAGAAGGTAACCTGCCCTTCTCTATCTGGTAATTACCCAGGTGTTTTTGTCTTTTGTGCATAAGTGCACCACATCTACCTAGTATGTGGTCCGGTGTTTCTTCTTCTTCATAGCAGAATCTGCACGTTGCGCTGCTTGACAGCCCTAGGATATTGAGGTGTCTTTTTAGTTTGCAGTGCCCTGTGAGAAAGCCCGTTATAATTCTCAGGTTGTTCCTGTTTAAGTTAATGCAGGCTGTAAATCTTTCTAGGTTGTAGTTCCCCAGTAACATTTTTGCCTGTCTTAACTTTGGGAGTTCTTTCCAATGGTTGGATCTTTTGATTTCTTCATTTGTCTTGATTTTGTTTTTGATCACATTCTCCCCAAAACCGCAGTAGGGTTCCGGTCCAATAAAGGGTGTTGTTGCCCCTATTTTCGCCAGACGGTCAGCCTCTTCATTGCCTTCAACACCAACGTGGCCTGGTATCCAATGGAGAGTGACTGTGTTTTCCCTGCCTAAAGTGTTGAGTTTGTCTAGGCATTCCCATACCAGTTTGGAACTGATACTGTATGAGCTAAGGGCTTTAAGTGCTGCTTGACTGTCTGACATTATTGCAATGTTTTGCTTGCGATAGTTCCTGTTTAAGTTTAGTTCTGCGCATTTTCCTATCGCATTAACTTCTGCTTGAAAGATGCTTGAGGACTGTCCCATTGGAACAGAGACTTTGGTTCTAGGCCCAAAGATTCCTGCACCCGTTCCTTCAATAGTTTTTGATCCATCAGTGTACCACTTGATGGCATTTGCTTTAAAGGTGTAGTTTTCTGTTTCTCCTAGCCACTCTTTTTTGCTACTTAACTTCGTTTGGAAGTTTTTCTCGAAGTTGTAAGTCTTAATCATGCTATCTCTTGGAATATCAATGGAGGGTATTGTTTTGGACAGGGAGTCTTTTTGCCTAAGACTTATTTGTTTACCTTTGCCGGTGCCCTCTTTTGAAAACCTCATGATTGTTCCCTCAGCAGCACTTTGTATCACAAAGTGTAATGGGGTCAGATGCAATATGACCTCCATTGCTGCCGTAGGACAAGTTCTCATTGCTCCTGTGATGCATAAGCATGCGAGCCTTTGCACTTTTTCAAGTGATTTTCTAGTCGTAGCTAGTTCGGTTCTTTTATGCCACACAACCGCACTATAGGTGATAATGGGCCTCACCATCATAGTGTACATCCATCTTATTATATTCGGTCTGCATCCCCATGATTTTCCTGCAAGTCGTCTGCATATCATGAGGGACTTTGTGGCTTTCCCGACTGTTATTTCAAGGTGTTTGTTCCAGAGGAGTTTGCTGTCTAGGGTAATTCCTAGGAATTTGACCTCCCTCTTCGTGTCGATTACTTCACCTTTTAACCGGATAGGTTTCATGTGTGGTAGAAGTCTTTTCTTTGTGAATGGCACGATTGTGGTTTTTGATGGATTGATATTTAGTCCCACTGATGCGCACCATTTACTTGTTATTGTCAATCCCCTTTGTATTATGTCACAGAGGGTTTCTTCAAACTTTCCATAGGCTGTTATAACAATGTCGTCGGCAAAGCCTAGGCATTGTATACCTTGAGAAGTAAGACATTCTAGGAGCTCATCCACAACGAGGCTCCACAGCAGGGGTGATAAAACCCCACCTTGCGGGCATCCTCTTGTTGTGATGATTTTCTGTACGTTTTGTCCGGAATGTGCCTCTGCTATTCTAGTACTCAGCATTTCGTCTATCCATCTGGTTATTGTGATGGGAACACTCTTCCTAATTAGTGCTTTTTTGACTGCCTCGTGAGAGGTATTATCAAAAGCACCTTCTATGTCGAGGAACACACTTAGGGCGGTTTCTTTGGCGTCAAGTGCCTTTTCTATAGTGTTCGTTAATTCAAAGAGAGCGGTCTCTGTTGATCTGCCCGCTCTATAGGCATGCTGACGTTGATTCAGAGGCATATTCCTTAGAACTTCTGATCTGATGTAATTGTCGATCACTTTCTCCAAAGTTTTCAGTAGGAAAGATGTTAGACTTATCGGTCTGAATGACTTCGGATGAGTTGTATCTTTTTTCCCCGTTTTTGGGATGAAGATAACTTTAGCTTTTCTCCACAGACTTGGTATATACCCAAGTGCAATACTGCTTCGAAGTATGCTAATTAGGTACGGCATTAATTCATCTTTGCCTTGTTGCAGTAAGGCAGGAAAGATGCCATCTATGCCGGGTGATTTATAAGGTTGAAAGGTACTAATTGCCCATTCTAGTCTTTTTCCTGAACAGATAGTTTTTGCTATCTTCCAGTCTTCTCTGTTTGGTTTGAAAGGTATTCTTTCAATTCTATCGTTCACTATGGGTGAACTACCTGGAAAGTGGGTACTCAGTAGCAAATTAGATCTTTGCTCTTCATTTTCTGTGAAGCTACCATCTGCGTTCCTAAGTGCCAATGATGTTAAAGTTTTCTCCATCGACAATGCTTTGTGTAGTCTGGCAGCTACAGGTGTGGAGGATATGTCTTCGCAAAAAGTTTTGAAGTTGTTTCTTTTGGCCTTTCTTAGTTCTTTGTTGTATTTGGTAAGCTCTTCAGAATAGTTTTGCCACACTCCAGTTCTCTTTGCCTCATTAAAGAGTTTTCTTACCCTAGATCTTAGTTTTGAAAGATTATTGCTCCACCATGGAGCGTCTTTCAGTTTTCTAGCAGTTTTTATAGGGCAACTGAGTTCATACGCCTCATTGATTGCCCCACTAAACTGCTTAACTATATTCTCTAGTTCAGGGTGACTATTAGTCGTACTAACTGGACCTAACTGTTCAATATTGTTTTTAAGGGTGTTTTTATAAAGTTGCCAGTTCGTATTTCTTGGGTTTCTTACAGAGATGTTCTCTGTGAGAAGGCCCTCTAATAGAAACACAATGATTCTGTGGTCAGACATTGAGGGTTCGTTGGAGACTCTCCAATCTCTTAGAGCTTGACCTAAGTTTGGTGACCCAAAGGTTAAGTCTAAGACTTCTTCTCTTGTTCTAGTTATAAAGGTAGGGGTGTTCCCTACATTGAAAATATCTAGGTTTTTTACGAGAAGGAATTCTAAAAGGTACTCACCCCTTTGGTTTATGTCGGTGCTGCCCCATGTTGTGTGGTGGGCGTTCGCGTCACAACCGATTAGTATCGGTAAGTTCCTACTGCTGCAGTAGTCCACCAGTTTTTGAACTTCCGCTGGTGGAATATTTTCGCCGTCACCTGCAAAGTAGGCCGATGCTATAACCAGAGTACTGTGGTTGCCCCCGATGGTTATATCCGCTTGGATTGGTACTAAGTCCCTCGTCATGTATTCTGAAAGACATATAAAGTTTATATTATTTCTTATCATTATACATGTTCTGGGCGAGTCTTCTCTCGTATCCCAGATTAGCTTTGAATCCTTACAATTCAGGCCTCTAACTTGTCCCCCGTATATCCAGGGTTCTTGGATCAGCGCTAGCCCTAAGTTGTCCTTCGTGAATTTCCTAGCTATCACGGCTGACGCCGCTTTAGCATGATGGACATTCACTTGGGCTGCCCTGGTGCTGATCCCGCGTCTGGTCATCTTGTTTTTAAGAGGTGGGGGCAGCTGCCCCCTCATCTGCAAGCAGATGGTCTTCTTCTTCCTCTGTAGGAAGCGTTTCGTCGGCTTCTTCTCGGCTAGGAGAGAGGTCCATGCCCTCTATGTCGCCATCTGCCGGGGAAGAAGGTGTGTTTTGGGAGTGAGGTGGATTGGAGTTTAGGGAAGGTGTTCCAACTACTCTATTGGATGGATGGGATTCTATGGTGGAGTTGTTGGTTGGAAGGGGGTTTTCAGGAGTTGAGGGAGGGTTTATGGGTTTTGGGGAGTTGGGGAAAATGTCAGGAGGGGGTATGGAGGGGGTATCACTTATATTAGTCTCTGCCCGCCTTTCTGCTTCGGATGACTGGTGAACTAGCCCAGTATCCGTCTTTCTGAGGCCAGACACGGCTACCTTCCCGAACTTGTAGTGAAGTTCGTGATTGGCCTTCATAATGGCTTCAGCTGACTTATCGTCAATGCCTATGACCATTAGCTGACCTCTGCCTTCGACCTTGCTCTTTAGGACTTTCCATGCCTGGATGTTTAGTCCCTCATTTTGTGCTTTTATCAGAGCAAGCGATCTCTGGTCTTCTTGCCCAGAGCTTCTTGGAAGGAATAGAGTGATTGTGTGCATTTTCGGGATTTCATCCCCCAGGCACGACATGAGTTCTACTCCTTTCCATGTACTTAGTTTGGGAGCCTTTTCTCTAAGCCACTTAGCTGTGTTAGATTCCAGGCAATCCACCACAAGCAGGCCAGTTTTGAAGTGTATGCCTTCAAATTTTAGTTTGTGCTCCCACCCTAAGGAAACTTCCTCAATAAGGGCCTCCTCAAGTAACGTTAGGTCGGCTGTACTGAGCGTTACCTGGGGATATTCTTTTGGCAGTACAGCTACTTTCACCAGTTTGGCAGCATTGGCATAGGAAGTTTTCTTGACTTCGCTCGGTCTTGTTTTAGCGCTGTTGGGACCTTCTACTATTTCTGCCGTTTTTGGTTTCTTGGGTGCTTGTTTTTGGGGAGGGGTGATGTGGCTGCTGTCCCTCTTACCCTGCCTGTAGGTTTGCTGCCCATCGTTAGGAATAATTTTCCTTTCGTCCACCTTTTTCCTGGCTTCCTGAGGGGTCATGCCCTCGTCCAGGAAACGGAGGTACCACTTTGTACCCGCTCCGCTTAACCCCTTCCTGAGTGGATCATCCAGTGCACCTGGTTCACCCAATTTCGGTAGTGGTGTAAGTCGACGATTGCGGCTGTATGGTGGTCTTTTTGATTGCCTCGCCTCACCAGATGAGGTTGTGGCTACCTCCTGTGGTGCTGGTGTTCTTCCACCACAGTCAACTTTTTGGGGTTTTTCAACATCTTCTTCGTGACCGGGAGGTATTCTCCCCTGACTACTAGAAGACGTTCCTCGAGTCTCATTTTCCTCTTGTCCGGCAGGTTTCCTACCCTGACAAGCGGACGATGAGCCACGTCCAGCTTCCCGGTTTTGCTGCCTAGGAGGCATCCTCCTTTGGCTTTTGTTGCTAGCCGGTTTCGGATCTGTGCCATGGAGATCTTTTTCCATGCGATCCGCAAGTTCATTGGCGGTTACATCCCGCGGAATGAAAAAGTTTTTATAGTTTTTGTTGTTTTTGTTTTTTGTTTTGTACATTTGGTTCCCACGATTAGCTAGAGAATTAAAAGTCCACTGTATCAGAGCTCCGCATGCTACAGTAAGGTCTAATTACTCTTTGATTCGACCCGGTTTCAAAGAGGCTCCGTTAGAATACAGCCGGTTACCCTTGGCTGCAAACCATCCAATAGGCACGGATCGCATAACACCCTGGGTTAAGGGTGGCAGTTCTTGGTTCGTAACTCCTCAAAAGAGAACCAGTAGAGTGGGGTTACCCTCAATCAACCGGCCCCAAATGAGTCTTTGAAACTTAAGCCTTCGCACCACAACAAGGTGACTGCCGTCGCGAAGGGTCGGTTCGTATAGGCCGTGAGATGTTCTCTCTTCCAAGTTAGGCATCAAAGACTCCTAAGAGAATTTAAATGTCAGCATTGCTTCTTTGTTTGTTGAAACAGAGCGCCATCTTTCTCTTCTGTGGGGATTGTGCGCTAAGAAAGCTAAGGTATAATGACATATTTGGAACTGATGCGGATTTTCATGACTCTTTCGCTGACTTCACGAAAAGTCAAGACATTTTGCCTAAGTCTTCACCTGAAATCAATAAATTAGCATCCAACCTTTTCTGTGGCTACGATGGTGAAATTTTGCCTCGGTGAGGCATGTCACTTTTTCGCTGACTTCGCGAAAACTCAAGACTTTTTGCCTTAGTCTTCATCTAAAATCAAAAAAGCATCTTAAACCAGGGAATTTATTCCACGGGAATCTGCTCCACATGGGAATTTATTCCACTTTTAGTGGGAATGTGCTCCACTTTTTGAAGTGAAGTAAATGCCCACCCAGAGTGGGAATTTGTTTAACCTAAAATTTTGTGGATTTTTTTCCCACACAAGAACGAATTCAATTTAGGTATCTAATTTAAGGAACAAAAATACCATATTTTATTTATTTTATTAAATAATTAGTTTTTGAATAAATCAATAACAATAACAAAATTCAAATATTAAAAAAAAAGGAGTATATAATTAAATTTTAAAACTAAATTATTTTGAAACAAAGATTTTTAACACTAAGTAATAAGCGTTTTGCTCTTAGATCAATTTTTACCAAAAAACTGTCAGTGAACTCTGAACAATTGTTTTACAATATGGGCATAACATTGAAGAGCGCGAACTATTAAAGTTAAAAGTTTTCAAGAGCAATATTTAAATTAATTTTAGAACAATATTAAAATTTTTTGAGCATAACTATAAGGTAAGAATATTTTCAAAAATCGCGTGCAGGGAATTTATTCCACGGGAATCTGCTCCACATGGGAATTTATTCCACTTTTAGTGGGAATGTGCTCTACTTTTTGAAGTGAAGTAATACCCAACCAGAGTGGGAATTTATTTAACTTTTCGGTGAGAAAGTGCTACACTGTTTAAAGTGAAGTTGAAAATATTTTTTCCTTATTCTCAAAAAATTTTAATATTACTCTCAAATCAATTTTGAAATAGGTACCTAATATCAAAATCTATAAGTCATAACCTTAACGAAAATATAACCAGTTAAAAGGTTTCGAGAGCAATATTTAAATTAATTTGAGAACAATATTAAAAATTTTTGAGCATAACTATAAGGTAAGAATATTTTCAAAAATCGCGTGCAGGGAATTTATTCCACGGGAATCTGCTCCACATGGGAATTTATTCCACTTTTAGTGGGAATGTGCTATACTTTTTGAAGTGAAGTAATACCCAACCAGAGTGGGAATTTATTTAACTTTTCGGTGAGAAAGTGCTACACTGTTTAAAGTAAAGTTGAAAATATTTTTTCCTTATTCTCAAAAAATTTTAATATTACTCTCAAATCAATTTTGAAATAGGTACCTAATATCAAAATCTATAAGTCATAACCTTAACGAAAATATAACCAGTTAAAAGGTTTCGAGAGCAATATTTAAATTAATTTGAGAACAATATTAAAATTTTTTGAGCATAACTATAAGGTAAGAATATTTTCAAAAATCGCTCACCTCTTAAACTATGTGCCTTAACATGTAGATGATATTCCCAAACACAGACATCACAGTTTTTTTGTTTCGCATCAGTTGAAAAGCTTTTACATCAGCCTTGAGACTGGTGAGGGTCAAATACAAAGTAATTGTAATGGAGCAATTGATTGTCAACAATCATAACTTTAAGATTTTTGAATTGGCAAAGCGATTTGTACAAAACGCCTAGATCTTGCAAGTTACTTACCAGATCATCTTTGCTATGGTCATGCTGAGTCACTAATGAGCTCATAGGAATACAAATATTCAGATTCTGACGACGAGTTTTCATTTCCAATCACAAAATTATTGTTTTCCGTTTGCTCTGCTTGTTTTTCTCTCTGCAAGTTAAATATGTGTAGCTACATTGTAAAGTATTTTATTGAAAATTTATTCAAAAACTTACTTCATTAATTTCATTTTTGTACCTATTTCTAGTGAAAAAATCGCACTTAAAATGTTCCCACCTTTATTAATTTTAAGAATAATAAATAGAAAGTTTGACAGTTTAACAAATCCTATAACTAACGTATCGTTCCTAAATGGTTTGTAAGAAACCCAACAAATCCTAAAGCTAGTATTACACGTTCATCGAAATCTGTCATTTTAATGACATTCTGACGTCATAATGACGTAGTATTATGTCCTTAAGTCATCACGTCGTGTGATCGCCATCGTTAAATGCTATCATTGCACTGATAAGCACAATGACAGAAATTTATTTTTACGCAATCGAAATAACAATTTCCTATGACCGTGTAATAACCCTGTCATTGTTCATAGGACACAATGACAAATTTTTTGATTAATTTGTCATTTCAATGGCAGTGTCCCAACATTGACATGGCAGGAATTTCTGTCGTGCCATTTTTGTCAAGGTTGGCTGAATAAATTTAAAAATTTCCTATCGCTTTCCATTTATATTATGCCATTTATTAAACGAAATGCTTGAGACAAAAAGCTGATTATGTATAATATTTTTTGGAAATTATTTTATTGTTAATGCGCCGGCAGGGTTTATACTTTTGAATTGATCATTTTTTATAAAGTTTAATTATAAAGCCTTATCTCCCCGCGCGGTTTCAATATTTTTGGTGGAGTAGGAGCTTTAAACTCTCATAATTCAAGGTGACATCAGTACAAAGTAGCTCTATATGTTCTAAATTCCCATATAACTTGACTTTCCATGGCGGTTAACTGAACACTTAAGTCAACGAGTTTTGGGACTCCACTTAAAACAATCTCAGTAAAACACTCACACCCAGACGTTGCATATGAAGCTTCGAACAGGATTTCCAGGACAAAGAAGTTCCGTCACTTTGATTTTCAAGATAAAAGTTGGTAAAGCTCATACCGTACCGCAAATACCAAACCATTGTTCATCCTTTCGAATAACCCGGTGGAACCAATCAACTAAATCACTTAAGAGATTCGCGAGAAGTAGGTTCTTCAAAATATAATCCTTCTGTGTCAAGACGTAGCAACCATTTTTTGGACCACGGCACGAACTCTTCGTGATGGTCTTTGGTTGTGGTCGTCTTCTTGGGCTATGCTTCCCTCCAATATAATAAAATGTTGCTAGAATTTACATTCAATCCTAAAAAAATATTTCAGATCTAAGCACATGTCAAATCGTATGAGATCTGCGCTGTTTCTACCTGTTTCATCACACATTTTTGACATGTCGTATTACACTGTGGGATAGTGTGGAACTACAATTATGTTTCGTGAGCGAACGGTTTGTAAAAAAAACTTAAATGCATTTTTCTTTTCTTTAATTTTTTTTTCTTTATATTTTTTTTTTTATTATCTTTATTTATTGGTCTTTGAACAACTTATAATTTTAACATCAATTTTAATTAAATAGCAAAAATGAAAGGCCGCTGTGTTGACCAAATGGCTGCACCTTTCAAGTTGCTTTACTGAAATAGAACTAACTTTTCAACTGACTCTTAATCTACAAGTAAGTATAAAATTATGTGCTTCCCGTGAGAAAGGAATGCACTTGTTTAAGAAATATTCATATTTCATTTGGCTTCAATGAAATATGAATATTTTTATCTACATTATATTTGCAAGGGGGAAAGGAGGTGTATACTTGTGCGACACGTTTTGCAATGTCGGCACAAAAAATGGTGGGAACCAGATATTACAATTATTATGTGCCGTTAGACAAAGAGGGAATGTGGGAGGTGCAAAGGGTAACGGTTTAATGTGCCGTTAGACAAAAGGGGAGTTTTTGGGGTAACGGGATTTGGGTATAGGGTGAAGTATCTGACGTTACTCTACCTTTAAGTAATTTTTGTTATTGCAAAAGCTCTTTTTTTAATAGAGGGGAAAAAAGTATATGGAAGGGGAAGTACCAAAATAGTTTATATATCTAATGCAATTTTGAAAGCTCAAAATTGCAATAAAACGAAGATGACTAAAATGACGCTTACCAAAACCAAAGAAAAAACACAAAACAATGAAGTAATTAAGTTTGGCAATTAATTGACAAAATAAAAACACCACACAGATCACCAATTCTTTATTATTACAGTAGAATATTATGATTAATTACTGACAATGATTTGCATGCAAAATGAAATAAATTAAAAGGAGCTTAAATTACACACGACCACTAAAACTACAACCAGTGCTACAACCATCGAAAAAGAACGCACCAATTGTCTTCACAATATAGTTTCCCTCTCATGGCCAAGTTGTGAGGCCTTAGCATGGCGTGCCTAAATAGCACTCATGACTCATTTAAATTATTTTGGGGGTGAATCTGCAAAGCCTACTAACATTTTCTTTGGTCCTAGTTATTAAGATTATCATTCAGTATTATCTACAACCCATGTTTCGTTGAATACAACGCTCTTGATTTTGACATTCCACGCTTTTCATGATCAACTTAAAGTAAAAGCGCGCTCTTTCTCAGCGGAAAAAAGTATTGATGTCAATTTATCATTGCAAAAAGAATCAGTGCACATCAAGTTTAGTGAAACAACAACAGTACACCAACAACGAGCGGTAAATCCTTCTCTTCATATTCCATCATCTTCAAAGCTAATCTGGCTTAGGCACGGCATATTTATGCTGAGTTCAAACTTGTTTGCAAGGTATATCCATTGCTTAGTCTTAGTTATCGTCTATAATACATAATTTTCTGTTTTACATTTTAATCCAGGAGCGGATCAAGGTATATTTCCATGAAGGCGCATTCACGGATGAGAATGCGTTATCAGCTCTTTTGGCATTAAGTGAAACCCAAATAGTTGGAAATTTTGATCCGTTAGAATTTTGCCTACACGGCTACAACTTACTGCAATTATTCTTCTCTAACAACGGCATAGTCGTTTCCGTCAGAGATGATGCTGCTTATCAACTTCTTCCACAATATGGTCAGTGTTCAAACACTTACTTTAATTTCATGTGGTTTAAATTCACCGTTCAAAAGCACATTATCTATTCCTGTTCCATTTTTAAAAGCCCGAGCCTGGATAGTAGCTCGACTTTTAACGAACTCAGTGCGATGTCGGACTCCATGAAATGAATTGTTTCCCATTATCCTAGCACTGAAATCGTTGTTACCCATTATCCTAGCACTGAAATCGTTGTAACGGCGGATTTCAATATTCACAATTTTACATGGCTTCGATATTCTGGCCAGACAACACCTTAAGGAAGGTATGCCGAGAATAGATATGGCCAGATATTCGATGAGAAATTTTGTTCCGAATAGCACAAAAATAATCAAACCAAAAGAGAATTCAGGTGTACCTAAAGAGGCTATCGATGTGAGAGAAGTAAGTTTTCGATGTAATAAAGATAATCCTTCTGAGGCGAGGGAAACCGGAATACGTTCAAACTAGCTAGAAATAGAAAGAAATGTTTCAGAGAACCAAATTTTTGCATGACCAAAAAATAAGACAAATAAAGTGGGTCGAACTTGCCATAATGTGTGACACTGTGCAGGGAAAAAATGATAGGAAATTTTATTGATCACTTAAAAATCACTAGTAAAAACGTTTTTTGGAAAAAATGAAGTAAGCCATCTGATTTCGTTTACTGTTGAGAATTTTAAGAAATTTTTTTTCAAAATCGTTCGACCAGTTTTTTCAAAAAACAGTTTTTTTTGAAAAACTTTTTGAAAATATATTCCAAATTTTTTTGAGTACGCCAATTTCTAGCACTTTGTGGTTTTTATCAGAAAAGTAAAACTTTAAGAAAATAGAGTAGATAAACAATTTAAAACAAAAAACAAAAAAAATTTAAAACTTTTTTAAAAAACTCAAAAAAACTTTTTTTTTTTAAATTTAAGAATTTATATTATTTTGTTTATAAAAGCTTTTCTACTTTAAAAATGTCATCAACATTTGTCATGTGGCTTAAGAGAAAATCGGATTTTAAGAAACCGGTCCTATGGGAGGTACCGTTATAAGACTTTTCCTGAAAAATCTGTTCCGACCAAAACATTAAGTTTACTCAAAAACCATTATTCAGAAAGTTTTATCAAAATCGTAGGAGCCGTTTTTGAGATAAATACAAAATCATATGGCAGGTACCGTTAGTTTTGAAGCTAGAATGCTAATTCCAAAAATTCCTCTGTAAGGCATCATAATAATACTATGTACCAAGTTTGAAGCAAATAGGTCCAGCCGTTTAGGCTGTAGGTACCGATACAGACAGACGAACAGAGAAACAGGCAGACAGACAGAGAGACAGACCGAATTGTCGGTCCCACTTTCTTAGGCTTCTCTAACATCGTAATGTTAATCTTTAAAATAATCGGTACACTAAAAAAATCGAATTCTTCTGGAATTGACAGAATTTAAAATCTCTGCTTAAAAAATATAGGCTGTTTTGTAACTGATGTTTTGGCGCACATTTTTAATAAAAGTATTTTTTGTGGAGTTTTTCCGGATGCCCTTAAATGTGCTAATGTCCTGCCACTTTTCAAAAAAGGTGCTAAAAGTGATTTATCAAACTATAGACCGATCTCGTTATTACCTTCAATAAGCAAAGTATTTGAAAAAGCAATAAAAACCAGAATGGTAAGTTTTTTAAACAAAACGATGTTTTCCAGTTCAGTTCAGTTTTCAAAGTTGTAAATCTACTGAAGATGCTTTATTACGTTTCTGCTCTCAAATATTTACTAGCCTTGACAATAAAAATAAAGTGCACGACTGGGCCGTACGAACTTGCTCTAATGTGTTCAAATGGTCTTGGGGCTTGAGATTTTCGGAAAAAGGCATTGAAAAAATCATATGAAATTTTATTAATCACAAATCAATATTTAAAACGTTTTTTTGAGAAAATGAAGTAAGCCATCAGATTTCTTTTGCTTTTTCAAAATTTAAGCAAATTTTTTTTCAAAATCGTTCGACCAGTTTTTTCAAAAAACGGTTTTTTTTGAAAAACTTTTCGAAAACATATTCCAAATTTTTTTTGATTATGCCAACTTCTAGAACTTTGTAGTTTTTTTCAGAAAAATAAAATTAAAAAAAAATTGATTAAACCGTTTTTGGAAAAATCAAAAAATAAAAAAAAAATTTTCAACTTTTTTAAAAAACTCAAAAAAACTTTTTTTTTGAAAAATTAAAGATTTTTATTATTTCGTTTATAATAAGGCTTCTACATTAAACATTTCATCGGAATTGGTCCAGTGGCTTACAGAAAATCGGATTTCAAAAAAACGGTTCTATGGGAGGTACCGGTATAAGACTTTTCCTGAAAAATCTATTCCAACCAAAACATTAAGTTTGCGGAGAAAACATCATTCAGAAAGTCTTATCAAAATCGTAGGAGCCGTTTTCGAGAAAAATTGAATTTTCACTAAAAGTCGTATGGCATTGGCAGGTACCGTTAGTTTTAAAGCTAGAATGCTAATTCCAAAAAACCCTCTGTAGGACGTCATAATAATACTATCTACCAAGTTGTAAGCAAATCGGTCCAGCCGTTTAGGCTGTAGGTGCCGATACAGACAGACGGACAGACAGACAGACAGACAGACAGAATTGTCGGACCCACTTTTTTCGACTTCTCTATCATCGTAATGTTATGTTTGATTGTAAAAAAAAATTTTTTTTTTTACGAATGCATAACTTGCCTTATAGTACCTATAATCGCAAGTAAAAATACTGCAGCTTTATTTGTTGATATTTCAAAAGCCTTCGATAAATATAAAAATAAAATTGAGAGGGCAGGTTTTCGAGGTTTTATACTTGAGTGATTCAGGTCATATTTGAATAGCAGAATACAAAGAGTGAAATTTAATGATACAAGGAGTGATGCGAGGACAATAAATTTGGGTGTTCCACAGGGGTCTGTGTTGGGTCCAATACTTTTCTTGATATATATCAACTCATTATTTAGGTTGCCCTTTAATTGTGAATTGACAGCATTTGCACACGATGTGGGTTTCAGTTTTAGTGCCAATAGCTGCCTTAATCTTACTGCTGATATGAATTTTGATTTAAGCTTGTTAAGAATCTGGTTCGCTGAGCATAATTTACTAATAAGCTCAAAAACTAAAGTTTTGTTTTTTTCATTGTCTGGAAATACTAATTTAGGGGCCGATCTCTTTTTTCATGTTACAGAATGCCAGAAATTTAAACTCTTTAATTGTTCTTGTGTCACGAATTCTCGCTCTAACACCTTTTCCAGTACTGCCAACTGCAGTGAAAGATGTTTTCGACTGGAGATTGTAAATGAATCCAAATATTTGGGCCTAATCATTGACTCTAAAATGAGTTTCTATAATCACACAGAAAGTCTAAGACATTACTTTCGTGGCACTTTAAGATTTTTTTATACTCTTAGGAATATTTGCTCATTTCAACTTCTTATGAAAGTCTGTTATGGAATCTTTCATTCAAAACTTCAATATGGAATTTCTTGCTGGGGAGGAACATACTACAATAAAATACAACCTCTTTTAGTACTGCAAAAATTTGTTATAAAGATAATGTGCCGGAAGTCGCGCCTTTACCCTAGTTTCCCACTTTTTAAGGAACTAAAATTTTTTCCAGTTCGACATTTATATTGCTTTAAAGTTCTTAATGAGTTCTTTAAAAAATCAGGAAATCTTAACTTCAGAATAATCGAGAATTATAATATTCGTGGTAATCTTTTAAATCATGTATATATTCCTGTTTTCCGAACAACCGCATTTCGTAAATTTTATGATATAGTTTCATGTCGATTGCTTAACAAGCTTCCACACTCGTGCAGCGTTCTTACCTCTCCTACTTTATTTAAAAAATATATAAAAGAATGGCTTCTTTGTATGGACTTTGAGAGTATTAAATCAATGCTAAATTGATAGTTATTCCTTATGTTTGATGAAATGTTAAATATAAATAAAATTTGTCTTACTTGTAAATTATATATTAAAATTGATAATAATTGTTTACATTCTCAAATTCAATAGACTGATTAATTCTGCCTTTTGTTGTTGTTTGTTTTATCTTCTGTTGATCTGTTTTTCTTTTTTAATTTATCAATGGGTCACCCCACCCAAATTACATTAATTCTATGTTAACTTAATTTCTATAGTTGTGACAATAACACTATTTTTATTGTTTATAAAAATACTTTTGTCACTTGCATTTATATAATAATAATAATAAATAATAATAATAATAATAATAATAATACAAAAAATAATAATGTTATTTAATAATAATAAAAGCCAAATGCAGTCTTTGTTTTTTAGCGATGTTTATTTAATATTTGCCGACGTTTCGATTCTGGTTAGAATCTTCTTTAGGGCCTGGAACAGGGGAGTGGATCCATAATTATAACATTTATACATATACATATATCAATTTTCACTTGAAAAAATATAATGTTAGCACTTACTGTATAAGTAATATCGACTCTGTCTGTAAAGATACTTTCTCAACAACAGCCATATAAACAATATTTTTTAACAAACATTATGTAAATTATCATAATTTAATAAATAAAAAGGCGAAAATCTTAATCAAACTTGATCAGCAAAACTTAAACAATTATTTGAAGCGAAGGAAAAAATTTCAAACTTTGACAAGCTTCAGTTGGTGGATCGTATACAGGGTGATTCAATAATAAGGTAGTTTAAATATTTTGGATATTTTTAAATTTTTTAAGAAAATTATGAAAGTTTTTTAAAAAGGTTCATATAAATATCACTAATATTTTTTGATTCTACACTTTTAGAATTTACACAATTTTTACAAGCTTTTATGTGTATTTCTTCTAAAATCATACGTTTTCGGTAGAATTTCTCACGTTCGAGTATTTGAACCTTTTCAAAATTGAAATTATGTTTGTAGGTGGCAGCATGCTTGGCCAAGGCACTCCTTGCTATCCGATTGTTTGTGACGTCTGATTCATATTGATTCATGCGTTCTTTTACTTTTTGCGAGGTAGTACCAATGTAACACTTATTACAGCCATTGCATGGTACACTGTAACGAAGCATTCTACGTCACACAATTTTTATGAAATATTATTCACTCCCGCCCCATAGTACGTGCAAAACGAGCAAACACCGACGGTGAAGTGACCATTGCTCTAGTAGCAATTAAGTTTTGGGTATAACACCGATAAAGGGGCTTCACTCCAACCGTTTATCCCTTACTCTACCCCCTTCTGGCGTAAAGCTTGGGCCGAGAAGCCACTGCCGGCTGATCACCAGTTTATCCTTGATTTGCATTGCCAGGGCCGGAGCCTCACTCCAACCGATTTTTCCCTTGCTCTACTTTAATAAGTATAGCTTGGGCCGAGAAGCTGTCACCAGCTGCTCAACCGATTTTTCCCTGGTTCGCATCACCAGGGCCGGAGCCTCACTCCAACCGATTTTTCCCTTGCTCTATTTTAGTAAGTATAGCTTGGGCCGAGAAGCTATCGCCAGCTGATCAACCGATTTTTCCCTGGTTTGCATTGCCAGGGCCGGAGCCTCACTCCAACCGATTTTTCCCTTGCTCTACTTTAGTAAGTATAGTTTGGGCCGAGAAGCTATTGCTAGCCGATCAAAACGATTTTTCCTTGGTTTGAATTGCCAGGGCCGGAGCCTCTCTCAAACCGATTCTTCCCTTGCTCTACTTTAGTAAGTATAGCTTGGGCCGAGAAGCTATTGCCAGCCGATCAAAACGATTTTTCCTTGATTTGAATTGGCAGGGCCGGAGCCTCTCTATAACCGATTTTTCCCTTGCTCTACTTTAGTAAGTATAGTTTGGGCCGAGAAGCTATTGCCAGCCGATCAAAACGATTTTTCCTTGGTTTGCATTGCCAGGGCCATATATGAAATACCTTGTTATTTTATTATTAGTATATTTTTTAAGTCAAGAGTAAAACCAGAGCTGTATATATGAAATACCGTGTTAATTTTTGTCACAAGAACATTTGCTTTACGAAACAAACCCCAATATGAAATACCATGTTATTTTGATTATTTAAGAATACCTAATAATTTGAATTATATAAATTTAAAAGAGATTCCATTTTTTCGAAATAAATGAATGTATAAAATAAAAAAAAAAGGAAACTGTAATAAAATTGTAAAATAAAAATACCAGCAAGACAAATAAAAAGATTTTAAACGGAGTTCTGAACTTCCTACCCAAGTTTTTATTGCTTTTCATTGGGAACACCTTGGACACCGGCGAGCTCACCTCAGCCTTAGTATAAAAAGCATCACATTGGCGCCCAAGCAGGGACCTGAGGAAAGTTCAACCGAATTCCGACCACCGACCGACCAGGAATTTTCCAAAGGTACCACCAACCATGAAGTCCAGTAACCCTTTTCCTACAATAACTTCGGAAGACTTCTCCGACGAACAACCTCCAAGTAATGCCGCCGAAATGGATGAAGAAACGTCAAAAGCCGCACACCAGCATCAACTCCTGTTACCGACGAACAGCACCAATACCAGAAACGACATGTCCGGATCCGAGAGCGAAGACCAGGCCGCCGACGAACGCAACCCGTTTAAAAATCTTGGGTTTATTTCTTTTTTAAGAAAGGACGAACTAATTGCGATGCTAAGCTCACAGAACTCTGCTACGTGCGGAAACGTATTCGACCTCCGAAAACGCCTGAGGAGATACCTGAAAAAAGTCCGCAACCATGAATCGACCCAGGATTTATGTAACCAGTGGGCAGAGCATGTCGAACAAAGGGTCGAAAGGGTTTTAGCTACCAACGAGCCCAGTCCAATAAAGGGCGTTTCACAATCACAGGAGGAAAATAAGATCCAGGAACCAGACAAAAAGACCGTCTCGCCCCACAAGTCCTCCAGCGTTTCGGCAGACGTCATGGCAAGCGGTTCACTACCAAGATTAACCGGGTTGTTGCCCCCGCGTACGGCTCGGCTGGACAGGAACCTTTTGTACCGCCCCGCGGCCGGCTCACGTTGAGTTACGAGGCCGAAATCATGAACACTGTGAGGAAATGGGGCCTTCGTTTTGACGCAACTGGGAACCCGCTAGAATTTATGGAGAGGATCACAGAACTGACACGTTTTTATAACATACCGCCCGATGATGTGTTACGAACCTTGCCAGATATTTTTAGAGGTACCGCGTTGGAGTGGCTTCGGATCAAGAGCGACAGCTTGCCGACATGGGAGCAGTTTCGAAAGTCATTCCTCCAACACTTTTTGCCAGCAAGGTATCACCAGAAGTTGGGAGACGAGATTCTTCGCCGGCGCCAGGGCCCACGAGAGAAGGCCAAGGAATATCTGTTCTCCATCCAGTACATGATCCGACAACATCCTTTCATGTCTATTGACGATAGTGTTGATCGAATATTCGACAACCTCCGGCCGGAATACCGATTATATATCCGCAGGAAAGAGTTCACAACTTTAGACGAGTTGGCCCTCTTAGCCGAGGAATTTGAGTCCATCAAAAGTTACGACCGAAACATACGACCACTGCCCGCTCCACCTACCAACCCGTTGCCTCGCGCTGGTCCATCAACAGACCACTACGACCGACAAACTCATTGTTGGAATTGCAAACAGCGAGGGCATAGGAAAGAAAACTGTCGCCGGCCTTTCCGCTTATTTTGCTCTTTCTGCGGGAAAGATGGCAGATGGCCAAAGGATTGTCAATGCCACCAGATTTCCGTAGCTGCAGTAAACGCTCCCCTGGGACGTGATCCCCGATTTTTCATCCCGATAAGGTCACCGCAGGGAGGCGTAGAGAACTATATCTGTTCTGGGATGTCCCATCTAACGAGGAGACAGCAAGAAACCTGGGACAACTCCTTGAGACCAGAACTGCTAAAATTTGAAAAGACCTCAGGTAGTGCAAACGTACCGCCGCATCGTATCCAACTGGAAACCGAGCTACCCTACAAACAAAGCTATGACCCGCTTAACTCCGTTATGAAGAAGATCATAAACGAAGAACCAAGTAATCCTGAGCGACCCGACGTTCTTTTTAATCAAAAGAAAACACCGATACCGCACCCGATACCGATAATCCCGCCGCCGCAAAGTCAGTCCGTCCTTTCACCACAGCAGCTAATACCCCGAAAACCAGATGTTACGGCGAAACCACCGACACCGCACCCGATACCGATAACCCTGCCGCCACCAAGTCAGCCCGTCCTTTCACCGCAGCAGCTAATACTCCGAAAACCAGATGTTACGGCGAAACCACCGATACCGCACCCGATACCGATAACCCCGCCGCCACAAAGTCAACCCGTCCTTTCACCGCAGCAGCTAATACCCCGAAAACCAGATGTCACGGCGAAACAACCCACACCGCACCCGATGCCGATAACTCCGCCGCCACGAAGTCAACACGTCCTTTCCCTGAAGCAGTTTTTACCTCAACAACAGAACCGTACATCCAAGGATCGGCCATAACAGGCCTTGCAGTAGCGCAACCCAGCCCACAACCGCCGATTGAAGATCAGGGACAGGTTTTTGACCCCGGGATTACCCTTCGGGGTTAACCCTCAGGCGAACAACACTATCGCCTGTTTACGATCCAGCATCCATGAATTTTGCTTTATTATTATATAAAAATACTAAAAAATTATATACAAAAAAAAAATATATAAAGAAAATATTCAAAAAAATAAAAAAACCAGGAAAAAAAATGAAATATACTAAAACTATAAATAAAACAAATATAGATAAAAATAGACGAGAAGGATCCCGTCTTCGAAGAAAGGGGGGAGTGTAACGAAGCATTCTACGTCACACAATTTTTATGAAATATTATTCACTCCCGCCCCATAGTACGTGCAAAACGAGCAAACACCGACGGCCGCATCACTTAAATCGTTTTTGACCGACCACCGACTGCTAATGCAGACCCGCCTATTCCCTGCCGACCGACCATCACAAGTCCAAACCACTCATCAGTATTCATCCAACACACGTTCTGTCACCCACCACTCTCCTCTCATACAAACTAGTTTCTTACATGCACTGTGTGTCTGGTTGACTAGGTAGCGTAAGTATACATACTATTAGCTTCATGCAAGCACAGTGTGTATGATTGACTGCATAGCGTAAGTATCCATATTAAAATATTTACGCTCCTCATTACAATTCACATTGTGCTGTTGTAGCATATTGTGACTTAAGGAGGTGAATTGGGTAACGAAAATTGTCTTTTGCCAGCCTGCCGTGGACTATTTATATATAGTTAGTAAAAGGTAGTACCAATCAAGCGTACTTAAGAGGTGAAGTGACCATTGCTCTAGTAGCAATTAAGTTTTGGGTGTAACACCGATAAAGGGGCTTCACTCCAACCATTTATCCCTTGCTCTACCCCCTTCTGGCGTATAGCTTGGGCCGAGAAGCCACTGCCGGCTGATCACCAGTTTATCCTTGATTTGCATAATCAGGGCCGGGGCTTCACTCCAACCGCTTTATCCCTTGCTCTACCCCCTTCTGGCGTATAGCTTGGGCCGAGAAGCCACTGCCGGCTGATCACCAGTTTATTTATTTATTTATTTTACATAGCTAAAGACTAGCTTCAGATATAAGTACTTATGTCTATAATAAGAGTACAAATTATATAATTGAATACAAATTTGACTGAAATTTAGATGAAAAATTTAACGATTGGTCAAATAAGTTATTACAGCTATTATTGAGAAGATTAAATAATTCAAACATTTTGTTTAAGGGAGAAAATCGTTCATAATTAGTACGACAGTTTGGGACATTTATGCAGCTAGGTTGATTCCTTAAGTTTCTTTGAGGAATATTAAAATTTATTCGAGACAAAAGGTACAAAGAGTCTATGTTACCATTTATTAATTTAACAATAAAAACAAAACTTAAATAAGAACGTCTATTCACAAGGGATGGCAAATCAATTAGTTTCAGTCGACTGATGTATGCGGGAAGCTCGTAAGGATTTTCCCAACCTAAGCCCCGTAAGGCAAATCGCAGAAATCTTTTTTGAACACGTTCTAACCTTAATATATGGCATTCGTAATGGGGTGACCAAACCTGGCAAGCATATTCAAGAATGGGACGAACAAATGTTATAAAAAGCTGTTTTGTAACAAAAGGATCTGAAAATTGCCGTGACTCTCTCTTAATCCAGCCTAGAATTGAATTGGCTCTATTTGATATGGAGTTGATGTGCTGAATAAATTCAAGCTTTCGATCTAATATGACGCCAAGAACATTTACGTTTTCCATACAAGATAGGGAAATTCCATTTAACGAATAATTAAATGGAGTTACTACTAAAAGTTTTCTTGTGAGGCTCATAAAATTACATTTATTTATATTAAGAGACAAGCAATTACGAACAAACCAGTCAAAAAACGAATTAAGGTCGGATTGCAACATTTCACAATCACTAATACTAGAAATAGTTTTAAAAATTGTCACATCATCCGCGTAAATGAGGCATTTAGAATACTTCAAGATAGATGGTAAGTCATTAATAAATAAAATAAAAAGTAGAGGTCCTAAATGGCTACCCTGTGGTATTCCAGAGTTAACTGTAAAATAATTTGATGGACAATCGCTAAACAACACTGCATAAGATCTGTTTAATAAATAAGATTGAAGCCACATAACAAAATTTTCGCTAAAACCAAGATTTCTTAGCTTTTTTAGCAAGATCTTATGAGAGAGTTTATCAAATGCCTTACTAAAGTCCGTAAAGACGCAGTCAATTACTTTCTTTTTCTTAAATGCATCAATGCACAGTTCGGTTAGCTCCATAAGAAACGTTACAGTAGAGCGACCTTTTGTAAAGCCATGTTGATTCGGAACAATGACTGATTTGACATAGAAACACAGAGATTCACAAATAATAGCTTCAAAAAGCTTCGGAATAACCGATAGTTTGGCTATAGGCCTATAGTTTTGAATTTCGTCTTTTTTACCTTTTTGGTGTAAAGGGATTATGAAGGATTTTTTCCAAATACACGGAAATTGACAAGAAAACAGAGAACAATTAAAGAGAGTGGATAAGGGTAAAAGCAAATTATTTGCGCATTTTTTTAAAATAATAGAAGGTATACCATCCGGACCTGGTTTACAATTCTCGTCAAGATTAGATATGAACTTAGCAATGTTATCAAAATTAATATTGAAGTTTATATCAGTCAAGTAAGAGAATGATTTCAAAAAGCCAAAATTTTGGCTATTTTCGTCAAGTATATCACAGTTCGAAATATCACAGTTTAAAGTATCACAGATGTTAGTATCACAGTTAAAGGCATTTTGAAAAAAGTCTGCAAACAATTGTGTAATAACACGAGGGTCATGACTAGATATATCGTTTGACTTAAGAACAGACGGATATGGACAAGACTTCCTTTTACTATTTATAAAGTTCCAAAAATATTTTGGATTCATTTTAAGATCTCTTTGTACCTTCTGCAGATAATTCAAATATTTTAAACTTGAAGCTCTATTGAAATTTTCACGAGCACGGCAAAAGTTTTCAAAGTCGGCTTCACTTCGAGATAATTTATAAACTGACCAAAACTTGTTTCTGAGGTTCTTAAGGAAGCCACTGCCGGCTGATCACCAGTTCATCCTTGATTTCCATAGTCAGGGCCGGAGCTTCTCTCCACCAGTTTATCCCTTGCTTTACTGTCGAAGTACAGCTTGGGCCGAGAGGTTATTCCTAACCGATCACCCGCTTATCCTTGGTTTGCATTGCCAGGGCCGGAGCTTTCCTCCACCAGTTTATCCCTTGCTTTACTGTCGAAGTACAGCTTGGGCCGAGAGGTTATTTCTAGCCGATCACCCGCTTATCCTTGGTTTGCATTGCCAGGGCCGGAGCTTCTCTCCACCTGTTTATCCCTTGTTCTACTGTCTAAGTATAGCTTGGGCCGAGAGGCTACTGCCAGCTGATCAACCGTTTATCCTTGGTTTGCATTGCCAGGGCCGGGGTTTTCACTCCAACCGTTTATCCCTTGATTGATTTAAAAGGGCCGTATATGAAATACCGTGTTAGTTATTTTAAGAACTAAGTTTAATTAATGCAGGGCCGTATATGAAATACGTTGTTATCTTAGAATATTAAGAAAAATAATTGTTTTAATAATAAACAATATTGTAATCGATGAAAAGAAGAGAATAATTGTTTTAAAAATAAACAAAATTGTAATAAATGAAAAGAAGACATTAAACAAACTTTGTAACTTTGTATATCAAAATAAATAAATGTTCTTAAAGGAATTCTGAACTTCCTACCCAATTTTTCGACTTTTATTTGGGAAAAACTCTGGACACCGACGAGCTCACCTCAGCCTCGTAATAAAAAGCATCACAACACGATATACAACATTTACGAAGTCACCGACGAGCTGCTTTTGTTTCAACTTCGAATAAAGTCGGCCTACATTGTTCGAATTTTTGAAAGAAAGGCGAACGTTGTCACAAGTTTTGGTGATGGATCTTGCAATAGATTGTGATACGTTTGGAACGAACTGTAAGGAGGAGCACGACTTATAATGTTGTTATCAGTAGCTGCTATTGTTGTATAAGTGATCGTGATTGCGAATTGTTTCGCAATCACGATCAGCGAAATAGCCAGAGACATTCCACCCCGTAAATAACTTCCCCGTAACACTCGCATCGCTAATAATGCCCATCAATTTTCCCTATACTCTTTTTTTTAGCCGGACTACAAGAATCAGGAATGCTTAACCTTATTAAATACTTCACTCTGATTTACCGACATTCAAAACCAAAGTGCATCGGTATCTTCTTTTAACTCCTATCCTACTTTCCTAACCACTCGCACTGTCTTAATTCATGTTGAGGGTATTAATAACTAAACTTGAGTGCGCGCAAATAATATAAAAAAATATCTCATATCAATTATTGTTTTAGATTGTTTTCAATATGCTTTCATACTTAAACGAAACATACCTATATGAGCTACAAACGCATCTACATAGTTACAATGCTACAATGCATATCTACCTGTACTTATAGACCGAGAGCCAATGACATAATGAATCAAGTCATTTATATAATGTTGTAAGGCATATCAATAGAAAGCGTTAGGGGAGTTAGACAAGAAAAAGTTTGTCTGGCAGTTTTTTGGTGTGACGAACATGGGGTAAATTCGACACAAAAGTGTGACAAAAATGAGTTAAGTCAAGTCACATATACATATAATGTTGTAACTCATTTCAATAGAAAGCTTTTGATTAGTTAGACTAAAAAAAGTTTGTCTGGCAGCATTTTGGTGTGACGAACATGGGTTATTTTTAAATAGCTTAGCAACAAAAAGTCCTAGAGCCATACGGTTTTCAGTGTTTTACTAAGAACTAATAAGAGCATACAGTTTTGAAAAAAAAATTAATATTTAATTACGTATAATTTTGAAAAAAAAATTGTTTGAAATTTTTGTTTTTCAAAGTTTTGAGTTTGAAAATTAATTTTTCTAAAACGATGTACTAGAATAACTTTATTTGAAAATACAATTAAAGAAAAGATTTTTGGCTTTACAAAAACGTATATTATGGCATTATAGGAGGTGCGGTTATTTTTAAATATTTTTTTTTCGAATATGTCATTTTTCCAGAAAATTGCCCCTCCCGTTTAAACGGAGGGGAATAGCCCCCCCTCTCTTAGGATTTTTTTCTTGTTTTAACACAACCTTCTGTTACAAAAGTACCCAAATAAGTTAATTTTTGAAATTTTGTCATACTTTATGTCGAATTTACCCCATGTTTGTCACACCAAAATGCTGCCAGACAAACTTTTTTTTGTCTAACTAATCAAAAGCTTTCCATTGAAATGAGTTACAACATTATATATGTGACTTGACTTAACTCGTTTTTGTCACACTTTTGTGTTGAATTTACCCCATGTTCGTCACACCAAAAAACTGCCAGACAAACTTTTTCTTGTCTAACTCCCCCAACGCTTTCAATTGATATGCCTTACAACATTATATAAATGACTTGATTCATTATGTCGTTGGCTCTTAGACTATTATGTATCAATTTCAATATCTAGGATATTATTCTACTTAACGCGCGAAAAAAATAATTATATTCTTCATGGCGGAGCCGAGACAATATTATTATTCTTCGTTGTCGTTGGCCTTATCGTAGGCAACACACATCATATAAGCAACTTCCTCTCAACTAAATTAAGTAGTAGAACGTTGGTATTTGGAATGGATGTGTGTTCTCTAAGCCACCGCCTTTCGTCATGTCTCATGTGTGCCATGCATTAAGAATTACGCGCGCTAGGTCCACATTGCCAATGTCCGCTATAGATGACATCATTTCGGTCTTTGAGAAAAAAAAACATAGTTCCAACAGCAAGAAGTGCAAAGAGATTCAAAAAAAAAAGATACCTAATTTCGAGGAATTACCTACCTGAACCTGGAAGCTAAAAACTGCAAAACTAATCAAATAAGAACTGAATCCCATTGTCCTCGGAAGACATTGTCATCAGTTATCAGCTGAATAACTATTTATAGGCGCAACGGTTTCAATGTTTCAATGTCAAATCGCTGGTTGTTTAATTAGATTCCTAGGTGATGGCTGATCGGGGCGAGGAGACGAGGATGTTGAATAGTTGATTGTCATATCGAAGCAGAGTTTCTCTAAGCCATGTGGAGAATTTGATCGCCCGCGCGCCACCAAGTGAATCATATACCTATATGGATTTTTATTTCTTTTTGGTGACTGGGCAACAATGGGAGAACTTTGTTGGCAGTGAATCAGGTACAAAATTATGTACAATGAGTTGATGTGGCTTAAGATACAGATTGATATGAGTGTTCAGTGTTCACGAAGTGTTATGAATAATTGTATTTTGCAATTATAATCGGATTGGAAGATAATTTCTTGGAACAATAGGTATTAGTTTTTGAAAGTTAGAAATGGAGGGTACAGAGACTTGAATTTAATAGATTTGGATCGTGTTCGGTAGGGAACTTAACAAAGCTTGACAGCTAAGAAATATCAAGGAAGGCCTTCAGACTATCGAGAAAACATCCTTTAATACGACTAACCAAAATGATTCGCTAAAAGGCTAGGAGGATGAATTAAGATTGAGACTTAAGTAAAGCGGGAGCAAGAGATGATTCCAATAATTCAGACAAGCAGGCTGCTGAAACAGTTTAATTAGAAAAAACAGTAATGCAAGAGCTTGTTTATTTTTAAGAAAAACAGGCTAAAGTAATAAATAATAATAATAAGCTTTTTGAAAATAACAGAGTAGGTACATTATACGGACACTCACAAAATAAACGTATATCTGTACTGTATATGTATATGGGTTTAACAATTGGCGAGGGTAGATTTTGGTGGCTTGTGGCTGCAATGTTGTTTTAGTGTCATCTAATGATACAAATCAGTTGTAAATTATTCAGTTGCTGATGCCGTATGACTATGGCAAGCAACACAATTGAACAGCACGTCCAAATGATAAAACCTTATTATCAAAGTGAGTGTTCTTTAGTAAGAACGTTGCGCCCAAGTGGGGGACAGTCGACTTTCCAATAGTTCGGTTTTTAGTCAGCCAATATTCTTTTGTCAAAATAACGCCAGATCAGCCGAGAACATATCCACGATCCGTAAATCTGGCCTACATCCCTATACAAGGTCCAACTAACCCAGGACCTCAATTCATTATGTACCATAGACTATGCCGTTTGTTCACTTACAGGTTCACATTTCGAACAAATTTTCGAACTAATTTTCAAAAGAACTGAACTGGTGAACAGAAATAGGTATTTCTTATATCTTTATTTATCTACGAAAGCAGTTGGTATGTAGGTGATGACTTGATGCTAAAATTGTTTGATCATCTGTCGAAGAGTAGGTGCTTTTTGCAGATCTTACGATGAACAAATTATTAATATTGGATGCATTTTAAGATACTTTAGGTAAGGATTCACAGTGCCTTGAGAGGTTTACTGAGGTACTGCCAAAATAGAATCTTGTCGCGAAAAAGTGTATCTCTGAAAGCTGTCGGAGTATTAACAAATCTTGATATAATAGGATGCGAAGTACAAAATTTTCAATTCTCCATTTAATTGTAATAGAGCTTACTTCCTACTACATATGCATAAGAATTACATAAGAACTAAGTATATCCAAGCAATCTTTTGTTTTAAAATAGAATGCCAAAGAAGGACCCCTCTAAATGAAATGTTCTGCTTAGAAAGCATAATTTTGTTGGAAACATATGACCTCTTGAGTGGTTCCCCGTTATTTGACGAAATTGCTTGAATATTTCCAGTAAAAAGCCGGTTACGTTTTTTAATTATTTCCAGCAAAGCTTTTTAGGGCCTGTACTTTGACCAGCGATTTGGCCATACAAAAAAACGACACATACTTAAGTATCAATCGTGAAACAACTACACGGAAAGAATTTAAAAATCACCAATTGCGAAATATTCAGTTGCAATTTACAAAACATGTTTTTTTTTTTTTTAATCACGGCGCTTTGATTCGAAACTGATAGAACAATTGGCAATTTAACTCTCAATTCATCTCAAATTACAACAATTCCTAAGTTGAGATTTACAATTAAAAGTTATAATTCAAGCTTGTGCCCTTCAAAGTAAATTACAACCTTTTTGTCGCAATTTACTACTTCAAGGGAATAATTCCATTTATACTTTTTACCAATCTGGATTTGCTAAAATTTGTTCGTGATTTACAATCACTAAGTATTAAAATCAACTCAAGTGTGTCTGACGGCTACGTCGAAGGTCCGGAGTTCAATCCCTGCCTCCAACTAATAATTATCTTTTTTTTTTGGTACTGTCTCTTTTGAGGAAATGTAAAATCCTCGAAAAATAAATCTGGTTAATATTAAAAGTGGATCTTTGTAAGCCATTCGGATTCAGCGGGAAATGATATTCCACCAGAATATCAACGCACATACAGGAATCGTTCAGAATATAAGTCATTAGGCCCTGGCCCCGCTTGTGTCTCCAATAATGCCTTTTTTGTAGTTCTATTATGTACGCATAGGGAGTACGAGGTTGAATTTCAACTACACATTATATACAATTTCTTACCTTTATTTAAATGATCATCACAAAAAATTGTACATTAGACGTCCAAAATAAGACGACTATATTTTTCTCGCCAATGAAACATAATTTTAATTCAAAACACCCCTAAAATGTAACTCATATTCAGGTTGCTTCTTATTATTAATTTTGATATCCGACTTGGATACATCACCATGGCCTAGTAGATGGGTGCTAGATTGGCATGCAGAGGGTCTCGAGTTCGATTCATAGAATCAACCAAGTAAGTAAAAGTTACATTTTTCAATAAATAATAATAGATGCATTTCAATAAAAGTTGCTTCCTCCCAAAGCGATATAATGTTACAAATTGCAAATTGGGGTTGCAATTTACGACTTTACCAGTAGTTTTTTTCAAAAACAGATTTTTTATTCAAAACAAAAAGATTGAAATCTACGACTCGCTTTTGCAATTTACAACCGAGTAAATTTAAAATTGATACTCATTGGGATCAATTTGCGATTTGCGAATGGTAATGTTTTGCTTCTCTCGATCGAATTATTGATACTAAAAGATGTTGAAATATGATTATAGAGTATCAATATCTTCGTTTCGCAAATTTTCTAAAATTGCAAGTAGAAAGTATAGATTTATTATTTTCCAATCCAAGGTACAAACCTGGATTCATTTGACGTGATTTGCAGCTTATTTTTCGTGATCTAATCTAAGAATTCTTTCCGTGTAGAAGTCCAGTAGGCTTACCGAAGTTTAATGCGCCTATTTAGGATAGGAGTACTAAAACAAAACCGAGATTTACAAACCTTTTGTTACTCCTGCGAAGAAGTAAAATTAACTATACTTAATTAGTTTACCTACATGATTCTGAAGGTGCCATGACATAAGGCCATGTGACATAAGGCCATATTACGAATTATGGCCTTATGACACATTACTTAAGTGTCATAAGGCCATATGACACATTACTTAAAACTTAAGTGTCATAAGGCCATATGTGTTTGTGACATAGGGTAATACTAAAAAAAAGCAACTGACAACAAAATGTTGTATGTAATATTCGCCGCGAATTTTAATCTATTATTTTTTTTTTCATCAACTGTTGTTGCTTTTGTAATTGCTACTTCTTGTAAATTTTATTATCATAATGACATGAGCTTTTTTATAAAGTGTCGTTGCATTTGTAATTGCAGATTCTTGTACCTTTTATTCTCACAATGACATGAGCTTGATAAAAAAAAATAAGCTTACAATTTGCGGCGAATTTTAAGCTATTATTTTTTTATCAAGTGTTGTAGCTTTTGTAATTACAAATTCTTGTAACTTTATTATCGTAATGACATGATTTTTCTTATCAAGTGTTGTTGCTTTTGTAATACATAATTGCAAATTGTTGGAACTTTTATAATGATGACATGAGCTTGATAAACAAAATATATCTTAAAGTTCACGTTCCAAATTCTTGTAACTTTTTTTAAAAGAATATATTATGATAATAAAAGAGAGCTTGATTAAAAAAAAAGTTTCAAAGAGAAAACGAAAGTGACATACGGCCATAATGGTCTTATGAGGCTTTCGAAAGCGTCTTAACGCCATATGCTCGAATATGGCCTTGTGCTTATGAGTCTTTACAAAAGTGTCATATGACCATATTTCGAATTATGGCCTTATGTCACATGGCCTTATGTCATGGCATTGATTCTGAATTCATAGGTGGTTTCTATGGTCAAATATTTTACAAGACTATTCCTACGAAAATTGCATGAGAAACGCCCAGGATCACAAAAATTTAATTTATTTCAAATTGTTTACGTCTACGTGTCTTGCAAATTTGTGGGAATCAATTTTAAGTTCATTTTGCCTTGTATCTTGAATTTAAAAAAATTAAAGAAAAACAGCGTTGACAAAATTTTTTTCGAATGCAAATATTTGTTGAGAAATCTATATAAAGTAATCCAAGCCGAATGTGTACATTATGTACTCCTTATTGAGTATAACCGAACTATTCGCCTGAAAATATTCGAAGTTTTTCTTTTTCACTTTTAAAAATATGTAAATATTTACATATGTTTTGCCGACCGATATTGGCCAGCATTTTAAGTGAACCATGCCAGCACTTAATATCTGTCAAATGTTTATTACCCTTGCGATATAGAAACTTATATGTGTGTGTATTAATTTTAACGTACATGTTTCGCGCAAAGGCTTTAAAGGGACGACGACGCGCATTTGAATCAGCTTCGGCACTTGGCACATACATTCTTAAATTCTCGTTTGGCGGCTTACTCGTGCACTCAGCCAGACATAATAATGTTCAGGACCACTCCCTCGATTCCCCAGTCTGATTTAACGATGATATTTTCAAGCAAGCAACCATGCCAAATCTTACTTTTTCAACCATAGCTGGATTTGTACTACTAAAGGGCCTAAGAATTTGTTTATTAAATCTAAAAATTGAAGATTCTTATTCTATATTTTTGTATCCGATTTTAAAAATTGTTACTGTGTTCGACCGGTTACATGTACTTAAAGGTCTGATTAGTGATTTTATTAACAGAAATGGGGTTAACAGAATATAGTCAGTATCAGTAAATTTCCCATAGAAAAATGCATTTTTAACACTATCTTATGAAGTCTACTTTTGAAAATTTGCATGGTACAATCCAGTGGAGTAAAAAAAATATAAAACAAAACAACATATAAGTATTACATTTCTGATTATTATTATTATTATCAATTAGTTTCTTATTGTGTAAATGGGATAAGAATGTAAGATTGAAGATGGTCCATTTTTACAGAACATACATAATTTTTAGTCTTGCTGATGTAAGGATCAAAATATTCGCAAAATCACTCGTCCTATGAGAAAAGTTAGCATGTATAAAGTTGTAGTAAATTTCATTTCCTTTTGTTTAAGTCTATGAGACTAATATTTCAGTAACAATCTTGAAAAAAACATAAAAATGGATTTTTGAAGAACTAAGACAAAGCTCTTTAAACACCTATTTGTGTGCTTAGTACAAAAGGAAAAGGCATAAAACCATGTAAAAATGTCGGTCATTTGACAGCATCTTCTCCTGGGGTACTGTTATGATGGCGGAGGATTTTCACTCAATTTCAACAATTTCACTCTAAGAAGCAGCATATCGTCTCAACCGTTCTGCAGATTTTGTACTGTGATCGGCACAATCACGTGAATACCCGTCGAAAACCGCCGATACGTTCCTCCCAAAGTGGTTTAACGTGTAGCTGACGTAGCTATAATCACAATAGCCCATATATACGAGTTTTAATGCCAGATCACAGTATGTAGTAGGTAAGATTTCAGAGGCTGAGGTGAAAACTCCGTAAAACTTTGATGTCTTTCGGATTCACTCTTCATTAAACAACGCCATAGGGTAAGGGGCCAATTCAAATTTGAAATGCTCTTTCAATTGCTCGTCTGACTGGGAAATCATGAGATAACGTCGTCTTAATTTCGATAGAAAAAGACGAGGAGAGGTTGAACCAGAATCTGAAAAATTGGACGAACCTGAGAAATATGACCAACCTAAGAAAGAACATACCATAATTGATGAAGGTCCCGAAAATCCTGCAGAACAACGTGAAGCTGAACCTCAGCAAAAAAAAAAAAAAAACGACGAGTGATTGGTTTTTAAATATTAATTCTAAATATACATGTACCAACAACTAATTAATTAACCTTAGCTGTAAATTTAAAAATAATTAACATTTTTACATGGTTTTATGCCTTTTCCTTTTGTACTAAGCACACAAATAGGTGTTTAAAGATAGCTTTGTCTCAGTTCTTCAAAAATTCATTTTTATGTTTTTTCAAGATTGTTACTGAACTATTATTCTCACAGACCTTATTTTGTGCTTAAACGAAAGGCAATGCAATTTACTAAAACTTTATACATGCTAACTTTTCTCACAGGACGAGTGATTTTGCCAATATTTTGAACCTTACAGCAGCAAAACTAAAAATTATTTATTTTATGTAAGAATGGACCATTTCAAAAAGTTATAGTTCCGTCTCTATAGGGTTTATAGAGCTACGGTTAGTATTTAATTTCTGTAAATTTAATGGACTTGCAGAAAGTGGATATTTTCTTTGTCAAAAAATGCATAGTTTAAGACTTTTAGAGCAAAAAGTGAAAAAGTCCTAAAACTTTGCAGTTTTTCGCTTGCTGCGCAGCGAGCACAAGTTTTTCGAAGTTGCAAATTTGGATTTACACTATTTTAACTGGTCCATACAACATACCAAAAAATCAGAACTACATCATGCTTTGCGATTTTAGATTTTTTTGTGTCGATTTCTACTTTGCTAACATAAGGACCTGATCAAATAATACAATAAATTACACGACTGGGTCGTACGAACTTTCTCGAATTTGTTAAAATGGTCTTGATTTTTGGATAAAAGCATTGAAAAGATAATATGAAATTTGATTAATCACTTCAAAATCAATAGTTAAAACGTTCTTTGAAGAAAATGAAGTAAGTCACCAGATTTCTTTTGCTTTTTTTGAATTTTAAGGAATTTTTTTTTCAAAATCTTTCGACCAGTTTTTTTCAAAAACCGGTTTTTTCGAAAAACTTTTCGAAAACATATTCCAATTCTAGCAGTTTAAAGTTTCGATCAGAAAACAAAAATTTAAAAAAAATTGAAAATACATTTTTGGAAAAACCAAAAATTTAAAAACAAACTTATCTACCTGCTTAAAAAAAACTCAAAAAAAGTTTTTTTTTTTTGAAAAATCAAAGAATTTGTTTTATTTTGTTTATAAAAGAGCTTTCAAATTAAAATTTTCATCGAAATCCGTCAAGCGGTTTACGAGAAACTGTTAAGTAAAAACTCTTCCTATGCGAGGTACCGTTATAAGACTTTTCCTGAAAAAAACTACTCCAACCAAAACATGAAGTACACTCAAAAAACACCATTCAGAAAGTTTTATCAACATCGAAGGAGCCGTTATTGAGATAAATGAGTTAGAATGCTAATTCCAAAAACCGATACAGACTGACAGACAGACAGAATTGTCGGACCCACTTCTTTAGGCTTCTCTATCATCATGTTATGTTTGATTGTCAAAAAAAAAATTATTTTTAACTTGCCTTATACAGGGTGATTCACGAGCGTTGTGCCAAAAAGCTAGAGCGTGTAGGTTAAGTTTAGTCAAGAAAAAAATCGTATGGGAGGGGGGTCTATTCCCTCCCGTTTAGCCGGGAGGGGCAATTTTCTGAAAAATTGACTTATTTTGTAAAAAAAAATATTAAAAATGAATGGCTTTGTTTACAACACCGTGTTATACTTTTTTTGGAAAGCCAAAAACTTCTTCTTTCATTTTGTTTTTAAATTAAATTGTTTTAACAAATAGTTTAAAAAATATAAATTTTCAAACTCAAAATTAAAAAAAAAAATTTGAAAAAATAATTTTAAAACTAATTTTTTTCAAAATTTTAAGTAATGAAGTTTAATTTTTGTGCTCAAAATTCAATGCTCCCATCAATTTTCAATCCAACACTGAAAACTGTATGGCTCTACGACTTTTTGCTGCCAAGGTATTCAAAATTAACCGAACCTACTTCTTCACAAAAACACGAAAAAATTGGCTAAATGATCACTTGTGCCATCCCGTAAGGCTAGATGAAAAATTTCCAAAAAGGTATAACACGGTGTTGTAAACAAAGCCGTTGATTTTTAATATTTTTTTTTACAAAATAAGTCAATTTTTCAGAAAATTGCCCCACCCGGCTAAACGGGGGGGAATAGACCACCCCTCCCTCACGATTTTTTTCTTGTCTCAACTCAACCTACACGCTCTAGCTTTTTGGCACAACGCTCGTGAATCACCCTTATACATATGTAGTACTAGTACCTACCTACATATAATAGCAAGCAAAAAAGAAAGTTCAAAATACAAATTACTCTGTAGTTTGTCATTACTCCGAAAAGATGATTGGTTTTAATTAGAATTTTTAATTTGACACGAATAACTTGATAAATATTTACATACATATGTACAAACATATCTACTCTTTTTGGTAATTAAAGGTAGGTACTTACCTCTTAATTTTGTATTAACTTTTCATTAAGCATATAATATACATAGTATAATTACTAAAAGAAAAATTGCATGTAGGTGCATACTCATATACGGCCAGTTATGCATTTGTAAAAAAAAAATCTAACAATTATTATTTGTTACATTACGATGATAGAGAAGTCGAAAAAAGTGGGTCCGACAATTCTGTCTGTCTGTCGGTCTGTCTGTCTGTCTGGCTGTCTGTCTGTCCGTATGTATGTCTATCTGTATAGTTACCTACAGCCTGAACAGCTGGACCGATTTGCTTCAAACTTGGTACGTAGTATTATTATGACGTCCTATAGATGGGTTTTTGGAATTAGCATTCTAGCTCTAAAACTAACGGTAACGATTTTTAATGAAAAATTTATTTTTCTCAAAAACGGCTACGATTTTGTTTAAACTTTTTGAATATGTTTTCTGTGCAAACTTTATGTTTTGGTTGGAATAGATTTTTCAGGAAAAGTTACTTAACGGTACCTCCCATAGGACCAGTTTTTTGAAATCCGATTTTCTCGTAAGTCACTTGACGAGTTTCGATGAACGGAATCATATAAATTCTTAAATTTTTCAAAAAAAATTTTTTTGAGTTTTTTAATAATGTTTTAAATTTTTTTTTATTTTTTTACAGAAAGTTTAATCTATTTTTTTAAATTTTATTTTTCGGATAAAAACTACAAAGTTGTAGAATTTGGCATACCCAAAAAAAATTTGGAGTATATTTTCGAAAAGTTTTTCAAGAAAAAAAACAGTTTTTTGAAAAAACTGGACGAACGATTTTGAATAAAAAAATTCTTAAAATTTTAAACAGTAAACGAAATAAGATGGTTTACTTCATTTTTTATAAAAAATGTTTGAACAAGTGATCAATAAAATTTCATACCATTTTTCCCTGCTTTTTTTTCCAAAATCTCAAACCATAAGACCACTGTCACACATTAAAGAAAGTTCGTCCGACCCAGTCGTGCACTTTACTTTCAACGCTTTTTTCCGAAAATCTTCTAGCCCCAAGACCATTTTTACACATTAGACCAAGTTATTACGACCCAGCCGTGCACTTAATTTTTTTCGTATTACATAATATTATATATTTTTTTCAAAAACTAAAAGCTCTTTGGGCTTCTACCTTTGTATATAGACACTATAGTAATGGCGTCAATGAGTATAAAATTACGCGATTGTTGAACGTTGGATGTCGCTGTCAATGTGCTGGCAGAGAAAATTGCGAAGAAGAGTAGAATGTTGCAAGAATAATAGAAAATGTTGTTTAGAATGTCATATCATAAGTAATGAAATAAATGTTAAGTTGAGCTGTTGCTTGGAAACTGAGTGGAATTGGTTATATTTTCCACCTATACATACAAGGAAAATCGTTTGTATGTAATTGCATAGACAAGTAGAAAAGCAGTATTTTTGTTTCAAATGCTAATAATGTAAAATAATATATTTCAAATAAAAGCTAAATGCCGACGGGGTTTGAAAAATATAAATATGTAGATACATATTTTTCAATTTAATAGATATGAAGTCATTTTTAATAATTAAAAAAAAATATATTCCATTTTCGAAATATTTTGATATTTATATATTTTTGGCAATTTCCAATATTTTTACTTGCGATTATAGGTATTATAAGGCAAGTTATGCATTCGTGGAAAAAAAAAGTTTTTTTTATATCGTAGTTTTTTTACACATTGTAGGTAGGTACCTACAGATGGGAAATTTAATTTTTTTGTAAAAGAAAAAATATCGGTACCTGCCATATAACCGTTAGGTTTAAATGTCTAAAAAAGATACTTCCCATAGGACCGTTTTTTTACTATATCTATATCTCAATAACGGCACAACCGATACTTTTGATATTTTACACATATAAAGGTGTAGATAGCTCAATTTATACTGCATACCGATATTTCTTAAAAATATTTGTATGTATTTTTTAAAAAAAATTTAATTTTTTGAAAAAAAGTTAATAGGTAGGTACCTACCTATTTTGAAAACTGCCCATTATTTTTTTTTTTTTTTTCAAAAATTATATATGAATGTGTTTGCTGAATACTTATGGACTATCGTTTTTGATTTTTTTTTAACAATGTTTTCAAAAAATTTTCCAAAAAAACAATTTTTGAAATTTTATTGCATTACTTAATTTTTCTGAGAAAACTCTTAATTGAATTTGAAAAATAGAAGAATTTCCAAAATAATTTTAAATATAAATTATGCAGCCAATGAACAATTCTCAGACATTAGAGCAAGTTCGTGCAACCCAGTCGTGCATTTTTTTTTTGCAAATATTTATGACCAGCCCAGTTAGCAAGAATTTGCCAAATTTCAATTTCAACACAATACACTCACACAATCACTTCCCAATAAAAAATCACTCAATAACAATTTCAGCTATGGACGATAGAACGGTGAAAAATCTTTGCTGCAAAGATTTCAAACGTACTGCGATATGATTGCCACCTCTACGGGTTTCTGCAAAATGTATAAGGTTTTTTTTTTTAACTTTAATAGTAATTTCCTGGGTAAATATTTGCGTATGCATTTGTAAAAATTTTGTTTCTTTATACCTATAGCCATTTGTGCAATCGTTGTAAAAATTAAATATAAGTCTACTTTTCTTTAGGAATGGGAAGGTTAGAATTATTTGAAAAGAAAGAGTTTTAGCAATTTCTCGTTTTTAGTATTTCAGAATAGGTACTTATTAAGTTCAAACACAGCACATCATGTAAAACGATTGTTATCTAAGAAAAGCGGCAATAAAGTAGGTTGCATACCTATATAACTATTAATAATTCTAGAATTCATGTGCTATTTTTTTTTTCTTGTTTGAAACTCATATACACGTCCTCGATTTTTAATATACTTTCCTTATATAGATAATCCTCAAATACCGCATACCTATAATCCTTTAGTGCATTTATACACTAAAGTGCAAGCCCCACAATAATAACCTAAATCACCAAACATTATTATTTTGCTAGAAAAATGTATTTATTGGCAACCATGGCTGCCACATGAAATATGAACGTTTGCATACATTAACTCTTCAAGGCCAACAAAATCCATCACAGCAATTCAAAAAAATTCAAATTTAAGACGGCTGCCATACATTTCCACCAAAATCCATCAAACAAACAAAAAAAAATAATAAAATCCTACTAACACACAAACCCACCCGCAAAAGACAATTCCACTCATGCAGAATTCCAATGCACTCAATTGTGTTTCCTTACATTTTGTCCTATTCTCTGCAACATGAGTCTCGTCATTCTTAAAGTCCACAGAAAGTCTGCTAATGAGTCAATTGTGTGGAGGCGCGCGAGGCCGACACCGTCGATTCTGCACGTTCCATTACTATAGATTTTATATACAAAGGTTGAATAATCACAAAACGAAAGACTGCGACGGCAATATATCGATAAACGAGAAGAAGCAAATTTTAAGGAGCACCAGTAAATGCTCTCGATGTGCTAAAGCTGGTCATTCTTCTAAAAAATGCAGAACCGGTAAAATTCTGTCGTGTAGCAGTTGCAAGGGTAGGCAAATGACTTCAATGTGTGACCCGAGTTTCAAGCAAAACTTACAAGAAAGTGATAGCAAAATTAAAAGCGGTGCTTTAAATTTGTGCGCACATAATCTGACAGAAAATATTCTTTTGAAAACGGTTAGATGTGCTGTTGCTTTTAATACAAAACATATTTCTATTCGCGCAATTATAGACGGTGGCAGCCAGCTCACTTATGTTCAAGAAAGTGTCGTACGAAAACTAAATTTAAAAACAATAGGAACAGTGAATTTATCCGTGATCCCTCTCGGCTGTAAGGATGCAAGGCCCACCGAGAAATTTTCTATGGTAAAAGTTAATTTGCAAAGCCTACTTAACCGCGAAATGCTTTTCAGTGTGGAAGCAATCGTTGTGCCAGAAATCAGTGTCGACGTGCTGACAGTACCGAAAGCCGAGTGCCCATTCTTTAAAGGTATCCAATTGTCGGATGTTCCATCTGGAAATATCGAGATAGAAGAAGGGCTTAGTCTATTAATTATTTCTGATTTCTATTGGAAATAAGTGACGGGGAAATAGCGCCGATTGACTAAACGACTGCTAGTAGTAGAGACCATTTTCGGGTGCATCTTACAAGGCCTTCACGTTGCGGTAATTGACAAGTTTAATTCATCCATTGAAAATCCCGGTTTCTCTCCCAGTTGTCTTATAAATGTGATGTCAATGAATCCAAAAGATTTAACACAGTTCTGGTCACTTGAAGCAATTGGAATTAAAAACGACGAAGACGAAAGTTCCTTGCCAACAGCCAGTTTAATCAACAAATGCATCACGAAATAAGGCTCTCGTTATGCGGAAAAGTTGCCGTGGAAAAGCTATGATTCCGATTTACAGGACAGTAGAGGACAGGCATTACATCGTTTGAACACTTGTTATGCATATCTTTAAACTATTATTAATAATTATTTTCACATCTCTGTAACTGCATATCAGCATAATTTTATCTTGCTTATTGCAAGCGAGAATCCACTTCAGATCCGTTATTGATATCTGATACTTGCAAATTCGTTTATCTTTCTTTCTGTGTGGCCACCAAAACGTGTCACATAAATTTCCTCTAATTTATTGTCACGATAAAAAACTATGCATAGCACTTCAATAAAATATAAACTCAGCACTTAATGCATCTCATATCGTATGAGATTATGTATCATATTTTGTACCATAGAATTTTTAGAACGATAAGTTAGTCTTAAGAAAGATTCAATAATAAACGGTTGGATTAGGGAAATTTTAAGTCTTTTTATTTTTATACGGCATAACAAAAATTGGTGGCAGCGGTGAAATTGGTAAAAAAAACCATACCCGAAATACAAACGTTAGTGAAGTTTTTTTTATTACGAGACGATTTCTAAACTCCTCAGAATAATTTTCAAGGGTTTTAGTCTCCATGTTGTGTTGTAGTTAATGAAAATAATGAAACTAGATATTAATTAATATTTTATTTTATTATTATTTATAATTTAATAAATATCACAACATATATTTGTTAAAATAATTAATTTAAAGGCGACGCGCGTTTCGGACTTTTGTCCATCATCGGGCTTAAATTTTGTACTGCTAATTATGTCATGCTCTTTCTATTGTTGATTGTTGTTGTTTTTTTTATAAGTTTTGATGATTTTTGCAAGACGGAGGAAGACAAAATACTTAACGACAAATTAACAATTAAAAATAACACACTATATGACACAGCTATAACCCATCAAAGAACACACAGCCAATAGAAAGAGACAACACAGTTTTAACCAAAAAACTCACATCAAAACTTATAAAAAAAAAACAACAACAATCAACAATAGAAAGAGCATGACATAATTGGCAGTACAAAATTTAAGCCCGATGATGGACAAAAGTCCGAAACGCGCGTCGCCTTTAAATTAATTATTTTAACAAATATATGTTGTGATATTTATTAAATTATAAATAATAATAAAATAAAATATTAATTAATATCTAGTTTCATTATTTTCATTATCCTCAGAATACGTCATTAATTCGTGTATACAAAAAAAAACATACAACATAAAAAAAAAATATTTTTTTTTCTTTCGAGATACAACCCTAAAACCTTATGTGACTAAAGTTGGCCCCGCCATTTTTTATTTTTTATATAAAATTTATTGTGCTGCTTTGTGCTAGACTTGTGCTACTATGTGCCGTAAATATAAAAGTTGTATCTTTAAAGCTCTAGCTTTTATAGCCAAAAAACGATTTTATGACTAAAGTTAGCCCCGCTGCTTTGTGCTAGACTTGTGCCCCTATGTGCCGTAAATATAAAAGTTGTATCTTTAAAGCTCTAGCTTTTATAGCCAAAAAACGATTTTATGACTAAATTTAGCCCCGCCATTTTTTATTTTTTTTTTAAGATTTGTTGTGCTGCGTTGTGCTAAGCTTGTGATGCTATGTGCCGTAAATAAAAAGTTTTTATCTCCAAAGCTCTAGCTTTAATAGCCAAAAAACGATTTTTACACTAAAGTTAGCCCCTTTTTTTTTAAGATTTGTTGTTGTGTGTGGGAGGGGTTGAGGAAAAAATTGTCAAAAAAGTGGGGGGTTATTTTCCAGTGGGGCGGAGAGTTGAGGAGTAGTTGGGGGGTGTTTGGATGGTGGTGGGCCTGGTGAGTTGTTTTTGCGCAAACAATTTTTTAACTGAACGATTAGCATAAACAACTATTTTATATGATAAGGTTCCAATAAATGCGAAGAGTTGCCGATTAATGCAGAGTGCTATAATTCTCTTTTTCTTTAAGCATGAAGGAGGCGAAAGGTGTTTACATAACATTTTTTTTTATTTTTCCTGCTATGAATTAGAAAACACCCTGTATATGTATACCCTTGGAATCTAAATTATAGTCTCCTGTAATAATTTCCTGATCGCATCATGTTTCTGGGCTTTCAGAAGTATTGTCGACTAATATAACAGAGAAAAAACAAGAACAAAGAAAATAAGCAATGTCGATCTCTTTTCTTTGAGTAAGAGCTTAAGACATATATTTGTGATGCACATTTAAAAAAAAAAAAAAAAAAAAACAAATAACAGCACTATCTTCTCACAAAAAAAAACTACTTATTTCATAACTAAACACCTTCCTCTAAAATTATCATACTTAATGTTAATATTATTCCAATACTTACCAGAAGAATATCTTTTATCTCGATTAACACAGATTACACAATTTCTCATAACGTACTTTTATTTTCTCATTTCAATTACTATGACCTTTCTCTTCAAAGTTTCGCAAGCGAATGAAGCATGACACAGAAGAATCTTTATAAGATCAACAGGATCATGACAAACAAGTAAACAACAACAACAAGGACAACATCTATGCATCGTAATAGCAAAAAAATAAAGCGGTATCCGAAAGCGGTGCGGCGCCAGGATATTCGTAATCCCTTCTGTCCCTTTTTGCGAACCAGCCATAATTCCGATGCAAAACCATCATCAGAGCGCAAAAAAATCAACAAGTGCAACAACAAAATAGCGGGTGACCATTAAAAGGATCGATTCTCCGTCACAATCAACGGTATCCGCGAGCGGCGGCTTGATATTATTCATCTTTGACCATCATAGCAACCCTTCTTGGTCGCGGTACCAGTTTCGTTGCAAAACACCGCCGTCATAGTAGTGAACAAGAAATAGAGAGCTACTTTTGAACTATTTCCACTCATGACCATTACACATGCAAAACAAAATAACAGAATTGCACAAATACAGCAAAGATTAAAGATAGAGCGAATTCCAAAAGAAGGTTTTTTATTTCTGCAGATCATGCAATTTCAACAAGCTTGTAGCTTAGCCTGTGTACCTTAACAGTTTAGCAACAATTATTATTGTTCCATTTGCAAAACAGAAAAATAGAATATAATGCAAAAAAAGATATCCTTCTCTAAATTTATTGGAATTGACTTTATTTGTTATTCCTAAGATTAAAAAAAAAACCCAAGTTGGTAACCACGAAACTACCTACAAGTTAAATGATAATGATAACAAATGTTCTGATTGGTTTATTTTTATACAACTTACATAAAGCTGAGTTTTTTTTATAGTTGTTCACACTAACAATCTGTGGATCTTTCCATTTGGAAATTTATACATTTAACCAACAACAACTTCAACTAACTAAGAAACGTGGTTGTTTGATGATGATATGGCAACAAATGTTCTGATTGGTTTGTTATTTTTCTTGTCTGTCATATGTCCTTATACCCAAATCCGATCCTTTTCAAATCGAAGGGGAAAATTGATGTTAAGATAATTATGCAATTTTAAAGATTTAAGTACATACATACATACCTATTCATTATGTACCTATGTACGTACAAGGTACAATATGTACGAATATGGAATTGAAGAAAGTGTCCAATGAACTTTAATAGGCTGCATGAATGATATTAGGAGTGCTTATGACTTTTATATTTAATAAAGTGCACGACTGGGTCGTACGAACTTGCTCTAATGTGCTACAGTGGTCTTGGGGCTTAAGATTTTGGAAAAAAAAAAAACAATGAAAAAATCATATGAAATTTTATTAATCATTTAAAAATCAACATTAAATCGGTTTTTGGATAAAATGAAGTAAGCCATTAGATTTCTTTTACTTTTTTGAATTTTAAGGAATTTTATTTTCAAAATCGTTGGAGCCGTTTTTTCAAAAAACGGTTTTTTTTGAAAAACTTTTCGAAAACATATTCCAATTTTTTTTTGAGTATGCCAACTTCTGGAACTTTGTAGCTTTTATCAGAAAACAAAAATTTTAAAAATTTTGAACAAACCGTTTTTGAAAAAACCAAAAGTCAAAAAAAAATTTTCACTTTTTTTTAAAAAACTCAAAAAAATTTTTTTTGAAAAATTAAAGAATTTATATTATTTCTTTTATAAAAGAGCTTTTATATTAAAATTTTCATCGAAATTCGTGAAGTTGTTTACGAGAAAATCTGATTTAAAAAAACCGGTCCTATGGGAGGTACCGTTATAAGACTTTTCCTGAAAAATCTGTTCCAGCCAAAACATAAAGTTTACTTAAAAAATACCATTCAGAAAGTTTTATCAAAATCGTAGGAGCCGTTTTTGAGATAAATGAGTTTTTCATAAAAAATCATATGGCAGGTACCGTTAGTTTTGGAGCTAGAATGCTAATTCCAAAAACCCCTCTGTACGACATCATAATAATACTATCTACCAAGTTTGAAGCAAATCGGCCCAGCCATTTAGGCTGTAGGTGCCGATACAGACAGACGGACAGACAGACAGACAGACAGACAGACAGACAGAATTGTCGGACCCACTTTTTTAGGCTTCTCTATCATCGTAATGTTATGTTTGATTGTCAAAAAAAAATTTTTTTTTTTTACGAATGCATAACTTGCCTTATAGTACCTATAATCGCAAGTAAAAAAATGGTTGGTACGAGTATATGGATCTATTATAGTGTGTGAATTGAATCCATGTACCTAGATAGGAGCAACAAAATTGCTTTATCCTCTGATGAACTATTGGACATTCTGTAGGTAGATAAGATATACTATGTGACTATGTCGGTACATTGTACAATGTATATGCGATTGCATTTGCATTTTAATTGTGAAATATTTTTCCTTTTTTGGTTGGGTGTTGGTTAGAAAATGATTTTTTAGGGTAGTTCAGGAAAAAAAATATGAATGAGTAGATATTCATTCTTGTTTTACTAAAAGCAGGTACTGGACTTATATTTGGTGGGGGGTAAAACAAACTCCTGGCATAGTTAAATTGTTTAGAAAATTAATTTAAGAACAATAGACATGTCATATTCTTGCACCTACTACGTGGTCCACAAAATTAAGGAATACATACCAGTACATATTGGTACTTTTAATGAATCCGTTAAAAAAATTTACAGACTTTCATATAAACTATATTGAGGCTAGGTATTTTATATATAGTTACATATATAACCATATAATATATATAGAAAGATAGGTAGGCACAGCTGGTGGCGGGCCAGCTTTCTTTTCAAAGATCATTTCATGAGTTATAAAAACATAAACTTTGAAGATATGACTGTATCTTAATGGCACATAACAGCACAAGTCTAGCACAACGCAGCACAACAAATCTTAAAAAAAAAATAAAAAAATGGCGGGGCTAACTTAAGTCATAAAATCGTTTCTTGCTGATATAAACGAGAGGTTTAAATATACAAAGTTTATATTTACGGCACATAGCAGCACAAGCTTAGCACAACGCAGCACAACAAATCTTTAAAAAAAAAAAATGGCGGGGCTAACTTTAGTCATAAAATCGGTTTTTGGCTATAAAAACTAGAGCTTTTAAGATAAATTTTCTATTTTAACGGCACATGATAGCACAAGAGAAGCACAAGAGAAGCACAACTCAGCACAAGTAAAAAAAAAAAAAAAAATGGCTGTGGTTTTTTTCTTGTTTTTCATACAAAAGTTTTTTGGTTATAAAACGGAGAGCTTTGAAAATAAAAAAATAATCTTTACGGCACATGGCAGCACAAACGGAGCACAACACAGCACAAGAAATCTTAAAAAAAAGAAAAAAAATGGCGGGGCTAACTTTAGTGTAAAAATCGTTTTTTGGCTATTAAAGCTAGAGCTTTGGAGATAAAAAGTTTATATTTACGGCACATAGCAGCACAAGCTTAGCACAACGCAGCACAACAAATCTTAAAAAAAAAAATAAAAAATGGCGGGGCTAACTTTAGTCATAAAATCGTTTTTTTGCTATAAAAGCTAGAGCTTTAAAGATACAACTTTTATATTTACGGCACAAAGTAGCACAAGTCTAGCACAAAGCAGCACAATAAATTTTATATAAAAAATAAAAAATGGTGGGGCCAACTTTAGTCACATATTATATGGCTCAGCCGATACTTTCCAAATTTCACACATATGTAGGTCTTGGTAGCTCGATTTATACTGTATACCAATATTTTAAGAACATTTTTTTTGTATTCTCAAAAGCAATTTTTAAATTTCTTTTAAAAAAATTAATATTTTGAAAACTGCTCATTAATTTTTTTTTAAAAATTATCAATAAATGTATTTGTTAAGAACTTTCGTTTTTAATTTTTTTTGATAAATATTTTCAAAAAGTTTTCAAAAAACACTTTTTTGTCAAAACCGCTACACAGATTCTTAAAAATGTATTCTCATAAATTAAAATTTTATTAAGATATTAAATTGCGTACTTTTCACGATTTTGAGAAAGAAAAAATCTTAAAATTCTTAACAGTAAACGAAATCAGATGGCTTACTTCATTTTTTTCAAAAAACGGTTTATCTATCTGATTTTTAAGTGATCAATAAAATGTCATATCATATTTTTAATTCTCTTTTTTCCAAAATCTCAAACCCCGAGACCACTATCATATATTAGAACCAGTTCGTCAGAAACAGTCGTGCACTTTATTTTACTTGCGATTATAGGTATAGGTACAATGAGGTAGGTTATGCGTTTTGGCATAAGCATTCTAGCTCTAAATCTAACGGTACCTGCCATACGATTTTTAGTGAAAACCTAATTTTTCTTTCTGAATAGTGTTTTCTGTGCAAACTTTATGTTTTGGTTGGAATAGATTTTTCATAAAAAGTCTTATAACGGTACCTGCCATAGGACCGGTTTTTCGAAATCAGATGTTCTCATAAACCACTTGACGAATTTCAATGAAATTTTTAATGTAAAAGCCCTCTTATAGACGAAAAATGTGAATTTTTAAATCTTAAAAAAAAGTTTTTTTGAGTCAAAAAAAATTATTTTTTTAAATTTTTTTTTTAAATTTTATTATTCTGACAAAAACTACAAAGTGCTAGAAGTTAGTATACTTTTAGTTTCCGAATGTAAATGAAATAAAAGAAGAAACTTTTTACAATAAATGAAATTCAATATCTTATTAAAACATAAAAGAAATTAAAATTAAGTTTTATATAAATGTAAATCTAAAGTTTGCAAATAGAATTTAGTCTGATGAGGAGGACTGTACTCTGTCGTAGACGTCGATCGAATGACAATTGCTCGTTTTGATATGTCCGTTAAAGATGGTCTGCTGACTGTAAAAGGCCTTTTTACGGGATTTGAATACGGTAGTCATTTAATCCACAAGAGGACTTAGTTATTTACTTATGTTGTCGTTATGTAATTTGTTTTTCAGTGTTGCCGTACTGATGAATTGTAGTGTTGCTACATACTCAACAAAAATTGGAATATATTTTCGAAAAGTTTTTCCAAAAAAAAGTTTTTGAAAATTCTTAATTTTTAACAGTAAACGAAATCATTAATTATTAATTAATTAATTAATTTTTTTTCAAAAAACGTTTTAACTAGTAATTTTTAAGTGATCAATAAAATTTCATATAAAATTTTCCCTTCTTTTTTCCGAAATTTTATAAATCACTTCAAAATCAATAGTTAAAACCTTTTTTTGGAGAAAATGAAGTAAGCAATCAGATTTCTTTTACTTTTTTGAATTTCAAGGAATTTTTTTTTTTAAATCGTTCGACTTGTTTTTTCAAGAAACGGTTTTTTTTAAACTTTTCGAAAACATATTCCAAATTTATTTTGAGCATGTCCACATCTAGCAGTTTAAAGTTCTTATCAGAAAACAAAAATTTTAAAAAATTTAAACAAACCGTTTTTAAAAAAAATCAAAAGCTAAAAAAAAATTTAACTTCAAAAAAAAAACTTTTTTTGAAAAATTATAGAATTTATATTATTTCGTATATAAAAGAGCTTTTATATTAAAATTTGCATCGAAATCCGTGAAGTGGTTTACAAGAAAATCTGATTTCTAGAAACCGGCTCTATGGGAGGTTGGTACCGTTACAAGACTTTTCCTGAAAAATCTATTCGAACCAAAACATATTTTTTTTTTTTCCAAATAAAGCACAAATTAGAAGACCCAAAGCCCTATAGAAATCCCAGGAAAACAAACTGGGAAGCCTACAACATTAAACTAGCCTTATCTCTGGGCCGCTATAGAAAGCAACCTATACTCAACTGCTCAGATATTGAAAAACATGTCAATGAATAATTAACGCTAGCTATTCGTCTTGCGTACGAAAACTCGTGCCCCATTGTCAAAGGAAATGGCAAGCTCAACCCCGTATGGTGGTCAAAAGAGCTGTCTATCCTCAGAAAGAACTCAAGGAGGCTGTTCAACAGAGCAAAATATAGTAACAACACAGATGACTGGAATCTTTACAAAACCAGCAAAATTGAGTACAAAAACAGAACTACCTATGCGAAAAGAGCAGCCTGGCGAAAATTTTGTACAGACATCGAGTCCACAAATGATGCTGCCAGGCTCAGGAAAGTCATGTCAAAGGTCCACACTCCTCCAGGTTTCTTAAAAAGACCGGATGATACCTGGACTGACTCCTGCTCTGAAACTCTAGAAGTACTTATGAACACTCATTTCCCAGGTTGTGTTAACATAACATCTCCTATGGAAAGAGACCCCAACATAAATCCTGCCTCCAATATTGGCAATCAAATCGTAGACAGCAGAAAGGTGGCGTGGGCCATCGACTCCTTTTCAGCATACAAGTCTGCAGGGCCTGATGGAATAATTCCAATTATGCTCCAATGCTCAAAAGACATAATCGTTCCGATTCTGGTGGATATATTCAGGGGATGTTTAAACATAACCTATATTCCAACTGGATGGAGAGAAGTCAATGTCATCTTCATTCCGAAAGCTGGCAAGCCCACTCACACTGAACCAAAAGACTTCAGGCCTATAAGCCTTTCTTCCTTTCTGCCTTTCTCCTTAAAACCTTAGAAAGACTTATAGATACGCATATCCGCCTAAAACTAAATGATAACATAATCTCACAGGCCCAACACGCTTATGTTAAGGGCAAATCTGTTGAGACGGCACTTCACGAAGTTGTAGGCACAATTGAGAATTCAATCCAATTCAAAGAATTCACCCTAGCAGCATTTCTTGATATAGAAGGGGCCTTCAATAATGTAGATAATCACGCGATACGACAAGCCCTAGACTCTGTCAATGTTGATCGTGAACTGTCGAATAGGATTGACTCTATGCTTCAAACAAGACTTGTAAATGCAGAGTTAGGTGCCAGCAAGCTAAAAGTCAAGACCTGTAGAGGTACTCCACAGGGAGGGGTTCTTTCTCCGTTGCTTTGGCTTCTGGTTGTCAACCAAATCTTAGGTAAACTAAGTCTTAGTGGCGTTAAGGTCGTGGCATATGCCGACGACATAGTAATAATGTCCTCAGGAAAATATATTCCCACACTGTGTGATCTCCTTCAAATAGCCCTAAACAAACTCAGCAATTGGGCCAGTAGTAGTCAATCCAACAAAGACGGAACTAGTTTTGTTTACAAGGAAAAACAACATTCCAATGGTAGACCCGATCACTATAAACGGGACACCACTTCAAGTTTCAAATGTGGCAAAATATCTTGGAGTGGTGTTGGACCGTAAACTAAACTGGAATGAAAACATAAAAGAAAGAGGGAAAAAAGCATCAGTAGCATTCTACTCTTGCAATAGAATCTTTGGCAGGAAATGGGGACCCAGCCCCAAAACTATTCACTGGATGTACACGGCCATAGTGAGGCCTATCCTGACATATGCATGTCTGGTCTGGTGGCCAGCCCTTGAAAAGGCGACAAATCTCAAAACCGTGACAAAAATCCAAAGACTTGCGTGCATTGGCACAACGAGTGCAATGAGAACTACACCAACCGCAGCCCTAGAAACGTTCCTTCTACTAGCCCCACTCGATCTATTTACGAAAGAAATGGCGGCCAAAAGCGTCTCAATCAATGCTCTAGTTAGAAAAAGGGCCATTCAAGTCACAGGTTAATAATGAATTTCACAGACATTAACATTCAAACAGACTATATTACTCCGCACATAGATTTTAACCCAGCAGCCCAAACAGACTTCCCTACAAGAGAATGCTGGATGGAAAACAGTTTCATAAATGAAAATCACGTTTCTGTCTTCACAGACGGTTCCAAAACGGAAGATGGGGTAGGGTCAGGCATCTTTTCAGATAACCCACCCATAAACAAGTCACTTAGGCTTCCAGACTTCTGTAGTGTCTTCCAAGCGGAAGTGCTTGCAGTCCTTGAAGCTGCAAAACACCTATTAACGTGCGAACTGGAAAACAAGAACATTGATATTTTCATCGACAGCCAGGCGGCCATGAAAGCCATATCCTCTATAGTTACAAAATCCAAACTGGTCGATCGTTGTCGTAATGAGTTGAGACTACTCAACGCAACGAATCCAGTAACCCTTCGATGGGTCCCGGGACATCGTGACATACACGGAAATGAAATGGCTGACCAACTGGCCAAAACGGGTTCATCTCTCGAACCAAGCCAAATGGTAACCTCAATTAACATGCCACTTGAAAGAGAAAAAACGAGAATCAGTCATAGTTTCCTTAAAACCGCTAATGTCAGGTGGTCATCCATCGACACTTGTCGGGTATCGAGAAATCTATGGCCGGAAATTTCAAAGAAGAAAACTGAATCCCTACTCGTGCTAAGCAGGCCTCAATTATCACTCCTGGTTGGTATCCTGACGGGTCACAACACGATGGGAACCCACATGAGCAGATTGGGCATCAGCACATCTGACTTATGTAGGGGATGTCAGGACGAAGAGGCAGAAGAGGACTCCTTTCACTTCCTCTGTGAATGCCCCAGCTTAGCCCGAACCAGGAAAGCTAACCTCGGTGGATACTTTTTCAACGAGTTGAACGATATCTCTAACACGCCACCAAGAAACATACTGAGATTCATCCAGAACTCAGGATGGTTCAGGGAGGCCTCAACCACTTAACCCACCCACTGCCTATCAATCCTTAACCCCTATTCCTTATCGCCACACCCAACCGGGGAGCACAATGGATCCAATCGAGATCCGAGTGAGAAGGTTCGGCTTGCCGTACCATCACCCCACTTAACCTAACCTAACCTAAAACATAGTTTGCACAGAAAGCACTATTCAGAAAGTTTTGTCAAAATCGTAGTAGCCGTTTTTGAGAAAAATAAATTTTTCCCAAAAAATAGTATGGCAGGTACCGTAAGTTTTGGAGCTAGAATGCTAACGACATAAATAAGTGGCATAAATATTCTGTCCGTCTGTATGTCTGTCTGTCTGCTTATCTGTCTGTATGTATCTATGGCAATAAGACAGAGTAGCTTGCTTATGTCGAAAAAAGTAATTTCAAGAAAAATTGATTTTTATCTAAAATTTCTATTTGTTATATTTTTTTCATAACTTTTTTTGTGGGACATTGTAAATGAGGAGGTAGGAAAGTAGACAAAAATTCTGTTTTATACTTAAGATGTTATGTAAAAACCAAACTAAAAAAAGAATATCTTAAGTACCATAAGTTGTTCTTTCAAATCTACAACAAATAAAAAAATCTTGAGCCGATGGCCTAAGTTGACAGTGCTTGTAAGTGTGTCTAATTCGTCGATTCATCGACGGAGCACGTAAATATGTAATGTAATGTAAAAAAAGGCTTAAGTGGACTTAAGATTTTATTTCAAATCCGAGATCAAAACTTTGTTTGTTTTCAATTTATCTTACATATTTTGAGTTGAAAAACTTATTTCCTATACTAAAAAAATACATTTAGAGCAACAAAAAAGGTAAAAAGTTTATTGGAATTGCGAAATGTCAGAAATAAAGGAACTAAATCCAATACAAAATGAGAGTTTAAAATTATCCTTTGTAATCTTAGATATAAGCTGAACCTTCATCTTCGTCAGTTTCGGTTAAGTCTGGATGAAATTCTACAATTTTATTATTAGTATTTAGATTTTTATAAAAAGTTGGTTAATACTGTCAATCAGTTTAAGCATGTCTAGTAAATCCTTCTTTTTCTTTTCGTTGATTTCGAGAGGCGTAAGATAATATTTTTTTAAATCCTTAAATTTTATGGAATTAAACCCACGGTGAGGCGTCTTATGTTCAGCGCTCTGAATTCGTCTGTAAAACATACAGAAAAAGCAAAGCTTGAAAACATACAGTTCCAAACTCCTTTGCGAAACTCATCCACTTTATGTTTTGCCAACAGAACTTCTGACCATCATTTTCAACTGTACGCCACATACATTTTTCTTTAGAAATGGCTGAGAAATTGAAAATCTGGTCTTGATCCATTTTTTGAACGTGAAATTTGTGTTTATCACCCACAGTTCTCACGAATTGGTACCAATCACGAGGATGATGTATTTAAACTTTTGTGCGCTTTTTCTCCTTTTCAATTAGGGCATGGTCAACGTCGCATTCCATGTGAATGTGTCCAGGAAAAAGAAATTTATGATCAATAATCTCCAAGTTGGTGTCAAGTTTGCAAAAAAGTTTCAAACATTGAAGCAAATAAAGAATTTTTATTCTGCCCCGGACAACAGTCACTACACAGGATAACGTGTTTAATGCCTGATGGATGGTCTTGAAGGTGTTTGAAAACACATGAAGAAATTTCATTTCCACCAAGAATATTCCTTCTGCCTTATGCCACATACAACATACTGGCTAACCGGTTATACATTCATTAACAGTTAAATTATAGGTTCATAATGGACGTTTATAGAATGAAACTGAGGACCTTAAAAAAAGTGCTGGGAGGCATTGTTGCAGGTCGAATGTTGGAACTTTTAAATATTTGTTGTTCTCAGCATTTGTTTTGTCTAATTCTTTTGACTTATGAGCAGTCTCCGCTTCTACAAAGGTGGTGATTTTTTTGTTCTTTTATGAGATTCGCACGGTCTTCATTAATTTTTAAGTTAAGGGTGTTGAACATTTTTGAGTACTGTGAAAGTGAAACTGGATCACATTTTCCGAATAGAGCCGAAATAATTCAGCGATTGATAAATCCGTTCAGAAATATCTTTCAAAAGTGTCTCAGTGTCTCGTCTAGTGAAGTGGGACTCATAAGATGATAAACTGTTTATAAATGTAATAACTTCATTTTCTTTTCAGGAGAAAATTTTTTAGGACCAAGATGTCATCCACGCATTTGTAAATGCTCCATGGCTTTTTTTAACAATAGTTTTTATAAATTTCTCTGATTCACAAAGGGTGTAAGTATCTGAAACATTTTTGACATACTGAAATCCTTTAACCGCTAACTTCCAAAAAGTATTTATTGCAGTTCTTCCTTTTGCTCGGATAAGAAAGACTCTTGTCTTCTTTCAGATTTAGTTTCCTCAGCCGCAATGAAGCCCGAGGCAAACGCTTGTCTCAGCTCATAAGATCCAAATACCCAATATTTTTTTTAAAATAATCTGTTGAAATTTTGTCTCTACATTTGTTGCGACAGTTATCTAGCTTGCGTAGAATTCGTTCTTATTAGGGTTTTCCAGCTGTAGACATGTAGCTTTTTTCAGAGTTTCTTTTTTCTTTGCGCATCTTTTTTGATAGTTTTGCGTTAACCATTTTACTATTTTGGTCTTCATTTTCCGAAACAGTTTCACAATCTCCAAGCAATAATTTTTGCTTCAGCTGATGACCGAAATATCAGATTATTACCTATTTTGTTTGACGTATTTGACGCGAGCGAAGCCACGGGTAAAAGCTAGTAAACTATAAAGCACCTAATTTTTAAAAGTATTATTGATAAAAAAAAAAGAACTTATTTCTAAGACACCAAACACGTCTGATCACTTCAACACTTTGGAACACTAAACGAAACGTTTCCGCTTAAGTCAACTAAACCAAATGAAATGCAGAAAATAAAACTATCTTTTTTTGAAATAAGCAAGGTTATTTGAAAAGTTGAATTCGATAGAAAATCTTATGTAGAAATAAGTGTTACTGACAAACATAATTTTTCTAATTTGTGTTTTTTTAATTTTTACAAAAGCGCTTACGTCGAGATAAGTTTGAGTAAAATACAAATAAAATTTAGCAAAGAATCTTAAGTCCACATAAGTTCTTACAAAAAACTAAAATGAACCGGATACAAAAAAATACACAAGAATTAATACGACATAAGCTTTTTTTTTGTTAAATCATAAAATTTGAGTTTGGAGAGCGTAAGAAAATTGAATAACATAAGCTTTTCTGTCAAATGCATTGTTTAACCGTTCAAACGTAAGTGGTTACGAATTGTGCGATATCTTCGTAACGGACAAATCTTTTTAAATGGGGTAAGACAGAAATATGGATTTCAAAGTGCTTATGAATATTCCGCAGCGTATAAAGACCTGCACAGTCTAAACCAGCGCTGCCCAGCCCCAGGCCCGCGGGCCTAAATGTGGCCCGCGAACCAATTGTAAAATGCCCGCCTATGATATGAAAAAAAATAGGAAATGAATTATTCATTCAAAACACACCCGCAACGTGTTTGTCTGAACCGTATGATTTTTCCTTTAATTCGAAATTAGCCACAGAAGACACAACAATGAACAGAAAAAACACAAAGAAAAATCTTCTCTTACTTGTTGTATACATGTGAAGAACTTTAGTTTGAATTTTGAATAACTAACACACATAACACACACCCACAATATAACACACACCCACTGATAACTTCTCTAGGTGCTGCGAAAATGTGCGTAAAAATTTGCATACACCCTTAGCACTCAAAGGTTTTCACATTTATTTTATTTTAAAGGGATCCGGTCAAAATTCTGTTTCTTATAATTCTCTTTTTTTTTTAATCTGGAAAACAAAACTCTGCTTTTCAAAATTCTGTTTTTCAAAAATTCTGTTAATTTATACTAAGAAACAAAAACTTCAAATAATTTTTGTATAATTTATTAAAAAAAAGACAGATCTTTATTACGAATTATCTCATTAATTCCCGTTGCATGTTCAAGAAGATGTTGCCAACAAGAAGTTTTGATGAATACCGTCGCAGTTAAATTCTGCAAATAATAAAATAATCGTTTGGAAAATGTTAAAAAGCGCGCCCGCGTTGAACAGAATTATAAAAAAGAGAATTTTGAAAAGCAGAATTTTCTAAACCAGAATTATGAAAATCAGAATTTTGGAAGCAGGATTTTTTTGTAAAGCAGAATTCTTATGCACCCAGAATTTCGACCCCAACCCGATTTTAAATAATAATAATAAAAAAAAACATCAAATGGGCTTTGGGATAGGTTACGGGTGATACATATACGAAAGATTTCCTCTCTGCTACCAAAAATTTTAAATGATGAGTGCGCAGATTCTAGCTGTCACTTTATAGTCCAGTCGACAGGTACTTTTAGGTGGAAAATGGTCAAAAGTAAATGAAACTTGCAGGTTTTGTTCAAGGATAGTAAACTAACATTTTTCTAAGTTTTTGACCTCGAGGGCCCTGTGCTAAAAGAGGGAGGGAGGGAAAACTGGAAATTTTTCGACGTTGCTCCGGTTTTCCCTCAATAACTTTTTTTCCTTACGTGCTATGGCAAAAACATGTTTTAGTTTCTTGTAGAACATAACATTTCCTACAATTTTGTTAATATAATCATTTTTGTATGTCAATTTGTTACTGTGATATTGCACTTCCAAAAACAGGTAATTTTTCAAAATTCGCCAAAAAATGAAGTATTCGGTCTTATTTTTTCGGAAATACCCAAATAATTATGATTTTTTTGTAATTATGGTTCCTCTTTAAAATCACCAACTTTCTACACCCCCAACCCATCCCTGCTTGCCCAGCAGGTGTCAGGCCATACACTTTATTATTGTCATCCCGACGTAATTTTAATTTATTATTTTGTTCTTAGTACAGTGGGCGGGTAGAAAGAGGTCGTAAGTTTATGAAAAATTGGGATGTTGCTTAGGAATAGTTAGTTAACATTTGAAAAGGTTTTGGACTACGACGGCCTTGTGGAAAAAGAGGAGGAGTGGAAATGCAAAATTCTCGACCTTGCTCCGGTTTTCCCTCAATAACTGTTTTTTCTTTCGTTTTACGGCAAAAGCTTCAAAGACTTTTTTGTAGTTTGCGTTTAATTTACTACAATCTTGTTGATACAAAAATTGTTGTATGTCATTTCGTTCCCGAGATACGGAATAAAAAGAGGGGAAACTGCAAATTTTTCGACCTTGCTCCCGTTTTTAATAAATAACTTTTTTTCTTTACGTCTTACAGGAAAAACATTCCATTTGGAGGGTAAAAAAAAGACGATGTTTTTGCCATAGGACGTAAGGAAAAAAAAGTTATTGAGAGAAAACTGGAGCAACGTCGAAAAATTTTGCAGTTCCCCCCCCCCCCTCTTTAAGCACAGGGCCTTCGAGGTCAAAAACTTAGCAAAAACAAAAAAAACTTGTGAAACAATGTCAGAAATCGCATTGATTACCTACTTTTAATATTATTTTAATTTTTACGTTTTTATTAAAAACAAAACATTACATTTACATATGTTAATTTTTCTATCAGAGATGCTATTTAATTTATTATTTTAATAAATGCCAAATACATTTTTTTCCTTTTTGCACAAAACAAGCTATGCTGGCCCGCAAGTGATTTTGTTGTCGTCAATTTGGCCCAAGAGATAAAAAGGTTGGGCAGCTTTGGTCTAAACGAATGGGCCGAATTGCTTTAAACTTGGTATATAGAGTTTTTTGGGTATTGTACAGAGGGGAAATTGAATTTTCTTAGCTCAAAAAATATCGGTACCTGCGATATAACCGCTACGTTAAAGCTTTTTTTACGAATACTATTACGGTAAATTTGACCGAAACAAAAACTTCCCTGCGGTCGTTCTGTTTCCCTTTCTTTTTACTTGCGATTATAGGTACTATAAGGCAAGTTATGGATTCGTGCAGAAAAAAAAATTTGAGATAACAATCACACATGACATTACGATGATGGAGAAGTCGAAAAAAGTGGGTCTGGGAATTCCGTCCGTCTGTCTGTCTGTCTGTCTGTCTGTCTGTCTGTCTGTATGTCTGTTCGCGCCTCTGGAGGCTGAACGGGTGGGCCGATTTGCTTCAAATTTGGTATTTAGGATTTATTTGGCCGTCCCTCGGAACAAATTTTTACTTGCGATTATAGGTAGATACTATAAGGCAAGTTATGCATTCGTCGAAAAAAAAAGTTTTGAGATAACAATCAAACATGACATTACGATGATAGCGAAGACGAAAAAAGATGGTCTAAAAATTCTGTCCGTCTGTATGTCTGTCTGTCTGTCTGTCTGTCTGTCTGTCTGTCTGTCTGTCTGTCTGTCTGTCTGTCTGTATGTATAGAGACCTACAGCCCAAACGGGTGGGCCGAATTGCTTCAAACTTGGTATATAGACTTTTTTAAGTATTGTACAGAGGGGAAATTGAAATTTTTTTTTTAGCTCAAAAAATAACGGTACCTGCCATACAACCGTTACGTTAAAGCTTATTTTTCTCAAAAACGGCTCTAACGATTTTTAATTAAAAAAATCAGTGTTGCTTTTTAGGTACGACCAATCATATGGCTGAAAAAAAAGTTTTAAAAAATGGCTAAGAACGGTACTTTCCATAGGACCGTTTTTTTTGCTTTCGACTATCTCGAAAACGACTCAACCGATTCTTTCAAAATTTCACACACATACAGCTGTAGGTAGCTCAATTTGTATTGCATACCAATATTTTTGAAAAATATTTTTTTGTATTTTTAAAAGCATTTTTAAAAAAAAAATTTAAAAAATTAATATTTTGAAAACTGCTTATTAAATTTTTTTTTAAAAATTTTAAATAAATGTATTTGCTGAATACCTATGATTTGGCGTTTTTGAATTTTTTTTGAAAATTTTTTTCAAAAAGTTTTTCAAAAAAAACTTTTTTTCTCAAAAACCGCTCCACAGATTTTTCTAAATTTATTCTCATAAATTCAAATTTATCCAAGAAATAAAATGGCGTACTTTTTTTTCAGCTCAAATTAGTCTAAGTATTTATTTAAGAATTTTGAAAATTTTATTTTTATCAAAATCTCAAGCCCATAAACCACTGTCACTTATTAGAGCAAGTTCGTGCGACCCAGTCGTGCATTTTATTTATTTTTGCTCTAGGTCCAAAAAAACGGCACCTGCCATACAATCTTGAAGACAAAAATTGATTTTCTCAAAAACGGCTCTAACGATTTTGATAAAACTTTCAGAATGCTATTTTTGCAAGAAAATCTATCTTTTGGTTAGAAATTTTTTTTCAAAATTTGTCTAATAACGGTACCACTCATAGAACCAGTATTTTCAAATCAAATTTTCTCGTAAACTATACATTCGATTTCAATCAAATTTTGGCCACAGGAAGTCATTCATAATTTTATTAATATGGCATTTCAAAATTTTCAAAAACTTTTTTTTTGATTTTTTATAATTTTTTCAAAAAATTTTTTGGTTTTCGAAATATGTTGGAAACGGGTACATTGATTTTTTTTTAAATTATTTTTCAAATGTAAACTAAAGATTGCCATATATTTGCACACTCAAATAAATTTCAAAATATTTTTTGAAAAAGTTTTTCAAAAATAACCTTTTTTAAAAAAAACTGGTCCAACGATTTTCAATATTTTTTTTTCCTAGATTTAAGTATAGCTTTGAAATCTTATTGCATACTTAGTTTTTCCGAGAAAACTCTTAAACTAATTTAAAAAATAAAAGAATTTTCGAAATTATTTAATTTTTTTTTAATATCCATATATGCAGCCACTACGCAATTATTGAACATAAGAGCAAGTTCGTGCGACCCAGTCGTGCATTTTATTTTTCGTTGTATCTGCAAAATATTGGCGAAGTTGAGGGCAACCATGGTCTCATCAACCAGTGCTGTACCTAGATTTATTTTGCAAAAGCAGGTGTTCGAATCCAAGTACGACGTTCTGAAACGAGAAGAGAGCCGGCGCACAGTGGCCCGAATTGACTTTTTTGGTTGCAAAAATCATATCTCTTAAACGCCACAATTTTTATCTTGAAGGACATAGCCTTGTGTTTGTGAATGAAAAAAGAAATTGTGAAAGTTGAAAAATTGTTACAAGAAATAAGCTATACAACCGTTTTAAGAAACTAAGCATAAAATATGTTTTGCTTCTAAATTTAAAAAAATATTTTATTTAAAACCAACACTCATCACTGCAAAACAAAAAATAATATTTTTCATGACTTTTGTTTTGCACTTGACAAAAAAAATCTCCGATAAAATTACTGACTTTTTCAAATTAAATCGCTCTAGCTCAGCTCTATGCAACTTTATGTAGCTGTGTTTTTTTTTAAGTAAAGAGATATATAAGGATTCATTATCCGTCCAGTTTGGCTGGACTGCTTTTGACTGCTTTTTTTCTACTCAATGTAAAGTTGAAAAAGTGCAAAAAGTTGTGTTCCAAAAAAAATTAAATTTAGCAGTTTAAAAAATTTTTAATTTTTTTTTATTTCTGATTATAGCAATTAACACAAATATCAAGTAAAAATAACAAAAAAATTTTTATTGGTACTCATTTCCTAGTTTTTACACTCAAAGTAAAAAAAAATTAAATTTTTTTTCTCACCATAAAAATTTGTCAACTTTGACTGGCTCTACAAGCCAAACCGTTCATCCAAATGAAATAATTTTTTCGATTTCTAAAGCTCAAAACATTTGTTAATTCAGAAAATGTAAAAGTTTTGCATTACTAATCCACCCGAAAAATGAATTTCGCAAGCACTTTTGCCTAAACGGGCCACTGTGCGGCGGATGAGCCGAAGAAGTAACGAGTCAGGTGGACTCTTACTTACAGCAAACGAGCAGAGCAACATAAATGAATCATCCTTTTAAAACTATCTTTTATTTAAAAATTAAATTTAACATAACGTACGTAATTTTTAACATTAACTTAAGATGACGTAAATTTGTTTAATGTACAAAATGGGTTTTTTTAACGCGTGTAAGATTAGTTTTGTAGAATTTTGAAAATGATTTAAAAGAAATGCTCCTCTCTGTATCTCCGAAAATAGTTTGTTAAATAATTCACGCTCCGAATCCCGCGCGATAGTTGCAGAGTAGTAGGAAAAAGCCTAGTTCAGACTTCTCCTCATTTTTTCTTTTCAATTTTTCTCGGAAATTGTTTGCGTTGGAAAAGGGTCTGAACTCGTCCATAATGTTTCGGCAAGCTTTGAAAATACATCCAACAACTTGTCGAAACTGTGTTTGGTGTGCATGAGAGTAAGTTTTGGCAAGTTTTGGAAACACATCCAACAACTTGTTGAAACCGTGTTTGTGTGCGTGTGAGTATGTTTCGGTAGATCCAAACACGGTTGTTTTCTAAGCGAGCGTCAAGCTTCCAGAAAGCCGTGACCGATGATCTCGGAACGAATGGTTGTATTATGTTTGTATGAGTGAATGATTGGAATGGACGAGGGAAGAAAGTTGTAAGTAAAAATTAGCTTGGAAGGCACTCTGGTGAGAGCCTTACAAGAGTATTTGAAAAGGAAAAAAGGAGAAAGGAGTCATTACCAAAATAAGACAATTAGTTTGTGTTAAATTTTGAATATAAATGTATATTTACAATTTCAAAATATATATGTATTTATATTCAATCTATTCGTGTACGAGGCGCGCTTTGGCTTTCTTAAAGACCCATTTTTGCTTTTGTTCTTGTTTTCTATTTGTTTTTATTTTTATTTAATTTCAATTGCCTGCCTTGAGCCAAACGGCCATAGTAAATATTGTATAACACCTACCTTTTATTTGAATAGACTTTTGGGTTTTAGTCCAGGGATCTTCTGTCCCACGGTTTCTCATAACAATAAAATAACTCTTTAAATATAAGCCTTTTTTATTCCCCAATATCGGTTCTTAATGTTCTATAATTAATTTTGGAATTTTCTAATTCGATTTTAGAAAAAAAAATTCCTGTCGCCCACTTTTTTTGCACCCTACTGTGCAATCATACATTTCCTTCTTTTGATAAACTATTTTGATTGCGAAATCAATGAAGTTTACCAAAGGGAATACAAAATTCTTCCACCGAACCTATCCCAGCTGAGCAGTCGTGGTGACAGCTATTTAATCAAGCTGTAGTTGCACTTTTTTGCATTCTGCTTTGTGTTTTTCGTTCGTGCTATATTGATATTATCGATTAGTTAATTCGTGTCGTGCGTAGCCGTCGGTAAGCGTCAAATCTTTAATTGTTTTTTTTTTTAATTTTTTTGATCGCGGTGTAAAAAGAAATCGATTAAAATTAAATTATTTCGCTGCCCCTACCGTAACGCGTACCGCGAAAAAAAAGTGAAGAAAATTGGCGCCCAACGTGGGGCCCAAAGTGGAAGAGTTTTGTGTTTTTTTTCCTTTTTCATCAATATTTTTGAAGTGAAACTTCTTTAGAATCGTTGTGATTTCAAACCGGATGCAACGAAAAAACGACATGTAAGAGACACAAATACAAAAATTTGTAGGATGAAGCCAGGAAAGAATGAGACAGAAATATACATACTATTTTTCTGACGGAAGTAACGCTCAGTATTCCAATATGGCGGCACCGATGACTCGCATTAGCTCACCGTGTGCACGAACGAGTGAGAATATAAATACTATAATCTTACTCATTCATGCACGTGCTCCATTGCGGGTGGCAATGGTACAGTAAATGTAGTGCTTGGTTGCTCAACCTGAGGGCTGTGCGTTCAAACCCAGCCGAAGGCAGCAATTTTTATTTATTTCCCAAGTTTCAACTGGATGCCACTCGTGGAATTTCCTTGAGATAATTATCACCTAAAATCTCATACCACTGTGCCACCATTCTTTCCTATCTTTCTATTCCTTCTCTTTCCTCGCTCGCACATGCAAATTCATTATAAAGGTATTAATATCCCTTTGAGTGCGAGTGCATTATAAAAAAAAAAAAAAAAAAAAAAAATTTGTTTGTTTTGATCATTGTAGGGATGGGCAAGTAAAAAATATATCGATATTTATCGTATCGATATTCTTTAACAGTATCGATAGTTATCGGGTGAAAAAAATCAATATATCGATATATCGTCAGTTTTCTCATGATTATTCATACATATTACGAAAGCATTCAAAATTCGTAAAAAAGAATAGACATGAAGAAAACAGTATGTTTTTTTTTAAATATTGTTTTGGCTAAAAATACAAATAACGGACTTCTCTGTTTATAAACGACTGAATTTAATAAATAAAAATGCGGAACATAAACACAAGAGTTTGAACTTCTTTGCTCGGAAACTGTGTTATGTTTCATCGTATGCATTTTATTTTAAGTTGCATGAATGAATTAAATTGGGGAAAAGCGCACTGCGACCTTAGATCTATTGTGAAAGAGAACGAATGAAAAAAAAATTATGACACAGTATTTTATATTCTAGCTCTCATTTTCTCCTATCATACGTTTTGCCTCTCACTCAGGTCTACTAAGCATTATGTTAAACAAAAGCGAGTGAGCAGGCGCGTTGGTACGATTAAGTTAGTATGTTAGTTAATATAGGTACGTGATTTGAATGCTGTCTAACAAGAAAAGCTTTACAAAAGGTTTCAATAAACTTAATTCAAGAAGAATGTAAAATTCAAACAAATACATACATAACAAAAGTATTTATAAAAAATTGGCATTCAAAAAATTATTTAAATTTTAAAAAAGTATCCTGAATTTTTGAAAATAATCAGTTTTCGAATATTTTTTTGACTTGTTTTAAATAGTGGCGTCCTGGAGTTCATACTTTAAAAGGGAGTCAAAAGGACGCAAAGTATGTCGGTACGCCGGTATGCTTGAATATGTGTTGAAACTTTTGTATTTGTACAGATACGTGTTGAAAGCATTTAGTCATACATAACATAAGGTTTGAAAGTAATCCGAAAACTGGTGCTGGGTGGCTGAGTATTTCATCTCATTCTCTCGTTAATTGGGTATACTAACTTCTTTGAAGTTTCACTTCACCCGAGTGTAGGGTGTCCATATGGGATTTTTTAAAAAGAGAACATTTTCCTGCAAAAGCTTTTAAAAAAGAGAACATCACAAAAAAAAAATAGAGACAAAAAAGAGACAATACAAAAAGAAAAGCAATATTGATTTTTTTTGTTTTTATTGAATATAAAAATATATGTTTTAGGAACAATTTTACATAACATTTTTTATTAAATACCTAAATACATACAAAAATTAACAAAACATAACAAAAAACAATAGTTAACAAAAAAATAAAAGCTCTATTCAGTCTGTTTTAGTCCATTTAAATTAATATATGTAAATCACATACAAAATTAACAATAACAGATTATTTTTACATAAATAAAATTAAATCTTTTAAGTAAAAATTTTTAGCGTTTTACAAGATACGAAGAGTGAAATTTCTTCGAAACGTCGGGAAGAAGAAATAAATAAATATTTCTAATAATTACGCGGTAAGCTTCCGAAAATCTTATAATATTACAATGATTAATGTCCGCGAAAAGAAAAGTTTAAAATTTCATACTTATAAATACCTTAATTTGAATTGAATTCATTTAACTCACATTTTTTCAAAAACAGTAATGATTTTTGCTTAAATCTCCCTTATTCGATGGCGCAACGAAAAAATATTCAAAACATTTAAATTGAATCTGACATTTGACAGCCACCCCAGCTGACAAGTAAAAAGTAGTAGTCTTTTAAATTTTGTAGTAAATCGAAGATAAAATCATAACACAGTGGTTATATGGGTTATAATAAAAAAGATTATTTGTATTATTGAACAAAATCAATTCAAAAATTATCGGAACCAAAAAAGAGACATTCACGAAAAAAGAGGACAAAAATAGATCCTTAACGAAAAAGAAAGTGTAAAAAAGATCTGAACAAAAAAAGAGAACATGTTCTCTTTTAAAGAGATATGATGGACACCCTAGCCCGAGTGTGAATTACGCACACACATTTTTTTTTTTTTTGATTAAAGTTTTAATTTTTTTTTATTATTGGTAGTGTTTTTCTCGTGCTAAAGTGTTGTGCAAAGGAAGGCGATAGGCGAAGCATTTTTCTGTCACCGATAGGCAAGCTGAGCATGGGGAATCCAGCGATTAGGCATAAAGTGCTAGTGCAGCAATAGCAAGGAGTTTTTGGTGATATTGTTTTTTTTTATGCTGTAAACTTATTTTTAATGCTGTGGTGTCTTTTGCTTCACTATGTACATACATATATTTTTCTTAAAATAATTTTACTCATTTTTTTTTTGTGTGTGTTGATAATCTTTGGTTAGAGTTTTTTTTTATTAGATATTTTTTTTTCTCGCGTGTTATTCTTGAGTATATCGTGATATTTTTTTTCCGTGTTTTGCAAATCGATTGCAAATTTTGAGTTCTTTTAGTGATAAACGATGTTGGCAGTAGTCCATCAGTCAATGATATTAGTGTAAGGGTCCCATTAGGGGTGAAAGGAGATGGCCCATTTTCCTAGGGAACCTGGGCCCAGTGCGTCCCTTAATGAATCTAGTATCAAATGAAAGGTGATATTAAGGACATTATGTGGGTCAAATATTTTTAAAATCGTTCGTGGGGTTTTTGAGATATTTGAGCTTGAAGTTGACTAGTTCAGAGGCAGAATTTCACTTATTTTTCCGTCAAAACGGCTTATATTTTCCGATGTAAGATACGTAGGGAAATAAGTCTGGTATCAAATGAAAGGTATTTTGTCTACCTTTTCATCGTAATAAAAATTATTTTTGTACATATCCTATATTCTCCAATATTTCGTTTTAAGTTATTAGAAATCAATTTTTTTGTACTTACTTTTTAAACGTCAATATTTTAAAAAGATCGGCAGTAACTCCTAATTTTTTAACATCATTTTAAAGATTATTTATTTACCTTTAATTTGATATATAATTTAGTGCCCTTTATTAAATACAAACTTAGTTTTGAATTAACTTGCACTAAAAAGCATATTTACATGCACTATGTGCTATGCACTTTTTCGTTTAGCGTTATTTTTTATAATTTCTTAACCAAAAATAGCAAAACATGTATTATTTAGTACTTACTCGTACTTTAAGCCCGATAAACAACATTTATATTGATGACAATCTAGGTGATGCTATTTAAGAAAACATGCATCATGCTACTTTTAAAATATAGTCCATGTAAAAAACTTACCGTTTTCTTTTTATTTTTGTAAATGTAAATATGATTTGATAAAGCCTCTCTTCTATTGTTCAAGATAATAAACATGATTTGATAATGGTTCTCGTACAATATAACGTGACACTTTGATATTGAGAGTTCCCACGCGCCTTTTAATTGCAGGTGTAAGCTCCGCTAAACTAAATAGTTTATTGTGTTCCCATAGTGAAGAAAAAATTGAACAGCTTAAACTAAAAAGCATTATTTATTACGTATTAAGTTACGATACATTGTATGTAAATATATTAAGTACGTAAAAAAAAGTGAAAATGAATAGTGGTCAATGTGTTAATCAGCACCGGATCTAGGGGGGGGCCAAAGGGGGGCACTTGCACCGGGCGCCTGGCCTTGGGGGGCGCCAAATGGAAGATGAAGAAATATAGGAGAGCAAAAAAAAAGGTATTCAATATTTGAACAGGGCGCCAAAGTAATGCAATGTTTATTATTTATTTCTTGTTCCAAATATGAAAGAAATATGTAATGAACCACTTTCGTCGCCCTTTAAACAAATTCGTCGCCCCTCATGGGGGCGCAAGTTTAGAAGATGAAGAGAGAAACGAGAGTAACAAAAAAATAAAGGTCTTCAACTTTTGAAAATTATAAACTAATTCGTTGCCCTTCAGCAGGGAGCAAAATTACAAGATGAGCAAAAAAAGTAAGAGTAATAGGGTTTTCACACCGAGCCGAAAACCCGGTTTTCAGCTAAAAGTTTACAAAAACCTGAAAATCATTCACACCGGACTTTTCAAGTTTTCGTTTGACATTTCACTTAATTTTTACAACTGACTATCAAATTTTGAAATGAAAATATTTTCGGCTGCTATGATTATTTTTTTTTTAGGTTTATGCGCTTTTTAGGTGTGTTTGGAAAGAATCGAAACAAACTGAGGTGTGTTCTGAAAGAATCACAACAAACTTAGGTGTGTTTGCTTTGTATTCCAACAAGTTTTCGACAGGTTTTCTTTAAAACTAGTTGATTTCGAAAACTTGTGTTTAGCAGAAATGTGTGGTAAAACTTGTGTTTTCGTTCAGGTTTTGGTGGTTTTCGACAAAAACCGTGTTTTCAGCTCGGTGTGAAAACTCTATAAGAGTAAGAGAGAGTCACAAATGTAGGAAAAATCCCTTTTTGCGGTACTGCAAACATCTCTGCAATAGTTGGGTAGACTACCAACAGTTTACTGGCACTAAAATGCAGCTCCAATGTAGTGTAGTGCGACTTTATTCATATAATTCATACAAAGAATACGTGCATTTTAATTATTGTAGTGCAGTTTCACGTAGTGCGGTCTTGCATATAAACAAAGATCTGTTCGTCGTAACTGGTTGCGCACAATGGTGAAGCTGCAGCTGTAGCACGTAGCATGTCAAAATTAAATGTACGTTAATCGTATTGCACGGCTACAATGTGAAGTAGCAGCTGCAGCACAGAGAAGTTGAAGTCGACTGAATTTGAACTTCACGAACGTGCTGCAATGAAAAACAACAACAAACGAAATGGCGGACACGATTTTTGTTTGAGTTCAGTGCTACACCATTGTATTCGTGAATGCTGCTTAGTGAGCTACTTTTTTTGACATTTACTCCGACGCTAAGTGCTACTGCTGCAGCTTCACCATTTTGCGCAGCCAGTTAAGCATAGTTCAAGAGTTGACAACGAACCAGATATGACCTTCCCATTTGGCATTGTGTGTCCGTAACATAGAGCGCAAAACAAAACAAAAATGGAAGGGCGATGTGTGTTCGTGACGTAGACGAAACAAAAATGAGAAGGTGAAGGCGCTAGGTTTGAATTCGATACAACCGTTAACAACTTATGGCCATTTGAAAAAAAGACCAGATCTCCGTTATTAGCGTTTCTTGCCAAAACAAAAAACGCAGTTCTCTTAAGAATACTAAAAGAATATAACACACAAAGTTTAATCAAAATTGTTAGAGCCGTTTTTGAGCAAATTAGAAAAAAACAAAAAAAGTTGGCTAAGACTGAACGGCTCGTTGTATGGGAGCTACCATTTAGAAAGCCTTCACTGAAAAATTTATAAAACCATCCTATAGAACACTATAAAGAACGATGCCAAACGAAGTTTGAGTCAATTCAACCAAGTCGTTGCTAACTTACGGCCATTTAAAAAAAGCCGTTTAAACCAGATTTTCGTTACCACCATTTAAACCAAAAACGAAAAACGCTAGTTTTGTTAGAAATATCTTAGGTAAGTTTAATTCTGAGTTTAATCAAAATCGTTAGAGCCGTTTTTGAGCAAATTCAAAATGAAAAAAACCGTTACATGAAAGGTACCAGTTTGAGCCGGGCTAAAACGAAATAAAAACACCTCGTCAAAGGTTTTTCTTCAAACTGCTATAACCAAGTTTGAAGAAAATCTGTCAAGCCGTTTAGGCTGTAGCATGACATGAAAAAGCGCACATCAACACAACCGCACAGACCACAGACAGACAGACGGACGGTGTGTCGAAAACCACTTTTTTGGGCTTCTCTATCATCGTATGTTTGATAAAAACCTCGAGATTTTTTTTTCTGCACGAAACCAATACTTGCCCTATAGAGCAAGTAAAAATGAAAAAGAATTTTTGTTGTGTGCTACTAAGCTATTTCACTAAAGCTGTTCTATGGATTAGTTATGATTTTGTATATCGGTGAGTAAAAGTTAAATGTGCAATCAAAATATCGGACAGAATCACAAATAAGCATACAGCCTTTTAACTTTGTATGAAGAACATTAGCAGGTTCTCCGCTGTCATTTATTAAAATAGAAAAATTATCAAATCAATCTGGATTATGGCACATATCCCAAAGGTTTTATTTTGCACATACGCCAAGATTGCATTTTGAGTAATCAGTAACACGAGAACCCTTAGCAATATCTTATTTTCTTAGGTTGGGTCACACAGTTTTTTATGACATGTATCGTACATAAGCTATTGTCAACAGCATCAAGCATTAGAGCATAAAGATAAAAACAGGTTAACGATATGAGATCAAGTTTTGTACGTACTCTTAAAAAAAAAAGTTACTGGGGGGCGCCAAATTCAACTTTTGCCCCCCCTTGAACAAATTCTAGATCCGGCGCTGGTGTTAATTGTAGAATACATTTACAACAAAATATTATGCAAGTTCGTAGGATTGAAATGCTTTCAAAATCCGCGTCGATCGAGATTTTAAACTATTCCGCCAAAACTTTTTTAATTTAGCTACTCGTCACTTAATGGATGAATCCTTAATAAGTTCCATCCTCTGTTAGAAGACAATACAGATGCCAGCGTTTTACTGGAGTTGGCTTTGAGTAGATTAGATACTTAAATAGAACTAGGGCAGTGTTTCGTAGAACTAACGGACACATTCTAAGCTTAAATAACTTTCCTTTGCTTGATTCAAATCAAACAAGCTCGCTCTTATTGTGGGGAACATCTTAAAAGCAATGGAAGTTATACAGGGTGATTCACCAGCGTTGTGCCAAAAAGCTAGAGCGTGTAGGTTAAGTTGAGACAAGAAAAAAATCGTATGGGAGGGGGGGGGGGGTCTATTACCCTCCGTTTAGCCGGGAGGGGCAATTTTCTGAAAAATTGACTTATTTTGTAAAAAAAAATATTTAAAATCAACGGGTTCGTTTACAACACCGTGTTATAACTTTTTGGAAAGCCAAAAACTTTTCCTTTTATTTTGTTTTTAAATTAAATTGTTTTAACGAATAGTTTAAAAAATATAAATTTTCAAACTCAAAATTTTGAAAAAAAATTTGAAAAAATAATTTTAAAACTAATTTTTTTCAAAATTTTACGTAATCTATATATATAAAAATGGATCGCAAAAATGTATGTTCCCTAATAACTTTCGAACGACTCGGCCAAAATGGATAATTCTTTATTTTGTGGTTTTGTTATTGGTAGCAGAAGGTTTGTATAAAAGAAAATTTAAAAAAATCGGTTTGCCAAGAATGCATTTTAAGTGAATTTTGTCAAATTAAAAACAAATCTTTGGAAGGATATTTTGAATTGGTGTCTGTTTGTACGCGCCTAACTCGGCTGAATATCATCCGATTTGCATTGGGATTTTTTTGTTGGGTTTGTATTAAACCAGGTAAACAGATAGCGGAGCCGAATTTTTAAAATTTTGGACGGTAAGTTTTAGAAATCATTACAACACAAAATTGCAGAACAAATATCGACAGATTATGACTTTGTTCTTTGTACAAGCATAACTGGGCTAAATATTATCCGATTTGCATGAGGATTTTTTTGTTGGATTTGTCTTGAACCAGGTAAACACACAACGGAGCCGGTTTTTTTTTTTAATTTTTTTTTTTTTTTTTTTACGAGTTTCTTCTCCACATGTGCAAGTGACCCGTTCGTTAGAGCTGCTCTACTCGAAAATGCTTTGCTATTATATTTGGAATGCGCCATCATTCAAAATAAAATCGCAGCTCCACTGCATTAGTTCAAATCGGTGGATCGCATAACAAATGATGACGAAGCAACAAACTATCCAATTGAATTTTTGAATTCGTTGGATGTTCCCGGTCTACCACCACACAATTTACAACTCAAAGTCGGCTCTGTCATCATAATATATATATATATATAAAAATGAATTGGTGTCTGTTTGTACGCGCCTAACTCGGCTGAATTTCATCCGATTTGCATGGGGATTTTTTTGTTGGGTTTGTATTAAACCAGGTAAACGCATAGCGGAGCCGAATTTTTTAAATTTTGAACGGTATTTTTTAAAAATCGTTAAAATACAAAATTGCGGAACAAATATCGCCAAAATATGACTTTGTTCTTTGTACAAGCATAACTTGGCTAAATAATATCCGATTTGCATGAGGATTTTTTTGTTGGATTTGTTTTGAACCAGGTAAACACACAACGGAGCCGGTTTTTTTTTTTTTTTTTTTAATTTTAATTTTTTTTTTTTCACTTGCAAAAACAAACGAGTTTCTTCTCCACCTGTGCAAGTGACCCGTTCGCCAGAACGCTGCTCTACTCGGAAATGCCTCGCTATTATGTTTGGAAGGATATTTTGAGGATGCCTACGAAGGTTTCTATGAAGATTGGTCAAAAATCGGTGAAGTAGTTTGTCAGAAATGCATTTTTGGTGCATTTCGTCACAAATCTTCAAAATTGCCAATAATTTGGAATGCATAGTTTTAAAATAATGAAAATTAAATTTGATTTAGGTACTTTAGGTACTGGATTGCAATGTACACAAAAAGTTTTAGATAGGTGGGTGTCTGGGTGAATTTTTTGGATTTGAATTGAACCAGGTAAACAAATTTTTAGGTGGGAGGCGGTACGAAGTTTGTGTTTTACGCCTGGAGAGATGTTAGTTGTGTGTTCGAGAGTCGGCAACCTATCGGCACTCTCCGGACGGAAAAATAAAATGCATGACTAAGTCGCACGAACTTGCCCTAACGTGTGACAGTGGTCTTGGGGCTTGAGATTTTGATAAAAATAAATTTTTCGGCTCGGTACGTCCGAGATCGGGATCAAATCTTAACTGATGAGCATTCCTAGCAAGACGATTATTACGGGGTAATCGTTTAAGGGGAGGAAAGCAGCTGGCTAAATAAACTGAGCATTTTTACAAAAGAAGAGGTAAAATAAGGAAAGACATGAAACATTTCGACAATGTTCAAGTGATGGAAATGTTTAAATAATCCTTTTCTCCCCTATCAATTATAACGCTTTTTTTCAACTCTATCGAGCATATGTAAAGATGTTTGAGAAGCAACTGATGAGAGATGGGATTTATACTCGAGTTTAGGGCGTATAAACGCTTTGTAAATTGTAGCCAGATCAGAAGGGGTGATTAACAGGTTAACCACTTTCTATACATCAAACGCATTAAAATGTAGAATTTTTGATGGTTGAACTGGTTTTAATTTACTAATCATTTAAGTGTGTGAAGCTTAAAACAAAAAATTCAGCCATTTCAAAAATGTTAAAAAAGGCGGTACGGAGTTTGCCGGGTCAGCTAGTTAAGTATAATTTTTGTTCTCAGAATTCAACGCTTCCATTAATCTTTAATCCAACACTAAAAACCGTATGGCTCTACGACTTTTTGTTGCCAAGGTATTCAAAAATAACCGAACCTACTTCTTCACAAAAACACGAAAAAATTGGCTAAATGGTCACTTGTGCCATCCCGTAAGGCTAGGTTTTCTTGTTTTTGTGAAGAAGTAGGTTCGGTTATTTTTGAATACCTTGGCAAGAAAAAGTCGTAGAGCCATACGATTTTCAGTATTGGATTAAAGATTAATGGAAGCGTTGAATTCTGAGAACAAAAATTATACTTAATTACGTAAAATTTTGAAAAAAATTAGTTTTAAAATAATTTTTTCAAATTTTTTTTCAAAATGTTGAGTTTGAAAATTTATATTTTTTAAACTATTCGTTAAAACAATTTAATTTAAAAACAAAATAAAAGGAGAAGTTTTTGGCTTTTCAAAAAAGTATAACACGGTGTTGTAAACGAACCCGTTGATTTTAAATATTTTTTTTTTACAAAATAAGTCAATTTTTCAGAAAATTGCCACTCCCGGCTAAACGGAGGGGAATAGACCCCCCCCCTCCCATACGATTTTTTTCTTGTCTCAACTTAACCTACACGCTCTAGCTTTTTGGCACAACGCTGGTGAATCACCCTGTATAATAGAAGTTTGTGAAAATGTAATAAGAATCAATTCTACACATCAAAGCCTGGTTGGAAACAATTATTTACTTAGAGGTCGCATTAAATCTCGACACATCAGTGGGAAAATATATTTTACATACATCCTTGTCAGTAATGAATCTGATGTAGCCAATAGTTGCAACGCAATGGAAGCGTACTATTACAATTGTTTTGTAGGAATGAGAACTGTTGGTTGCTGCGCTCATGTTATGAGTATTTTGTGGTACTTATAGGATTTGCTCGTCACCAACAAAATATGAACATAGCTCCAGCTTTATTTTTAAATACTATTTTAATAGACAATGAAGTTGAAGGAGAATAAATGTGAAATAATACTTAATATTATAATTAATGTAGGACGTAGGTTATTATGTATGTAATTAAACTAAAATGAATTATAAAAATCTATTATTTCAATGCATTAACTCCATTTCGCATTTAATATAAGTTAGTTAAAAGTTATGTGTCACATTAATAAAAATCATTTAGTTTTAAACCTTTTTGTACATATCAATATTGAAAAAATAAAGACTATAAGTTATTACATCTACATAATTATGTGTCTTCTATAAACTTCTTCTGAAAATAAAAATAAAACGGTAAGTTTTTTACATGGACTATATTTTCGAAGTATTATGATGCATGTTTTCTTAAATAACATCACCTAGATTTTCATCAATATAAATGTTGTTTATCGGGCTTAAAGTAAGTAATAAATAATACATGTTTTGCTATTTTTGGTTAAGAAATTATAAGAAATAACGCTAAACGAAAAAGTGCATAGCACATAGTGCATGTAAATATGCTTTTTAGTGTAAGTTAATTCAAAACTAAGTTTGTATTTAATAAAGGGCACTAAATTATATATCAAATTAAAGGTAAATAAATAATCTTTAAATTGGTGTTAAAAAATTAGGAGGTACTGCCGATCTTTTTAAGATATTGACGTAAGTAAAAAAAAATTGATTTCTAATAACTTAAAACGAAATATTGGAGAACACAGGATATATACAAAAATTATTTGTATTACGATGAAAAGATAGACAAAATACCTTTCATTTGATACGAGATTTATTTCCCTACGTATTTTACATCGGAAAATATAAGCAGTTTTGACGGAAAAAAAGTGAAATTCTGCTACTGAATTAGTCAACTTCAAGCTCAAATATCTCAAAAACCCCACGAACGATTTTAAAAATATTTGACAAAATGTCCTTAATATCACCTTTCATTTGATACTAGATTCATAAGTGGACGCACTGGGCCCAAAAATGGGCCATCTCCTTTACTGGTGACTATAATGAAGCATAAGTTATTTCATTCCTGGAAAGAGTGGAGGAACTTCGTCTGGCTATCAATGTTCCAGACTCCCACCTTTTCAAATCCGCTTCGCTTTTGTCGGGTAGGGCCCTTATGTGGTATAGGACGGTTAGGGAAGATTTGGGGAATTGGCAAGAACCCGTCAAGGAACTCAAAGCGGAGTTACTTCCTGCGAATTACGATGATATTCTATTGGAAGAAATAAATCGGCGTTCGCAGGGAAAAGATTAAACTTTCGGCGCGTATCTTGCAATTATGAGGACACTGCTCCGAAGATTGTCGGAACCTTTATCAGAGGAAAGAATGATTTCTATTTTGAAGAAGCATGTAGACCCCTTTTATCAGGTTCAGATATCGAGTGCCAAACCAAAGGCGGTTGAGGAACTTGCTGTCTTAGGTAAGGAGCTAGATACCCTTAAGGTAAATGTGGATACTTTCACTCCACCTAGTAGAGGCAGGCATTTGTTGGAACCCGAATGTGGTTACCAACCGAGTTCGTCTGGACAACAACGAGTTGCGGCTGTTGCTCCAGTCACAGAGAGCCTTTTAGACAGGTTGTTAGGTGTTACAATAATTGTAACAAGGATGGGCATTTGGCACAAAACTGTTCGGTGGAAAGAAAGTGTTTTGGTTGCGGGGCCGTAGGTGTTTATCGTAGGGACTTTAGGCGGTGTTGGGGAACGGGCTATTATGTCAGCAGGACAGGAGACTCGTCGGCGTTAGTTAGGTCGTCAGATGGCGATCAACTGGTACCACAAATTCATCTGAGTTTCACTTTAGCGGCAAGCGGTAGGGCCAGTAGACCATAATTAGAAGTTAGGGTTTATGGAATCAAGGTAACTGATAGGGATGCTTATCCACTGCCATTTATTTCGGCGATTTTGGACAAGCTTCGAAACGCGAAGTACTTGTCCTCATTAGACATTATATCTGCTTATTGGCAGATTCCAATGGAGGAAGAACACCGCCAAGTACACAGACTTTACCATGTCAGTGAGGGGTCTTTTCCAATTTTGTAGGATGCCATTTGGGCTTCAGAATTCACCAGAAACATGGCAAAGGTTTATTGACGACGTTCTAGGTCCCGATTTAGAAACGCTCGTCTTTGTGTACTTAGATGATATTACCATGGTCACCGATACTTTTGAGAAACACCTAGAAATTCTCAAAGAAGTTTTTAAAAAGTTAGGAGAAGCGGGTTTAAAAGTAGGTAGTGAAAATATAATTTCTGTAGGCCTTCTTTGAAATAACTAGGTTATGTAGTTGATAGGAACGGGCTTCATGTAGACCCAGAAAAAGTGGAAAGTATGATGAGGATTCCCCCACCGAAAAACTTGAAGGAAATTAGGAGATTTGTAGGGACTATTTCTTGGTAACGAAGATTCGTTCCAAATTTTGCAATTTAAGTTAGGCCTCATACCGATCTTTTGAAGAAAGGTAAGAAATCTGAGTGGACCCAAAAATGTGACTAGAGTTTTAGGAAAGCCAAAGAAAGTTTGGTTACGGCACCGATTCTGACATGTCCCGATTTTTCTCGGCCATTTGTTGTCCAAACAGAAGCATCAGATTTTGGTATCGGGCCGTACTTTCGTAGAAGTTTGAGGATGGCGAAAAAGCCATTTGTTCTTTGAGTCGGTAATTCAATAGGAATGAAAGGAACTACTCTACGACCGAAAAGGAATGCTTAGCGGTTCTTTGGGCAATCGAAAAGATACGGCCGTATCTCAAAGGTGTTCGATTTACAGTCATGACTGATCATCACTCACTGATTTGGCTTAGCAATCTTATGGATCTGCAGGGTATTTTAGCTCGTTGGGCCATTCCAACAATTTGATTTCAAGACCATCCATCGAAAGGGCAAAGATCATGTCGTTCCAGATATGTTGTCGCGAGGAGTTCCCGAAGTAGCTGGTGTCTCTGAAGCGGATTTGGACCCCTGGGTGATCCAAATGAAGTCGCAGGTAGAAAAGAGCCCGTTAGAATACCCATCCTGGCGAGTTGAGGATGGGCGCCTCTATAAACATGTTATTCATAAACCATATTGTTGTTCACAATGAGAATAAGGAGTCTAAATTAGCTGTAGGGAAATTCGATATTGCAAAGATTTTGAACGATTGCCATGATGCTCCGCTTTCAGGACACATGGGCGTTAAAAAGACTTTTGCTAGGGTAGCAGAAAAATATTACTGGCCCAAAATGTTGAGTGGCATCACAAAATATGTTAGGATTTGTTAGACTTGCCAAAAAGTGAAACCGGTGAATGAGAGGCCAGCTGGTCTTTTGACCGAAAGGGTGGGAAATTTCCAACCGTAGAAATTGATTTTGTGGACTTAGTTGGTCCACTTCCGAAGTCGTCGCGCGGTTTTATGTATACTTTAACGGTCGTCGATTATTTAAGTAAATTTCCTCTGTTATTCGCGTTACAGTCCGCAACGGCGAAATCGGTTTTTCAAGAATTGGAAGAAAACGTTTTTCTTCTCTTCGGTGTTCCAAAGTGTATCGTCTGTGACAACGGTCCCCAGTTCCGTAGCAAAGAACTGAAGATGCTTAGTGAAGCGCACGGGTCACAACTTCGGTATACGGCGCATTACCATCCGCAAGCGAATCCTGCGGAGCGCATCAACCAAATTATTAAGACTAGGCTCCGAGCGTATGTCTCCGAAAACCAGCGGAGTTTGGATTTGCAATTGGCAAAAGTGGCCTGTGCGATCCGAACTTCGCAACATGAGGTGTTAGGTGTTTCGCCATATTTTGTAAATTTTGGTAGGAACATGGTAACTAGTTGCCATAAGACCGCTAAAACTTATAATTTGAGGAGAAGAGACAACAGTTTCAACCTGGTGATCTCGTTTGGCGTAGGAGCTATTCTTTATCCGATGCGGCAAATTATATTGCTGCTAAATTAGCGACCAAGTTTGTTGATCCATTTAGGGTCAGAAGGAGGATGTCACCTTGGGCATACCTCCTGATAGATGATAAGAGGAAGGATCGGGGGACGTGGCACGTGTAGGACTTAAATCCATATGTTGACACTTAGTCAAAAATCCCTTAATCTTTCTTTTGATTCGTAATTTTTTTTTTTTTTTTTGCTAAATTGTCCAATTTAATATTTTAATTTCGTGCCACTAATTATGTTTTTTTTCTATTTTTTTCTTTTTAATATAATGGAAACCCTGTGTTGTGTTGTTCACCTTGTACTTTAACCTTCCAATCCTGGCCGAGCCTTAAGAAATGGTTTATTTTTCTTAAAAAGTAAACACATTTCTTGGGATGTAACATGTAAGGGTGGAATTTGTTGCGGTAAATTTTACCGAAACAAAAACTTCGCTTCGGTCATTCTTTTCCCCTTGGTCTCATCAACCAGTGGTGTACCTAGCCTTATTTTGCAAAAGCAGGTGTTCGAGTCCAAGTACGACGTTCTGAAACGAGAAGATTGCCGGCGGACGAGCCGAAGAAGAAACGAGTCAGGTGGACTCTTACTTTCAGCAAACGAGCAACAAAAATGAATCATCCTTTTAAAACTATCTTTTATTTAAAAATTAAATTTAACATAACGTACGTAATTTTTAACATTAACTTAAGATGACGTTGATTTATTTAATGTACAAAATGGGTTTTTTTAACGCGTGTAAGATTAGCTTTGTAGAATTTTAAAAATGATTTAAAAGTAATGCTCCTCTCTGTATCTCCAAAAATAGTTTGTTAAATCATTCACGCTTCGAATCCCGCGCAATAGTTGTAGAGTAGTAGGAAAAAGCCTAGTTCAGACTTCTCCTAATTTTTTTTCTTTTCAATTTTTCTCGGAAATTGTTTGAGTTGGAAAAGGGTCTGGACTCGTCCATTACGTTTCGGCAAGCTTTGGAAATACATCCAACAATTTGTCGAAACTGTGGTTGGTGTGTTGAGAGTAAGTTTCGGCAAGTTTTGGAAACACATCCAACAACTTGTTGAAACCGTGTTCGTGTGCGTGCTGCGTGTGAGTATGTTTCGGTGGATCGCACCACGGTTGTTTTCTAGGAGAGCGTCAAGCTTCCAGAAAGCCGTGACTGATGATCTCGAAACAAATGGTTGTGTTATGTGTTGTTTGTATTACGGTTTTTTTAAACTAAGTTTTTTTTTTTTTTTTTATAATGCACTCGCACTCAAAGGGATATTAATACCTTTATAATGAATTAACATGTGCGAGCGAGGAAAGAGAAGGAATAGAAAGATAGGAAAGAAAGGCTTTTGAGAAAAATTATATTTTCACGAAAAATCGTATGCCAACGAAAATATAATTTTTCTCAAAAGCGGCTTCTACGATTTCGATAAAATTTTCTGAATAGTGTTTTCTATGCAAACCTTTTGTTTTGGTTGGAATAGATTTGACTGGTTTTTTGAAATCAGATTTTCTCGTAAACCACTCGACGGATTTCGGTGAAATTTTTAATATAGGAGCCTTTTTATAGAAGAAATAATATTAATTCTTAAATTTTTCAAAAAAAGTTTTTTTGAGTTAAAAAAAAAAAATTTAATTAATTTTTTATTTTTTGTTTTTTCCAATTAAATCGAAAAATATCAGTCGTAGGCAAAAATTGTCATGCAATTCTAAACAACTTTTGTCATAAGCATTTTTAATGAAAAATTGAAAATAAGCGAGTTATTTAAGAAAAACAAGTTTTCCTTAAATTCAAGATGGCGGCCAACGCAATAGAGTTACGAGGTCGAAAACCGATACATATGCTCATAATGAACCCCTCTAACGATCAAAAGAAAAAAAAAACCTATCTAATTTTTTCCATTTAAATGTACAATTCGACTGGGCTACATTAGCGGGAGGCTCTTCAAAAATGTCCTCAATTGGTTCCATTTCTGTACAAATGGAATTTTTTGGAAAATAAATAGAAATTTTTTATTTTTTCAAGGTCATCGGCTGCTTTTGAAATTTGCTCGTTTCTATCTCTGCTTAGATTTCGATTTTTCCTAGCTACAAAAGTCCCACCACTTTCCGTCAGCAAATTGAAACAGCGGCTTTTCTCAAACTCCTCTTTGCTTAAGGCGTGGACGAATTTAAAAAAAGTTTTCATTCGGCTTAATCAAACGTCCTTAAGCCCCATTGTATGCTTCAACCATGGAAGTGGTACGAAACGGTTCTTTAAAAACACTTAAATTTTCGGGTCCAATCTGAAAAAAAATTAAAGTAAAATCAATAAACAATTTTTATCGTATAGTTACTTTCTGAAGCCACTGCCTTTCAAAATATTGAAAAAAAACTTCCAAACTCTTGCCTAGTATCACTTTTTTCAATGTCGCTTTTGATTGAATGATACACTTCATTCATCGCATAGTCCCGTATGAGGGGAAGGGCCAAAAGCTTGTGATAGTTTTGATAGGTGCTTCTGTTAGTTCGAATTTTTGTCATGATTGGTTTGTGTTTTATCGATATTTTTCGACGAATAGCCGGCAGTAGTGGAACCAACACCCTTTTAAAGAAACTTGCGGGAAACAGGATTTCAAGGCTTTTCGCAAGCCTCTGTCATAGTCAAGCAAAAAAGATTACGGCTGTTATTCGAAATATGGCCCAAATATTGCAAAAACAATTTCCATATAAATTTTTTGGGCGATATTGCCATTAATTGATTTGGGCGATATGGAATGTTGGGTGTTAAGCCAAAACTTTTGGGTCTTATTTCCTTTTTTCTCTCGATTTTGGGCGTTACAAAATTTTTTGGGCGTTATTTCCAAATCAGTTTGGGCGATATTTATATTTATTTCCGGGGCGGGGACATAGCTCCCTGGGACATAAATCCATAATGGACTTATGTCCCACTCGGGTGGGACATAACTCCATAAATCGATTATGGACTTATGTCCCACCTTAATGGGACATAACTCCATAGTTTTCCCTTGAAAAGTGGGACATAAGTCCATATTTTTTTTCGAATAAAACTAAAAATTGATAAAAAAAGGAAAGGAAAACACATAATTGTTAAGCAAATTGATAACATTTTATTGTAAACAAAACACTTAATTCATAGTCGAAAACAATCAAAAAAAAAAAACAAAAATTACTAATAAACGTAATTGACAATTATGGAATATCGAAATATGATAGTGCAAAACCGTTTTACAAAAACACGGTATTGGAAAACACTTTCAGTTACACCATATTCCAAGCACCAAAAATATTGAACCTCCTTGAATCTCTGCCACAGTCAGAACGACATTATTTAATGGATGCAACTTTCAGTGTTGTCCCAACTTGTGGATGTATGCAGTTGTTAATTATTTACATTGCCTATTCAGAACATGTAAGTACAAAAATTAATGTACAGAATTCGAGATGAAAGAAAAAAAATTAAAAATAAAAGAAAACAAATTGCAAATTCACTTGGATTTTAAACTTAGTTTTTTTTTATTCTCGAAAAACTAAGCAAGGAATTCGCGCGAATTTTTACTTTTATTTTCTTGGTCTCTCGAAAAACTAATAATTAAAAAAAAAACAAATATTTTTTCGAAAGACCAAGTTTTTTTTTAATAATTCATCTATTCCTTGCTTAGTTTTTTGAGAATAAAAAAAAACCTAAGTTTAAAATCCAAGTGAATTTGCAATTTGTTTTCTTTTATTTTTAAGTTTTTTTCTTTCATCTTCAATTGTTTCACTATTCATTTCACCTTTATTTTGACGCGTACGATTCAAGACAAGAAAACCAACTAAAGTTCTTTCAATGATACCGCGTGTTGCATTGAACTTAACAAGTGGTTACAGTTTTAAAGTACAGTACTTTCTTTCTAAATAAAAAATATGAAGTGGGACATAAATCCAGAACTTTTTTTTATGGACTAATATCCCATTAAGGTGGGACATAAGTCGATAATCGATTTATGGAGTTATGTCCCACCCGAGTGGGACATAAGTCCATTATGGACTTATGTCCCAGGGAGTTATGTCCCTGCCCCGCTCATATCGCCTGCGTTTCCACTATGGTTTCTCACCGCTTTTCTGCAAAAACATCTCTGCATCTCTTCGACTTCGCGTTGCTGGTGTTCTGTGGAAATCATGTCCTGCGCACCATGTTCTTTCTCGCTGCGAAATCGATGAGCCTGAGTCCGTTATCAGAAGTGGTGTCGTGCAGGCTGTGTTTTCCGCTCGTCATACTCAAGATGTCTTCCCTCCTAATTTTGTCATTTAAGTCTACCAAGAGGATTTTGGAAATGAGGATGCTATTTTATACGCCAAAAAGATTGCGAGGAGTTTTAGCCGAAATTTTCTTAATTACCAAATTTTTCAAAAATGACTTTAACAATTTGGGTTTACTTTGTGGGTATTTTTTTGGGAATATTTCATTGATAACTGCTTTCTTGGGCTTTTAGTTTTTGCTTAAAATTTAAAACGCAAGTAACGGACATCTGTTTATAAACGACTTTATTCAATTGGAAGTCTTAGTCTTACAAAATAACTTCCAAAATGAACGTATATTATAATAATGTCAATATGTTCAAACATAAACACTTCTTAAACAAAGAATATGAACTTTTTTCCTTATTTTATATGTCAAGGAGTTATGCTTAGTTGATATTGCTCGAAAATTTTACCATCGTGCTTTTGCAACCCAGTCGTGCATTGGATTTTAGATATTGCGCAACTGTTCACAAACTCATGTGTGTTTACACGAACTTACTAAACATACAATGCCATGTATTAATGCAATGGATTGCGTAATTACCTTAGTGCGTAGGGCAGATCCAAACTTGGATTTTTATGAAAAAGTATTATTTTTTTAAATAAAAAACGCCTAATCAAGAACTGCAGATAGTCGTAACTTTAAGAAGAAATATAGGGTTTTCCAATAAGAGGTGTTTTTTTAACGGTTTACCAATAAGAGGTGTTATTTTTATATTCAAAGAAAAAAAGCATTGTAAATAAATGATCGTATGTTCATTTTAATATAAATAAGAAAATATGCCAATTTACATTGAAATAAACATATGGTCATTTATCTCAAAAAATGCCATTTTTCTTTGAATAACAAAATAACACCTTTTATTGAACCGTTAAAATAACACCTCCTATTGGAAAACCCTATACAAACGAAAAATAAGGAACAAGGAAAGAAGACAGAACAAATAAATGTTTGAAGAATAAGTTTCACCGTCATTTTTCTGTTACTTTCAAGAAAATTGGCTCTCCCACCCAAATAGAGGGGCAACCTTGAATACGATTTAATATTTTTTTTTTCTTGGTCGAAACCTCAAATATTATATATTTTTAAGAAAACTTATTAAATACCGCTATAAGATCCAGTTTTTTAAAATCTTCAATGCACTTTTATTAAAGAATCCACTCCTGGATTTCCGGAAGCCGGTGACCGTTTTTTTCAAACCCAAACAACAATTTTGGCCCTCACATTCGCGCACGATGGTAATATAATGTATATGCGTTTGATTGGAGGTATACAATATTGGGCCGCGCCATGTTCAACTTTAACATGCACACGACGCGACGTAAGAACTTAGTACGTGGACCAGTTTGATCTAGAATTTATATCAAAACATTTTATTGGAAGCCGACATATCGTATAACCTTGACTTTGAAATTCCTTTGTGCATCATGCCATCATCATCATCAACATCATCAGTCGTTGTTGCTAACTTGTATGTGCAACAAAGGGGTGTCAGTGGAGGGAAGAATTCTATTTTGCTTTGTGTCACGTCGTCGTAGTCGTCTTCGTTGTTACCATAGAGTGTTTCCTTTGAATGTTCCATCCATGTGTGCCCTCCATCTGGTTTGGCCGTTTGATCGAGTACCCCCTGCCAGGCCATATTAGCCTACTGCCAGATAATCGTATCTTTCTTTTCCTTTTTTTTTCACAAGACGAATTTATTTATGAAATTTTTTGCATATCTTCCGATCTCAATGATGAAGAGATGGTTATGCGTTAAGCGGCGCGGCGGTGGTTTTGGTCGACGACTTTAATTTCAGCATGTTTAGCTCCTTCTTGTATATAAGCAGAAGCACCCTTAACACGGCTGTCTTGGCAAGTATATATGCGTTCGGCATACAAAATACAGTTTTAAAAGCAAAGAAGACGAATTTATTCAGAAAATTAATCTTTGACGGAGAATCCAGAGTGCCTCGCAAAAAGTTCGTCTGCCGCTTCGCATTTGGAGCATGCGTGTGCCAGACCAAGGAGATTCCTCCGAGCTATTTGTTCATTGGGGAGATGTTCTAAAATTAGGGCACTAAATTACAGTGGAAGATTGGGAAAAGACTTTTATTTGCATTTGATTTTGCGTAAAGGTATAAGGCGGGATGGAAATGCATATTTGTACAACTGGTATGTTGAGATACTGTTACATCCACAAAAACTGTGAATTGGCCTCCAAGATCGTGCGACTTAACACCGCTTGACTATTTTCTGTGTTTCTGTGGGGATATGAGAAGTCGCTAGTCTACGCCGCGGACAACAATTGGACCTCCAGATTAGATTACGCCCGAGCCAGCCGTGTGGCGGTCATATGCCAAAAACCATATTTAAATTAAAATTCCAGAAGATTATCTTTCGAATAAAGTAAATTTCATGTCAGTTTATAAAGTTCACGACTGGGTCGCACGTACTTGCTCTGTGGTTGCAATTGTACGATGAAAAGAAAAGAAAATTGGCTTAAAGTGAAAAACTCGATATACGGGACCTAACGTAAAGAAACCTTTAGTAATTAAAAATTTAGATGCCATCTTATGGGTGATATAAATGATATTAATGTCCGCTTATGTCCAAATTAATAAAACTGTTAAAACCAGTTTACGTTATTATCATTTGTAGCCAAAACCTAGAAATGCAGTTTACTTCGCAGCCTTGTTTGTATATTTAATAAAAGTTTAATAAAAATCGGTAGAGCCTTTTTTGAGCAAATTAGAAAAAAACGAATACCTCCAAAAAACAACCTTTATAATCTTTGGTTCAAGAGTAAGGCCAAGTTCATAATCACCATTTTTGTTCAAGAACCTCAATTTGGCGAAATTAAATTGTGTTTTTTGCCTACTTACGATCAAACCACAACGCTAAAATTTTGCACAAGCAAGCTTTAAGAGTATGTATCTACATCATTTCTCAATTAAATACAAATATTTCAGATTGGTTGTGGCTGACGCCCACTTTTCAAACAAAACCATCAATATTGTTTTTATAAAAGAACATTGCTTATAATTGGAGCGAAAAACTTTAAATTTTGTGGGTATTACTTGTACATAAAAATCTTGTACCTAAATGAAATCAATAAAATGATTTTGCGTGCGGCTGACCCTGACGCTCACTTTTTATTAGAAACTATACAAAACTTGTTTTTGTAAATAAACAAGCTGTTATTGTGCGTCTTTTAATTGAAAATAAATGATTTTTGTAAAATACCTTTATTCGGGTAAGAGCGTTAAAAAACTACTCGATTCTGCTTTAGTTTTACACATTGTTAAGCGAACTTGGCACCACTTTTTAATATTAAATAAGTATTTTTTATTTAGGAAATTAAAGTTTGTTCCTTTGTTACTTAAAATAAAATTCCATGAAGTAAAAAAGGAGTTTTGTTTTATGCCTACATACCTACTAGTAAACGTTCGGAAAGAGTTCTTTAATTTGGGTGAAGCCCAACATTCCTTTAATTTCGTTTAACACGGATCACAAATCAGCTTAAGGTTGAAATAATTCGCTTAATGCGAAACATAAATCGACTCTGAGTCGAAACAATTCGTTTAAGACGAAACACAAATCAACTCCAAGTTGAAACAATTCGTTTAACACGAAACCAATTACACGAAGGCACGGCACGGCGCGGCGGCGGCGGCGCATTGGCACGTCATAGACTGCCCACTCATCGTCATCTCCATCGGCATCTCCTTCATCATCGTCATCGGCTCTACAACATCGTCATCTCCTTCATCATCGGCATCGGTTCCTCATCATCGTCATCGGCTGTTCATCATCGTCATCACATTCGATTGTCTCATCATATTATTTTCACAATCCATCCTCATCTTGTCCATCACTATCAACATAATTCACACCACATTCATCGAGAAAGAAGGTAAGTCAGCATGTCTCATAGTTCTCGTAGTCGTAGTAAGGGATTGGAGTCGGGTGTTCGCAATGCTCAAGGGTCAGGCAGTGAGGCCTATAATTGTAAGAAATGTGATGCGCCAGATAGCAAGTCACCTATGGTACAATGTGGTACCTGTAAAGATTGGTTTCACTTCACGTGCGTTGGGGTAACTCAAGCTGTAGAAAAAGTAGACTGGCATTGCAATAAATGCATTAAAAAACTAAAAAAAACATACAAATACACAATCCATTGATGAATCTATAGCTATAGATGAAACCACTCTCCGAAATACGAATTCTGTCGCTGAAATTATTCCACCGAAAGCAAAGTCCACTGCTGAAAGTATTGCACCGCGAAAGCAATGCAGGCCAGCTCTAAATACTGATAGTCAAGCTCTAAGCAAATCGTCAACAGTCAAAAGTTCAACTTCAACGTCGAAGTCTAGAAAAATTAAAATACAACTTCTTAAATTAGAAGAAGAACGCAAACTCGAAAAAATATATCTAGATAAAAAATATGCGATTCTTGAACAATTTGACTCTGACGAAGATGACGTTTTAGTGACTACTTCGATTAACAGCTGCGGTCGCGTTCGAGAGTGGATACAGAGTTCCAATTTGCAAGAAGAGGCACTTTATAAAGTATGTATAAGAAATAATAGAAGAACAGACTTAGGGGCAAAGATGAGTTTATTACCAATTATGGTTAATGCAATGAGAATAGAACAGATTTAAGGGTGGCTACGGGTTTGGTTCCAATTGTAGAACAGATTTAGGGGTGAAAATGGGTTTAGCTCCAAATTTAAATAAATCTCAAATTGCATCAAGAAATTTTATGTTTAAATAACAGATGCAATTCACTGGGCGACCAGAAAAGTGGCCGCTTTTTATAAGCTGGCGGAAAAATACATCTGAGGCTTGCGGGTTTAGTAAAGGCGAAAACATGCTTCGGCTACAACGGTGTCTAAAAGGAAAAGCACTCGAGGCTGTTCAGTATCGATTGCTTCATCCAGACCAGGTCGAGGGTGTAATAAAAACATTACAAATGTTGTTCGGTAGACCTTAAAAAATAATTCAATCACTGATTAAAAAAGTCAGAAATGAGCCTGCTCCTAAATATGACAAATTAGAAACGTTAATACAATTCTCACTTGGGATTGATAATATGTGTCGTATGATGGAGGTCACTAACCTTGCGGCTCATTTAAATAACCCTTGCTTATTGCAAGAGCTGGTAGAGAAGTTGCCAGCACAAATTAAATTAAACTGGGGTATATACAAACAAAGCGTTTCTTGTGTTGATTTGTCAGTTTTTAACAACTGGCTTTCCAGCTATGCCACAGCTGCTTCCGAAGTTACGTATACAGTTCCTCATTCATTTTAAAAAAAATAAAAAGACAAAAGATTTATTAATGTTCACCAGGACGAAAAACCTCAGTCTCAAGAAAATAGTAAATGCATGGCGTGTAAAAGTAATTGCAAATCACTGGCGATATGTCCGAATTTCTTAAGACTTTCACTTTTCGAGAGATGGAAACTCGTGAAGCGTTTCTACGTCTGCCGAATTTGTTTACATAGCCATGGCTCTCGTAGTTGTCTGTCATCCCAACTATGTGGTGTTTCTGGTTGTACCTTTCGGCATAATGCACTTTTGCACAACGGTGATATTCAGCTAAAGGTTGAACCTAATAGCTGTGATTCAAATGTAAACCAACCGACAACTAGCAGTTCAATTGAAAAGGCTCATTATAGTGGAACGACACTGCGTTCGAGTACGATGCTTACCTTATTCAAAATTGTTCCAGTCCGACTGCACTTCAACGAGAAGTTTATAGAAACCTTCGCCTTTATTGACGATGGGTCTTCGGTGACACTTATTGATGAAGAACTTGCATTTTCTCTCGAAGCCAGCGGCACCAAAAAACCACTTTGTCTTAGGTGGACCGCTTACACACATCGACGTGAAGAATCCTCAATGAGAATCACCTTTGAAATATCGGCTGGCGACAATAATCGAAAATACTTACTTGCAAACGCTCATACAGTCAAATCATTGGATCTTCCGAGACAATCACTCGATTTTAACAATTTGACACAACGATATAAATATTTAAATGGATTACCGATAAAGTCGTACTCCAATGCAAAGCCACAGATTTTACTGGGTTTGCAACACTGGAGGCTGGGTATGCCTTTAAGGACTCGAGAAGGTGAAGATTCTCAGCCAGCTGCAATTAAGACGAGGTTAGGATGGACTCTTTTTGGCGAAGCATCGGACGATGATACATCCAGAGAGGACCTCAATGCGAACATTAATATCCATCTTTGTGACTGTCAAAATCAAATTGATTCACAGATGCATGAAGCGGTGAAACAATATTTCTCGTTGAAAATTTGGACACGAAGGTTACGAAACGAGGTCTTTCTGATGAAGATAACAAAGCAATGCAAATATTGGAAGATAAAGCTGTGTTCTTGGGTGACTCCTATGCAGTGCCATTGCTTTGGAAATACAAAAATATGCGATTGCCAGAAACTAAAGTCATGGCTGAAAGAAGATTACGGTGTCTTGAAAAACGTCTTTCAAATCAACCTGAGTTAATTGAGAAAGTTAATATACAAATTGAACAATATCTCAAAAAAGGCTACGCAAAGAAGTTAAACGAGGATGAGGTGAATAATCCTATGCCGCGTGTATGGTACCTACCCATATTCCCGGTCACCAATCCAAACAAGCCTGAAAAGTTGAGGATAGTCTGGGATGCGGCGGCGAAAGTTGGAGGAGTCTCTCTGAACTCGTGCTTGATGACAGGGCCGGACAATGTACCATCACTTCCATCAATTTTATTCCGTTTTCGTGAAAGGAAGGTTGCCATTTCAGCAGACATACGCGAGATGTTCCATCAAGTAAAAATTCTGGAAGAGGATAAAGACTCTCAACGATTCCTGTGGTGAAACAACGAAAATGGAAATGTCGAAGTGTATCAAATGCAAGTCATGACATTTGGATCAACCTGTTCACTTTTCTGCGCCCAGTTCATACAAAATAAAAACGCAAAAATGTATGAGATTCAATTTCCGAGGGCAGCTAAATCAATTATCGAAAACCACTATGTGGATGATTTGCTAGACAGCGTAGACACTGAGGAAGAAGCCATCGCCCCAGCGAAAGATGTCATATATATTCACCAGCAGGCGGGGTTTGAGATTAGAAACTTTATTTCGAATTCTTCAAATGTCTTAAACGCTCTTCAGTCTAATGCTAGGAAATCACTCAAGACATTTTCAGAAAACACTCCAAATGACTTGGAAAAACTTCTTGGGATGTGGTGGTCGCCTGGAAGAGATATGTTCGTCTATACTTTCAAGTCGAATATGTTGCGCAGCGAAGTAATGAACGGTGAACAGGTCCCAACGAAACTTGAGGTGTTAAGGGCTCTGATGTGCATCTTTGATCCCCTCGGACTAATCCCGAATTTTACAATCCAATTGAAAATTATACTCCAAGGAATTTGGCGTTCTGCAGTAGACTGGGATGAGCAAATAAAAGACCGAAAATTTCAAAAATGGAAATTATGGTTGAACCTGATTCCCAAAATAAGAAAAATTTCTTTAGACAGACAATATCTCACCAATCTACAATTTGGAAAGAGCAGTCGGGTCGAGTTGCATATTTTCGTTGATGCGGGAGAAGAAGCTATGGCTGCAGTAGCATACATGAGAGTCTCTACTGAAGATGAGGTTGAATGTTCCCTCATCAGCGCAAAAACAAAAGTAGCGCCAATAAAAACGCTTTCCATTCCTCGGATTGAGCTTGAAGCAGCCGTACTAGGAGTCAAACTTTCAAAGTTTATACAAAGCGGTCACACAATTAAATTCGATAGCACCACATTCTGGACAGATTCGCAATTCGTAATCAGCTGGATAAAGTCAAGTAACAAAAAATTTAAAAGTTTCGTGGCCATTCGCGTTGGAGAAATCCTTGAAAGCTCGAACGCTAATGAATGGAACTGGGTCTCCACAAGAAACAATATTGCAGACGATGCCTCAAAAATTAAGATTAACTGCGATTTCAGTTCTTCGAGCAGATGGTATAAAGGACCAACGTTTTTATACCAAAACCCTCTTCCGCTTGAAGTTCCTGATTCCATCTCGTATGTCGAAGGTTCAGAAGAAATTAAGGAACTTTTCATGCATCGCATTACCACAACTCCACTCGTGTTGGATTTCAATCGATTTTCAAGATGGAAAAGTCTACTCAAAACAATGATGTATGTCTACCGCTTCGTCAGACTCTTCATGAAAAAAGGGCGAAAACCAAATGATTTAGGCGAATCAATCCATGACGAAAAGGTGGCAGCAAAAATGTATCTCTTCCAGCAATGTCAAAGGGAAGGTTTTCCCTACGAATATGAAGCTCTGGTCAGTGGAAAAGCTTCCAAGAGTGAAGTTTACATCAACAAAGCTAGTTCTCTATACAAGCTTTCGCCGTATCTAGACGAACATGGAATAATTCGTATCTCTGGACGAACCGACGCAATTAGTAATGTTCCAGTAGACACAAAACGACCAATCATTCTACCAAAAGACCACAAAATCACTCACCTAGTAGTTCACGAATGTCATCTTAAATTTCATCACCTCTTCAACGAAACAGTTGCGAACGAGCTTCGACGAAATTATTACGAAAGCTGAGACGTGTTCTGAAAAAAGTCCAGCAACAATGTCAACACTGCAAAAACAACAGAACCAAGCCGTCGCCTCCTCGCATGGCTGAACTACCCTATGCTCGCCTCCAACCATTTCAGCGACCCTTCTCTTATACTGGAGTGGATTATTTCGGGCCGCTTTACGTTAAAGTCGGCAAACGTCTTGAAAAAAGATGGGCTATGCTATTAACATGTTTGACTCTACGTGCAATCCACATCGAGATAGTTTACAGTCTTTCGAGTGATTCTTGCATTTTGGGCTTCAAAAGATTCATTGCGAGACGAGGTATGCCTAAAGAAGTGTACTCAGACAACGGTACAAATTTTCGAGGTGCAAGTAAAGAGCTTCAGCAGGCAATAAACGAGTTGAACGAACAAGCTTTAGCTAAAGAATTTGAACTAGAATTGAAGTGGAACTTCATTCCTCCAGCCGCCCCACACATGGGTGGGTGTTGGGAACGCATGGTAAGATCTGTAAAACAAACCCTTGTTGAAATATCCCCAACGCGAAACCCTTCCGACGAACTATTATTCAGTATGATGACAGAAATAGAAAGCATTGTGAATTCACGACCCTTAAGCTACGTACCCATAGATAGTGTAGTGAGAATAGCGAGGCACTGACTCCCAATCATTTATTGGTTGGCTATGCAAACCAAAAAAATTTAAGTCAACATTTTGCAAACGACGCGACGGAGCAACCATTAAGAAGAATTGGTTAGCAGCTGAACAATACGCGCAAACCTTTTGGCAAAGGTGGGTTCGCGAATACTTGCCTGACCTGACCCGGTGAACTAAATGGTACTTACCACAGAAACCATTGCAGGTAGGCGATATTGTAATTATCGTTGACCAAAACAACCCGAGGAAAACTTGGCCTAAAGGTAGAGTTCTTTAGGTGATTTCCGGCAAAGATGGGATGATACGGAGCGCAATTGTGCAGACTCAAACCGGGATTTATACTCGCCCAGCTGTAAAGATTGCAGTCCTTGAGGTTCACAAGTCCGAAGAAAGTGGTAATCTGGACCTTAACCCAATTACCAGGGGGGAGTGTTAAGCGAACTTGGTACCATTTTTTGGCACTACCCTTCTTTCAATTCAGTATTTTCCAAACTCACAAGAAAAAGTGCTATATATAAGAATTAAACATAGCTATCTCTTTCTAAAATCTACCTTTTCACGCGGCAAAAATTAACCTCACAAATTATAAAATAAAAAATCGAACTGTTCTAGAAATCAGTCGGAAGTCTTTGAGCAGCAAATCCAAAGTATAAAAATTGTGAAATAAAACTATAAAAAAATTAAATTAAAACATAGAAAAAGAACTAAACGTAAGATACATTAATATAAAAGAAATTTACATATTAATTAATTATTTTTTATTTAGGAAATTAAAGTTTGTTCCTTTGTTACCTAAAATAAAATTCCATGAAGTAAAAAAAGGAGTTTTGTTTTATGCCTACATATCTACTAAACATTCGGAAAGAGTTCTTTAATTTGGGTGAAACCCAACACACATAAATATAAATATGCCTAAAAATTGACTAATGATCAAAGCTCAGTTAGTGCTTTAAATTTTCTCAAACATTTTTAAAATTTCAAGCTCTGTCTTGTTTTGTTCAAATAGAGCTGCAAGCTTAAAATTGAATGTCACTTACCTCATAGTACTTGCCTTGGCAGTAAATTCTCAATTTTGGGCGTAGGTCACGCCTGCACATACAAAACAAAGTACACGACTTGGTCGGACGAACTTGCTCTTATGTGTGACAGTGGTTGGGGATTGAGATTATCGGAAAAAAGCATTGAAAAAATCATATGAAATTTTATAAATCACTTAAAAATCAATACTTAAAACCTTTTTTGGAGAAAACGTAGTAAGCCATCAGGTTTCTTTTACTTTTTTGAGTTTTTACAAAAAAAAATTTCAAAATCGTTCGGCCAGTTTTTCAAAAAACTTTTTTTTTTGAAAAACATTTCGAAAATACATTCCAAAATTTTTTTTTGAGTATGCCAACTTCTAGCAGTTTGTAGTTTTTTTAACAAAAAAATAAAACTAAAAAAATAGATTAAACCGTTTTTGGAAAAAACAAAAAATTAAAAACAATTTTGAAACTTTTTTTAAAAAACTCAAAAAAACCTTTTTTTTGAAAAATTTAAGAATTTATATTATTTCTTTTATAAAAGGGATTCTACATTAAAAATTTCATCGAATTTCGTCAAGTGGCTTACGAGAAAATCGGATTTCAATATACCGGTCCTATGGGAGGTACCGTAATAAGACTTTTCCTGAAAAATCTATTCAAACAAAACATAAAGTTTGCACATGAAACACTATTCAGAAAGTCTTATCAAAATCGTATTAGCCGTTTTTAAGAAAATTAATTTGTCAATAAAAATCGTATGGCAGGTACCGTTTGTTTTAAAGTTAGAATGCTAATTCCAAAGACCCCTCTGTAGGACGTCATAATAATACTATCTACCAAGTTTGAAGCAAGTCGATTAAGCCATTTAGGCTGTAGGTGCCGATACAGACGGATGGACAGACAGACAGGCAGACAGACAGAATTGTCGGACCCACTTTTTTCGGCTTCTCTATCATCGTAATGTTATGTTTGATTGTCCAAAAAATAAATTTGTTTACGAATGCATAACTTTCCTTATAGCACCTTTAATCGCAAGTAAAGATACAAACTTTGCAAATGTAGATATGAAGCTTATGCTTTTTTTTCGAAACTGTGTTATTGAAAAAAAAAAATAATAATAGATGAATATTAATAGTGAAAACTTTTGGTTATCATTGGCGTATTCCTTACAGTCGGGAGAGAAGTTGTTGAAATTCACACTCATTTCTCATTTATTATTTGGACGTGCTCTGCAATATTGTAACTTGCCATGGTGATTTGGAATTAGTATCTATCTGAATATTGAACTTCAAATTCGACAGATGTCACCTAAACACTTAACTTAGGAGGAGTTTGGGGTGATTTACCCTGAGAATGTACAACCAATTCGAGCTTCTTACGAAAGCTAAAGGAGTATTATTTAGCCAGAAATCGATCAGTTCAATAATGTTATTTCAGAAGTATCCTCCTGAAAAAAATTTCCGTATATTTCCCAGTACATTTACACAGGAGATGAACAATTACTATCCCCTCCTCTTCTTCGTCTAGAAAGCTCAAGGAATCCATGGATTTCAGCGCAGTCTGGTTATGAGAGAGCATGGTGATGTCCTTGTAGGATATCACATTTTCTTTGAGCCAGTAAAAAACTTCATTAATCACCACTTATTACCCCTGAAATACGCTACTTTCCGGAAAACGGATATAGAGATAGAGATTTCATCTGTTAGAGTAAACACTTCCCCTTTTCATCGTTTGTTCTTAACTATCAGTGAAAGACTGGATTTGATCTCATTTTACGAAGTCATTTTCTCCCCAGAGGGATCCAGAGGGTATGATAAGATCATTTGGAACGTCTTGACGAAATGTAGTTCAAGGTGTGGAGTAGTTGAGGTGTAGTAGTTTGACGTAGTTGTAGTCTATGTTACTTTTTGTAATACTTAAAGTGTTCCGTGATTATAATAAGTCCACTACATTCAACGTCAACAGAGCCATTAGATCCTGACTCTATTCTTCCTTCATCCCTACCAGTCTTCTTCTATGCTCACCAAGTCTGCTCTCAAAAAGGGTAAGAAAAGGTGCCGTGAAGGATCATCTTCATCGAAAACTCCGTCCCCAGATCCAAAGCGCATAAATTCAAGGAGAGTCATTACAATAAGTATGTCACTGCCTCCTCCCCTCCAAGAAGTAGATATTGACAGTGGCAACAACTCTAGTACCGATGGCAATTCACCGGCGGCGACGGTTCCCATTGTTTTAGATAGCACTACCCCATCTTGCTCTGAACCGACAATTGTATCAAGATGTTCTAATACTAATACTAATAACATCAACGATTCGGAACCTCCCAAAAAAATAGAATCTGTTCCTAAGCCAAAACTAGTATTTGTATCCCGACTTGACCCTGAACTCCAACTGCTTTTCGAGTGCATCAGCTATAAAATGCACTAAAATAAGTAAGCGCGACAGTTTTGTGTCATCGTTTAGGATAACTACTCCTCCAGCATTGTTCGATCAAAGAATCTCAATAATCGAATTGCTAAAGTATCGGCTCCAAAAAACTTAATAGGATAACCTTCTTCTACCAAAATGTAAGAGGGATTCGCAGCAAAACTGCTGAAGTTTTTAAAAACTCTCAAGCTTTTCCACATGATCTTTGCTTTCACAGAAACATGGCTCAATAGTTCATTTTTGAACACAGAAATTTTCGACGATGAGTTTTCTGTTTTTAGAAAGGACCGTCATGTGGATAAGCTGAAGGAAGTGGGGGTGGCTTATTGATTGCTGTTCGTAATTGCATCTCATCTTCCCTAGTCTCTTTCCCATTAAATGTTTCAATTGATCTTATTTGTGTTAAGGTTTCTTTTCAATCAAATGATCTTTTTATTATTAATGTTTATATTCCACCGAAAAGTTCTGCGTTAGTTTTTACCGAGCTATCGTTAATTCTTGATCATTTGATTGATATTGAAAGTTTAAATAGCAACATTTTACTGTTGGGTGACTTTAATTTACCTAACATTACGTAGACCAATTCAGAAAACGAGTCCTATGTAGAAGCTTCCTTAACTTCATCGCAACAGGAACTTCTTCTTTTGGACAACATAACCTCTACTGACTTATAATAGCTGTATTATTAATTGTAGAAATCGAATTCTCGATTTAGTCTTTTCTTCTGACGCTGTTAGTACGGTAGTGGTAGAATCTACCTCTGCCATTTCTAACGTAGACTCCTACCATCCTCCACTGGATATATTTTTTGATATTGCTAGGAAATATTTTTTTTACCTTAACAACAACAAAACCGAAACCGAAAACCAAACACACGACCGCGATTGAATATAATATTATTGAAACTAATTAACAACTACTTGGATTATCCAAATCCAATACCAAAACACGAATATATATTTATAAAAAAAAAAAAAAAGAATGACAAACAAATGCACAGAGACGATGTGCAACACGATTAGTAAAATGAAAATTGGAATCGAACACGAAGCGTCAAAAACGCCGGTGTGTTTGATAAAGAAAAAGATACACAAAAAAAAATAATCCCCAGCCAGACAGCAATTGCAGTGCTGTCTCCCGTTAGCTCAGCTGGGAGTGGGTTCGATAAGAACGAAATTTTTATTAATCGCGCTCGATTAATAAAATGTATATTGTTAATGAATGAAAGGTGGGTAGGTATACAGGGTGATTCACGAGCGTTGTGCCAAAAAGCGAGAGCGTGTAGGTTAAGTTTAGACGAGAAAAAAATCGTAAGGGAGGGGGGGTCTATTCCACCCCGTTTAGCCAGGAAGGGCAATTTTCTGAAAAATTGACTTATTTTGTAAAAAAAATATTAAAAATCAACGGCTTCGTTCACAACACCGTGTTATACCTTTTTGGAAAGCCAAAAACTTCTTCTTTCATCTTGTTTTTAAATTAAATTGTATTAACGAATAGTTTAAAAAATATAAATTTTCAAACTCAAAATTTTTAAAAAAAATTTGAAAAAATAATTTTAAAACTAATTTTTTTCAAAACTTTACGTAATTAAGTATAATTTTTGTTCTCATAATTCAATGCTCCCATTAATCTTTAATCCAACACTGGAAACCGTATGGCTCTACATTTTTTTGTTGCCAAGGTATTCAAAAATAACCGAACCTACTTCTTCACAAAAACACGAACAAATTGGCTAAATGATCACTTGTGCCATCCCGTAAGGCTAGATTTTCTTGTTTTTGTGAAGAAGTAGGTAGTTGAATAGACCCCCCCCTCCAATACGATTTTTTTCTTGTCTCAACTTAACCTACACGCTCTATAGCTTTTTGGCACAACGCTCGTGAATCACCCTGTAGATGTACAGTAGTGTACCTATATATGAAAGTGGGCACCAGGAAACTTTTGTGGTAGTTTGCCTTACCAAATGAAAGCTGAAAAGTGTCTTCAATTCTAAAGGAAATAAACAATTGAATTATTATTCCCAATGGGAAATTCGAATCTTGTATTGATTGTGAAGTGTATGCTCTGGGAAACCTTGGCAGAAGGCCTGGACGAAAACCCAGAGTCTTTTCAACAAAAAGAAAAATAGAACAAAGATGTTTCGAGGTTAGCAGAAGCCTAATTCTCAAAACTAAAAATAAGTTTTGACAAAAATAAAAAGTGAAAACAATGTTTTGTTTTGTGACATAAAGGAAAATCACAATGGTAATGGAATGCACAAAAGAAAAAGGTCACGAGTCCCACAATCTTGGGAGAAAACGAACGACAGCGAAGGTCTATTCTAATATAAATTTGTTTGCCCCACCTAGGGTCACAAACAAGACGAATTAAAAACAAATTAACGCACAATAAACAAGCTGAAATTACTGGTCCCAACACCCAACCAGACACAAAAATACTTATAGCTTCTTGAAATTTCCTCCAACAGAATATTCTTCTCAATGTCTTCACAAATCTGATCTCTTCAAATTTATTTTCTCCTTTCAATGTCACAATTATTGTAGTTTAAAATCTCAATCAAACGGGTAGTTTTTCACTTCTCTTCACTAAAATCTTTTTCTCCAAAAAATTCTTGCTTTCTGTTTTCTTAAAAATCCAAAGTTGAATTCCCATTCAAAATGGAGGCTTGGCTTGTGCGCTTCACCCCGACCATATAGCCATCCTCTTCGGATCTTTTGCGTGGTGGTGTTCTTGTCTCAGTCATACAGCAGCATCTCGCCCATATATGCAGAGACGTGCGACTGAGAGCGGTGATACAACCATTGCACGCGATCCTATGCGTTGAGGATGCGATCCTCGTAGGCTCAGTGGACGTGTTCAGCCGTATAATGTCAATTATATTTTATTTCAAGAGGCAAGTGAAAAACTACGACACAACGCAAAGCCCCCAGCCCTAACCGGCCCAAATTAATTATTTTGCGAAGAATATTCTTGTTGGAAAGAAACTTAACCATTTTCCAACTAAAATGGTGGAATTTATAAATAAGAAAAATCTTAATTTTGTAGACCTTCGCGCAGAAAATATTAAAAAGGGAAAAACACATCATTGTGATCTCTCTTTGATGCCCGACACTTTATGGTGGGCACTCGGCCATACTAAATTTATGTTGGTGTGATTATAGTTCACACATTGTTGGACATGAGTCATCTTCATGCCTTTCTGCTCTTTCGACCTTCTGTCGACAACTCAATGAGTTAGTGGCTTTCGTAAAATAAGGTGGACATCCTGTCCAAGACCTCTGATGGAACCTAGATTGGTTACTTTTCCAAAATACTTAAAGAGCAGTCCTCTGGCTGATGGACCAGGTTTCTACTGCACTCTTTAGAGTATTTTGGAGCCGCAACAGGAAGGGATTAGGAAACAAAAGTTATTAGAGGAAATGGGTTGGCAAAACTTGTTGCGGTAAAATTTACCGCAACAATATGAGTTGCAATTTACTTAATCACAGCAATGCTGAAGACTCTTCTTATTCACTTGATTTCCGTAAAGCTGACTTCCAATTACTTTACGACAATTTGAGTGCTTCTAATATTTCGAATATTCATCTTTGCTCTAACATTGACGACGCAGTTACTCAATTCTACGAAATTTTCAATAGCTGCTTGATAAATTCAATTCCTCTTAAGATATCTAAAAATATTAACTCCAGCCATCCGTGGTACACGAAAGAGCTTAAATCTCTACGCAACAAACGGAATAAGGCTTGGAAGTCTTATATTAAAAGTCTTTCAATTTCTGATCAAAATGTGTTCCTTGCACATTTTGAAGAGTTTAATTTACTTGCCAGAAACCTATATGCAGCACATGTGAAGGAAATAGAAATTTCGTTGAAGATTAATCCCGTATTTCACGCTTAAAGGGTTGGCCACGCTCCTTAATTGTGGTTACATTACGGTATAACCTCCGTTAAAAGGGGTTAAGACTAAAAAATATTAAGGTTCAATACTTGGGATTTTGGAAGTTTGTAAATTTAAAGAAGTCTGATGGGTATCCAGTGAACTTTGTTTACAAAGATTCCGCTTTGACAAGCTCACCTGAGATATGCAATGCGTTTGCAAGGCATTTCAGTAAGTCATTTATTGAAAATTCTGTCAATATAGACTTTGATTTCTTTGACTTCTCCCGTGATTTCCCCCAAGCCACTTTTAACAACATCCAAATTGATAATGATAAATTTTTGCATTATCTTTCATTGCTGAAAGACAATTACTCTCCCGGCCCTGATGGCATTCCTCCTATAATATTCAAAAAATGTTCCTCCGTTTTAGCTTCTCCTTTGCAATTCCTTTTCAAGCTATCCCTTAAGTCCGGTAAATTTCCTTAAGTATGGAAAGATTCATTCATTGCTCCCGTCTTCAAAAAGGGTAATAAGTCCGATATCACCAACTACACACCGATTTCTAAACTGTCTTCTATTCCAAAGCTTTTCGAACAAGTAGTTTGTGATAGCATAACGTTTTTCTGCAAACATTTAATCTGCCATCAACAACACGGCTTCATGCAGAAGCGGTCTACTGTGTACTGTCACAAACTTATTAACCTTTATAAACAAGTGCTCAAGAGCATTAGAGAGTGGACATGAGCTGGATTGTATCTACACAGATTTCTCAAAAGCTTTTGTCCAACTCTCTCATGAAATCATCATTTTCAAATTGAAAGCTCTAGGTTTCCCTGTAGGATTTTTTAATTGGATATATTCAAATCTTCGAAGCAGATCATACATAGTAAAGTTCAGAAATTCGTTTTCTAACCCCTTTTCAGCAATATCAGGAGTCCCACAAGGCAGCCATCTTGGTCCATTACTGTTTATACTCGCTATCAATGACGTAACTTCGTGTATTCATTCCAGTGGGATCCTCGTTTTCGCTGATGATATGACAATTTTCAAATCTATTAACTCAGCTAATGACCGCGTAGGATTGCAAGCCGACATCGACAGATTTGCCATCTGGTGTAGCAAGAATTGTTTAAGCCTGAATCCAGCGAAATGTCAGACAATGACGTTTTCAAGGAAACGGGTACTAAGTACACACGGCTATTACATTTCAGAACAAGTTTTGCATCGCATTTTTAGTTTTAAAGATCTGGGAGTAAACTTTAGCCCAGATTTGAGTTTCAAGGAACACATCAACTTTATTGTTAAAAAAGCTAATTCCATGTTGGGATTAGTTAAGAGATGGTCGAAGGAATTTCAAAATCCTTATGTAATCCTAGCTTTATATAACTGTCATATTCGCCCCCGAACATAAGTCTAGGATAGAGGCAGTTCAGCGTAATTTTATTCGATTTGCTTTAAAAGGTCTCTCCTGGGCAGATCCATACAACCTCCCACCTTACGAACACCGGATTCAACTTCTACAGATTCAAACTTTGTCACAAAGGCGTATTAACAATAATGTTATTTTTATTCACCAACTTTTAACGGGATCTTTGGACTCACCCGATCTTCTATCATGTGTAAGTTTTAACTATCGCGGAGGGGCTCATCATCTTCGTAGATTAGAACTATTACATTGTCCCCAACACCGTACTAATTATAACATGAATGAACCTCTTACCCGCATGTGCAAAGTTTTTAACTCAAATAAAAGTATTGTTGAATTTAATATTAGTAAATCCTGTCTAAAAAAAAACATTTAAAACTAGTGCACCACGCTCATAGTTTATGTTTTGTATGTTCTCAATGTTTTTGAATCTATTTTGTATAAATGTAATTGTTTATTTATTTTTATTTTTTGTGCTTGTGTTATGCTATTTGTATATTTTGCTTACTAACAACTAACACCTGCACTAAATGATGTAGCCAGTGAGCACATAATATGTGTTGGCTAATCTCTGATTGTAAGTTAATGCTTGATATAAGCTTCTTACTCTCGAGAACTGATAGTGCAACAAATAAAAAAAAAATAAAAAACAGCAGCTTGTCGATCAACTCGCTAAGTGCGCCATCTATGGCCAGATTTGAGAGTCAACTTTATCGGCGAGAATTTCGGGCGACAGATCCTCACACTCGTGTCGAATGTTGTCCTTGAGAGCTTCTAGGGTCTCGGGCTTGTTCACGTAAACACGGGACTTCAAAAAACCCAACAAAAAAAGTCTGGAACGGTTAAATCGGGCGATCTTGCGGGCCAGTGCAAATCGCCAAAACAACAGATGTGGCGACCCGGGAGCGCCGCCTTCAGAATATTGGTTGTCCACAGTTTGTGCCGTAGCTCAGTCCTGTTGAAAACACATGTTCTCCAGTCCTAATTCGTCTAATTGCGGCAGAAAAAACTCGGTTAACATGGCCCTATAGTGCGCACCGTCAACTGTTGTCTTTTGACCAGCGGAGTTCTCGAACAAAAAATGGCCCGATGACTCCTCCAGCATGAACAGCGCACCATGCATCGTCTTCATCTTCAAATTTCAAGAAAAGTAAAGCGGGGCAGATATACTTCATTAACCAGAAGAGTGAAAGAGTACACACAGACGTTCTCGGTTTTCTCAGCTATAATTTTTTATAGCTCGGTGACAAAAGTCAAAATCATTTTTTTTATGCTGTCAAAAAATATTAGTGTTCTAAAAATAATTCACAGGATTAATAATATAATATTAATGAGCTGTAAGTTTATTTAAAATAAATAAATTTCAGAAATGAAGAATGCCTTGCACACGGTCAGAAATTAGGTTATGCATATTCGTCTATACAACAAAAGCTTGCAGACAAATCAGCCACTGATAAATGTATGGCAATTGGATTAAACTGTGTAGATCCAAAGGTAATTAATATGGAAACTAAAATAATTTCAAAACTTACTACATTTCAAATACTCCCAGTTCCCAGATTGTAGCACCTGACACCTCTATTCAAATCCGTTCAAAACACCAACACATTACATTCGTTGTGTATAGTAATCGCGGTGAAGAATCCAATTAAAAAATGGATCTGAAAAATGCGTTCCTCTAGCAACATTTGTTCCAGAATGGCTCAAACTGAGTGCAAAGATTATTGGAGGATACTGCCGAGTTTATCCGAGAGATATTTTAAGCATTTGAAAATGCATTGATGATCTACCGAAAACGAAATCTATTTAAACAAAGTTTTATTCTTCTTTGAAGTTTTTTTTTTTAATAATAAACAAACATCAATGCATAGAAAACGATTTTTTTAAATAATGCAGCGACTGCCAGTGTTGTCATTTTAGTGAGCATAAGAACGACACTTGCCAGACACGGATGGTGTTGTCTGAATAAACAGAGAATAAGGTCCGTCCGTCAGTGGACCATGTCAATGACAAGAACTGTGGTGGATCGGCCTTAGCTGTTGGTGAAACAATACTTCTGGGTGCAACTCCTCGACGCGACGGTCTTCTTGCATGCCAAATCACAGATCTTGGTGGATGGGCCATAGGCAACACACAACCAGTAGCAGTTGGGCGAGAGGCACAGTGATTTTTTTCTTTTATTTAGTTATTTTCTATAAAGTTAATCAAATTCAAAACTAAAAGAAAGTGATATGATATGGTTGTGCTCAAGATGTACCCACAGGTTCTCACCGTCATTGAGATTCCACAAGAGTGCCTTGTACTTCATACTTCCGGATGTGCATAGAGAAAACATCGGGTGAGACGGTGACAGTGTTCAAGTATCCAATGTGTCTATGGTGGTTGTTCTTCAACTTGCAGTTTGCCAAATTCCAGACCTTGGCGGTACGATCCCAACCACATGACACCATGAATGGGTTGGAGTGGTTTGGTGAGAAACGCACGCACGTCATTCAGTCTGTGTGTCCATCTTCTTCGATTGTGTTTTTGCATTCGGCCAAGGTCATCCACAATTTGATGGTCTTGTCCCGGGATCTGGAGACAATTCGACGATTGTCAGCAGAGAAGGCAACCGTGAGAACATCCTTGGTGTGGTCTTCAAAACGACAAGCCAGTTGGGTATCCCACATATAAAGGGTCTTGTGTCTTGTCTCATGAACCGGAAAGGTCGTAATTGCAGTTTATCTTCTGAAATAAAAAAAAAATGTGTGAATAATAGTTAATAATCATAATTTATGTGTATTATCACTTAATTTGTATCCTTTTGGTATTTTTTCTTTTCATTTTGCAACTATTTCCTTGATGTTTGGCAACTAATGCAAGAAAAAATAAAATGCACGACTGGGTCGCACGAACTTGCTCTTATGATAAGCAATTGCGTAGTGGCTGCATATATGGATATTAAAAAAAAATTAAATAATTTCGAAAATTCTTTTATTTTTTAAATTAGTTTAAGAGTTTTCTCGGAAAAACTAAGTATGCAATAAAATTTCAAAGCTATACGGCAATCTAGGAAAAAAAATTTTGAAAATCGTTGGACCAGTTTTTTTTTTAAAAGGTTATTTTTGAAAAACTTTTTCAAAAAATATTTTGAAATTTATTTGAGTATGCAAATATATGGCAATCTATAGTTTACATTTGAAAAATAATTTAAAAAAAAATCAATGTACCCGTTTCCAACATATTTCGAAAACCAAAAATTTTTTTGAAAAAATTATAAAAAATCAAAAAAAAAAGTTTTTGAAAATTTTGAAATGCCATATTAATAAAATTATGAATGACTTCCTGTGGCCAAAATTATTTATTGAAATCGAATGTATAGTTTACGAGAAAATTTGATTTGAAAATATTGGTTCTATGAGAGGTACCGTTATTAGACAAATTTTGAAAAAAAATTTCAAACCAAAAGATAGATTTTCTTGCAAAAATAGCATTCTGAAAGTTTTATCAAAATTGTTAGAGCCGTTTTTGAGAAAATCAATTTTTGTCTTCAAGATTGTATGGCAGGTGCCGTTATTTTTGGACCTAGAGCAAAAATAAAATAAAGTGCACGACTGGGTCGTACGAACTTGCTCTAATGTGCTACAGTGGTCTTGGGGCTTAAGATTTTGGAAAAAAAAAAAACAATGAAAAAATCATATGAAATTTTATTAATCATTTAAAAATCAACATTAAATCGGTTTTTGGATAAAATGAAGTAAGCCATTAGATTTCTTTTACTTTTTTGAATTTTAAGGAATTTTATTTTCAAAATCGTTGGAGCCGTTTTTTCAAAAAACGGTTTTTTTTGAAAAACTTTTCGAAAACATATTCCAATTTTTTTTTGAGTATGCCAACTTCTGGAACTTTGTAGCTTTTATCAGAAAACAAAAATTTTAAAAATTTTGAACAAACCGTTTTTGAAAAAACCAAAAGTCAAAAAAAAATTTTCACTTTTTTTTAAAAAACTCAAAAAAATTTTTTTTGAAAAATTAAAGAATTTATATTATTTCTTTTATAAAAGAGCTTTTATATTAAAATTTTCATCGAAATTCGTGAAGTTGTTTACGAGAAAATCTGATTTAAAAAAACCGGTCCTATGGGAGGTACCGTTATAAGACTTTTCCTGAAAAATCTGTTCCAGCCAAAACATAAAGTTTACTTAAAAAATACCATTCAGAAAGTTTTATCAAAATCGTAGGAGCCGTTTTTGAGATAAATGAGTTTTTCATAAAAAATCATATGGCAGGTACCGTTAGTTTTGGAGCTAGAATGCTAATTCCAAAAACCCCTCTGTACGATATCATAATAATACTATCTACCAAGTTTGAAGCAAATCGGCCCAGCCATTTAGGCTGTAGGTGCCGATACAGACAGACGGACAGACAGACAGACAGACAGACAGACAGACAGAATTGTCGGACCCACTTTTTTAGGCTTCTCTATCATCGTAATGTTATGTTTGATTGTCAAAAAAAAATTTTTTTTTTTTACGAATGCATAACTTGCCTTATAGTACCTATAATCGCAAGTAAAATATGTTCCGAGGGACGGCCAAATAAATCCTAAATACCAAATTTGAAGCAAATCGGCCCACCCGTTCAGCCTCCAGAGGCGCGAACAGACAGACAGACAGACAGACAGACAGACAGACAGACAGACAGACAGACAGACAGACAGACGGACGGAATTCCCAGACCCACTTTTTTCGACTTCTCCATCATCGTAATGTCATGTGTGATTGTTATCTCAAATTTTTACTTGCGATTATAGGTACTATAAGGCAAGTTATGCATTCGTCGAAAAAAAAAGTTTTGAGATAACAATCAAACATGACATTACGATGATAGCGAAGACGAAAAAAGATGGTCTAAAAATTCTGTCCGTCTGTATGTCTGTCTGTCTGTCTGTCTGTCTGTCTGTCTGTCTGTATGTATAGAGACCTGCAGCCCAAACGGGTGGGCCGAATTGCTTCAAACTTGGTATATAGACTTTTTTAGGTATTATACAGAGGGGAAATTGAAATTTTTTTTTTAGCTCAAAAAATAACGGTACCTGCCTTACAACCGTTACGTTAAAGCTTATTTTTCTCAAAAACGGCTCTAACGATTTCGATTTAAAAAAATCAGTGTTGGTTTTTAGGTACGACCAATCATATGGCTGAAATTTTTTTTTTTTAAATGGCTAAGAAGGGTACTTTCCATAGGACCGTTTTTTTTGCTTTCGACTAACTCGAAAACGACCCAACCGATTCTTTCGAAATTTCACACACATATAGCTGTACGTAGTTCAATTTGTATTGCATACCAATATTTTTGAAAAATATTTTTTTGTATTTTTAAAAGCATTTTTAAAAAAAAAATTTAAAAAATTAATATTTTGAAAACTGCCTATTAAATTTTTTTCTAAAAATTTTAAATAAATGTATTTGCTGAATACCTATAAATTGGTGTTTTTGAATTTTTTTTTAAAACAATTTTCAAAAAGTTTTTCAAGAAAAACTTTTTTTCTCAAAAACCGCTCCACAGATTTTTATAAATTTATTCTCATAAATTCAAATTTATCCAAGAAATAAAATGGCGTACTATTTTTTCAGCTCAAATTAGTTTAAGTATTTATTTAAGAATTTTGAAAAATGTATTTTTATCAAATCTCAAACCCTTAGACCACTGTCACACATTAGAGCAAGTTCGTGCGACCCAGTCGTGCATTTTATTTTTTCTGCACAAAACCAATACTTGCCCTATAGAGCAAGTAAAAATGAAAAAACAATGTTTGTTGTGTACTACTGAGCTATTTCACTAAAACTGTTCTATGGATTAGTTATGATTTTGTATATCGGTGAGTAAAAGAGTTAAATGTGCAATCAAAATATCGGACAAAATCACAAATAAGCATACAGCCTTTTAACTTTCTCCGCTGTCGTTTATTGAAATAGAAAAACTATCAAATCAATTTGGATTATGGCACATACCCCAAAGGTTTTATTTTGCACATACGCCAAGATTGCATTTTGAGTAATCAGTAACATGAGAACCCTTAGCAATACCTTATTTTCTTAGGTTGGGTCACACAGACTTTTATGACATGTATCGTACATAAGCTATATATTGTCAACAGCATCAAGCATTAGAGCATAAAGATAAAAACAGGTTAACGATAAGAGTTCAAGTTTTGTACGTAAACTTAAAAAAGAAAAAAAAATTGCTGGGGGGCGCCAAATTCAACTTTTGCCCCCCCCCCCCCCTTGAACAAATCCTAGATCCGGCGCTGGGTTCAAGAATAAGGCTTAGTTCTTGAACTGGCGAATTCCGCCCACAAACACGAATACATTTTAGTTCAACAATTTTTATATATGGCAAAATTTTATTGTGTGTTTTGTACATGTCATCAAAGCACAACGCTTAAATTTTGCACAAGCAAGCTATGGGTAAATCTTTCTTAAGTAAAGTAAAAATATTTCAGTTTTGGCTTGGCTGACGCATACTTTTTACACAAAACCGTGCATCAATATTTTTTTTTATAAATTAATAAAAAAAATAAATTAATATTTGGCACAACAGCTCCAAGCGAGGCCGTGGCCTGTGAGATGTGACTTATAATTTCAACCATTCCTGTGTGTACGTTGATATTCTATATATAATGGTAACCATAGAACTAACTAATAATAAGGACAGGCCGCTTCAAAGAAGAAAAAAGGGAAAATGAAGGAAGGAAAAAGGTGGAGGTAACCTCAAATCGGTTCCTTTTTACTTGCGATTATAGGTACTATAAGGCAAGTTTTGGATTCGTGCAGAAAAAAAAATTTGAGATAACAATCACACATGACATTACGATGATGAAGAAGTCGAAAAAAGTGGGTTTGGGAATTCCGTCCGTCTGTCTGTCTGTCTGTCTGTCTGTCTGTCTGTCTGTCTGTCTGTCTGTCTGTATGTCTGTTCGCGCCTCTGGAGGCTGAATGGGTGGGCCGATTTGCTTCAAATTTGGTATTTAGGATTTATTTGGCCGTCCCTCGGAATAATTTTTTTATTTTTTCTCTAGGTCCAAAAATAACGGCACCTGCCATACAATCTCGAAGACAAAAATTGATTTTCTCAAAAACGGCTCTAACGATTTTGATAAAACTTTCAGAATGCTATTTTTGCAAGAAAATCTATCTTTTGGTTTGAAATTTTTTTTCAAAATTTGTCTAATAACGGTACCTCTCATAGAACCAGTATTTTCAAATCAAATTTTCTCGTAAACTATACATTCGATTTCAATAAAATTTTGGTCACAGGAAGTCATTCATAATTTTATTAATATGACATTTAAAAATTTTCAAAAACTTTTTTTTTTTGATTTTTTATAGTTTTTTCAAAAAAATTTTTGGTTTTCGAAATATGTTGGAAACGGGTACATTGATTTTTTTTTAAATTATTTTTCAAATGTAAACTACAGATTGCCATATATTTGCATACTCAAATAAATTTCAAAATATTTTTTGAAAAAGTTTTTCAAAAATAACCTTTTAAAAAAAAACTGGTCCAACGATTTTCAATATTTTTTTTTCCTAGGATGACGTATAGCTTTAAAATTTTATTGCATACATAGTTTTTCCGAGAAAACTTTTAAACTAATTTAAAAAATAAAAGAATTTTCGAAATTATTTAATTTTTTTTAATATCCATATATGCAGCCACTACGCAATTATTGAACATCAGAGCAAGTTCGTGCGACCCAGTCGTGCATTTTATTTTTTCTGCACGAATCCATAACTTGCCTTATAGTACCTATAATCGCAAGTAAAAAATTTACAGTTGTTGTAGTTGTTTTCTCTGCTGTATTCAGGTGATTGTGATTCACAAGCAAAAATTTCAATTTTGAACATAAAAATTCGAAAAATTGGTGTCAAAACAAGAAGAATTGCTGGCCTGAACTTTAGAAATTCTGGGAACCTCCAAATGCAGAAGAACATGCTATAATGAAGATGAACATGTTTGTCTTTACCATAATCTTCATCTTCATTTTTCCTATTTCCTATAATTTTGATTTATGAAGATGTTCTTCATTTTAATCTCCCCTCTCTATCGAATGCGAATGATTTGTATATGTTGTGTCCTTCTTTTTTGAAGAAGTAAGGATGCAGATTAATGTAAATCCACCATTACTCGTGAATTTTCGGTGCCTTAGAAGCGATAGTTGTGCTTGTTCACTTACCCGCTGAGGTGAAAATGAGCCTCATGCTCATTATAATTTTAGTCGAAAAATCGTCCACTTCGTCCTCGAGTTTGAGGATGACTTGGACGTAGGTCACACGCGTTTGGCGGTCGACAGGCAGTAGCTGATGCACGGACTGGACTTTGTACGGGAACATGCGCAAGTCTTTGACCAAAACTCGACTTAGGGACGACCCGCTGATGGCTAATTGCGAGGCACGGCGTCTGTTCGATGTTTCCAGCGACAGCTCGACATCCTCGTCACAACGGGCGCTCCGGGGCCGGCCACTCTTGAAAACATCTAGTGTCTTCCCATACTTTTCAAGGTTGGTGGCCTAACGGCGCAGTGCTTGCGCAGTCGGTGTCGGATGGCCGTGGAATCGGTGACGGAATTCGCGCTGCGCCAACACTACAGACGAATTGTTACGTACAAAAATAGACACTATTATTCCACGTTCTTAGTGAGTGTATCGCTCCATGGCTTGTTCACTTGTGTTCTAAATCTGTCTAGTCTACAAATGTCAAAACAGATTTGACATTGGCGGCCATTTACAAAAATAAGAGCATCTTCCAACAGGCTGATTTCTTTTGGCCCACCTTGTACATATATTGTCTTTTGTCTGGCTGGTGGTGCAATTTCATACAGCAAATCTAGGTTTTAAAGCATTTTAAAATCTCTTTCATTTTCCACATCTAGCTATTGTTGTTTTGCTAAAATAATATTTTCAGAATTTATTATTTGTTCCAAGGTATTTTTGTTCGCCTTACTAATGGCAGACAAAAGTATCTACCTATACGTTTTTCAATTATTGTATATGACATGTAGTAGTTTAAAAGTAATTTAAACACTACTACTACACCAAATACGTTTATGAATAGCTTAAGCTCCAGGTTTGGTTGATCACAACTTAGCAGCAGCTTAAGATACGTCTATGAATACAGCCCATATTATTTAAGAAGTCTAAGCCACAAATAGTTATTTGTAATTTTTCCTCTGATCAGTTCACTTCAACAACCAGTCGGGCTTTTTAGAAACGTTAGCTGCATACACAAATTTTGGCGATATTACTTTTTTTTTATTTCTCGGTTTGTAGACTAGAAAAATCGGCTGGGAAAATATGATCAAACTATGTATATGTATATTAATATTGCTTTGATGAATGAACGACAGTCATTTTTACTTGCGATTATAGGTACTATAAGGCAAGTTATGGATTCGTGCAGAAAAAAAAATTTGAGATAACAATCACACATGACATTACGATGATGAAGAAGTCGAAAAAAAGGGTCTGGGAATTCCGTCCGTCTGTCTGTCTGTCTGTCTGTCTGTATGTCTGTTCGCGCCTCTGGAGGCTGAACAGGTGGGCCGATTTGCTTCAAATTTGGTATTTAGGATTTATTTGGCCGTCCCTCGGAACGTATTTTTTATTTTTGCTCTAGGTCCAAAAAAAACGGCACCTGCCATACAATCTTGAAGACAAAAATTGATTTTCTCAAAACCGGCTCTAACGATTTTGATAAAACTATTTTTGCAAGAAAATCTATCTTTTGGTTTAAAATTTTTTTTCAAAATTTGTCTAATAACGGTACCTCTCATATAACCAGTATTTTCAAATCAAATTTTCTCGTAAACTATACATTCGATTTCAATAAAATTTTGGCCACAAGAAGTCATTCATAATTTTATTAATATGACATTTAAAAATTTTCAAAAACTTTTTTTTTTGATTTTTTATAATTTTTTCAAAAAAAATTTTGGTTTTCGAAATATGTTGAAAACGGGTACATTGATTTTTTTTAAAATTATTTTTCAAATGTAAACTACAGATTGCCATATATTTGCATACTCAAATAAATTTCAAAATATTTTTTGAAAAAGTTTTTCAAAAATAACCTTTTAAAAAAAAAACTGGTCCAACGATTTTCAATATTTTTTTTTCCTAGATTGACGTATAGCTTTGAAATTTTATTGCATACTTAGTTTTTCCGAGAAAACTCTTTAACTAATTTAAAAAATAAAAGAATTTTCGAAATTATTTAATTTTTCCTTGCGATTATAGGTACTATAAGGCAAGTTATGCATTCGTCGAAAAAAAAAGTTTTGAGATAACAATCAAACATGACATTACGATGATAGCGAAGACGAAAAAAGATGGTCTAAAAATTCTGTCCGTCTGTATGTCTGTCTGTCTGTCTGTCTGTCTGTATGTAGCCTACAGCCCAAACGGGTGGGCCGAATTGCTTCAAACTTGGTATATAGACTTTTTTAGGTATTGTACAGAAAGGAAATTGAAATTTTTTTTTTAGCTCAAAAAATAACGGTACCTGCCATACAACCGTTACGTTAAAGCTTATTTTTCTCAAAAACGGCTCTAACGATTTTTAATTAAAAAAATCAGTGTTGCTTTTTAGGTACGACCAATCATATGGCTGAAAAAAAAGTTTTAAAAAATGGCTACGAACGGTACTTTCCATAGGACCGTTTTTTTTGCTTTCGACTATCTTGAAAACGACTCAACCGATTCTTTCGAAATTTCACACACATATAGCTCTAGGTAGCTCAATTTGTATTGCATACCAATATTTTTGTAAAATATTTTTTTGTATTTTTAAAAGCATTTTTAAAAAAAAAATTTAAAAAATTAATATTTTGAAAACTGCTTATTAAATTTTTTTTTAAAAATTTTAAATAAATGTATTTGCTGAATACCTATGAACTGGCGTTTTTGAATTTTTTTTTGAAAATTTTTTTCAAAAAGTTTTTCAAAAAAAACTTTTTTTCTCAAAAACCGCTCCTCAGATTTTTCTAAATTTATTCTCATAAATTCAAATTCATTCAAGAAATAAAATGGCGTACTTTTTTTTAAGCTCAAATTAGTTAAAGTATTTATTTAAGAATTTTGAAAATTTTATTTTTATCAAAATCTCAAGCCCATTAGAGCAAGTTCGTGCGACCCAGTCGTGCATTTTATTTATTTTTGCTCTAGGTCCAAAAATAACGGCACCTGCCATACAATCTTGAAGACAAAAATTGATTTTCTCAAAAACGGCTCTAACGATTTTGATAAAACTTTCAGAATGCTATTTTTGCAAAAAAATCTATCTTTTGGTTTGAATTTTTTTTTCAAAATTTGTCTAATAACGGTACCTCTCATAGAACCAGTATTTTCAAATCAAATTTTTTCGTAAACTATACATTCGATTTCAATAAAATTTTTACCACAGGAAGTCATTCATAATTTTATTAATATGGCACTTCAAAATTTTCAAAAACTTTTCAAATGTAAACTATAGATTGCCATATATTTGCATACTCAAATAAATTTCAAAATATTTTTTGAAAAAGTTTTTCAAAAATAACCTTTTTAAAAAAAACTGGTCCAACGATTTTCAATATTTTTTTTTCCTAGATTGACGTATAGCTTTGAAATTTTATTGCTACTTAGTTTTTCCGAGAAAACTCTTAAACTAATTTAAAAAATAAAAGAATTTTCGAAATTATTTAATTTTTTTTTTAATATCCATATATGCAGCCACTACGCAATTGCTTATCATAAGAGCAAGTTCGTGCGACCCAGTCGTGCATTTTATTTTTAATATCCATATATGCAGCCACTACGCAATTTATTGAACATAATAGCAAGTTCGTGCGACCCAGTCGTGCATTTTATTTATTTTTGCTCTAGGTCCAAAAATAACGGCACCTGCCATACAATCTTGAAGACAAAAATTGATTTTCTCAAAAACGGCTCTAACGATTTTGATAAAACTTTCAGAATGCTATTTTTACAAAAAAATCTATCTTTTGGTTTGAATTTTTTTTTCAAAATTTGTCTAATAACGGTACCTCTCATAGAACCAGTATTTTCAAATCAAATTTTTTCGTAAACTATACATTCGATTTCAATAAAATTTTTACCACAGGAAGTCATTCATAATTTTATTAATATGGCACTTCAAAATTTTCAAAAACTTTTTTTTTTTGATTTTTTATAATTTTTTCAAAAAAATTTTTGGTTTTCGAAATATGTTGGAAACGGGTACATTGATTTTTTTTTAAATTATTTTTCAAATGTAAACTATAGATTGCCATATATTTGCATAGTCAAATAAATTTCAAAATATTTTTTGAAAAAGTTTTTCAAAAATAACCTTTTTAAAAAAAACTGGTCCAACGATTTTCAATATTTTTTTTTCCTAGATTGACGTATAGCTTTGAAATTTTATTGCATACTTAGTTTTTCCGAGAAAACTCTTAAACTAATTTAAAAAATAAAAGAATTTTCGAAATTATTTAATTTTTTTTTTAATATCCATATATGCAGCCACTACGCAATTGCTTATCATAAGAGCAAGTTCGTGCGACCCAGTCGTGCATTTTATTTTTAATATCCATATATGCAGCCACTACGCAATTTATTGAACATAATAGCAAGTTCGTGCGACCCAGTCGTGCATTTTATTTATTTTCGGCGGTAAAGCTGTAGAAGACACTAATTGAATAACAATTTTCGTTTGTTAGGGCAGTAAACAGAATGACGCTGTCTGCAGACAAGAATTGATATGCAAAATTAAGAGACAAATGGTCGAGAGTTATTGAACATTGTTTCATAATATGACCATCATGAGCGGAATAATTGATGATTCAATTATTTTTGCAAGTGATTTACTTATTTCTGGAATTGAGGGCCAAGATCAATGGCGTAGTATGGGCGTGGGTTGGCGCCGCCCGGGGCAGACCTAATTTTTCCCGCCACTTGTACCTACTTAATTTTTTTCCAACGCTAAAAAATAAAAAAACCTTTGTCTACAGTTTCAACCAGTTACACCTAAATACATACATAGTGCATACACAGTAGTAGTACCGGTCTCATTTTTCCAACTTTGTCGTCTGTTGCAAATGTTTGGTTATAGGCGTCTGCCAGACTACTTAAGGGGGAAGGGTCTTGTGTACAGTTTAGTGGTTCATCCTCACATCAAAATTTAGAAACAATTTACGTCGGTTCGTTTTTGCTTTATCAGAGTTCAGACGGTGGTCCAAGAGTATTTTCAGAGTTAATAAACCGCTTTCCACGGATTAAATAAAGTTGATGCACGGATCAGGAATTTAAAAACAAGGTTCAGTGCTGAACCACTAAGTACCCACTCAACTCTAATCAATTCGTCTAAGTTTTGATTATGCGAACATTTGTTTGCAAAATTGTATTTTCCTGTCCATAAATACTATTAAATAGACACATTTGTTTGCCCGTGCATTTTGTTGTGGATTCGTAGCCAATGTGTGTTAATTTGATTTGTTCCTTGTAGTTTCTTCTTTTACAGGAAGACAGTACTGCACATATGTATGTATGTGGAACGGCACTTCAATAGTTGAGTAGACTACCAACCGTTTACTGAAGCTTGCAGATTCGCTGTAGTGTAATGCGATTTAATTCATACAATTTCATACAAAGAATACGTGCATTTCAATGCAGTGCAGTTCCACGTAGTGCTGCCTTTTATTTAAATAAATAATGAACCACCTGTTCGTCGGTCGTTTATATCTGTTCCGTTTCTGTAGTGCTGAAGGCCCCACCCCATAGAATCCGTTGCGTCCATCCGTCCGGTCTATGGACAGGGGCCTTAAAGCAACGTTCAAGAGTGGCCTCTGGTAAGACTACTGCGTGGCAATGGCAATAGACACTTTTTTCAAAAAACGATACGATTGGATGTTGATCTCGAAAGGGTGCATTCACGAAGAAGAAAACAGCGATTTTTAGAAATTTCGAAATAAAGTTAATAGTGGTCGGTGCTTAGCAGCTTTTGAACTTAAGTTAAGATTCTCATTATTTTATGAGCAGTTGAGTGTTGAGTGAATACAACCCTAAATATCTAAATTAAAACAGTTCTTGATAATTTTTTGTATCTTTAAGGTTTTCAAGGACTTTGTCTATTTGGGTTCCACTATATCCTATCAGAACAACATCAGTGAAGAGATCAGTCGAAGAATTTCTCTTGCCAATCGCTGTTTTTTCAGGCTTAGGAGGCATTTTAGCTGCAAAGTCTTCTCTCAAAGGAACAAGGAGACACTAATACAAGACCTTTATCATCCCAGTCCTGCTGTATGGGGCAGAAGCGTGGACACTGACACAATCGGATGAATACGGGCTGGGGTGCTTTGAGAGAAAGATTCTTCGGGTGATATTCGGTCCTGTATGTATGAATGGAGTATGGAGGAGATGATTCAATGTCGAACTGTACGGGCTGCTTTACAGTGACATTGACTTGGTTAAGAAGCTGAAAATTCAGAGACTTAGATGGCTGGACCATGTGGAGCGTATGGACGAAAACGCTCCTGCCCGACGAGTCTCCAATTCCAACCCGGAAGACCCCATCTAAGGTGGCGCGATCAAGTAAAGAACGACCTCAACCAACTTGGTGTGCGCAACTGGAGGCCACTGGGTGTGACCGTACAAGCTGGCGATGATTGTTGGTTGGTTGAGGCTGTGGTCCGCAATAGACTGTCTGCGCCACTTTAGGTAAGTAAGTAAGGTTATTTTTTGTACTTTTTATTATTTACAACAGTATTTTCGAATGTTGATGTTTACTTTGTTATAAAAGCTTTGTTTTTGAAGTGATAACTTGTTATGAGAGGGTAAACCGCTTTGTTACGTAATGCGTTAGGGCCTCACTCTGTCTGGTTTCCCTTTCTCTCACGCATACGGCAGCAGTAGGCAGGGTCCCCCTCTCTTACGTTAACCTACAGCACATTTTATAATCAATAAAAGATTTTATTAAAAAATAACCTTTACTCACATTATCAAATTAATATACATAAAGTTTAAGAAATAACCTAAGCTTTTCTCAAGTTAAACAATATCAATATTAAATAGTTCAGCTAAGATTAGTTTAAGTTATTTCTTGTGTCAAGCGTTCCGAGACGCACACGTTTTTTAACTTTAGCCTTGATCGTCCTAGGTTTACCTAGAGTTATGTCAAAAAACCTGGGTTTTTCGGTTCTTAAGAACACAATAGGGCTGCTGTTTGTATAACTGTCACAATGCACAAAATCAAGAGCGTTCATTTCACTTTATTTGTTTGATTTTGATTAACTTAACCCGCCATTGGTGGCGAACGGTCTGTGAGACCGAGTTTTAATGTTGTTCTTTTGGGCCCGTCATTCACGTCATCATTGGCGGGTTAAATGTATTCACATGCATTTCTTTTATTATCTTTTGGAAAAAATAAATAAAATATCAAATACAGACGAAAAATACACAAGAACTGCTTGATAACAACAAGATTCGTTACCTAAACTTGCCCTAGCGAAATACCAAGATGGACTTCACCGGTTGACTTCAGGATAACCCCAGGTTTCAAAAAACCTGAATTTTATAGACTTTCCCGGGCGCTTTCAGGGCTAAGCAAACAAAGCGAATTCTAGTAGAAACGGTTAATCATCAATTGTAGTGTTTCAGGTGAGTGAGTTCGCTAGTTTGAGACGTGTTTAAAGACTGCTCTTCAAATTTCAAGACCAAAGTGGTGAAGAGGGCAGCCGCGATTGTTTGTTTGTTTTTTAAAACATAAACGGAAGCGGTTTCCGAATTGTATAAATATTTCATGAATATTTTGTTTTATAAAAGAAATAATTGTGAAAAAATAATACGAACATTGAGTTAAGAATCGCGAAGCTTAAATCTTGTGCTGTTGCCAATACAAGCGTGTGTTGTGTTGGTGATCATGGAGTGCCTTGTGTGTACGAAAGCAAGTAGACAAACAGAGACGGCGTTGTGTCAAGGTGGTTGTCGGAGTGCATTTCATCCTAAATGTATTGGACTTGCGGAATATGATGCAGCGGTAATAACAAAAACAAAATATTTAATAATTATGTGCGATACTTGTCGAGAGAAATTTATATCAGTGCAAACCTCAATTGGAGTTGATATGAAAGAAATAAAAGATAATTTGTATGATCTTGGAATCAAAATTAAAAAATTAGTGGAAAAAAGTGATAACAGTACTGTGCCAAACAAAAAAACAGTAATTTTTGAAATCAAAACAGCTATTGGCAGTAGTTTGAGTGAGAAAAATACATATGCAAATGATTTAAAAAAAAGTTCATCGGTTATGATAGAACCAAAAAATAATCAAAGTGCAGATTTAACTAAAAGTGAAATCAAATCAAAAGTAAATCCGTCAAATTGTGGTGTCCAGGTTTCTGGAATAAAATAAAATGCACGACTGGGTCGCACGAACTTGCTCTTATGATAAGCAATTGCGTAGTGGCTGCATATATGGATATTAAAAAAAAATTAAATAATTTCGAAAATTCTTTTATTTTTTAAATTAGTTTAAGAGTTTTCTCGGAAAAACTAAGTATGCAATAAAATTTCAAAGCTATACGGCAATCTAGGAAAAAAAATTTTGAAAATCGTTGGACCAGTTTTTTTTTTAAAAGGTTATTTTTGAAAAACTTTTTCAAAAAATATTTTGAAATTTATTTGAGTATGCAAATATATGGCAATCTATAGTTTACATTTGAAAAATAATTTAAAAAAAAATCAATGTACCCGTTTCCAACATATTTCGAAAACCAAAAATTTTTTTGAAAAAATTATAAAAAATCAAAAAAAAAAGTTTTTGAAAATTTTGAAATGCCATATTAATAAAATTATGAATGACTTCCTGTGGCCAAAATTATTTATTGAAATCGAATGTATAGTTTACGAGAAAATTTGATTTGAAAATATTGGTTCTATGAGAGGTACCGTTATTAGACAAATTTTGAAAAAAAATTTCAAACCAAAAGATAGATTTTCTTGCAAAAATAGCATTCTGAAAGTTTTATCAAAATTGTTAGAGCCGTTTTTGAGAAAATCAATTTTTGTCTTCAAGATTGTATGGCAGGTGCCGTTATTTTTGGACCTAGAGCAAAAATAAAATAAAGTGCACGACTGGGTCGTACGAACTTGCTCTAATGTGCTACAGTGGTCTTGGGGCTTAAGATTTTGGAAAAAAAAAAAACAATGAAAAAATCATATGAAATTTTATTAATCATTTAAAAATCAACATTAAATCGGTTTTTGGATAAAATGAAGTAAGCCATTAGATTTCTTTTACTTTTTTGAATTTTAAGGAATTTTATTTTCAAAATCGTTGGAGCCGTTTTTTCAAAAAACGGTTTTTTTTGAAAAACTTTTCGAAAACATATTCCAATTTTTTTTTGAGTATGCCAACTTCTGGAACTTTGTAGCTTTTATCAGAAAACAAAAATTTTAAAAATTTTGAACAAACCGTTTTTGAAAAAACCAAAAGTCAAAAAAAAATTTTCACTTTTTTTTAAAAAACTCAAAAAAATTTTTTTTGAAAAATTAAAGAATTTATATTATTTCTTTTATAAAAGAGCTTTTATATTAAAATTTTCATCGAAATTCGTGAAGTTGTTTACGAGAAAATCTGATTTAAAAAAACCGGTCCTATGGGAGGTACCGTTATAAGACTTTTCCTGAAAAATCTGTTCCAGCCAAAACATAAAGTTTACTTAAAAAATACCATTCAGAAAGTTTTATCAAAATCGTAGGAGCCGTTTTTGAGATAAATGAGTTTTTCATAAAAAATCATATGGCAGGTACCGTTAGTTTTGGAGCTAGAATGCTAATTCCAAAAACCCCTCTGTACGATATCATAATAATACTATCTACCAAGTTTGAAGCAAATCGGCCCAGCCATTTAGGCTGTAGGTGCCGATACAGACAGACGGACAGACAGACAGACAGACAGACAGACAGACAGAATTGTCGGACCCACTTTTTTAGGCTTCTCTATCATCGTAATGTTATGTTTGATTGTCAAAAAAAAATTTTTTTTTTTTACGAATGCATAACTTGCCTTATAGTACCTATAATCGCAAGTAAAAACTAAGCAGTGGAGCTGTAATAGTGGCGTGTAATAATGAGCAGTCAGTGGAAAAGCTTAAAAACAACATAGATTTGAATCTGGGAAGTGATTATAATGTGAATGTGTTAGAGCACAGACAGCCTAGAATAAAAATTCTCAATTTGTCTCAGCAAATTTAAAGTGTTCACAGATGGAAAAACAAATTCAGTGGAAGAATAAATTTAAATTTAGAGGGCAGGATTCTTACACTGCTGTTATAGAATTGGATGTTGAAAGCTACAACAAAGTTATGCAAATCGGAAGAGTTAGTATTGGATGGGATCAATGTGCAGTTAAAGATGGTCTGTATGTAAGAAGATGTTATAAGTGCTTAGGGTTTAACCACACTAGTGAAAAGTGCACAAGCGAAAACAAGGTGTGTTATAAATGTGCAGGTTCACACATTGGATCAGAATGTCAGGCAGAAGTATTGAAATGTGTTTACTGTGTTAAAGTTAACAATGATCTCAAATTAAATTTTAACGTAAATCACCATGTATTTCACAATGATTGTGAGGTATATAAAAGAAAAATAAGTGTAGAAAGAAAAAAACAGTGGTAGCAATTAGATAAATTAAAAAAAAAGAAAACCCTTATCTATTATTTAAATGTCCAAAGAAATAAGAATGAAGTGGAATTATTAATCAATCAGTGTGCCCCTGAAATTCTAGTGGTTTCTGAAACTCGAATTACAGAAGAGATAGAAGACCGTGAAACAAAAATTAACTCTTACACGCACATCACCTGTAAATCCATTTCAAGACACACCGGAGGAGTGAGTATGTACATTAAAAATGGCATAGAATAATCAATAAAAAATGTAAGTAAACTTGATTATGTTGCATGGTTCTTAAAAGTAAAAGTAAATATACAAAACGAAAATTGGTCCTTTGGGGTAGTTTACAGCTCAACAAGTTCAACCGTTAATGAATTTTTAGAATCATATCTTAATTGGTACTCGCAGTGTTTTGAGAGAGATAAAAACTGTATTATCATCGGAGACTTCAATATCGACTTCTTGGTTGAAAATAATATTAAAGCAAAAATGGAAGACACTTTTACAGACTGCCTCTGCCAGTTAGTCAAAGAACCAACGAGAATAACAGAAACTTCAAAAACTCTAATCGACTATGTTTTATCTGAAAAAATGTATGTTACAGAATAGATGTGAAAATTGACCGTGATAACAAAATTTCGGACCATGAAACAATCAAAATTGAAATAAACAACAAAGCTTTAAAACCCAGTGAACTTAAGTGCAGAATATTCAAATATTCAAAAGAAACATTCGACAGAGTTCTAGAACAAGTCGGATTTTCCAACTTGTTTTTCATCAATGATAGCGAAGAACTATTTAGAAGCTTTGATATTAAAATGAAGTTCTGTATTGATGCATTGACAGTTGAAAAATCTATAAGAATAGAAGGGGATTCTAAATGGCTTACAGCTGAACTTCATAATTTAAAAACAGTTGGACGAGATACAAACATTTATGCAAAACGTATAAGGATGAAAAAAAAGATGCCAAAAACCGTTACATTTCGGGACAAATTGGAAGCAGAGCGGGTGACCAAAAAGGAATTTGGAAAATGTTAAAAACACTTTTATTAAAAGATGATTTTAAAAAAGTATATCCGATTGAAAAATTCGAAAATGATAAAATCAGAGACCAAGTTGAAATTGCGAAATTTCAACTCCACCAGGTAAAAAGTCAATCAGGTCATCTATGAACAGAGCAAAAAGATTTGGACTTAAAGTGCATCCTTGTTTAACTCCCATATTTGATTCAAACCACTCAGACTTTTCAAACCCATTCCACACAGCTGCCAGATTTCCATCGTAAATGTTTTCTAGAACCTTTACTAACTTTTCTGACATCCCAAGATTATAAAGCTTGAAAAATAATGCTCTGCGTTCAACCGTATCAAATGCTGCTTTCAGATCGACAAAAAAACGTATAACTTCTTTGTTTTTTCTATAACTGTTGCAGCTATGGTTTGCAGAACAAAGATGTTATCTATTGTCGAGTAACCACTTCGAAATCCTGCTTGGAACTCCCCAAGCAACTTTTTATCGTGTATCCAACTGGTCAATCGATCATTCAATAATGTTGTGAATACCTTGTAGCAGGCGTTAAGGAAGGAGATACCACGACAATTGGATGGATCATCAATGTTACCCTTCTTATGTATGGGAAAAATAAAAGATTTTTTTAACTGTTCTGGTAGTATGCCAGTATCCAAAATTATATTAAAAGCCGAAGTTAAGTTTAAAGTGAGGGTTTCCGTTCCATATTTTAGAAACTCAAATGGTATTCCATCAGCTCCTGGTGCCTTTCCGTCTTTTACTTCCCTTAACACATCATTTACTTCGTCGTATGTTATAACACTATCTTAAATGTTATTAGAGTAAGTAGGTTTTGCGTATTGAATAGGAAGTGTATGACTATCCGGATTCAAAAGTAGTTTAAAGTGGTCGTGGAATACAAAAGTGTTTAATTTTGTACTTATTTTTAGTTTTGTTCCATTTAATTGGTTAACCGCCATCCAGAATTCCTTGGAGTCTTTGCAGTGTGTAAGTTTTAGAGCCTCGGTTTAAAAAAAACTGTGATTTTTTGGCTTTGCATATTTTCTTAAATTCACCTTTCGCTACTGTGTACATTTTTTTGAAGTAGTTGCAACTAAATTTTCTGCAGATTTTAAGCCATCCAAAAGATTTTTGACGTGCTTTTTCACATTCCGTATCAAACCATTTTTCTTTTTGTTTAAGAATTTTCCCATTACTACTGGATTCCGGACATGAAAGTTTAATAATTTCTTCAATGTCTCAGTTGAGCATCAGTTGGGGCATTTCGCTCAAGGTTGCGTCTATACTCTAACGCCTTATTTTCTTTCCATCTAATTTCGGGCCGAAGCTGTAAGACGGTTGTATTATCTTGACCAGTACAATTAATTCCAAATTCAACTACTATTGGCAAGTGGTCGGAATATGGGACACTTATGACCTTAAAATCTGAAATTATAGGAATCCAATTTCCCTTTACTAGGCAGTAATCAACCACTGAACATCCTTGCTGGCCTACGAAGGTATACTCTCCCAACTTATCCGACTCAGAGACGCCATTTAATATTCGAAATCCAAAAGCATCACAAAGATTTATCATTTTAGTTACTCTTGCATTGACTGTAGTGTCTTTTGAATTTCTTAGTTTTCCGGCAAATCTGTTTTCTCTTCCCTCATTATTTCCTATTCTCGCTTTTAGATCTCCAATTATCATAACTTCTTCGCAACTATTGTGTTCGACAAAACTATTGAGTGCATCAAAATCTCGATCCCAGTGATGGCAAATTATATACGATGGTGTTATAATCAACTTCGTTGCTCTTATTTTTATTTTTAGAAGGTGAATTTTATCTTCAACTTTAAATTCGCACGTTATATTAGTAAGGGATTTTTTGAAGCCGAAATAGCATCCTCCACTGGCTCTTCCTCTCGTATGTAATCTTTTTGCCGGAATCCATATAAACTAGTTTACAAAATTATTACTATAAAGATTACATTCATCTTCAACTATAAATGTTTCGTATAAAAAAATGAAGTTATAGTTATTTAAAAAATTAAAAAGTTCACAAATAAAGATTTATTACTTAATCCTGCTATATTATAACTAATTATGTTTAGAGTTTTAAATTCACTAATTTTCTCATCGATTTGGCAGTCGGCAACTTTACCCTATGCCCTAGAACAATTACTGTTGGTTGTTGGCTCTGCTAAGGTTCTTCTAACCTGACAACTAGGTGGCGCATGACGATCTTGGTTATTTGTCTTGGCATCACTTGGGCTTGAAGTGTCATCGGCTTCAATAACAATAAGAGAACCCAGCTGTTGAACCAGATCTGCATTGAAGATGTCATTCAGAGCCTTCACTCCATCAGAGACATTGTTGTGTAGTAAACCCAGTGAAGGGCTCCATCGAAAAACATTTTTATTGATAAACATTTTATCATCTCTTACTAGCACTTTAATTTGCGAATTAAATTCATTAAGTCGTCTCTTGATACACATCAATTTGTATCTCTTTTGTCGAACCGAGGCCGGAAGATCCTTAGACGTCGTGATTCCGGTGTTGCGTAGTGTGCTTGATGATTTGAGTGCAGCAATTACTTGTTGTTTTGAGTCAAGTTTAACCAAAAACCTTCTGACGTTTTCGTTTCTTGATCGAATTTCACGAATTTCCAAATTTTCACCAGATGGTGGCGGTTGAATTACATTAGTGCAAATGGTTTTTGCAAGCTCTATCTCATCGTGATTATCTTGGATTGCTACCCGTAGCAAAAGACATACCTCCCACCAATTCGGATGCCATTGTTAAGGATGATGGATTCTTTTTGGATGTTGGGGTCTCTGGAAAAATTACGTTCACTTTTCTCTTATTCATGTGACGTATTAGTGAGGTTATGCGTGCGCTTTTTTGTGGAACTGATAAAATATATCTTAATTTACAATAACTCACTTGCAATACAATGTGTAGATTAAAAGAGTCTTTATCTTCACTTTCAACAGAAAATTAATGTTTTTTTTTCAAAGAAATTAAAGGCAATTTTAAATTAAAACCTGGATAGAAATAAGGATAAGCTTCTCAACTTATTTGACAACTGTCAAGTGTTAATGTTGGTTAACTTTTTTCCATACCTACATTTAACTGGGATAAAAAGAAACCTATGTGCTATACCAGATTATAATCAAGCTCTGTGCCTAATTTGATCCAGATCCGTTCAGCCATTCTGGCGTGATTGGAAAAATTTAAACAAATCCATCCCACGGGAACCACACAATTTACCGGGATAAAAAGTAGCCAATATTCTATTCCATACAATAATCTATCTCTGTGCTAAATTTCATTCAGACCCGTTCCGCCATTCTGGTGTGATTTCAAAAATTAAAACATATCAATCCCACGGGAAACATACATTTCACCGGGATAAAAAGTAGCCAATATGCTATTCCAGACTATAATCTATGTCTGTGCTAAATTTCATTCAGATGAGTTCAGCCATTCTGGTGTAATTTCAAAAATTAAAACAAATCTATACCACGGGCACCATTCATTTTACTGGGATACAAAGTAGCCAATATGCTTTTCCAGACTATAATCTATGTCTGTGCTAAATTTCATTCAGATGAATTAAGCCATTCTGTTGTAATTTCAAAAATTAAAACAAATCTATCCCACTGGCACCATACATTTTACCGGGTTGAAAAGTAGCCAATATGCTATACCAGACTATAATCTATCGCTGTGCTAAATTTCACTCAGATGAGTTCAGCCATTCTGGTGTGATTTCAAAAATTAAAACAAATCTATCCTACGGGAACCATACATTTTACTGGGATAAAAAGTAGCCAATATGCTATTCCAGACTATAATCTATCTCTGTGCAAAATTTCATTCAGATCCGTTCAGCCTTTCTAGTGCGATTTCAAAAATTAAAACAAATCTATCCCACGGGAACCATACATTTGACCGGGATAAAAAGTAGCCTATATGCTATTCCAGACTATAAGCTATCACTGTGCCAAATTTTATCCAGATCCGTTTAGCCGTTCTGGCGTTAGCTAGCAACAAACATCCAAACATACAAACAACGTAACTTTCACATTTATAATATTAATATGTAGTAGGATTAGTAGCATGTATAGGTATTAAAACAAAATTTAGAATTTTAAATTTAAGTTTTATATTTTAATCAACATTTATGATTCACAATGGAAACTTAATAAATCTTTATTATATAATTTAAGATTTGAGTTTAGTAAAAACGAATTTAGGGTGAATAAAATTATTGATGGGACTTTTAGTTTAGTCAAAAGAAAAATAAGATACATATGTATGTACATTGGTATTATTATAGTTACTATACGTGTAAATAAGAATTTATAATCTGATTTGAAAGAGTACAATAATTGTAGTTGTGGGCTTTAAATTTAGCTAAAAAAAAAAAAAAAAAAAAAGTGTGGTAACTCATAAGGATCGAAAAGTGAAACATGACATACTGTTGTAATATGGTAATAATTTACGAATTTTTAGATTTATACGTATTCCGATATTATAATTTTTCTATATATTCTATTTCTGTTTGATATAGGTTAAGCCAATTTTCACCGTTTAGTACGTTTTTTGTTCGTTCCAGTGACAAAGTTGTTTTCCCAAGACAGCGCATTCTTATTTCCTTGTCGACAGGGCAAACCGATAAGAAGTGAAAACAATCTTCCTTTGAATTAAGAATAAATAGAGAGCATCGTGTATCTAACGATTTTCTGTAAAGGTGATCCATTCAAAGAGTGTTTCACTTATAACTTTGCAAGAGGAATATCGCGCGCACTCTATATTTATCATCGAAATAGTTTTTTTAATAAATTAATATTATCACATTGAATTGTTAACTCTACACCACATACTTGCGCCCAATCCACTCCTTTATTCATTCCACTTGCTTTTGAAAGGTGTATCTAACAAGTCTATTTGGTATTCTCTTAGGTGAGTAAGTGAGAACTTTCAAGATATAATCAAAATGAAGATTAAGTGTATTCAAAAAGGGTCGGAAGTCCGGTTTCAAGGGTCGGCAAATAAAAAAAGCTTTTTGGAAAAAATTATATTCATTCTTAATATATAAATAAAAACAACAAAATTAAATAATTAATTTTATTTATTTTTAAAAACGTTGAAAACACAATATAATTAATAAGATATTTAATTGAATTGTTTTTATTAGTTACGCGTAAATAATAATAATAATACAAAAAAATGTTTCATGTTTCACTTTTCGATCCTTATGAGTTATCACACTTTTTTTGTTTTGTTTTTTTTTTTTTTTTTAGCTAAACTAAAGGCCCATAACTACAATTATTGTACTCTTTCAAATCAGATTATAAATTCTTATTAACACGTATAGTATAATAATACCCATGTACATACATATGTATCTTATTTTTCTTTTGACCAAACTAAAAGTCCCATCAATAATTTTATTCACCCTAAATTCGATTTTGCTAAGCTCAAATCTTAAGGGTGAGTTTCCAGTACAAATTCATGGTAATGTGCTGACTTATTGTATGATAACTTCCACATTTCCGAAGATAATTTCACCAAATAAATTTTATTATTTAGTCAATAAACGTGTGCAGATATGCTTATCATCAAAAATTTATTTAAGAGGATATTTAAACTTTAAAGAGATAAAACACTATACATTTACTATATAATTTAGACACTAATTACTATCTCCTATTAATTTTCTTCTGTAAAGTAACTTTTTATTTTTTTTTGCTTTAGTTTCTTAATCACAATAAATAAGTTCTATTCGCTATTGTAACAATTTTTTTTTTTTTTTTTTTTTTATATATAAAATTTAGTTCAACCATGGGGTCCATTTATTTCTTTAGACAAGCGTTATTTCCAAAATCTTTAACCGAATCCAACGAAATATTTATTTTTTGTATCATTGAAACAAGATGCTACCAGGGACAGCGATGAATATGAATTTTATTTAATTATACCGGTCTAGAAAGCACAAAAACTCAAAATGGCATATTTTTCACATGCACGCTATTTTACGCCACTTCTTTTTTTTTTAATTGAGCTTAACTTTTTTTATCAAAACATTCGTATAATTTAGAAATTCGCTGTTGAAACATTTTATTTTTTTTAATTTATTTATGTGCTTAAAATTGCAGTTTAATATGTCAGCTTACTCACTCGTTTTTTGAAGAAGGGAAAGCATTTACCGTTCTGTTATTATTTTTCTATTTTTTTTTGGAATTTTTCATCTTGGTATCAATTAAAAAAAATATATATAACTTTCGAAATCACTCCACTATCTTATTTTGAAAAAGTATCTTTTTTACCTTTTTTGAACAAATTGTTCCTTATAAACGCACACATATAAAGTTGCAGTTCACGAAATTTTCACCACAATTATAGTGGCGTGGTGGCGTCAAAATCATAATAGAGCCTCTTTTTTGCACTCTCTTTGTAAGAGAGTAGTTCTCATTCTTATTTCTCGTTGATTTGTTTTTTCTTTCTTTTTTGAGGATTTGAATATCAAAACAAAAATCAGCTGTTCCTATGAATTCATTGTTCGTTGCATTTTTAAATGATTCAGACAATTTTGGTGATTTAATTAAATCGATAGATGATTTTTGCTTTTTGGTTGTAAAGAGTTGAGTTTTATAGCAGATAATTATTTGTGTTACTTTTTGTGAAGAAATAAAGTGTTGTGGCTCATTAAATTCTTGATCAGTGGTGGTACATAAGAAAACAATATACTTTTTCATTTTTGAGTGAAAAAAAAAAAAAAAAAAAACAATTAAAATATGCCTCGTGCTGTGAAAAATGCATCCCATATATTTGGATTAAAAAAAAGGAAATATCCCTTTCAAAAACTAGATAAAAGGTAAGTAACTCTTTGCTTAGATGTATAATGTTCATAGTTGTTGCCTGCTACACAAATGGGTTGGATAGAAGAATAGGTAAGCGATTTGTAGGTAGACAGATTGGCGGCTGTTGTCCTCGGCAATGTATGTAGGTAGGTACTTGTTGTCAATTTTTTACTTGCGATTATAGGTACTATAAGGCAAGTTATGCATTCGTAAAAAAAAAAAATTTTTTTTTGACAATCAAACATAACATTACGATGATAGAGAAGCCTAAAAAAGTGGGTCCGACAATTCTGTCTGTCTGTCTGTCTGTCTGTCTGTCTGTCCGTCTGTCTGTATCGGCACCTACAGCCTAAATGGCTGGGCCGATTTGCTTCAAACTTGGTAGATAGTATTATTATGATGTCGTACAGAGGGGTTTTTGGAATTAGCATTCTAGCTCCAAAACTAACGGTACCTGCCATATGATTTTTTATGAAAAACTCATTTATCTCAAAAACGGCTCCTACGATTTTGATAAAACTTTCTGAATGGTATTTTTTAAGTAAACTTTATGTTTTGGCTGGAACAGATTTTTCAGGAAAAGTCTTATAACGGTACCTCCCATAGGACCGGTTTTTTTAAATCAGATTTTCTCGTAAACAACTTCACGAATTTCGATGAAAATTTTAATATAAAAGCTCTTTTATAAAAGAAATAATATAAATTCTTTAATTTTTCAAAAAAAATTTTTTTGAGTTTTTTAAAAAAAAGTGAAAATTTTTTTTTGACTTTTGGTTTTTTCAAAAACGGTTTGTTCAAAATTTTTAAAATTTTTGTTTTCTGATAAAAGCTACAAAGTTCCAGAAGTTGGCATACTCAAAAAAAAATTGGAATATGTTTTCGAAAAGTTTTTCAAAAAAAACCGTTTTTTGAAAAAACGGCTCCAACGATTTTGAAAATAAAATTCCTTAAAATTCAAAAAAGTAAAAGAAATCTAATGGCTTACTTCATTTTATCCAAAAACCGATTTAATGTTGATTTTTAAATGATTAATAAAATTTCATATGATTTTTTCATTGTTTTTTTTTTTTCCAAAATCTTAAGCCCCAAGACCACTGTAGCACATTAGAGCAAGTTCGTACGACCCAGTCGTGCACTTTATTTTTTCATTTTTCGTGCTTCCTTTGAAATATTCTTTTCAAAAAAGCTGGAAAAAGGTAACTATTTTGCTTAGCATTCTTTATTTGAATGGGTGAGTGATTCATATTATAAGGTTTGACATCATCCATCAGTTAGTATGTAACAGATATTTTTCTTACTGCAAAAAAAAAATAGAAGTGATTTTTTTTTCGCGCGTTGGCGGGACATAATGAAGGGACAGTTGCGCATAAGAATGTGTGTGACCGCAATGTATCTGCATGGACTTGGTACGTGTGGAGGGAATGGGTGTTTGTGTATCATGAACATGATTCATGACTAAGCGAGTCCTGTCTCCTGTACTCGTCGCCGTTGGTCGCCGCCGCGTCGACCGACCAAAATTTCAATGATTGTTCATTTAGTTGGTCGCGCATGTATCTACTTTTGGTGTGTCATATGCGAGACGGGAGTTTTTTGTGAACGTATATAAATGTAGAAACATAGGTATTCAGGGAAACGCATTATTTGAAGTACATAAATACATTCAATGCGTTTTTTCTATCGTAGGTAGCAGGTAGGTACCTATCTAGGTATCATTATAAAAAAAAGTTAAACACAAGTTTTGGTTTTAAACTTGGATCATTTTATTGTTTTTTTAATTTTGTTTCGGGGATTTTCATAAAATTCAGGATTTGTTGGTGTTTCTTGGTCTTTTTTTTTTTTTTATTAATTTGGTGTGCACTTGTCGTGGTGGAATCGTTGCAGATTTGCGGTTGAGTTTTGTTTAGGATTTAGGTTATAGGTAGGTACCTACATAAATATGTAGGTATACAAACTTTTTTTCTTGGCTCGTCTCTTAGTAGGTTATTTTCCTTATTTTGAGAAAAAAATCAATGGTTTTTGCGTAGGCATAGACAAAACAACATACATAACCTAGGCAGGTACATACCTATTTTGGACATGTTGTTTTGCTGATTGCAAGGTCGTTGTTGAAATGTTTGGTAGGTATCGTTTATTATTATTATTAATATATTATTATTAATCGTGCACACATTCGATATGAAAATTCAATTTTTACTTGCTCTATAGGGCAAGTACCTATATACATAATGTACATATTACATATACATATGTATTGGTTTAGTGTAAAAAAAATTTCGAGGTTTTAATCAAATCTAACATTACGATTTTAGAGAAGTTCAAAAAAGTAGTTTTCGTCATGCCGTCCGTCGGTCTGTCTGTGCGTACGTGCGTACGTGCTTATGTGCGTCTGTCTGTACACTGAGTTACAGCTTAAGCGGATAAGCGTACATATATAGCACTTTTTTATAATTCCCTTGAGGCAAAACTCGAATTTTCGTTTTAGCCCGGCTATAACGGGTATACCTTCCATAGAAGGGTTTTAGTTTTTGCAAATTTTCTCGAAAACTGCTCTTACGATTTTATTTAAACTTAGTAACTGACTTATTAGTAGTTTTTCTAAGAAAACAGGGTTTTCAATTTTTGGCAAAAAATTTCCAAAACGGATATTTAGTTCTTACGGTTTTTGGAAAAATGGCCGTAATTTTAAAACAATTGGATAGATTTTTAAAATTTCCTATGTATAGCACTTTTTCATGATTTCCTAGAGACCTAATCAAAATGTTTGTTTTAGCCCGGCTATAACGGGTTCCTCCTATAACGGTTAAAGTTTTTATAAGTTTTCTCGAAAACGACTGCAACGATTTTAATTAAGCTTTGTCAATAACTCATTGAAGGTGATTCTAAATAAACTGGGTTTTCTATCTAATAAGGACAACCAACAGATTTTCTTCAAACTTTGTATGTTTAGCGTTTATTTATTTTTGTGCTATCGCACCTACACAGCAAGAACGTGCGACCCAGTCGTGCATTTTATTAGTATAGGTACCTACTGTGTCTCAAAATACTCCCCTTTATTGTTTTCTTATAAAATTAATTATGCCTATCTTCTGTTTTTGTGAATTGTTTCAGAAGCAGAATAGGTAAAGAAAAGTAATGTTATTTAATTATTACGAGGAAATCGAAAATATATGTGATTAATAATTAGGAAATGATTTTTCTCTAAAAACTGTTAAACTCATTCACTATGTTTTTATTTTAATTCCAAATTAAGACATTCTAAAAAAAGTGTAGTTGTACCTGTGGATGAATCAGGAGTAAATATCAACGAAGAATTAGACCAGGAACATAATTTAGATGGTTTTGAACTGACCGTTGAAGTTGAAAAACCAAAGGATACAATTGAGTTCATACCTGAGGGAAGAAGAGTACTCGACCTTGCTTTTTTCCTGAAAGGATTGAAAGAAATGTCTGCTCATGGAGAGTCGTTTGGTTGCACTTTTCAAAATTGAAATAAGGCGTGAAATGGTAACGGCATCCAACTTTGGGAAAATATGTAAAGTGAGAAATGTATCCAGTTATAATAGCATCATTAAATCTTGTCTATACAGTTCATGCACTTCATCAAGCATGTTATGGGGCATTCGAAATGAGAATCATGCAATAAGAAAACTGGAAGAAGTAGCATGTGTTAAAGTTGACAAGTGTGGACTGTTCATAGACAAAGAATTTCATTTTCTTGGAGCAACACCTGATGGATTGGTGGGTGAAAATGCGGTGTGCGAAGTGAAATGTCCTTCATCAATAAAAGATTTAAAAATCAGTGAAGCGATAGAAAAGAAAAAAATAAAGTATTTAGAGAAAAATGGAGAAACCTACTCGCTAAAGCAAGGCCATGAATACTTTTATCAAGTGCAAGGTCAATTGCACATCACTGAAAAAGCATTCTGCTATTTTTGTATTTGGACAACATGTGACTTCATATTTTTTAAAATTGAAAAAGATGACAATTTTTGGGAAACCAAAATGAAAGAAAAGCTGCAAACATTTTACCACAACCATTTAATTTTGGAATTATGTGATCCGCGTGTTCCTAGAAACATGAGAGTTTGGAATACCGAAATTCATCGAAAATAAATGCTTTTCTCGGTTTTGGTAATATTCCCAAAACAACAAAATTAATAAAAATATTTTATTGATATTATGTTTTTTTTTTTTTTCAGATTTAAGATGGGGAGGAAAAGGCAGCTGATGGGAATACAAAATATTTGTTATATTCAACCGTCTTTTACTCCTGTGACTATTGCATAAGGCTTGAAGTATATGCAGCTATTGTCTTGTGATTGCTATGTTAGTTATAGTTCAAGTTTTATGCAATAACCAAAAGACAAAGGTCTTTAAATTTTTTCATCTTCTAATACTACTTACCTTGTTTTATTGTTTATTTTTATTATTATTTTATTGTTGTTTTATTATAAGGACACGAGTAGCAAAATAAAAATTAAAAAGTTTTATGAAGGAGTAATTTTCTCGAAAAACAGTAAAATTATTAAATAAATTTTTGTAATATTTTTTATTGTATTTAAAATTAAAGCAAATGTCAGTATTATTTTATTTTGAATGAACGTACCTACATACATATTAATAATACAAAAAATATAAATCAATGACAAGTATGCAGCAAAAAGGAACACATTTTATGATGCTTGGAAAACCGCGCAATTGGTAAGAAAGGAGTGATATGATTTTGTAGGTACCTACCTACTTTTCAAAGAAGAGTTATCAAAAAGAATGGTTTTGTAAGATTTAATTATCAACAATATTTGTTAACATTGCATAGTAATTAGGTTATTACAAGGTTTTCAATATTCGCAATGAAATCACAAACGGGCTCTAGCATGTAGGTATTATAAACCAAGAAGGACACTTTTAGCACCTGTTACCTACAAATGTTCTAGTAGGTGTATACCTATGCACAAAATAAAAATTATTTAAAACCACACAAAAATCTTTTTGCAGCCTTTGGAGCTTAGGTAGATAAACCAAAAAACCTCTTTCTTATTTTTCCTGCTGCGGGTTTTTCCAAATATCATAAAATCTGTGCGTTATTCTGCATGTACCTACCTACCTACAATTCCAATTCAATTGCAAAATCATATCAAATCAACTTCTTTACATCTAAATTCACCCCTGTTCGTTGCAATAAATTTTAAAGCACGTCAAAAAGATTTTGACCTACCTCACAAATAACTTAACAGCTATACCTAACATGAAGGATGGATCTTGAATGAATTCGGATAAGAATGATAGTGTGTACCGTTGACTGTTGGTTCGTCATGCAAGATTACGCTCACAAAATTTTTTGATAATGGAGTGACAGTCAGAGTGACGTCCTTCATGATCGATAATGTGTACCCTACATAAAATGAAAAACAACAATCGATATCAATGTAGGTACATTTTGCCTTTTCTTACATGTCCTGCATGTTCCTTGTCTATTATGCATACAAATACCTACAACGCTACAACACATAAATACCACAAGTGGATGACCGATCTTTGGAGATTCACAACACACAGGCTGAAACCAAAAGTGAGAATAGCCCTTCACTGTTTTACCCTTCCTCTATGCGTCGTGTTTGCATCGAGTTAGGTAGAAAAGAACTTATTCATTTCAAATTCGAAAACTAGATCCACGCAAAAGAACAACAACAAAACAAGCAGAAGACAAAAAAAAAGAAATAAAAAACCCACACTACTTCCTCTGCCCCTCCCATCCTAGTGCTACTGCTACCGCTGCGTCAGCGCCAGCGCTATTTGATTTGAGTTTAGAGTAGAGAGAGGAAAACTAAATTCTTATGAAAAGAGAACAAGACTGTGCGAGCGCGAGGGTACCAATAATGAAGAGAAAATGTCATACTAATACATTGAAATTCATTTACATGAACTTTTAGTTATGGTTTGAGGCACACCTACCCTTAAAGTTTATAATAAAGATTTATTAAGTTTCCATTGTGTATCACAAATGTTGATTAAAATATAAAACTTAATTTTAATATTCTAAATTTTGTTTTAATACCTATACATCCTACTAATCCTACTATATATTAATATTATAAATGTGAAAGTTATTATGTTTGTTTGTTTGGATGTTTGGATGTTTGTTGCTAACTAACGCCAGAACGGCTAAACGGATCTGGATAAAATTATATAAAATGGCACAGAGATAGCTTATAGTCTGGAATAGCAGATTGGCTACTTTTTATCCCGGTAAATGTTTTAATTTTTGAAATCACACTAGAATGGCTGAACTCATCTGAATGAAATTTAGCACAGACATAGATTATAGTCTGGAATAGCACATAGGTTTCTTTTTATCCCAGTTAAATGTAGGTATGGAATTATAAGGCTCGGGCTATAAAAGAAGCTAGATTACGATAGACGACTCCTCAAACTACAGTCTACTTCTTGATCAGCTGAAACGCGAGCGAAGCCGCGGGTAAAGGCTAATATGTATACAGGGTGTCACAAAAGTCAACGTCGAAACGAAAACGGGTGATAGGGTAGGTTGTGACAATTATCAGAAAAATAATAAAAAAAAATCTTTGTCATGTATTTTGTGAGTTAGAAGCAATCGAAAAAAAATCGAAAAAATGCTCACCCTCTGACGGCCTTTCAAGTGTCGTGATTACAAATCTTAATTTTTCTCATTTTTTTTACTGTTTTGGAACCGAATAACCCTGCTAACAATTGCATTAAAAAATTAAAACACACTTGCATCGGTTTTGAAGAAAATGTCACTTTTTTGCCCAACTAAATACTCAAAATTTTTACATGACCATAATTCAATGGGCTGTAGTGTAAAAAAAATGTACTACTAAATTTTGTAAGTTGCCTTAAAAGTTGGCGCGTTCAATTCTCCTTCCAAAATTGTATAAGGTTTTATAGAATATTCCATAAATAACGGAAAAAAATGTTTTTCTCAAATAAACAGGTTTTAAGATAATTCTTTTTCATTCATTAAAAAAAATCTGAATGTACTCCAGGCTTTCTCGTCCAAGTTTAAGTTTGAGGAGAGTGACCGTTATTATTTAGAAGTAACTATGAGCAGGCCCAGACTTCCAAGGGCTATCAGATTCTGATTCATTTCTTGTCGTTTAGTAAAACTGATTCGGTCCTTGGAATATTTTTGTTGTACTTTGGATTTAAGTGCGTTATAATCTCACTTAATAACATCACGATGCCATCTTTTTACACTACGCAGGAATATGCGAACATGCACCTTATTTATCTAGAATGCAGAAGCAATGCTTGTGCTGTAGCTAGACTTTACCATGAGAAATATCAAATGCTGAGCGTTATCCGGATCATCGGGTTTTTGTGAATTTGCACCAGTCATTCTCAGAAGGTCGATTTCCATACCAAAGAACTAGTGAAGGCAGGCCCCTCATGCCCTACGAGAACCAAGTGCTACAAGAAGTCAATCAAGACCCAAGTACCTCAGTACGTGGAATTCAAACAAGAACAGGAGTTCCCAAAAGTACAGCACATCGCATTTTTAAGAAAAATGAGCTCCATGCATACCATGTTCAACGAGTGCAAAGCCTACTACCCCGAGATTACCCTGGAAGAGTTGTATTTTGTCGAACGATACTACAACGGTACAGGGAAGATCCGCGATTCTTGGACAAAATTCTGTGGTCCGATGAATCAAAATTTAAAAAGGATGGATACATGAACCTTCACAATTTGCACGAGTGGCATCGGCATGTAGAAAATCCACATTTGATACGGGAAGACAAATCGCAGTATCGCTTCAAAGTTAAGAAAAGAAGAAGAAAGTTCTACTCAAAACCAATCCAAAATTTAGCAGAGCTGCGCCAAAAAATCACGGAGGCTGTTGCAGACATCAACTCAAAAAGATTCGCTCGTCTTATAAAACGATCTTATTTAAGAAGATGTAGATCTTGCATTGCTGTTGGAGGCAAACAATTTGAACATTTGTTATACATTGTGGCTGATGAATATTGCTACATTAAGAAACTCAAATAACTTTTTTTTCAGTGTATGGAATTCATTTTTCTTTTATTCATGTTAAAGTTCATTAAATTTTATTAAATATAGCTTAATTAGTTTTAAAAATAATGGAATTTAAATGCCCCCCTGCTGGTTGACGCATGTGCGGCATCTTAACAAAAAGTTGTTCATAACTGCTTGGAGAGTTGAAACAGGAATAGCCGCAATTGTTTCTCGAATGGATTGCTTTAGTTCATCCAAATTGGTTGGTTTTGCTTTATAAACTTCCTGTTTACAATAACCCCACAAGAAAAAGTCAGGTGCAGTAAGGTCAGGTGACCTGGGGGGCCAACGGAATGTGGAGTTTCTGGATATCAGCCTATTGGGAAATTTCCGTTGCAATTCTGTCATAACAGGCCGGGTTATGTGAGGAGTTGCACCATCTTGCTGAAACCACACAGAGTTGAAAGGAATTCTCTTTCGGCGTAATTCTGGATAGAAAAACTCTCTCAACATGCTCAAGTAACGGTCTCCAGTGACTGTAACGGTGTGACCGTTTTCTTCGAAGAAGTAGGGCCCGACAATACAGCGTGCAGAAACTGCACACCATACTGTGACACGAAGTGGATGCAATTCCGTCTCATGGAGTATCTGTGGGTTGGAAGCACTCCATATGTTGCCGTTCAAATCGAAGTGGGCCTCGTCAGACATAAAAAGACAGTTCAAGATGTTTCCGTCTCCTTCCAACATTCGAAGCATCTTTTGACAAAATTCCAAGCGAATCGGCAAGTCTGCTGCATTGAGTTTGTTGGCCATTTGAACTTTGTATGGGAATAAGTCCAAATCATTATGCAGAATTGACTGCAATGACTGCCTGCTTATTCCCATTTGAGCTGATAAGCTCCTTGTCGAAACGCTTGGATTATTTTGTACGGCAGCAGCTACAGCAGCGATTGTTTCTACCGTCCGAACTGAAGGTTCGCGATGGTAAGGTCTTCTTTCGACTGTCCCATGCTCGTCAAAATTCTTAGCAAGTCGCATTATGGTCCATCTGCTCGGAGGATTGCCGCCAAACGTGCGCCTGTACTCTCTTTGGACCGAAACTATGGACTCCAGTGCGTGATAGCGGCGGACAATCCAAATCCTTGTTTCAGTGTCCCAGTTATCCATTTTTGTAAAATCTAAGAATCGATCTGCAAAATAAAAAAAAAATTAACCAGATCCATTAAATAGAAAAAAAGTTATAAAAGTTTTTTTTGGTAGCGGCTTTCATCAGCCACCCTGTAGTTCTAGTCTTTAGCATGTGTTGAAGCTGATCATCATCAACTGCAACGCTAAACACTGCTTTTTCATTTTCTTTCCCTCTTTCTTTCACTGTCTTTCCCTCCATCTCTCTCTCTATCTCTGCATTGCCAAGTATTACCTTGCCAAATGTCGTTTGAATTAAAAGCGTACTGTCTTTTTTCCGACCTATTACCGCCAAGAAAATCTCGGCCAACATCTTGCATCCAAGTAGCACATCTACTGGACCTCTTTCTCTGTAACAGGGGTCTGCCAAAGGTGCTCCTGCTGTCTCATCATTCCCCAGGCTCCGCAAGCTCAAATCAGGAGCCCCCACTGACATTCTCTCGGAAGTATTCAGAATTCCTGCCCAATGGTATAATTAGAATCAAACCGTGGACTTAATTCTAGACTGGTTTTGTGTTTCAATTGAAACGGTTGACCATCTATCTTGAGTATTCTGGACTTCATTGGTTGTTTGCAAAGACCCAATTGTTTTTGCAACCTATAGCTTACCAGATTAGGTTGTGCTCCAGTATCTAGCAGAGCATGAACCGGGCCATATCTATCCCCATCTATCACAATTCTGACCTGTGCCGTGGGCATCAGGGTCAGTCTATCACCTATCTCGGAATTAAAACATTTAAAATAATTTGTGACAGATTTATTTTTCATAAGGTTACAACTAATCATGCCAAGAGGCAACATCTTTCTCCGATTCATCTTCTCCGTGCAAGTTCCCGTAAGTATCTTTCCCGATCTCCTCTTTCTCTATACGGCAACGTTTTGCAGGCGGTTCGGTCAGTCAAGCCGTTCTCTCGCTCGTTTTTGGGCCCTTCTTTTCCACTTTCTCTTTCGCTTGGAGAACAAAAGCATTTCCTCTCCGTATCTCTCTCTGTGGGCACATGACGCTGTTGTGCATTTGCTTCCCAGGGCATCTAGCACATGGTCCCTGGAAGCAATCTCTCGATTGATGACCAACCTTTAGGCAGTTGATGCATAACCCTCTCTCTTTCACTATGACTCGTCTCGCTTTCAAAGTCGGGGTTTGGAATTGCTGGCAACCCCAAACTGGATGTTTTGTGGATTTGCACACTGTGCACGCCATGGCATGACCAGAAGGTCTCTCTCTCTTAATCTCACTCTGCCGGGACATGGCAGGCGCAGCTCTCTCGCCCTTGATCGCTTGGACGGCTTGTTGCGAAGTGCAGGGACTATCTCTGCGTACATTGTCCTGTACGCTATCTAGGGCGGTTGCCCGTTTGTCCAAGAACGCACAGAACTCTGTCGCTGTAGGCAATTCTGAGCTCCTTGCCTCCTCCCACTTGCACGCAGTCTCACCGTTTAGCTTCTCATGTAGGCTGTGCACCACTATCATGTCCCAGTGCTGAGTTGGGATCCCTTGTGCAGCTAGCTGTCGCAACGTTTCATGTATCGTATTTGACATTTTCTGCAGCTCCGCTGCCTTGGGAGTTCCTCTCAACACCGGCAGCCGGAAAAAGTAACGCAGCAACTCTCTGCAGGTGACATAGGGTCTATTGTAGACGGCATCTAGACGATTCTGTCGCGAAAGATTGCATTCGCTCTATCGCAGGTATGGCTGCGTCATAAATGTACTCCAGCCTTCCTTTCTCTTGCCCTTTCTCGTTGATATCTTTCTCTGCCTGAAAAGTAATGCAAATTATTATCGTATTTCAAAAAAAAAATTCATAGAAAAAATTCAATAATAAATTTCTAAGAAATATGTGAGTGGCCTGCCAAAAAAAAATAGATAATACAGTAACTCAAAAGCGATGTAATTATCAATTTAAGTGAATATATGTTATTAATATAGCACTGGATTTGCACCGCGGTGCAACTCAACAGCATAAACAAATAAATCATACCAATCCTAAACCTAAACCTACCCTAAAGAATATCAAACTGTGTTGTTGTTTTTGGTTGCCAATTTCTTGGAAATCCTGTAGTTGGAAAATTCCACTCTATCTCTTTCTCACTGTCATGAATACTATTCAACCGACCAAAGAAAAACAATTCTCTTATTCGTCTTTCTCTTTAAATATAATTTCAATCCAAAAATTATTCTTTCTCCTAACGAAGAGATAAACCTTGCCTTGTAATTGTTTTTGTTTTATTTTAATTGCTTGCAAGCTACTCTTTCACTCGTACATAAATATGCTTGGAGTTCGATTTAGCTAAAATGGTCAGCCTAATGACTGTTTACCATTTGCTTCACTCTTCGCATCTCAATAAACCCTTCAAAAATATTTAAAACGGAAAGCTACCAAAAAGTAAATAGATGCAAACAAAAAAACTAAATAAAATCTGCGTGCAATGCAGAAGAAAAAACAAGGCAAGACAAAAAACTACTCTTCTCTTCTTACACTGGCACCACAACAATACAGATATTCTGTATCTCTATCACAATTCAAAAAAATCAATTTTTTTTCTGAGAAGAAGCTTGCTTGGCTTCTCATTCAATTCTGCTTAAAAATTGCAGATCCTTCCCGAATATTTGATTTACAACGAATTTCTTTCTCTTCTAGATCATTTCACAAGATTCTTTTCTTAAAATTATCTTTCACAAGGTGTTTTGGTAGAAAAATAAACCAGTTATTCCAACCAAGCACTCACATTTCGCAGTGGACTGTATTATTGTAATTATAATAAACACAACTCACCATCTTTCACAAAAATGTTATCTTTTATTTTCTTTTTAAAAATCAAATTGTATGCTAGATACAATGCCTTTCGCAATTTTTTTTTATTCTTTCACTTGTTTTTAGGTATATTGTTTGTGTGTTTTTTTCCTTTCAACTGATTATTATTATTTCTTTGCAACCGTACCACTTGACTGATCACTTTTAAGTGAAGCCAAACAGTCATCACTCTTTCTCCTTCTCATGTGTGTAGTGGTGCGTAATTCATACACAAACACTACCCTTCTTTCACAATCTGGTTTTCTCATAGTGTCTCCGCATCCCATCTGCCATGGGTGAGAAGACAATAAGCAAAACAACAACAAAAAAAAAAACAAATCAGAGCAGCCTGAAAACAAATATATGCAGATCTTATGTGTGTTACACATGGTCTCTCTGTATCTGGTGGTGGTGTGATGTGAGTATTTGGCACTCATCTATCTCGTTTGCTGAAAATAAACAGGTTATGTTTTCAGCAAATATAAGAATGTGTGCGAGTGTTGGAAACTCATCTGTCTCGTCTGATGACAATGCCAAAGAGGATATGTCCCAAAGGCAGTAAAAACTTCTGGTCATTTGTAAAAAACGTCAAGAACTCAACGCCATCATCAGTCCCAACGCTCATCGTCGACGATAAACCAATTGTCAGCTCTTCAGAGAAGGCGAATATGCTCGCTGCTCATTTTGCTGCAAGTTCTACGTTGCCTGCAAGCAAAAATGCCCCTCCTGTACTTGAGAACGTTAATTTTTCTATGGGACAGGTATTTTTCCGCACTCGTACAGTAGCAAGAGTTCTTCAAGATCTTGATATACACAAATCCGCTGGCCCGGATTCTTCTGAAGAGGTGTTCTTCATCGCTGGCAAAACAACTGCGTAAGCTTTTCCATCGCTCCTATCGTTCAGGAATCTTTCCTAGTAGATGGAAAACGGTATTTGTCCAGCCCGTCCCAAAAAAAGGTGACTCCTCCCCCCCTCCTCCTACCAACCAATTGCACTTACGTCCCTTCTTTCCAAGGTCATGGAAACGCTGATAAATCGTCAGCTCAAGAAATATCTCGAAGATCGGGAGCTTTTAAATGACCGGCAATACGGCTTTCGTAGCAATCGTTCCACTGGTGATCTGATGGCATATCTCACCGAATAGTGGAACTAATCTGTGCATCGCTTTGGCGAAAGCAAGATTATTACGCTTGATATTTCAAAGGCATTTGATAGAGTTTGGCATGAAGCTCTTTTATCGAAAATGCGTGCATTTGGTATCGATGATACTCTTATTCGTTGGATTAGAAGCTTTCTTCTGGACCGTTCAATACAAGTTGTATTAGACGGTTTCAAGTCTGATCTCCACAAAATAAATGCTGGTGTGCCCCAGGGCTCCGTTCTGTCTCCAACTCTCTTTCTCATTTTTATAAATGATCTCTTGTCTGTGACTTCTAATCCATTAAATTGTTTTGCTGACGACTCAACCCTCAGCTTTTCGTATACGTTTGATAATTCACAGCCTTCACCTTCGGACGTGTTATTACAACGAAATCGTATGATAAGCTCGTTAAACTCCGATTTAAACAGCATTGTGAATTGGGGTACTAGAAATCGTGTGGAGTTTAATGCGTCGAAAACTTAATGCTGTCTTTTGTCGTTGAAGCTAAACATACCCCCTATGCCATTATCCATGAATGGTACTTGCATCGAGGAGGCCGAAAAGCTATCAGTACTCGGTATGTGTATCAGTGACAATCTTCGTTGGAATGATCATATACTTGAGATTGCCAAGAACGCTGCAAGATGCTTAGGCTTTCTTAATAGATGCAAGAAGTTTGTTACCCCTTCTGATGTGGCTACAATTTACAAAGCGTTTATACGCCCTAAACTCGAGTATAACTCCCATCTCTGGGCAGGTGCTTCTCAAACTTTTCTCCACCTGCTTGACAGAGTTCAGAAAAAAGCGTTAAAATTGATAGGAGAGAGAAACATTATGGAAACATTTCCGTCACTCGAACATCGTCGAAATGTCTCATTTCTTTCCTTATTTTACAGATTCTTTTACAAAAAATGCTCACTCGAGGTAGCCAGCTGCGTTCCACCCATTAAACATTTCCCCCGTAATACTCGTCTTGCTAGGAACGCTCATCAGTTTACACTTGAACCCAATTTCGGACGTACCGTTAAATATAGAGATTCTTTCTTTAGCCGTACAACACGAATGTGGAATGGATTGCCTGGCACAGTTTTTCCTTGCCATTTTGATCTTCAAACATTCAAGATCAATGTTCATCGACACCTCCTTTCCCTTCCTTCCTAACTTCCTATCGCTCGCGTTGTGACTTATCATTAAAAGGGCTATAACAAACCCCTTGAGCGCGTGTGCATAATAAAAAAAAATAAATATATATATAAAGAGTCCCATCTTGTGCCTTTTTTGATTTTGCCTAAAAGCTACAGCTGTCAAATCGTTTTTTTTTTGTTAAACATGTGTGCGTAAAAAACGCATACATAAACAAAAAACCTCCTACCACACCGATTTCCCCGCCAAGATTGTACACACTGGACTTATTAAGTTGAGATAACACTTCGAAGTATTGCATTACATTATTTCGAGATAATAATTTTTTTGTTTTTTTAAATCACGTATTATATTTTTGGTCACACACTATATTAACAAAAGAAATCAAAAATTGTTTCTGAGACTACTAAACATTTATCAGAAAAACCTAACAACGGACTGTAGACAAACATAAATATGACTGTGAGAAATAAAGGAGATTATGTTAATTAAAACTTAAATCAATTTAAGATTTATTTATTACAAAACTTATATCACAATTTATATTATATTTTATGTGCTAAGCGGAAATTCGGAAATTAAATTCCCATCTTCTGGAACTAATTAACCAAAATTAATCATGAATCTATCAAACTTTCGCACTATTATGTTGTATGTTTTTTCTTATCGATAGATTCTTGATTAGTTTTAGGTAATTAGTAGTGCCAGACGATGGAAATGCTTAGCACGTAAAATATAATTTAAGTTGTGATAAAAGTTTTATAATAAATACAAAATAAATTGATTTAAGTTTTAATTAACATAACCTCTTTTTTCACATTAACCACGCAACTTGGGGACTTCCACCGCAAAATGAAAATTAAACTGCCTAACTACTTATAAACTTTAACCTGTTGCCGGTTTACTTGTAAGCGTAAACTAACTTTTTAAGTAGTATACACGAATGTAGAACTGAACTCAAACAAAATTGGTTTATGCCATTTCGTTTGTTGTTGTTTTGCAGCGCAGCACGTTCATGAAGTTGGAATCGGGTCGACTTGTACTTCAGCTACTTTCTGCGCTGTAGCTGCAACTTTAAACTGTAAGTGCAACGGCGTGCGGTCTATTCATAAAAGCCCGTCATTATTAAATTTCGAGAATAAAAGTTTTATTCATTCAATTTTAAAAATTCATCCTTACTTTTAAAAAAGATGAGCTGTGAAATAGTAATCTAAAAAACAAACATCGATCATTTTTCCATTGAGATTAATAGCCCCCTAGTGCAGCCCTTCTTTAAAAAAATGTTAAGTGTGTCGTCTCCATTAAAAAGCCTCTTCAAACACGATTTCTGAATTATTATCTTTGTTTCCCCTTCATTTTCAAAAGATGTGGATGGAGAAATCCGACTCGGAACCACTTGAAAAAGAAAATGAATTACAATGAATACAATACAAAAGAGACCACGAAAATTTTAGCAGAGGAGGATGGAACGTAGGAAAGATTGCACTCTATATATACATATATTCTCTTTGACAATGCTGAAAGCAAGACAAGTTATGTTTTAAGCAAGAATAAAAATATGTGTGTGTTGGACACTCATCTGTCTCGTCTAATGATAATGCTGAAAACAAAACTGGTTAGGTTTTAAGCAATAATGAAAATATGCGTGAGTATTGGAAACTCATCTGTCTCGTCTGATGATAATGCTGAAAACAAAACTGGTTAGGTTTTAAGTAATAATAAAAATATGTGTGAGTGTTGGACACTCATCTGTCTCGTCTGATGATAATGCTGAAAACAAAAAGTTATGTTTTTGAATGTGAAATTGCCGTTCAACCAGAGCCACGCAAAAAGCTGTCTCTAGGAACGCACAAATACATACAAACAGACGAAAAGCTGCAAGCAGATGTCTGAAAATAGTAATTCGTTCTAGAATGTTGTAACTTGTAAGCATTCTTCTTTCTTTCCTCGTTTGTAAGACGAGGGGTCTATCACAATGAATGAAAGCTGTAATTTGCAATCAAGTGGTATCGTTTGTAAGACGATAAATCCATCACAAAATCTCTCTCAGCGGTTGTCTTGTATTTGAACAACAAACCTTTCTCAATTAAATAAAATAATCGCTTACCCTTTAGAGGTTTTACTCTACCAGACATATTCATTTGCAGCGACTTCTGCTGCCGCTCTCATGTGAAAACAACACATTTTCTTTCACCTTGTATTTATTACTACTTTAATAATACAAAAGGAAAAACACTTCTCACAAAGCCACGGCTTTTCGGACAAAAGGATTACCCAGTCTATCACGATATCTATCCCGTCCGATTCGCTAATCTATCCGTTCTCAACGTGGACCAAATGTTTCGATGCCCAGCTCAATCGTGCAAAATAATATTCCGTCCTTTTAAATGAAAGACACTTTTTATAGTGGGAAAATAGTTTAAAAAAACCCACTTTTATCACATTTTATTTAAGTAAAATTAACGCTTCACATTCAGACGATCTATCTCGTTTCGCTTCTTAACCAATACCAAAAATACCTTATAGCTTTTAAAGAAACCTACTTATTTTAGAATAAAAACGAACTTTCTTGCAACGGAGTTGCCAAACTCATAAAGATACTTAGTACTTAGCATAAAAATAGTATAAATATAAATAAATCATCGAAAGGCAATGCCGGAATGGTAATGCCATTCGATACACTTAGTTCAAGAAGAATGCAATAGTCAAACAAATGCAAAAGAGAAGTATTTAACGAAAATTGGTATTAAATAAATTATTTCAATTCTTAGAAAAAATCCTTGAATTTCGAAAGAACATTTTCAATAATTTTTAAAATAGTGGCGTCATGGAGCTCAGGCTTTAAAAAGGAGTCGAAAGAACTCAATGGAATCTCAAAGGCGACCCTGCTCTACAGATCTAAGGCAAAAGAGCAAGCGTGTCGGTACGTTTGCGTTTGTATACTAAAATGCTTATGCGTGCTTGACAACCTTTTGTCATAAATAAAGTCTGAAAGAAGGTTGTGATTAAGTTCAATAGTCACAAAATTCGTCAAAATACCTATACCATACCAACTACTGTATACCAAAACTTGTGCTGGAAAGATATTTTCATCACATTCTTTCGTAGGTTAATTTTTTGAAGTTTCACCACGACCGAGTGTGAATTACACACACAAATAATTTTTTTTTGACCATACCCTCTAATAAGAGCAACAAAAGTTAAGCAGAGCATCTTCTGTAGACAGACTTGACCTTAATCCAAACTGCGGAGGAATAAAGGAGCTTATATGCAGAATCCAAGTTTTACTAATTTTTTCAAAAACCTTTGAAATTAAATGCAATAAAGAAATAGGTCTGTAATTACTTACGTCTTTTTTGTTGCCTTTTTTAAAAATCGGTATAACAAAATTAGACTTTAGTTCATCGGGTAAAATTCCTGATAAGACAAATAGTTATTACTCGAGCCATTATCTTCTATGTATAACGCGGTTTTTTTCAACAAAATATTTTAGGTACCATCAATATCAACAGAGTTTGAGTTTTTGAGTGAACTTATTATACCCTATTCCATAGAATGGATATATTGTATTTGGTGTGGAGTTTGTAACATAGAGAAATAAAACCGTTAGGTATAGAAAAGTATACATATTCTGACTCAGAATCAAAAGCCTAGTCCGTCCGTCCGTCCGTCCGTCCGTCCGTCCGTCCGTCCGTATGTATACTCTCTAGAGGTCGCAATTTTTGAGCTAGAAAGCTGAAATTTGGTATATATAACCTTTGGTTCAAGAGTAAGGCTAAGTTCTTGAACCGGTAAAATCCGCCTACAAACACGCCCACAATCGCTATTTTTGATGAACAACCTCAATTTGGTAAAATTAAATTATGTTTTTTGTACAGTTACGATAAAAGCATAACGCTAAAATTTTGCAAACATAAGCTTTAGGTAAACCTTTTTCCAATCAAATAAAAATATTTCAGTTTGCGCGTGGCTGACGCCCATTTTTCATACAAAACCATCAATATGGTTTTTATAAAATAACAATTGTTATATTAAAGCGAAAAACATTAAATTTTGTGGGTATTACTGGCACAAAAACATCTTGTGTATGAAATCAAAAAAATTGATTTTGGGCGTGGCTGACGCCCACTTTGCATAAGAAACTATAAAAAAATTGTTTTTGTAAATAAACGGTATTTATAATGAATCCGCAAGTCAAAATTTTGCGTCTCTTAAGTGAAACTAAACAGTTTGTGTATGAAAAGAAATGTTTGAATTTTGGGCGTGGCTTACGCCCACTTTTCATGAAAGAACGAAAAACGTAGTCTCAAAAATTTAAGATACCTCCAATATTCAATTAAAAACTTTTCTTTCGGTTCGTTATTTGAAAAATATATCTCTACATTTTATTGTGTAAATTTTTTTAATACGCCCACTTTTAAAGGCGTGATTTTGATAAAATACCTTTGTTCAGGTAAGATCGTTTAAAAACTACTCGATTCAGCTGTAGTTTTACACATATGCCTAAATACTGATCAAAGCTCATTTAGTGCTTCAAGTTTTTAAGACACGCCCACTTTTAAGGGGCGTTTCCGTCAAAAGTCGTATAATGCATTAATTTTTTAAAGTTTCTTAACAACTATCGGTCGCAGTTTTGAAGTAAAAAGGATGAACACTTAGATTTATATTCCTTGGTTACGTAGCAGAGTGTGGTCCAAGAATTGTTAAAAACACCCATAATCGCTATTTCCATTCCAAATCTAATTTAAAAAAAAATTAAGTTTTGTCTTGTTTTGTTCAAATCGATCTGCAAGAAAAAAAAATTGAATGTCACTGAGCTCATAACAATTGCCTTGACAATAAAACGTTTTAACTTTGGGCGTGGCGCACGCCTTTTTTTATTGCGCCAGCATTAATTGAACATCACACCGCACAAAATTAATGTTATTGAATTTTTTTCTGTCTGCTTAAGAAGAATTTTGTTTCTGAAACATCGGCTGTTTGCGGGAGGCGGACGCATACACACACAAAAATATGGGGAATAGGGTATCCAACAGTACGTTGCAAACGTAATGTAGCTCTCGCTTATGTTTTTATACCCTATTCCATAGAATGGGTATATTGTATTTGGTGTGGAGTTTGTAACAAAGAGAAATAATACCGTTAGGTATAGAAAAGTATATATATTCTGACTCAGAATCAAAAGCCAAGTCGATTTAGCCATGTCCGTCCGTCCGTCCGTCCGTCCGTCCGTCCGTCCGTATGTATACTCTCTAGAGGTCGCAATTTTTGAGCTAGAAAGCTGAAATTTGGTATGTATAATCTTTGGTTCAAGAGTAAGGCTAAGTTCTTGAACCGGTAAAATCCGCCCACAAACACGCCCACAATCGCCATTTTTGTTGAACAACCTCAATTTAATAAAATTAAATTATGTTTTTTTGTACAGTTACGATAAAAGCATAACGCTAAAATTTTGAACACGTAAGCTATAGGTAAACTTTCTTCCAAACAAATAAAAATATTTCAGTTTGGGCGTGGCTTACGCCTATTTTTCATACAAAACCATCAATATTATTTTTATAAAATAACAATTGTTATATTAAAGCGAAAAACATTAAATTTTGTGGGTCTTACAAGCACATAAACATCTTGTGTATGAAATCAAAAAAATTTAATTTGGGCGTGGCTGACGCCCACTTTTCATTAGAAACTATAAAAAAATTGTTTTTGTAAATGAACGGTATTTATAATTAATCCGCAAGCCAAAATTTTACGTCTCTTAATAGAAACGAAAAGGTTTGTTTATGAAAAGAAATTTTTAAATTTTGGGCGTGGCTTACGCCTACTTTTCATGAAAGAACGAAAAACGTAGCCTTAAGAATTTAAGGCACTTCCAATGTTTAATTTAAACCTTTTTCCTTCCCTTCGTTATTTGAGAAATATATCTCTACATTTTCTTTTGTAAATTTTTTCAATACGCCCACTTTTAAAGGCGTGATTTTGGTTAAATACCTTTGTTCAGGTAAGATTGTTTAAAAACTTCTCGATTCAGCTGTAGTCTTACACATATGCCTAAATACTGACAAAAGTGCAGTTAGTGCATCAAATTTTTAAGACACGCCCACTTTTAAGGGGCGTTTCCGTCAAAAGTCGTATAGTGCATTAATTTTTTTAACGTTTTTTAACTATCGGTCGCAGTTTTGAAGTAAACAGATGAACACTTGGATTTATATTCCTTGGTTACGTAGCAGAGTGTGGTCCAATAATTGTTAAAAACACCCATAATCGCTATTTCCATTCCAAATCTAATTTTTAAAAATTTAAGTTTTGTCTTGTTTTGTTCAAATCGATCTGCAAGAATAAAATTGAATGTCACTGAGCTCATAACAATTGCCTTGGCAATAAAACGTTTTAACTTTGGGCGTGGCGCACTCCCTTTTTTATTGCGCCAGCACTAATTGAACATCACACCGCATAAAATTAATGTTATTGAATTTTTTTCTGTCTCCTAAAGAAGAATTTTGTTTCTGAAACATCAGCTGTTTGCGGGAGGCAGACGCATGCACATACAAAAATATGGGGAATAGGGTATCCAACAGTTCGTTGCAAACGTACTGTAGCTCTCGCTTATGTTTTAATCTGTGTTATGCCGAGTACACTACATGATGTCGATTACACGATTGTTTAGTTACATGTAAACAATTCAGCATAGACAATCGGTAATTGTCTACAATCTACATAGTTTTATCAACAATAAAGACAATGTAGACAATTTACTATTTTGTATTTATTTAATTGTATTTCCTATGCCTGGAAATTTCTTAAAATAATATTTAAATTTTTAATTTTAGGTGAATGGGCGATTTCGTCGGTCCGCCATCGGTGTTAAACATAGTGACCTAAATCACTAGAAAAGTCTCGATGCGTGTAGTAATTTTTTTATGGGCACATCTCTGTATCTCGTGCAGGAAAAGTTATATAGATAGAAGTTACCTTTATAAGAAAAATGTTTCTCTTGAAAGTTTTCAGCTATATTAAGCAAATCTTTTGTTGAACACAGTGCAAATAGCTCAACATTAACTGTTTGCCTAAAATAAAGCCCAACTCAGCAAACACTTTATTATTTATATAAGGCGTTCTAAACCGTACCGCCAACTAACTCGCACGTCTTTTTTTGAAATTGGGAATTCGCCTTTTTTCCGCTAAGTTCTTACCATTTTAAGAAACTTAATTTTCGTTTGCTTTAAATAGGCAAGTTTGTAAAATAAAAATAAAAAAAATAAAAAATAAAATTAAATAAATTATAAACGAACTAGCTGTCCCGGCAGACGTTTTTCTGCCCTTCCGAGCAGATAGCGATGATAGATATAAACATTTAGAATATTAAGCGATAAGTTTGACTTCTTAATTACATATATTTATAACGTCAAATTAGTTTGTCTAAAATATGAGAAAATGGATGTTTTTTTTTTAATTTATTTTATTTCTTCTTCTTTTTATTTTACTATCGCAGAGCCTTTTCGTAAACTATATTTTTTGTTTTGCCCGAAGTTGTGCTATAAATAAACAGAACTGATGGCTTTCCTACGCGTGAACATGATACATACAATTGTCCGTGGGAGAAGCATGGATATTCAAGGTCGATTCCGCACAATTCCAAAGATTGTCCTTGTGCCTTATTTATTGTCATGGCGAAAGCAAGACGTATTGGAAATTGTAATCGTTTGAAGTTAAAAGGTAACTCTGGCGGAATCATTGGAATACGCGGAATCAATACATCTTCACCTTTAAATTTTTCTTTTAAAATCGTTGCTTCAATAAGATTATTCATGACATTTTTGACTGCTAATCTTGTTCCGTTGCACAATCGAGTTGGATTTATATTCCGAAGAAGAATAATTGGTGCACCACCTTTCAAATTTAAAGGAAGAGGCGGCAGTCCAGGCAAATCCAAGGAATTCAGAAATTCCGTTGGATAATTGACAGCGTCATCTTGATTTGTGTATCCGTACCGTACTGTATCTACTGATTGATACGTCACAATCTCACCAGGTATATCACTTAAAATATCTGCATTCAATTGACCGACGTCCTGATTTTTGGCTGCCAGTATTGCTCTTTCACCTAAAAAAATTATGATTTCGATAGTTTTGCGCAATGTTTGGAAAAAAACTTGAAAGCAATTGTTGTTTTGTTTGTACGAAATTACAAAAATTATCTGGCAAATCTGATTAATCCAGTAGTAGCATCAATTGGAATTTGTCCATTTCCTATCGACAGTACTTGTCTAGAAAATTAGTCAGCCGATGTTTCATTTAGTAATTGTACTCTTACATTTGTTGTTAAAGTGAGTGTTTGTACATATCTCCATAAACTGGATGACTTCAAACATGCCTTCAATTCATCTGCTGGAGTTGAACGGGGAATCACTGGAAGCGTTTGACGGAAATCACCAGCCAACAATATAAGAGCGCCACCGAATATTTCTTGATTAGTACGTAAATCTTTCAAGGTCCTATCTAAAGCTTCCACCGATCTCTTGTGTGCCATTGTACATTCATCCCATACTATTAATTGGCATTGTTGCAAAACTCTTCCTATTCCTGAATTTTTAGATATGTTACACGTTGGATTTTCATTAATTTGCATATTCAATGGTAATTTAAGTGCAGAGTGCGCTGTACAGCCACAATCCAATAATGTGGCAGCTATTCCAGATGATGCAAGTGCTTAGGCTATATTGTTCTGTGATCTTACAGTCGCTAATAGCAAGCTTGAATTATTGTATCATATGCATTTTTGACGTGATAACGTCTAATAAATCGGTTTGGAATATATGGGCAGCACGCACAGAAAAATTTCACAGTCACACTGACGTTACCTAACTGCTTTGATAGCCTAGAAAGTCGTTAAAGTGGGAGTGGAGGGTGTTGGGTGGTTGGTTGGTTGTGGTGGGAGTGTTTGTTGGGCAGGCGGGGGTGGTGGGGGGGTATTGGTAGTGTCGGGAAGAGGAAAAATTATCAAAAATGGTGGGTGGTTGTAGCTGGTTTTGGTGGTGAGACAAAAATTGTCAAAACTAATGGGTGGTTCCTTGGTGGGATGGGTGTTTGGAGTTGGGGGTATTTGGTATGATTGGGGGAGGGGGGGAGGGGGGAGGGGTGAATTGGCAAATATGGTGGGCAGTTGCAGGTGGTTTGATTGGTTGGCAGTTTTGGTGGTGGCGATTGTTGATTTGATGGGGTGCGATGAAAAAGTTGTCAAAAATGGTGGGTGAGTGGAAGGTGGTGGCAGGTGGGGTAGGTGGTTGGATTTGGGGGATTTGGTGTTGGGATGGGGTTGAGGAAAAAATTGTCAAAAATGGTTGGTGGTTGGTTGGTGGCTGTAGGTGTGATGGGTGGTTGGCGGGGTTGGGTGAGTGGCAAGTTGTTGTAGGTGTATGGTCTGTGAGTAGCAGGTGGTTGTAGATGGAGTAAGTGGTTGGATTTGGTGCATGGGAGGATTGTCAAAAAATTTGGGTGGTTGGTTGTTGCTGTAGTTGGGATGGGTGGTTGGTGTTGGAAGATTTGGAAGGGGGTGAGGCAAAATTTTCAAAATTAATTTGTGGTTGGTTGGTGGTTTTAGGTGGGGTGGGTGGTTTTTGATGGTTAGTAAGATGGGATTTATTGTGTGAAAAAAAGGTGGGTGAGTGGCAAGCGGTTGTAAGTGGAGTGGGTGGTTGGATTTGGGGGAATTTGGTGTGGTGAAGGAAATGTCAAAAATAGTTGGGGTAGTTCGTTGCTGGTGGTGGTTGGCGGGGAGGGGGGTATTTAGTGTGGGGGGGGGCGGCAAGGACAAAATTGTCGAAAATGGTAGGTGGGTAGGTTGGATTTGAGGCAGGATTTGGTGTTTGGGAAGGGATTTTCAAAAATAGTGGGTTGTTGGTTGGTGGTGGTAAGGAAGGGAGATTTATTGTGTTGGGGTGGGAAGAAAAAATTGTCAAAAACTGTCAAAAATGGTGGGCTGTTGGTTGTATCGTGGGGTGGGAGGCCAATGTTTGAGGAGAAGGTGTGAGAAAACAAAATCAAAAATGGTGGTTGGTTGTAGGTGGGGTTTGTGGTTGGTGGTTGTAGGGATACTACCTTCATATGAACTGTTTTGTGAACCGGTTATCACGTAAAACTATCGTCCGTAAACCGACTTTACAGACAACCAATTTTTTTGTTCTCGATTCAATTTAGGCAGATTAAAATTTATAAATGTGTTCATTTCATTTATATCATATTGTTGTTCACCTTGCATATCTTGATTGATTGCGTCAGGTATTTGTCGATTAGGAGCAGGCAAGCCTAATTGTGACAATGTTTTATTTGCGATTGCTAAGCACATATCTTCAATTATAACTAATGCCTCATTATACATCTCCAGCGTAGTGAATAATTCCGGATTTCTAGAAATACGACGAATTCTATTCAAGATATCTTCATTCATAGATTTGATGGAAAACATGTTGCGATAATTGTTGAAAATAAGGTCCTTATTTGATGCGGTAAACCTTGGAGGATGCATCGATAAGTGTGGCATCCCAATGATTATCATTTTCTTCACATGCTTGACGATAAGTGTGGCAAAGACGCCCATTCACTCTTTTCAAACTCAAAAAAGATATAGGTAAAGTAACATTAATCAATAAAAGACGCAAATAAAAACATTCATGTTGGCTGGGATGCACTGTATAAAGTCGTCCTATTGCATCACTTGCAAAAACATCAGGATAACCTTCAACAGGGGTTCCTTTTTTTCGTTTTTCCCATGTCTTTGAACTTGCATTCCACGTGTAATATGTTGGTACTTGAGAATAAAGCAGCGTTTTAGCAAATTGATCTCTTTCACATAATTTAAAAAACGAAATTAATGTGGTTGATGGCGGTTGATCTGCAATCTGCTGTGCATTATCAACAGTAAAATACACACGCTGTCCATTTTCCAAATGGACTGCTAGATGAATAACAACTGGACTGCGGTCATGAATTGGAAAAGACAAAATTTCCCAAAGTGCTTCGGTACTACTAATGTACCTACCCATTTGATATTGAGTAATTTCGTCATTTTTCTTCTCCGAAACTCCAAAAACAGCCATGTCACACCCTTTATTTACATAATTACAAATGTATTTAATGGACTTGACCTAATTACATTATTCTACATTGATATGAGCTTTGTACGCTTTTGATAGCACTGGCGAATATGGAACTACCCATCTATTATCTACTTCAATATCCTGATGATTCACTTGTAGAATTATTGATTTGCCATTATCCTGTATTGAACAACGACGATATAGTGGGTATCCATCATTTCCAGTACTTGTTTCAGAAATTAGTGCTCTAGGGTATCGTTTTGTACATTTGCCATCTTGCATGCATGACGAATTGACATTTATCACACCACACGGGCCATGAATCATATTCTTTGTGACAACATGAAATAAATCTGGATCGGTTGTCTGATCCGGAATCTCAGCTGAGATTATATCATCAACTTGATCGCTTGTAATTTTGTCCACTAATCATATTAAAATATGCGCGTGAGGCAAGCCTCTCTTTTGCCACTCAACAGAATACATCCAGCACCGCACTTCTCCGTACACTTTATGTTTTACAATGAAATTGATTAGAGACTTGAGTTTTTGTCGAAATATTCTGGCAGTGATGTTAGAAGATTGTCCGGGATACAAATATTTTGTAATTTCTTCCCATTTCGGATTGCATGTAAATGTTATAAAGAAATCGGGCCGACCATAACAGCGAACATAACACATGGCATCTTGCGCATACTCATGCATATGACGGGGGCTCCCTGTGTAAGTTGCTGGTAAAATTACCATTTGTCCAACATTAATTACATTTCTGTCAATAATGATCGCATCTCGTAGATGGATATACTCTTCTGAGTGCAACTTCCTTTGATTGAATCGAATAAAATTCAAACGCTGTTTCTATTTTTGCGTACATGTCTACGACATATTGATGGAATAGTTTTCTGCATTTCAAAATATGATTTTCCTGATTTTGTCGTATCATAAGTTTATATGCGTAATAATTCATGGCACTTACGTTTTTATTTGCTTCAAAATCTGAAAAAAGCAAAACAGTGGTATAATGTTAAAAAATGACAAATAAAATAAATTAAACATCATAAATCTAATATGCGCTTTTGACAAAAACTCACGTGGATTTTTTGGATCTACCATTTTTATATTGATCGAGTATCCATCTGCACCATGACAAAATAAAATCGGATACTGTAACGCGTTATAACAACGATGCGTTTCACACACACGTTGTAATTGATTATTTCTTTGACGCAATACAATGTCACAATAGCAACTTCATTATTAAGTGGTTCATTAAATCTTCGTTCGTGTTCACCGATTGGTCTTCTATCAGCTCTAATAACAATTTTATGATCATCAGATTGTATTTGTTCAAGTGCTGTCTTAAACGTTTTAACTTATTCATTATGTTCATGAAATAGTGATTGCAATTCTTGATTTATCATTCTTCTTGCACTTACAAAGAATGCGCAACGTTTATCCACTTCATTTTCATTATTTCCAAGGAAATAAATTTGCAAAAATTGATGGTTTGCATCTGAGATGGGCAATAATGAACCTATTTTATGATAAACTTGCCCTTGTATCTATAATGTAGATGGAAAGTATTCATAAGATGAGCTTGAAATTTTGCTTCCTCTTTCAAGTGTTTCTTTTGAAATGTCTGATGCCGAAATTACCTTAAATGTCATCATAAAATTATCTCTTATTATATTAGTAGCTCCAAAAGATGTCATCTGGAAGCATGAATGGTACATTTGAATTTTATTCAAAAAATGTTTTGATTCAGGTGTTGTGCCAGAAAGTAATGATGCTAATGGTTCAGGTTGATATTGTAATTCTGGTAATCGAATTTTCCCAGAAGCACAACACATTCCAGGAGTTTCTGTTTCAAATTTTAATGCATTACAATACTGACATAATTTGTTCATTTCGCCAATAACCACAAATTTATGCAAACTATAATCAATGGCGTTATTGTATCGAAATCCAGCTCCATTTAAAGCAAAATGTACATTGATTCGTGTTTGAACTGAACGTGATCTTGCTAAACGTTCCCTTTGAATGTGATTTCTATTTTCTCGCTCTTCTTGTGATTGATTTTGCCTTTGATTTGATCTGTTTTGCGTTCTTAGCGACCGATGACCAATATCACTTCTTCTTTGTCTTGGCATTTTTAACACAAACTCGACTAAAACAATGAAAAAATTATGTGTAAGAAATAAATGTATCTTATCTTAAATCTTGAAAACAAACTTACCAATATATTAAAAAAAAAATAATCCAGTTTTAATCAACGTTTATGCGTTAAATGCTGTTTTTGAATTTAAAATAAAGTTTCAACAATGACTGATAGATATTTTAAATAAATGATTTTTGAGTTTTGCTGGTGTTTTTTTTTCGTCTTATTTGTTTGGCTTTAAATTTATCACAATATGTTAAGAAATTTCGCGCGAGCATTACGTCAGAGAGTTAAAGTCTGCAGGATCACTGCTTCTTCAAAATTACTGCATCTATGTAATCTATATACATATATATCATTCGCACACTTTCAAACATTTTGTTTACTTTTAAAACTTAAAGAAATACCATTTGTTTATGTATATGTATGTTTATTTTAAAACCAACATAAGAAAAGTGCTTATACGCCATACACCCAAAAATCATGATTTTCATATCTTAAGAAACTCTAATGACCCCCTAACTGTAAACGCGCATACAATTGCAATCATGGAAAAAAATAGAAAAACAACCATCATAATTGATTTATTATTAAATATTATTAAACAACATCATCGCTTGGACACAAATCCAATCATGCAACATCTATTGGGCAACCAAAAAAACTCTTCCAGGTTCCCATAAACCATTACTCAAAATATAGCGACCAGTCTTCACCATGACCCATAAGTATTATACATATGTACATATATGTATGTATGTACATACATACATAACGTCACGACTACATTTTTTTCGAAAATCAAAGGAGTATTGGCAGTTGCAGTTTTTGGCGCTCGCAGCCATTTACAAAATAAGTCTCAAATTAACGTTTTTATATCTGGAATGATTTTTTCTTTGGACAGAATACTAATTGAAATTGTATGAAGCATTCAAAAAGAAAAAGAAGTTTACTGGCTGGCAGTCATAAAACTTTTAGAAAGTAATAGTATAACTAATTCAAATCAATAAATAACAATATCGTTCTTGGCCACCTACGCCCACGATCCATGCCAAATTGCCTATTCTCCTTTCTTGCATAATTCACAATAATGTTTTTGTGTATTTGTATACACCGCGCGAAACCAAAAAAAAATAGCAAAAGCAACAACAAATGTTTATGTTTTTGACTTCAAAACTAAAAACAAAAATCCAATATTTTAAAATTCTGACGATGACTGATTTATATTTCAAATAAATCATTTTTGGGTTTCGCCAAGTTGCTTTAAGTTTATTTTTCACGCACGCACAACACACACATACCGATTTCAACCAAACTTCACCGAATTCGTATATAGACCAATACCAAAGATGTGTGAAAGTTTGGCTGAAATTGGTAGACGGGTTAAGGCGTGAATCGGCGACTAACAAAATATAGTTTACTTTTTATGTATATATGTAGATTTGTTCAAAAATCGCGAAGTGAATATACATTATATATATATACTTATTACTTGTATAATAGTGTGAAAAGTGTTATAAACGGAAGAATTATTCGTACGCGAGTGCTCAAAACAACAAAATTCATCAAAAGACATTAAAGTTAAAAATAAAGTGAACCACCACCAACCAGTTACCCAGAGACAGAATCATCGAAGCCCTAGGACTCCAGCCACCAACTCCAATGCCAAAGTCTACTTACGATGACAAAAGGAAAGTGACGTCACAAGAAGACGATAACTCAGACAGAAAGTTATTACAAAAATTGAAAGTGCATTAAGCAGCATAACCTTTTGTTGTAAAACTTATTACGATTTTATTGGTTTTTGTTTTTTTTATCAATTCACAACTGCACACTTTCTGTATCTGTATCTGTATCGTAGCTCAATGGACTGTATAACCATCTCCGATAATTAATATGTCAAAAGAAAAAAAACACGATAATTTATAGTGGAAAAAATTTTATAAAAAAAATTGGTTGTCTGTAAAGTCGGTTTACGGACGATAGTTTTACGTGATAACCGGTTCACAAAACAGTTCATATGTAGGTAGTATCCCTACAACCACTAACCACAAACCCCACCTACAACCAACCACCATTTTTGATTTTTTTTTCTCACACCTTCTCCTCAAACATTGGCCTCCCACCCCACGATACAACCAACACCCCACCATTTTTGACAGTTTTTGACAATTTTTGCTTCCCACCCCAACGCAATAAATCTCCCTTCCTTACCACCACCAACCAACCACCCACTATTTTTGAAAATCCCCTCCCAAACACAAAATCCTGCCTCAAATCCAACCTACTCACCTACCATTTTTGACAATTTTTTCCTTGCCCCCCCACACACTAAATACCCCCCCCCCCCAACCACCACCAGCAACGACCTACCCCAACTATTTTTGACATTTCCTTCACCACACCAAATTCCCCCAAATCCAACCACCCACTCCACTTACAACCGCTTGCCACTCACCCACCTTTTTTTCACACAATAAATCCCATCTTACTAACCATCAAAAACCACCCACCCCACCTAAAACCACCAACCAACCACAAATTAATTTTGAAAATTTTGCCTCACCCCCTTCCAAATCTTCCAACACCAACCACCCATCCCAACTACAGCCAACAACCAACCACCCAAATTTTTTGACAATTCCCCCATGCACCAAATTCAACCACTTACTCCATCTACAACCACCTGCTACTCACAGACCATTTTTGACAATTCCCCCCCCCCACCCCCCAGTACAATTGCCTTTGACAATTCCCTCCACTTCACCCTCCCCCCAAATCCGACCACCCATTACACCTACAACAACTTGCCACTCACCCAACCCCGCAAACCACCCATCACACCTACAGCCACCAACCAACCACCAACAATTTTTGACAATTTTTTCCTCAACCCCATCCCAACACCAAATCCCCCAAATATAACCACCTACCCCACCTGCCACCACCTTCCACTCACCCACCATTTTTGACAACTTTTTCATCGCACCCCATCAAATCAACAATCGCCACCACCAAAACTGCCAACCAATCAAACCACCTGCAACCGCCAACCAACCACCCACCATATTTGCCAATTCACCCCTCCCCCCCTCCCCCAATCATACCAAATACCCCCAACTCCAAACACCCATCCCACCAAGGAACCACCCATTAGTTTTGACAATTTTTGTCTCACCACCAAAACCAGCTACAACCACCCACCATTTTTGATAATTTTTCCTCTTCCCGACACTACCAATACCCCCCCACCACCCCCGCCTGCCCAACAAACACTCCCACCACAACCAACCAACCATCCAACACCCTCCACTACCACTTTAACGACTTTCTAGGCTATCAAAGCAGTTAGGTAACGTCAGTGTGACTGTGACTGTGACATTTTTCTGTGCGTGCTGCCCATATATTCCAAACCGATTTATTAGACGTTATCACGTCAAAAACCACATAGCTCATTTATTCCTTCTCAGTTCAAAATCCTTCTTAAGACTAACTCTCATTCGTGCTTGTTCACAGAACAAGAACTCTTTCGTTAAATTCTTACGTAAAGTTTTATTTACGTTTAATTGTATCTTCGCTATATAACCTTTCACACCTGCCCCTTCTGGCTATAAATCTTTCGAAACAAGCAATGAACGCCACTGACTTCAGATTTGATACCAAATCTATATGCACTGCACTAGTTTTTAGGCTAACAAAGATGGAAACCCAACATTTCTGTCTTATTATTTGCTCACCTGCTCTGTCGATCATCTTTATTTCGAATGGACCTGCATAGTCTAGCCGTGTGTAGAAAAGCCTTCCCCGCTGTTACTTTCTCTGATGGCAAATCAGCCATCAATTGCGTCTCAAAAAGTTGATTATACCGCACGCGAACCAAACACTTATGTAAGTAATTCCTCAGCTGACTTTGGAGCTTCGGAATTCAGTGATTTCCTTCGCAATATACTTTTCCTGCTCTTTTCGCAACAGATGACCGATTGATTTCATCCTCTCTTCGGAGGATGGTTAGCCAAGTACCTACTACTGTATCTCCTGCACTCTCACCTGCTCTTTTTCTTCTTTTCACTTGACGTACAGAACGTCTCCGTCTCTTTCCATCTATCTCTTCATCTTATTTTCGTTGCTTAATCTTTGCTTTGGTTGCGTTGATAAAGCGAATTACATAGCTGATTACATTAATCGCCTTCTCTAATGTAGACGTGTATTCAATCAATGGAATACTCCTCCAGCACTTCACATAAATAGATAAGGGCTCTGTAAATTTTGTTATCACAAAAACCTTCATCTCATCCCTCCCCACATCTGAAAGATTTGGCACACACTCTTCAGATGACCAGCTCGACCGAGGTTTTGCCAACCATTCCGGCCCATAGGTTAGGTTAGGTTAAAGTGGCTGTTGGCTGAAAAGACCACCACACTTAGTCCATAAGAGGACTGTTGTGATACCACGAGTTTGGGGTGTTTCCCCCTAGTAACTCAGAACCAGTTTGTGCTTCTAATGAATTTTAAAAGAGAGTTAGTGTCCACGTTAGACAGATCACTACTATCGTTGAAGAAGTATGCTCCCAGATGGAGTTTCCTTTTGTGAGCTAGTTCAGGGCATGTACAAGGAAGATGGGCAATTGTCTCTTCCTCCTCTTCGTCCATACAACTTCTGCAAAAGTCGTTTGCGAACACGCTAAGTCTTATGGCGTGTCTACCTATGAGGCAGTGTCCTGTAATGACACCTATAATGGAGCTAATGTGCCGTCTGCTCAGAGAGATCAAAGTCTTAGAGCAATTTGAATCCAGCTTTGGCCAAATCCGTTTTGTCGCTAGACATGTGTTGCCACTTGTCCACCTAAGATTAGTTCTATCCATAGCTTCTTGCCTTAGCAAAAGTTTACATGTAGCGATGCGAATACCCAGGTAACTGTGTTCAGTTAATATAGGTAGTGTTGTTCCTTTTTTGGCAAGTTCGTCGGCCTTACAGTTCCCTGGAATATATCTGTGCCCTGGCACCCAGCAGAGGTGAATGTTAAACTGTTCCGTCATCTCTCTAAGAGATGATCGACAGTCGAGAGCTGTTTTAGAGTTATAGGAGATGGAATCCAGGGACCTCAGCGTGGCTTGACTATCAGAGAAAATGATGATATCCTTAGAAGATATCACGTTTTCTTTAAGCCAAGATAAAACCTCCTTAATTGCCATTAGTTCCGCCTGGAACACGCTACAATGGTTTGGTAGACGGAATGAGATACTAAGATTTAGTCTATTAGAGTATACACCTCCCCCCACCCCATCATTTGTTTTCGACCCATCGGTAAAAAACTGAATTTGATCGTCGTCCTGGAAGGCATTTTCCTCCCAGAGTGATCTAGAGGATATGCTTACCTGGAAGTTTTTATCAAAATGAAGTTGGGATGTGGAGTAGTCTATGTTACTTTGGGGGATACTGAAGGTGTTCAGTATGTTAGCATGGCCATAATTATTATTTTTCCATATAGAGATCGCCTTCAGGCGAATTGCTGAGCAAGCAGCGATTTGCTTGCTGAAAATATCTAGGGGTAGCAGGTTGAATAGTATTTCTAGCGCTGCAGAGGGAGTAGTGCGCAGCGCACCGCCTATACACAGGCAGGTGGTACGTTGGACTTTACTGAGCTTAGCACTATTTGACGCTGTGTCTAGGGCAGGCCACCAGACGACCACCCCGTAAGTGAGAATCGGTCTTATCACCGATGTGTAGAGCCAATGCATAACATGGGGCTCTAAACCCCATTTATTGCTGATGGCTTTTTTGCAAGAGAAAAGGGCTACTGTAGCTTTCCTTACTCTTTCTTGTATATTGGGTTTCCAGCTTAATTTCTTGTCCAAAATAAGACCCAAGTATTTTGCTTCGTCAGAGAATATAAGACTTATACCATTAATAGATGGAAGGTCGACGTGTGGAATTTTATATTTCCTTGAAAAGAGAACAAGTTCAGTTTTGTGGGGGTTAACACCTAGTCCACAACGACTTGCCCAATTTGTGAGCTTATTGAGTGCAGATTGAAGAAGTTCACATAAGGTGCTGAGATGCTTTCCTGAAACGGCTATTGCAATATCATCCGCATAGGCAATCACATTGAATCCCCCCTCTTCCAGTATTATTAACAGTTCATTTACCACTAAATTCCAAAGGAGTGGAGATAGGACACCACCTTGTGGCGTACCTCTACTAACAGATCGTCTTGCGGATGTTACACCCAGTTTTGAGTTGATCACCCTACTTATCAGCATTTGGTCGATCAGTTTACCAAGTGAGCCATCTACCTTCAGACCTGAGAGTGCATTAGCGATTGCAGATGTGTCGACGTTGTTAAAAGCGCCTTTTATATCGAGGAAAGCCACCATTGTGTATTCCTTGTGATGGAGGGAGTATTCGATAGTGCGGACAAGTGAATGTAGCGCAGTTTCTACCGATTTCCCTTTGCAGTAAGCATGTTGAGACATCGACAAAAGTTTAGTATCAATGTTATTGCGTTACGGTTAAGGTTTTCAAAAGGAATGATGATAGGCTTATGGGTCTTAGATCTTTAGGGTTGACTTGGGAGCTTTTTCCCGCTTTTGGTATGAACACTACTTTAACTTCCCTCCATGACCGGGGAATGTAAACCAGTTCCAAACAGCTTCTCATAATATTTTCCAACACAGGCAGAATAATATCTGCAGACTTCTGTAGTTCAGCGGGTATTATGCCATCTGGCCCAGCAGACTTGTAAGGCTCAAAGCTGTTCAGTGATCAAAGCAGTTTGTCCCTGTTGATCAGACCTTCAGAGATATTTTAAATATTTAACCTATTAGAGTGAATATTACTGATATCAGAGGAACAACCAGGAAAGTGGGTATCTAGTAGTAAATTGAGCGATTCCTCGCTTGATGTCGTCCAGGAGCCATAAGGTTTTTTCATAAGACTTGGTACTACTGGGTTTGTTGAGAGAACTTTCCTAAGCCTTGATGCTTCAGAGACATTTTCGATTTTACCACAAAAATTTCTCCAAGACATTCTTTTAGATTTCCTAAGTTCTTTTTTGTATTTTTGAAGGGACTTCTTGTATGATTCCCAGTCCGATTCATTTCTTGAGCTTTTGGCTTTGTTAAACAGTTTACGACTGTTTCTCCTAAGCGGTTCTAGTTCTGTATTCCACCAGTAAGGCTTCTTCTTGCCTCTTGGTGTTATGAGAGGACAAGAGGTTGCCAGAGCATTGTTGAGGGCCAATGTAAGATCATCAACCTTCTTGTCAAGCTCCTGGGTATTACATGGGGGTATTGAGAGATTACAATCTATCAGGTTTTTGAGTGTATCTCTGTACTTTAGCCAGTTAGTTTTCCTGTGATTTCTGAAAGCTACCTGGCAAGGGGGTTCATCTTCTAATTTGAATTGGATGTAACGGTGATCAGAGAACGAATGGTCTGGTGACACCCTCCAATCCTTGATACTTGAATAGATAAAATCGGAGACAAGAGTAATATCAAGTACCTCTCGTCTGATTTTAGGAACAAACGTAGGTTCGTTGCCTTTATTGCTTACAATAAGGTTAGTGCTTAAGATGAAATCAAAAAGTAACTCACCTCTACTGTTTATGTCGGAACTGCCCCACACTGTATGATGGGCGTTGACATCACTACCGATGATGAGAGCAGTGTTTGTTGCTTCAGCTTCCTTGACCAGCCTATCTAGGTTATCACCCGGTATAGGAAGGTCGTGGGCAAGATATGCCGATGCCAGCCAGTAATGGTCTTTAGCCGTCTCTAGCCTTACGACAGTCATATCTTGGTTGCTGAAATTAGGGAGTAAAAATACTTTAATGCTACTTTTCACTATAATGCATGACCTCAAGTTACCTATGTCTGATGCATATAGTGTGTATCCCGGAGTCCTGAGTCCACGGACCTGGTTGTTGTGTATCCATGGTTCCTGGATCAGGACTATGTCCTCCCCAGTGTTAGTCAGCCGAAGGAGGAGTGAGGCCGAAGCCTTTTTGGAGTGCTGGAGGTTAATCTGAATCCTCGTCTGAAGATAAACCGAGAAGTTCGTCCTCATTCAGAGAGCCTTTTAGGGAGTCGTACGTCTCTACTATAAACTGTTCGTCAAAGGTAAGAGAAGACAACGTTTTTCCAGTAGAGGATGATGATTCAGAGACATCCGCCTCCTCACCCATGGAAGGAAAGGAGATCCTCACATTATCGGGTGGAGAAGCCGATGCCTCCAACATAGGCTCCTCGTTGTCAGAGAGCGAAGGATATGGAGAAATAATACCTGCCTCTAACTCGTCTTTTTTATAAACCCTTAGGTTTATAGATTCTAACCCATACCTAATCACACCTTGGGTCTTTGCCAAATGGGCAAGAGACTCTTTATTGATGACAATTAGCGCGCATCTATAAAGACCCTTCTGCTCATCCAGCTCTGCGACCTTCCAGTTGTAAGTAGGTATATGCGGGTTGCTTAACCTGATTATTTGGATGATCTCATCCCACGCGGAGGGTTCAGCCTGGATCCAGGTGCGAGTCCTGGGTCTGCTCGGGATATCCTCCTTTGCTACGACTTCAAGATTCGCTCCTGGCCATACTTCTCCAAGACCACCGATCGCAAGCCTATACAGATCACACGATCTCTGGTCCTCGCAGACAGCTAGTTTGACATGCCCCTGGTACCAGCCTCCATCACTAGTGATAGGTGGTGCACCAGGGTTTGCCAGCATCAAACTTAAGAAGCTAGCCGAGAGCTTCATCTTTACTAGCTGCCATCTATCGGACGAGATCGTGCCATCTGGATCGCTCCTGTCAATAACGGCGATGACAATCTTCCCCTTCAAGGCGTCGCTGGAGGATTTTTGCTTAATGAGCCCAGAATGATAGGGAGGGTTGCTTTTGTTCCCCTTTGGTCTTTTGGGAACCGGTGCAGCCTCCTCCATTGACCTCTGCCTTTTGGACGTACAGTCCACAGGCTTTATGTCCTCGGTCAATACCTTCAAGGCCCAGCCTAATTTTTCTTTCTGCTGGACGGTTCTATCACTCTCTGGAATTGCTTCTATGAGTTGTCGAGACCGTTCAGCATTGCGACGGTTTTTGTAGAGGACTTTCGAGGGAGCTATGCTTCACTGTCCTTTCCTAAGAGGAGGATTACCCCCCGGGGTGCTGGAAGCAGAAGGCCCACCAGGTTTGACCTTAGTAGTCCTTCTGCTCTGCAAATCTACGCCCTTCGAAAGAGGTTTAACCCCTGTGAATTTAGGAGTGGTGATGAGACCAGGTGTGTCCTTAGTCCCATTCCCATGCCTAGAGAGATGTTTGCCTACTCTCACCTCACTGCGAATACCGCTTGTAGAGGGGCCATGAGTAGCCACAACCCCTCCACTGCACAATGTTGCAGGAGAACTAACGCCAGACAGCTTTAGCGCCGTACTGTCGACCGGTTTAAAAGGAGAACCGGTCTCATCTGTTTTTGTTTTTATGTTGTTTTGTTTTTTATTGTTGTTTTGATTCATTTTTGGTCCCACGAGTTATGGGGGAAATCAAGTCCATCTGCAACACCCCCTGTATCAGATAAGGCACTTACTCTTCGATTTTGCCTGTTTCAAAGAGGTTCCGTTAGAATACAGCCGGTATACCCCCTGGCTGCAAACCATCCAATGGGCACGCGTCACATGACACCCTGGATTAGGGGGGGAGAAGGAGAGGGAGTGAATTAAGAGGGATTTATGGATGTTGGATAGGAGGGGAGGGAAGGAATGGGTGAGGATGAGGTGAGAACACCCTTTGGTTTTCGGGACTCTTCTAGTGACACAGAGCCCCAAGAATCTTTGACCCTACTTAAGCCTCTACAACTCGACAAGTTCGGTTTTTCGGGTAGAGGATTCCGGCCCATGCAACCACAACTTGTTATCAACCAATGCTGATGGCTTTATTCCTCTACTAAGAATATCAGCGGGTTATCCTTCGTTCCAACATGTCTCCACCTTTTGACTTCGGTGTTTGTTTTTATAGACTAGACTCTATTCGCTACAAACGTTTTTAAATTGCATGGTAATTTAATTATCCAATGCTGCGCTACGAGTGGATCTGTCCAAAAATCATTCTCGATACCTTCCCATTCCATTGTTTTAATGACGTTTACAATTAACCGTCCCAATAGCTCCGCTGCTGCTTGCTCTAAGCACGGTATTGTCACCGTTGTAAGTGGTGCAACCCGTGTTTTTGCTGTGATAAGATCTGCTGTAAGCCTGCCGTCTGTATGTTTATTTCTCAGATAAACCGCTGCTCCATATGCCCTCTCAGAAGCATCCGAGAACTCATGTAGCTCTCTTCGTACTGCTTCTGAAGTACCTATCCATTGTTACGGAGCCAGCAAAACACCTTCAATTAAAGTAGGATGAGAATGGCTCCATTTAAAAAAAAAAAAAATTAAAAAAAAACTTACCTGGCACTTTCCTGAACACAATCAACCCCTTAGGTTGATTGTAGCAAATTTAAAAAAAAAAAAAAAAAAAAAAATCCAATACGCTTGCCGCGGCGGCAGACGCGCTGCGATGGGCAAGATTTTTTTCAAGCCAGGTCTTCCTTTCTTTTTTTTATTTTCGGGGTGGCTTCCTTGCCCTCCTGCAACATTCATGATTCATGATGATATCTGTAAGATAAAAGAAAATAGATTAATTTAGGTTTTAGTTAAATTCCTAAAAAGAAATTTGCAAAAAGAACAGACTCCGGTGTTTTGGAAATTTCCATGTGCAAGCAGAGAAATTTTTCCGAGACACCGTCTAATCTGTATTTGAGATATGTTTCCAGTATTATTGCTGAAAAATGTTCTCAATACTTTAAAGAACAAATTTTAGTAATAATATTGGAAACGTAGATAATTAAAAGCACTAAATTTTAACTATTTAGACTCACCTTTTTCAATTTGTTGCATCTTCTTGTTTACGTTTTGTTTTTCTGTTTGACAGTTCTGATTTTATTTGTTTGACTTTATTGTTTACCTCTTCAGGTGCGCATGCGAAAGTCGATATCTTTCTTGCTCGCACCTGAAGGAAAGGGGGTCAGGTAAACCAAAGAAATTTCGCGCAGTTTAAAAAGTCAAATGTAAATGAACTGTAGCGTTGCCAGATGTGGTGAAATTAAAAGGAATTTAATTTTTTTTGTGTAGACTTTTTAAATGTGAGGAAGTTAGGTAGTTTTGTTGGTAATATGTATTAAGTTTATGTTAAGTTAAGATATGATGGAAAACATCATTATTAGTGCAATATGTATGTATGTAAGTTAGATTTTAAGTATGTGGGCCAGGGGTAATTGCAATTTGATGATTAAGATAGAAGATGCTACTTATTATTTTTTTTTATTATTATAAATCTGAATTGAAATAGTTATCTCGCTCAGATGTAGAGGTAACTATTTACTTATATGAAATTGAAGACGGGTTGACCTTGGTAGGATTTCATGGTCAAGTTTTATCGGAATACCAAGTACAAAGTAAACGGCCATTTGTCTATGATTTTTGAATACGAATTTCAAATAAAATTGTTTGGTTTAAAAAAAAGAAGTATTTTTCGGAAAAAAAAAAACTAGAGTTCGGAATTCAGTCAGGAATATTAATACCAAGTGAATTCAGTGGTAAATAGAAAATTAATTAGTGATATACGTAGTTTGTACAAATATACTGAACTTTAAATTATATAGGTATAGAGAGAATTTTTGAAAAGTTGAAACTCCAGGAAGACAAATCCTTGGAAGGCTTAAAGTGACCAGGATTTTTTTTTGGAAAAATAAATATATGCAGAGGTATGTAGTTTTTTTTTCGGAAAGTCTAACTACAGACTTCACTAAAAGTAAATTCATTGAATAGGTTCGGGTTCGACTTACTGAAGCTGTCCGAGACTTTATCGGCGGGCCGGAGCCTCTGCCAGTTTTTTTAATTCAACATCAGTGGAGAAATTCCCAACTAAAGCTTGCTTTTGGATAACTCCAAAAGCAGAGACTTTGGCAGCGCAGAGTCAAATAGTGTCCAGGATTTTTGTTATATATACTACAGTATATATATATATATATAAGTCCCGAGAGGATATATTGAAAATTGTTTTTTGATCTGTGCAAGAGAAACTTCGCTGAGCTATTCCAAATTAATTAATACCTGTCTGAAAGTGAATTTAAAGAAAATAAGTAGGATATTGAATTTTTATTTGTGAAAGATTAAGTTATTCTCCATTTGTTTTTTTTTAAAAAGCTCAAGTTTGTTTTGTTTTAATAATTTTTTTATTGGAGAAGTGAAAAGTGCGGTTTTGATGCTGATTTTTAATAATAATTTCTGTATATAAAAACAAAGATCAAACTACGCCAGTTCTTCGAAGTGCTGCCGGCAGGACAACGAGGGACCGAGACAAAGAGTGAGTCCTAATATTAAGACCAGAAGGTCCTTTTTTTTTTATTGTTAAATTCAGTAGAAACACTGCAGTTTCAATTTTTCCTCCTAGGTTAGTTTATTATAGATTTATTTTTTTTTTAATACACATTTTTTTTTTACTTTTAAGAATTTAAGAATTTGAAATTTTTAGTTAGTTGAATTTTTGGAGCAGGAGAGCTCAATTTTTTTTAATGAAATTTTTAAATATAATTTATAAAGTTGTTTGAAATTTTGTTTTGTTATGAATTGCTAAACTTTTCAGCTAAGGGTGTGTGGAGGCGGACAAAGCCGTCCTTATGTAGTTTCCGGTAGTATGACATGACCAACTGACTGTACGCTACAGACAGTTTGTGACTGGTTGGTCATTTTAGGGGTTATTTCTGAACATCGGCCATGGAAATAACGTTCGGAAGTATCTTTCAGATACTTGGGTGGGTTGGCCAGGCCTTCGTCAATAACATCTGGCGAGCGCTTGGAATTTAGTAGTACGATACCTGGAGGGAGATAAAAAAGTAAAGTGCTTTAGTTTTAGGGTTTAGATTAAGGTAAATTTTAAGATTTATATAAGCTTAAATTCGTACCAACGAATTTAGCTTTGGTGGAGGTCATTTTTTTTCATTTTTATTATCTTTGGTGATGGGTTTCATATTTTTTTATCATTTCTGGTGGTGGAAATTCAATTATTATTATTATTCATAATTTTAGGTAGGTTTAGTTAGGTTAGTCTGATTTTGAAAAGCACTATACTTACATGTTCCTTCAGGTAGCGTCAAAGTCCTTCGATTTGTCTTAACTTTTCATACCTTTTAACGTAGCATCATTCCTTGTCCAAAATCCTCTTCCTTTCCTATAACTTTCTTCTTTTTCTGGCACGATAATTTTTGATTGTCGAGCAGGAGGGATAAGTGGAAGCGGCAAAGAACCACCCCCATTTCCGTCGAGCATAGCCGTGCAACGACAAGCGTGCCGCCGCCCTTCTACTTTCCCAAAGTAAGTCCCCCGTGGAACCCTGACTCGCAACAATGGCGCCCAACGAGACCTTACGGATTCGAGGCCCAAAATAACTTCAAGGAGACGATTTTCTTTTTGAAGGTCGTCGCCTTGGACTTGTTTTGGCCTCCCGCGTTTTTATTTTTTTTATTTTTATTTTTTTTTACTTTCCTATCTTTTTTCACAAATCAAGGACACACTTTTGGTAGTGTCACAGATCTTGAACGGCTGTCCAATCTTCAGGCCTTAGTCAGGAGATCTTGTGAGGTAGTCCAAGGTTTGTGATAACGCCAGAAGTGGAACAAAGTCGTAGGATATCAGGCTTTTGCTGCCCATAGAGTCAGGTTTAACCAAACTCTTTGTGAGGTAAAAGTTCTGGATCTGAAAACTTTGTTCGTGTGGAGGTTTTTTCTGAACTCATAGCCATCCTTCTATCAGGCTATACGCCAGGTAGTAAGATGTGGTTATGGGAGAGGGATTAGCCAAAGCACACACTGAATTTCAGGCGCACCAGTCGCAATATAGACAGACAAAACTAACGATTTACGAGGACAACTGCCGGAGTTGCTGAGGGAGAGGAAAACTTTGCCAACTCCACACACCTTAGCGTATTCAAACATACATTTTTTTCAAAAACTTTTAAAAACGTTTTTTTTTTTAATTTTCTAAATTTTTTTTATATACATACAATAATTTTTTTTTATCATTTTTTTATTCAATTTTTGAATCCTTTTTTTTAACATTTTTTTTTATCACTAATTTTTTTAATTTTTTTAAAAAATTTTAGTCTTTACTTCTTTTATTGAATTTTATCAACTGTTTTTTTTAAATTCAGTTTTCTTCGATTTTTTTTGAACATTTATTTCAAAACAGTTTTTTTTAATTATACATTCTTTTTTTGGTTTTTTTTTTCGTTGCTCTAGCGAAGCTTTTTTTTTATTTTTTTGTTTATTATTCAATTTTTAATTTTCCATAGTTGGTTTGTTTAATTTTTTTTTTGAAAAAGAAATGGCAGAGGGTGGCAAAAACACAGGGAATATCCCGAAGTCTGCGAGCCTCTGCTCAACACAAAACGCTCAAATGAACGACATGGACAAGACTTACGAAGACATTACAAACATAATACGAAACATGAGCGTTACGAACAACTCTAACCCCAACATACTACAACAAACTTATACAGAAACTAACGCGACAAGTACGGAGTCATTTGATGACTCACACCTACAAAACTATACCAACGAAAACAGAACATACCCTACACAAACGTTTACCAACGAACGCGACAAATTACTACAAGAAACACAAGAACTTCAACGAGAACGAGACCGACTACTAAGACAACAACAAGACAGAGACTTGCATCATTCTGTAGCTGGAGACGATAGAGGTGGAATGTCTCAAGGACCTTCCACATCCTTCTCTCTAGCTACAGAAGATTTTTACGACAGGATGCAACAAATTGCCTCTGTGACTGTCAGAGAGAGTCAAACCAAGACGCTTGGAATTCTGGCAGAGGGTTTAACCGATGTCATGAAGCTTGTCGACAAAAATATGCAAGCAGTACATTCCAAGCTAAATACTTTGGAACTCTCTATGGCAAGTCACGGGGACAATACATTTAAACGAGACATCGGACAAGACACAACTTTTCAACAAGACAACTGTTACAATCCATACTCTCAACAAGACATTAACAATACAACAAGACAAAACATTAAAGTCAAACACGACCCACGACAAGACTTGACATTTGAACGAAACACTACATTCAAACCACAACCAAGACAAAGTACAACTTTTACACGAGATGCTACGGACGGTTCGTACCAACAAAACTTTAACAATACAATTAAACAAAACACTACTTACAGACAAGACAATATGTACGAACCAACTTACAGACAAAATCCTGTACACGACATAAACTACAACCCAACGACTAGACGGACTTTCAACTCGGAGGTGGTTCAGCCGACTCAGCCTTTTCCACATCCGTCGAATCAGTCCTCTTTTGTGAACATCAATCGTAGGGTTGATGTTCATAAATGGGGGATCAAGTTCGATGGATCGTCGAAGGGTTTGTCGGTTGAGAGTTTCCTCTTTCGAGTGGAAACTCTTCAAAAGAAGAGCGGACTGAGTGATGAGCAGCTGTTCGCAGATTTCCATCACCTTGTCTCGGGTCCCGCAGAAAGATGGTTTTGGCAGTTTTTGGAGGAGAATCAGGGCGATTTTATGTTGAACTACTTCGATTTGAAAACCGAACTTCTGCGTCAGTTCAAGAACAATAAGCGGGACCATGAAATTCTGAGGGCAATCATGGATAGAAAGCAGCAATCCCACGAGACATTCGACGAATTTTATGCGGATATCAGGGGTTTGACCTTGCAAATGCAAAGTAGGCCAGCGGAAAGCGATTTGGTGTCGATGGTCCGAGCAAACATTAAGGACCGGGTTGCAACGTTAATTTTCGGGTGCAATATTAGTAGTTTAAGGGATTTGAGAGACGAATGTAAGCGGGCGGAAGAATATTTATCAGGGAGAGATCTGAAAATGAAAAGATTTGTACACGAGGTAGAGACAACTAGTGAAGGGATCTCCCAAAGAGGAAACAGTAGGTTTAGTGAGTTTGAGGATGATTTAGGGGTTAATGCAATAAAACATAATAGACTAGAGAGAAGGACGTATGACACACATAACACAAAAACTTACACTGACCAGGGAAAGAGGACAGATCTTTCGGGAGAGACTCGTCAAGGTTCAGGTGTTTGCCCTTCAACGTTTCATACGTTGACATGTTTTTGTTGTGGACAGGGCAACATCTCCTTCCGGTGTGCGGCCTGTCAGGAAAACTTGAAGGTCGGCAGTGCATCCGGGAGGCAACCGCCGGCAACGAAGTCTGTCCCGGAGGATCGGAGACAAAACCAGGATCCGAACCTAAAGGAGTAAGAATTTTAGTTAGAGAGCAGAAGACTGATAAAGAAATAAATACTTACAATAATCCAAACAAACCGCCAGTAAAAAGTCTACATCAAAGAATGGTAGAATACGATGAAGCTCGCAGAAGGATTTTTGGCGAGGAAATAGTTTCTGAAAGAGTAAAGAGTAGGAATTATTTAAAGATATCTAGGCTAAGGGGAAAAAGTGCAATATTTAGACGAAGAAAGAATCAGATTGAATCTTCAATTCTGACAATTTCGGATGACAATAGGCCGTATGTGAAAGTGCAATTGGGGGGTATAGAATTGTTAGGGTTATTAGATAGTGGAGCGTCTGTTACATGTCTGGGGAAAAATGCAATAGATTTTGTTAATAGGAATAAGATTCAGCTAACGAAAATGAGTAATGAGATAAAGACTGCAGATGGGAACCATCAAAAGATAGAAGGTAGGTTCAAATCGATTGTCTCGTGGGGTGGCAAATCCCATGAATTGGAAATTTTCGTTGTCCCTAGTCTTCAACAACCTCTATATCTGGGTGTAGATTTTTGGAGTAGGTTTGAAATAGCTCCCAATATCGTCAGCGAGATTGCCGTACCTCCGTCATCGAAAGAACAGCCTGCTTTTCGCGACCTTTCTCTAGCGGAAGCACAACAGCTGGAGAGAATCAAGTTACTGTTTCCCTCCTTTGCTACACTTGGGCTGGGTAAGACAAGCCTAGAAGAGCACATAATTGAAGTGGATGACGAACAAATTCCCATTAAACAAAGGCACTACCCAGTTTCGCCAGTCGTACAGAAGCTCTTGTACGAAGAACTCGACAGAATGTTGGCACTGGGTGTAATAGAGGAGAGTAACAGTGCTTGGAGTTCTCCAGTAGTTTTAGTGAGAAAAGGTGGCAAAAGCAGACTGTGCCTAGATTCACGGAAGGTTAATGCTAGGACGAAGAAGTTTGCTTATCCTCTTCCTCATATTGAGGGGATAATAAGCCGACTTCAGGATACCAAATTCATCTCCAGTATCGACTTGAAGGATGCGTTTTGGCAGATCCCTCTGGAGGAGAAATCAAGAGAGAAGACGGCTTTTACAGTCCCTGGTCGACCGTTATATCAATTCACGGTTATGCCGTTTGGGTTATGTAACGCTGCCCAGAGAATGTCTAAGCTTATGGACAAAGTCATTCCTGGTCGTCTTCGACAGAATGTCTTTGTCTATCTCGATGACCTCTTGATTTGTTCTCCAGACTTCCAAACACATATTCAAGTACTGGAGGAAGTTGCCGTATGCTTGCGTCAAGCTGGCTTGACGATAAACGTCGAAAAAAGTAAGTTCTGTTTCAAGGAAATCAAATATTTAGGTTACGTTGTTGGAGACGGCTGTATACGGACTGACAAGGACAAAGTATCGGCGGTCGAAGAGTTTCCAGTGCCCAAGACACCGAAACAACTCCGAAGGTTCCTTGGCATGACGGGGTGGTATAGGCGATTTATGCCAAACTATGCCACTATTGCCGCCCCTATGACCGATTGCTTGAAGAAAGGACAGACTTTTGAAATGACTGACGAAGCACTGACTGCATTTCAACTACTCAAAAAGAGTTTAGTTACAGCTCCCATACTGACAAATCCAGACTTTTCAAAACATTTCTACATACAATGTGACGCTTCAACTTCAGGTGTAGGGAGTGTGATCTTTCAGATGGACGAAGAGAAAAATGAACGACCCATAGCATTCATGTCTCAGAAGCTGAATTCCGCTCAGCGGAATTACACAGTGACTGAACTTGAGTGCTATGCAGCCGTTTTATCGGTAAAGAAGTTCAGGGCTTATGTGGAGGGTTTACCCTTTACTATCATTACCGATCATGCAAGTTTAAAGTGGCTTATGACTCAGAAAGACCTTGGAGGACGTTTAGCCCGTTGGAGTTTTAAGCTCCAAGGTTTTGACTTCGTGATCGAGCATAGAAAGGGTGTCCAAAATGTAGTCCCTGATACTCTCTCAAGAATACATATGGAAGAGATCACGACCGAAGATTCAACACCAGAAGTTGACTTTAACTCACCATATTTCTCTTCTGAGGAATATGTTGAGCTAAAGAAAATAATAGAACGCGACCAAGACAGACTTCCTGATATTTGCATATCAGACGGATTTGTATATAAACGAACAGACATAAGAACGGGCGACGCAATACAAGACGACCGAGCATGGAAGCTATGGGTTCCTAAAGAGTTGTGTGAAGGGCTGTTGATAGCAGCACACGATTCACCTGCGTCGGGACATGGTGGCATATCGAAAACCTTGTCAAAATTACGGCAAAAATATTTTTGGCCGGGGATGGCCACCGATGTTCAGAAGTGGGTACGATCGTGTGACACTTGCAAAAGTAGTAAGTCTGTCAACATAACGACTCGGCCGCCGATGGGACAACAGACAATTACTGAACGACCATTCCAACGCCTATATATTGATTTCCTTGGACCGTATCCAAGAACAAAACAGGGCAACACGCATATCTTTATTGTATTAGATCATTTTAGTAAGTATGTATTTTTAAAAGCAATACGAAAAGCAACATCGTCTGAGGTAGTGAAATTCCTCGAAGAAAATGTGTTTCATGTTTTTGGTGTACCAGAGTATGTGCACTCTGACAATGGTAAACAATTTGTATCAGAATTGTTTACTAGCTTCTTGAAGCGATATGGTGTTAACCATGTTCGTACTGCTTTCTATTCACCTCAAGCAAACGCTTCCGAAAGGGTGAACCAATCCGTTCTATCGAAAATTCGATCCTACCTTGGTAGTGATCAAAAACATTGGGATCAACACGTAAGCAACGTTGCATTTTTACTGCGAAGTGTCGTGCACGATGCAATAAATGTTGAGCCATTCTACGCAGTATTCGGAACTCCCATGATCCAACACGCAAAGACGTATGATCTCTTGCGAAAATTAAATCTAGTCAAAGATTCAAGAGTCGAGATTCTTAATAAAGAGGATCGTCTAGAACTCATTCGAGCAAAAATATTCGAAAACTTAAAAATTGCACATGAAAAAAGTAAAAAGGTATATAATACCAGAAGTAGGGATGTGCAATATAAAACTGGACAGGTAGTTTTCCGCAGAAACTTTAAACAAAGTAGCAAAGCGGAAAACTATAACGCAAAATTAGGAAAAAAATTCCTAAAATCAATTATTTTAAAACCGGTTGGGAATTCCCTCTACGTGGTAGGTAACCTCAATGGTGAAAAAGTAGGAACCTTTCACGCAAAAGACCTACATGTCTAATTTTTGTGTTGAAATGTGACGCACTCAGATGATGTTGCTTTCGACAAACTGTGATATTAGGTTAGTGTATTAAATGTTAGTATAGTATAGTGTATACTAAGTATTATTTGTAGTCACAGTTTGTTTATTTTAATTATTTATTTATCTTATTTTTACCTGTGATATTTTTATCTTTAGTTTAAGTATAGTTTATCTATTTACATTTATTTATCTGTGATATTTTTACCTTTAGTTTAAGCATATAGTATATTTATCTTTATCTGTGATATTTTTGAGAAGTCAAAAGTACCTGATTTAGTTTAAGTAGAGTTAGTTATTTACATTCAACTATCTGTGATATTTTCTTTTAGTTTATAGTACCTGATTAGTTTAAGTATAGTTTATCTTCTTTTATCTGTGATATTTTATTTAGTTTAAGTATAGCTTATTAATTTATTAATATATATTTTTTTTGTGGTGTTAGACTATTTATTTATCACTATTAATTGTTTTCAGTGTACTTGTTTATTTATGGATAACATGCATGTATATGAAAGTTTTTTTTGTTAAATTCTAAATGTTCCTCACATCTTTATAAAAATATAACTTGAAGCCCGACAAATAAATGAGACTATCTCAGGTAGTGGGCTCAGCCACACATTACCGAGGCAAAGTAACAATCTTGCTGGTCCTTTTTTTTACGGTGTAAGTGACCTCACGGCCACTCAGCCACTTCCACCGAGCCTGTTACGGAGCCAGCAAAACACCTTCAATTAAAGTAGGATGAGAATGGCTCCATTTAAAAAAAAAAAAAATTAAAAAAAAACTTACCTGGCACTTTCCTGAACACAATCAACCCCTTAGGTTGATTGTAGCAAATTTAAAAAAAAAAAAAAAAAAAAAAAAATCCAATACGCTTGCCGCGGCGGCAGACGCGCTGCGATGGGCAAGATTTTTTTCAAGCCAGGTCTTCCTTTCTTTTTTTTATTTTCGGGGTGGCTTCCTTGCCCTCCTGCAACATTCATGATTCATGATGATATCTGTAAGATAAAAGAAAATAGATTAATTTAGGTTTTAGTTAAATTCCTAAAAAGAAATTTGCAAAAAGAACAGACTCCGGTGTTTTGGAAATTTCCATGTGCAAGCAGAGAAATTTTTCCGAGACACCGTCTAATCTGTATTTGAGATATGTTTCCAGTATTATTGCTGAAAAATGTTCTCAATACTTTAAAGAACAAATTTTAGTAATAATATTGGAAACATAGATAATTAAAAGCACTAAATTTTAACTATTTAGACTCACCTTTTTCAATTTGTTGCATCTTCTTGTTTACGTTTTGTTTTTCTGTTTGACAGTTCTGATTTTATTTGTTTGACTTTATTGTTTACCTCTTCAGGTGCGCATGCGAAAGTCGATATCTTTCTTGCTCGCACCTGAAGGAAAGGGGGTCAGGTAAACCAAAGAAATTTCGCGCAGTTTAAAAAGTCAAATGTAAATGAACTGTAGCGTTGCCAGATGTGGTGAAATTAAAAGGAATTTAATTTTTTTTGTGTAGACTTTTTAAATGTGAGGAAGTTAGGTAATTTTGTTGGTAATATGTATTAAGTTTATGTTAAGTTAAGATATGATGGAAAACATCATTATTAGTGCAATATGTATGTATGTAAGTTAGATTTTAAGTATGTGGGCCAGGGGTAATTGCAATTTGATGATTAAGATAGAAGATGCTACTTATTATTTTTTTTTATTATTATAAATCTGAATTGAAATAGTTATCTCGCTCAGATGTAGAGGTAACTATTTACTTATATGAAATTGAAGACGGGTTGACCTTGGTAGGATTTCATGGTCAAGTTTTATCGGAATACCAAGTACAAAGTAAACGGCCATTTGTCTATGATTTTTGAATACGAATTTCAAATAAAATTGTTTGGTTTAAAAAAAAGAAGTATTTTTCGGAAAAAAAAAACTAGAGTTCGGAATTCAGTCAGGAATATTAATACCAAGTGAATTCAGTGGTAAATAGAAAATTAATTAGTGATATACGTAGTTTGTACAAATATACTGAACTTTAAATTATATAGGTATAGAGAGAATTTTTGAAAAGTTGAAACTCCAGGAAGACAAATCCTTGGAAGGCTTAAAGTGACCAGGATTTTTTTTTGGAAAAATAAATATATGCAGAGGTATGTAGTTTTTTTTTCGGAAAGTCTAACTACAGACTTGACTAAAAGTAAATTCATTGAATAGGTTCGGGTTCGACTTACTGAAGCTGTCCGAGACTTTATCGGCGGGCCGGAGCCTCTGCCAGTTTTTTTAATTCAACATCAGTGGAGAAATTCCCAACTAAAGCTTGCTTTTGGATAACTCCAAAAGCAGAGACTTTGGCAGCGCAGAGTCAAATAGTGTCCAGGATTTTTGTTATATATACTACAGTATATATATATATATATAAGTCCCGAGAGGATATATTGAAAATTGTTTTTTGATCTGTGCAAGAGAAACTTCGCTGAGCTATTCCAAATTAATTAATACCTGTCTGAAAGTGAATTTAAAGAAAATAAGTAGGATATTGAATTTTTATTTGTGAAAGATTAAGTTCTCCATTTGTTTTTTTTTAAAAAGCTCAAGTTTGTTTTGTTTTAATAATTTTTTTATTGGAGAAGTGAAAAGTGCGGTTTTGATGCTGATTTTTAATAATAATTTCTGTATATAAAAACAAAGATCAAACTACGCCAGTTCTTCGAAGTGCTGCCGGCAGGACAACGAGGGACCGAGACAAAGAGTGAGTCCTAATATTAAGACCAGAAGGTCCTTTTTTTTTTATTGTTAAATTCTGTAGAAACACTGCAGTTTCAATTTTTCCTCCTAGGTTAGTTTATTATAGATTTATTTTTTTTTTAATACACATTTTTTTTTTACTTTTAAGAATTTAAGAATTTGAAATTTTTAGTTATAGTTGAATTTTTGGAGCAGGAGAGCTCAATTTTTTTTAATGAAATTTTTAAATATAATTTATAAAGTTGTTTGAAATTTTGTTTTGTTATGAATTGCTAAACTTTTCAGCTAAGGGTGTGTGGAGGCGGACAAAGCCGTCCTTATGTAGTTTCCGGTAGTATGACATGACCAACTGACTGTACGCTACAGACAGTTTGTGACTGGTTGGTCATTTTAGGAGTTATTTCTGAACATCGGCCATGGAAATAACGTTCGGAAGTATCTTTCAGATACTTGGGTGGGTTGGCCAGGCCTTCGTCAATAACATCTGGCGAGCGCTTGGAATTTAGTAGTACGATACCTGGAGGGAGATAAAAAAGTAAAGTGCTTTAGTTTTAGGGTTTAGATTAAGGTAAATTTTAAGATTTATATAAGCTTAAATTCGTACCAACGAATTTAGCTTTGGTGGAGGTCATTTTTTTTCATTTTTATTATCTTTGGTGATGGGTTTCATATTTTTTTATCATTTCTGGTGGTGGAAATTCAATTATTATTATTATTCATAATTTTAGGTAGGTTTAGTTAGGTTAGTCTGATTTTGAAAAGCACTATACTTACATGTTCCTTCAGGTAGCGTCAAAGTCCTTCGATTTGTGGTAACTTTTCATACCTTTTAACGTAGCATCATTCCTTGTCCAAAATCCTCTTCCTTTCCTATAACTTTCTTCTTTTTCTGGCACGATAATTTTTGATTGTCGAGCAGGAGGGATAAGTGGAAGCGGCAAAGAACCACCCCCATTTCCGTCGAGCATAGCCGTGCAACGACAGGCGTGCCGCCGCCCTTCTACTTTCCCAAAGTAAGTCCCCCGTGGAACCCTGACTCGCAGCACCATCTCCATATTCTCACGTTCTCTAAATATGTTATTTCCTGCCAGAAATTTCTCCAACTCTCATTTATCTTTCTAGGGAGTCAAAACAGCTCACTACGCTTCTCTTGGTTATTGCCTGCTGAGTGTCCATTGTTTTTACCACAAACGTGAATCAATCCTTCTCAAGCAGCCACTTTATCCCAAAACTGCCGTTTTCTCATCATCCTGGAACATTGTTGACTCCTGCTCTTAATAGTTCATGCTTGTCACAAGAACTTTGGAATTGGATTCCCATTTTCTAAGTTCAAATCCTGCCTCTTTTAAAACATGATCGATATCTTTTGATGACTGGATCGCCTTCTCTTCAGAATCAGCACCTGTGGTGCAGTGATCCATATAAAATTCCTGCCTAATTGTCTTTGCAGCTTCTGGAAACTCCTGCCTCCCTTGCACATTGTACAGTGTTATAAGCTGATGAGGTCATACCATAGGTGACTACTGTCAGCCAATATTCTCTCAAATTGTCCTGATACTATTCTCTCAAATTGTCCTGCGGGTTTTCTCTCAAATTGTCCTGCGGGTTTTCTCTCCAGAATATACGCTGCAATTCCCATTGTTCCTTCGCCACTTTCAATATTCTGAACATCATTTTAATATCCTCATTAATAGCAACACGGTGCGCATTGAAATTTCGTGCAGATCCTTCTGTTAGTTTTCTCCAAGCAATTGCACTTCATTTAATGAAGTACCTTTATTTGTCCTGCAGCTCGCATCAAATACGACCATTAACTTTTTGGTGACGCAATGATGTGGTATATGGTTTTGCCATTCACTGTGCCAGTCACTGGTGTCATATGTCCTGCTTCTTCATGTTATCTCATAAACTCCTGGTACTTTTGTTTCAACTCAGGATCTCCTGCCAACCTTCTCTCCAAAGCAAAGAACTTACAATTGGCTGTAAGACCTGAACTTCCAAAGTCTTTCACTGCATCCTTCAAAGGAATCTTCACAACAAACCTGCCAAAATCATCACGTGAATTTGTTTTGATGAAATTTTGCTCCACCTGCTCCTGCTCTTTTGACCTGCTCAACGACATTTCTGTGTCATTTAAACCACTTATGCCAAAAAACACTTAAGCGATTCATGAAGTTGATTATTATCCATGCACACTGCCTGCTATCCTTCTTATTACCATACTCTCCCAATATTATTCTGCCGAAAACAGTTTCCATCTCAAGGACACCACTTCGTCGATGCTCTAGGACAGAAATAAATGCTTTTGCTATGAACCTGCAATAAATCTTTAGGACCTGCTTTCCAATAATGTGGATCAGCAAGAGATGCTGTAGCAATGCTCATCCGTGGCGATTTCAAGTTGTGTGTTGGCACTACTGGATGCCAATTAACCTGCTTCGGAAGAATCCAAAAGTCCTGCTCTATTAAAACTATGAGCTGTGCGCCCGTATCTAAAAGTGCTCTTACCGGCCCATACTTCCTGCTATCTATCTCGATGCTTACTTGTGCCGTAGGCATCAAAGTAACTCTCTCTTGCTTTTGCTCATTATAATTTAAAGACCTAAAAAGACGAAATAAATTGTATTCATACTTTAATTTTTGTTTTTAGAATGCAAACGCCTAGCTCTCTTAAAATCCCTCCAGGACATCACCTCTTCCAAATCACTTCCCGCTTTCTCTCTTCCTGCTGTTCCTGCTACTTCTTCCGTCCTGCCCTTCTCCAACCATTTCCTGGGAGACACAGCTAGTCAATCTGTCTTTTGCTTATTTCCGCTTGTCTGGCTCCTTCTCTTCTTTCCCTTTTACTGCGCTTATAAAACAGTTTCTGCACCCTTCGACAACACGGCCCTTGGAAGCAGTCCTTTGGAGCATGGCACGTGTTAAGACAATTGGGGCAAAAAGCTTTTCCTTCACGAGATCCTGCTTAGAACGAATGCTCTGTACTGCAAACTCTAGACAACTTCACATTGGATGATTCAAAAATATGCATGAGTGGCAAGGCAACAGCCTCTTGTCACCTGGTGCTCCTTCTCTTTGGGCATAACTGCAAGCTGCTCACATGTCCTCATACCTGCTTAAATTCGGACGCACCTGAAGTTGTGACAACGGCTGCTCAAATTTCCTGCCATCGCTCCGCTCAATGCCTGTTCGGCTCTACTTGGTATGCCTGCTATGCTTGTTCTTGGAGACATTTTGTTTAGCTTTTCCTGCTCATATTCCTGCTTTAAAAATATTAATTGTTTTTGAATTTAAAATATTTTATTCCTGCCGCTTGCAAGCTTTCTTTCTCTAAAAACTAGCACCGTCGTGCTTTGAGTTTTTTCCTGCCCAGCTATGTGTCCTTTTTTTTAATAATAATTTGCTCTCTCATGTTTGGTAACTCGCACATATATGTGCTTTGAGTTGCCCCTTCCATATTTCTAGTCCTTCACAATTATTTCTCTCTCATATTTGGTAACTCGCACAAATGTCCACTCACCCCTGCTATATCTCGAGCAACAAAGCTTGTCAAGAGAAAAAAAAGTGACACACAAAAAAAACTTAACACCTACAAAAAAAAAAATGTCTGATCCCTACCAAACAACAAAGCAGCAACATCACCGTAATTTATCTATGTAATATTGAAAAAATATCTTATTCATAAAAAACGATATTAAAAAGGTATATAAATCACACACGCACCAAAAGAGGAAAAAGAACACCCTGCGCACTTCACTCATTTCAAAAATTCTCATTCTCCATAAGAAAACAAATAAACTCAGATCGCCCCTGCCCCTTCACACTAGCTATCATTGCTCACTTCCTCATTCACATTTGCATTTACCGAAAACAAAATCGCTCATAGGCACTGCACACATACATCGGGGCACATTCAATGCAACGTGAAAAGATAAAGAAGATAAAAAAAAAGAAACCTGCTCCGCTGCAAAATAATCCAAAAAACCACCACCAAACAATAAAATATTTGCACTTCTTAATAATACAAAATACTTTGTCCTGTTTTAGGACTATATTTCAAGCTCATCTTTTTTTGCTTTAAATAAATGTTATTTAACATGTAAATATGTTAATATTATTATTGTATAGATATTGTTGTTGTTAATTTTCTTTCTTTCGAAAGGCCGCTTTTGTTTTTTTTCCCCGAATGACGAAATTTGTCATTCTTCTCCTTCTCTTTGTCACAGGTGCGCATATACATAATGTGTTTTGTGTATGCGTATTCCTTCACTCCGGCTCGCTGCTCATGAGTCATGAGTCGTATCGTAAGTGTGTATTCGTGCTCTGAGGAGAGACGAAAAATTTTCATCGGTCGCCGCACAGTGGTACGCTTTGTATGGGAGAGCGGACGAAAATCCACAAAACCTGAACTATGAAACGGAGATTAATGAAATTCGGCACACATGTTAATTGCAATTACCCATATTCTAAAAATAGTTTGGTAAAAAAAAGTTCTATAGAAAAAAAGTTATGACATTTTTTCTAAATTGCAAAGCTTAGAGATTTATATAAAAAAAAATATTTTTCTTAATTCGATTTTTTTTTCTTATTAGGTGAAATAATTTAATACATAAATAAAAATATTAATAAATACCAAAAATAGCAAATATATAACTAAAAAATTAATATACATAAATAATTTACACAATAAATTCAAGAGCTTCTTCACTCAAAGGAAGACCTGTTTTCTTTGGTTCAGGTCTTAAGTGGGTTATGAATGGATCAGATGATATCTTTATCATGTGAAAAACATCCTCATTAGTGAATACCCGGGAACATTTCCTTGAGTTGTGGGTCCTATAATACTTGTAGTCCTTATTCCTGCTTTCCTGAGCCTTTTCAGAAAGTGATCCAACTGGCAAGGCTGCACTTTCTATTACTTCTGCTCCATGTAATAGAATTTTATGAACTGATGCGGGCATATAATACCAAGGGTATAACAATATCGCCAGTTTTGCTGTCTCTTCCAAATAAACCCTTATTTTTTTAGTATCAATGAAAAAGTTGCTGCAAATGACTTCCAATATTACTGCGAGTCTTTTTATCGACCTTACATCTATCTTAGTGATCTCTGCTGTCAAACTGGGATTTCCAAAAAACCTTCGTGAAGTAGCAGCAGTAACCTCATTCGTTCTCCATTCTTTAAATCTTAGGTTATAGGACAGGTGAAATATGTATTCCATAAATCTAATCCGTGCATGTAGTGTTGACATTCCTAGCTTAAGTGCGTCTTCATTTGGGATCTTTGTAGCAACTTGGAAAGGTCATTCATCTCTGATGGTTTAGCTCCACAAATGACGCAATTGCTCGCAGAGCGTGTATTAGTCACAGCTTGAGCCACTTTTCCATCTATCATCGTAAAATATAGACCTTGTTTTACTTTAACAACATGTATTCCAATGGTTATTGATGTTTCCTCCAAATCTTCTATTTCATTTTCCACACGATTTTTTTCTTCTCGAATAAGGTCAAGCGTTTCCTTCTGATATTAAAATTTTAAAGCTCTGCAATATCCCGTTGAAGACGGACGGGAATTGATCCATGTTATATTGTTTTATTCAGTTGTTGAGGTCAGTTTCAAAGGAACAATCGACGTCATGAAAAGATTAGCATCCGATGCTTCTTCACTGTCCATGGAAAATGACTGCATGTACTCGTTCTGGCCGGATGAACCATCACATCCCCACTTTGTGTGAAGTACCAAAGTTTGGTCATTTAACTGTTCCAGTTCATGACTTGGAATAGTTTTTAAAATTCGGCTCATCAAGCAAATCTTGCAGTTTCACTTTAGCAAATCGTTCGTTTATTTCTATGTTCTTTGGATAACAGTTTTTTTTGCCTCAACAACATCCTTGTACTTTGGAAAAATATTATAGCCGATTTCTTTTGTGGCGTTTCTTAATATTTCGTGTTGGTACTTGGTATTTGGAATAAGTAACCGTTATATATCTCCGTTTGAATTGAGAAATGAATCTCTTTTTAATCTGTGATACTATTGAAGCAACATCATTTCCACTCAATGATGGATAATTTTCGTATAGAAACGGTTCTAACAAATGCACACCATTAAATAATACTTCACACAAATCTTTATAATTTAAAATCAATTCTGAAATTTTTAACTATGTAATTAATACCACACACTTTGCACAACTACTACTGATTCTTAGTTTTTCTTTTTCTTTATATATAATTTTTGGTTACCATTCATAAGGATTTTCAAGTCATCGCTTATAAGAAATAATGTAGTATCATAAAAATTATTTTTACGCTCATAAAACGCAAAAACATTATTGACCACAACTTAAAAATTATTTAATATTAATCCGCAAGAAAATCGAACAGGTACAAGGAAAACCGCAAATGCAGGTAAAAACCACAAAAAATACCATTTTTTATTCTTACCTGTCCCATTTTTTTTTTGCGTAATCCTATAAAAACTATATAATTTTGCAGAATTAATGGGGTAGACATTTTCTTAAGAACTAATAAATTATTATAAAAAGATCGAAAAAAATATCTAAAATATAAAAATAACTGATTGATACATACCACTGTCAAAACCGAGTTTTTTGAAGCCCGATTCAGTGAGATAAATTTGGACACTGCGTTCAAGGTGGGATCGTTGAGGATACAATTTTGTTTAAAATAGTTAGCTGAATATTGTAGCTTTCAAATAAATCTAACTAGAACGCGTAGATTAGTGTAGCTAAAACTGTAACTCAAGGAAAAGGACACTAAAATATTATTTCTGGTTTGCCCTGCTTTAAGTTGGTAAAAAAAAATATCTTGTTTTTGTCTCTTGTTATCGGAAGCTTAAAATACATACTTCTGAAATCAAAAACAAAACTTTTACAAAACAGTTATAAATTAATGTTTTTCATGCCAAGAAAATATTGCAAGGAAATATATGAATTTCAAAAACAAATAATTGGGTAACTTTGAAGCCTTGTGTCTTGCATATCGCTTGACAAAAATTTCTAAAATTTTTGGAAAACATAGAAAGATAATATATGTATCTATAAAAAGCAAAAAAAGCAACTACATTTTACAACTTTCATTTTTTTGATTTTTTCCGCATTTGCACCACTGTCAGCCGCCGTTTGAAAAAGGGGAAAAACAACAACAATAATTATTGATCTACTTACATGCTGGTTGGTACATATTGATCATTATTATATAATGAAGTACCGTTTTGCACATCGCCTGCTGGTGATACACGGTTTCCTGCCCATACTCCTGTCGCGACAAACTGCTGCGCACACTTTAATTTTTTGTGACACAATTGAGCACATTTTTATTATACACAATATTTTGTTCGTTATAAAACGAAACACAATCAATCACAGTGCACTTTTTTTTTAAATTTTTTTTTAAGGAAACCTGCACTATTCCGTCACTGGCACAATATCCGACGCTAGACATGGACCAAATGTATCGTAGCTCAATGGACTGTATAACCATCTCCGATAATTAATATGTGAAAAGAAATAAAACACGATAATTTATAGTGGAAGAAATGTTATAAAAAAACCACATAGCACATTTATTCCTTCTCAGTTCAAAATCCTTTTTAAGACTAACTCTCATTCGTGCTTGTTCGCAGAACAAGCACTCTTTCGTTAAGTTCTTACGTTAAGTCTTATTTACTTTTAATTGTATCTTCTTATACTTATGTAACCATCGAATGCAGAGTTGCCAGGACTCATGCGATTCGATACACAATCTTTGTCACTTTTCAATTAATCATTATATTGGTTGTGAACAAATAAAAACAAATTCAAATTATTGAAAAATATATTTTATTGAAAAATTATTTTCGTGCTTTAAAACTAATAATTCACGTATATAAATTATTATACTACTATTCTACTAATATTATAAATGTGGAAGTTAAGATGTTTGTATGTTTGGATGTTTGTTGTTAACTAACGCGAGAAGGGCTAACCGGATCTGAATAAAATTTGGCACAGAGATAGCTTATAGTCTGGAATAGCATATAGGCTATTTTGTTATCCCGTTAAAATACATAGTTCCCGTGGGATAGATTTGTTTTAATTTTTGAAATCACACCAGAATGGCTGAACTCATCTGAATGAAATTTAGCACAGAGATAGATTATAGTCCGGAATAGCATATTGGCTACTTTGTATACCTGTAAAATGTATGGTTCCCGTGGGATAGATTTGTTTTAATTTTTTAGATCGCACCAGATTGGCTGAACGGATCTGAATGAAATTTAGCACATAGATATATTATAGTCTGGAATAGCATATTGGTTGGATAGATTTCTTTTAATTTTTGAAATTACACCAGAATGGCTGAACTCATCTGAACGAAAATTAGCACAGAGATAGATTATAGTCTGGAATTTAATATTGGCTACTTTTTATCCCGGTGAAATATGGTTCCCGTGGGATAGATTTGTCTTAATTTTTCCAATCACGCCAGAATGGCTTAACGGATCTTAATGATATTTTGCACAGAGCTAGATTATAATCTGGTATAGCACATAGGCTTCTTTTTATCACGGTTAAATGTAGGTATGGAATTATAAAGCTATAAAAGAAGAAGAAGCTAGATTACGATAGACGACTCCTCAAGCTACAGTCTACTTCTTGATCAGCTGATACACGAGCGAAACCATGTAAAGGCTAGTAAAACTATATTATAAACTTTTCGCCATTTATCTGTCGTTACCGCCGCGCCGCCGTTGAAGTCTTACGTCATTACTCGAATTGTTCCAAACACCTCGCTTCGACACTCGTTTCTTCGGAAAATTTCTCAATACAAGGTTGTTCTTTAAGAATTAATTTCGCGATCAGTTTCGAATTTATCAATTAAATTTTACATTTAATGAAGCGAATTAATTAAAATTATAATCCGATCGCGATACTTGTGCGAAATTTGTTTGCAAATTGTTTGTTTACAATTAAAATCGTCACTTTGAAATTTGATTTGACATTTCGTTCAGTTCAAGATCTTTCGTTAACTTGTCAACTGCCAAGTGTGATCGTGTCAATCAACACACATTTAATCTTTCCGAAGAGTGCGTTCAGTGAGAGTTAATCTTAAAATAACTCCGTTTAAAATAATTTGATTTTACAATTAAAGTGACTTTCGACAGTTGCACATTAAAATAGTTGATAGAAGATTGAATTTATTTTAATTTTCGAATGAAAATAAACTAATTTTTCAACAACTTTTTCCGATAGTTTTTCACTAATACTAAAGTGCAAATTGACTTAGGATAAACTAATTCCAAAGCATAAGTAAAATATTTTTTGAAAGTTCATAAATCAATAAATTTAAACAAAATAAAATGACGGGCAAGAGAAGGCAGGCATCTCCGATAAAGGATGCAGATCTTAATCAATTGTTACATCAGCCAACAAGTATCAAAAATCATATTATTAGAATCAAAACTCATGACTTGCCAATCTGAAATTGAGTCAATCGATCGTACTGATGATTCCAGCGGGGAATTGGTGTGAGTGCAAAGGCACTACTTATATCGATGGACAATAAAAGACGCAAATCAAGTGCTGTTGAATATTCTCTCAGCAGTCCACATCATTCACGTCTTCCAAAAATGTCTCTACCTAACTTTAGCGGAAAATATTCCGAATACAAAAATTTTATGAGTCTTTTTGAAAATTTAGTCGATAACGATGCTATGCTTCCGGACATAGAAAAATTCAATCATCTTATGTCTTGTCTGTCAGGTGAAGCTTTAGGAACAGTTAAAGCCTTTCAAATCACAGAACAAAATTATCCTAAAGCTTTGGCAAGTTTAAAGAAAGTTTATGACAACAATTGCTTGATATTTTTCGACAACGTTTCTACATTGTTTGAATTGAAAGAAATCTCAAGGCCATCAGCATCTTCATTGCGCACCACGATAGACACTGTTTCTGCGGTTTACGATTCTCTTTTGTCATTACAGGATGATAAGAATATCACAAACGGTATAATTATGTCTAAAGTTGATACTATGTCTAGGTCGAAGTTTGAAGGACAGTTGGATTTTAGTACACTTCCTTTATGGAGTGACTGTGAAGCTGCTCTCAATAAAAGGTATCAGAACCTTTCCGCTGAAGAAGCATCTTCATCTTCAAAATTCAAACATTCAGATAGACAATTTAAATCAAATTCAACCAATAACAAAAATCAAAATCTGCATATTCCTGCTCAAGTTCACAACAAAACAAATCTAAATGTTTATATTGTAAGTCGAGCGAACACTATATTACAACATGCCAAACGTTTGCTTCAATACCTGTTATGTAGAGGTTTGAATTTGCAAAGAGCGTGCCAATTTGCATTAACTGCCTTCGAAAAGGTAACACTGTCTCAAAGTGCAAACTAAGTAAGTGTAGTGTTTGCAATCGATCACATCATACGCTTTTACATCAGTGTGAAACAACTTTCAATAACTCACTGGTACAAGCAACTTCAAATGTTTAAGCTCTGCATGCCTCGGTTTCGACTGACCAGGTCATTCGCGCTACTGCAATTGTGCAGATAAAAAGCATCAATGGCGAGTTTTTGCTGGCTCGAGCATTACATAACACTGGCTCTCAAATAAATTTCATTCAGTGTTGGCAAGTAAGTTACATGAAGTAAGTTACTCGTTTAGTTACGCGTAACTAATATGAATTAGTTACGCCCAATATTTGGCGTAACTAATGTAACTAAATGTAACTAACTGTAACTAAATAAAACTAACTCTAACTTAATAATAAAAAATAAAAAAAAACACATTTCATCCTGAATCCCAATCGACTATTGACAAAATTCTTTTATTAGCAAGGCAACGGCAACCTGGCAAGGAGTACATATTGAAATTACTGTATTCCTGATGAAAAGGAAATCTAATAAAATATTATATTCTTGGAGCATACAAAAGATTTTTACTTACATTTAAAGTTTTCCCCTCTTTCTTGAGATTCTTGGACATTTCTTTGTTTATTTTGATTTATTTTTGTATGGTAAATTCAGACTTGATCTCAGATTTGGTCTCAAATTTCAGATTTGGCTCGCCCAAAGGAAATCAAAGGAGATCTATTTTGTTTTATTATTTTAAATTTTTTTTTGCAGAAATATAGTAATTGAAAAACGTATTCCTTACCAGGTTGCCGTTGCCACAGCTGGCAGCTGGCCCGACGACAATATCAATCATCCAGCTTTGCCCTAATACAGTGTAGTCAAACGTCATTCGATCGGGTTTGTGGACGGAACTTCTAAATTTCAATTTAACATAAAATGTGAGTTTTTGTATTTGAAAAATTCTATTAGTTATAGTTAGTTACATTTAGTTACAATTAGTTACATTAAGTTACATTAGTTACATTAGTTACATAAGTTACATTAGTTACGTGTAACTAATTAAAATATCAAAGTTACGCGTAACTATCCAACACTGATTTCATTACTGAAGAGCTTGCACAAAGGTTAAGGCACCGCAAGGAAGAACAAGCACTTAATCTACTTGGTATTATAAAGGCAAGTACCACTGTTAACAAAAAGGTACAGGCGGTTGTGAAGTCAAGATTTAATGATCATTCGTTTTGTGCTGATTATCGGGTTATAAACTCTACTAGAGTTCGCCCCGTGGTCGAAATTCGACCATTTCTCTTTTTTTTTTTTTTTTTTTTTTTGCTTCATATATACATTCGCTGTTTCCTTACATGGTCCCCTTTCAGAATATATATAGGTTTGGCATATTTGTTTTGATTATGACAGAAAAAAAGGGTGGAAACTGGATTTTTGAACTCCGTATTAATATATTAGATATCGTCGTATCAACCGGATCATGCAATAAATACTTCGAATTGGAATATTCCTTCCAATATTCAATTAGCTGATCCTCATTTCGATAAGCCACAGAAAATCGATTTGCTTATAGGAGCAGAAACATTTTTTGAATTGTTGTCAGTATGTCAAATTAAACAAGGTCCCGAGTATCCAACCATTCAAAAAACTCTTCAGGGTTGGATCATATCTGGCAAATGTCCAAAAATACACATTCAAATACTAGACAATGTAATTTGGTATGTCAGTCTGAAGAATCATTAGACTTAGAAAAAATTTTCCAGAAATTTTGGTTGTTGGAAGAAATTCCTGGAGAAACAAAAAAGTTTCTAACGCCAGAACAACAATCATGTGAAAAACATTTTAGTTGAAAATACTCAACTTTTGTCTACAGGTCGCTTCGAGGTTAAAATACCATTTAAGTCGTCTTCGAACTCGCTAGGATCATCGTTTGAAACTGCCAAACGTCGGTTTTTCGCACTTGAGCGAAAACTATCTAAAAATAGCGTTTTAAGAGCAATGTACATGGATTTCATGAATGAATATATTACATTGGGACACATTATGTTACCAACAAATAATTAAATTCCAAAAAACCCACTATTTCATTCCACATCAGTGTGTTTTGCGACCGCAAAGCACAAGAACAAAGTTGAGAGTCGTTTTCGACGCTTCATGTAAAACGTCTTCTCAACTTTCATTAAATGACATCTTGGTGGTTGGGCTAACCATTTAAAAAGAGCTGTTTTCGACGTTGCTCCGTTTTCGAATTCATAAATATGCCATTACGGCTGATATTGCAAAAATGTACCCGCAAGTTCTTGTTGCTGAAAAGCATTTGATTAACCAGCTCCTAGTGTGGAGGCAGCATCTATCTCAACCGTTACAACATTTCCGCCTAAATACTGTTACGTATGGTACGTCATCAGCACCATTTTTGGCGATACGGTGTTTTAAGATGCTGGAAGATGTGCTAACGAAAGAGATAACTCGGAGAGATTTTAACTTACTAACTTACTTAAGGTGGCGCAGACAGTCCATTGTGGACCACGGCCTCAACCAACAATCCTCGCCAGCTAGGCCGGTCCCTAGCCAGTGGCCTCCAGTTGCGCACACCAAGTTGGTTGAGGTCGTTTACCACTTGATCGCGCCACTTTAGATGGGGTCTTCGAGAACTGCGTCGGCCCTCCGGGTTGGAATTGAAGACTCGTCGGGCAGAAGCGTTTTCGTCCATACGCTCCACATGATCCAGCCATCTAAGCCGCTGAATTTTCAGCTTCTTAACCAATTCAATGTCGCTGTATAGCCCGTACAGTTCGTCATTGAATCTTCTCCTCCATACTCCATTGATACATACAGGCCCGAATATCACCCGAAGAATCTTTCTCTCAAAGCACCCCATCCTGTATTCATCCACGCTTCTACCCCATATAGTAGGACTGGGATGATAAGGGTCTTGTATAGTGTCTCCTTGGTCCTTTGAGAGAGGGCTTTACTACTAAGATGACTTCTTAGCCCGAAGAAACAGCGATTGGCAAGAGTGATTCTTCTACCGATCTCTTCACTGATGTTGTTCTGAGAGGTTATAGTGGAACCCAAATAGACAAAGTCCTTGACAACCTCAAAGTTATATCTGTCCATTGTGACGTTTTGTCCGAGCCTACGGTGATGATCTACTTCACCCGAGGACAGCATATACTTTGTTTTATTTTCATTTACAGCCAGACCCATTCGAGCCGCTTCCACTTCAATACTTGCGAATGCTCCACTGACAGCGCGCTTCGTTCTTCCAATAATGTCAATATCATCAGCATAGCCAAGTAATTGAACGGATCTAAAAAAAATCGTACTGCTGGTGTTGACATGCGAGTTGCGTACGATTGCCTCAAAACATGACAGCGCGTAACCCTTTCGTAAGCCTTTCTCGACATTAAATGAGTCGGTGGTGTTCTTACCAACCTTGACGGAGCAGCGCGAGTTCTTCATAGTCATCCTGCACAATCGAACGAGTTTGGCAGGGATGCCAAGAAGTGACATGGCTCTGTATAGCTTGTTTCTGTTTACGCTTTCATAGGCGACTTTAAAATCGATAAAGAGGTGGTGAGTATCGACCTGGAATTCTTGGGTCTTTTCCAAAATCTGCCGAAGTGTGAAAAGTTGGTCAACGGTTAACTTACCGGGCCTGAAACTACACTGATAGGCGACATTTAGGAGACTTATACCTCTGTAGTTGGCGCAGCTTAGAGTATCTCCTTTCTTGTGGATAGGGCACACAATGCTGAGGTTCCATTCGTCAGGCATACATTCATCCGACAAGATTGTACAGATGAGTTGGTGTATGCTCCTCACCAAGTCATCTCCCGCTGCTTTAAAGAGTTCAGCCGTAAGGCCATCAGCTCCAGCAGCCTTGTTGGACTTTAGTTTAGGTATTGCTATCCGAACTTCTTCTTGGTCGGGAGGACGGAAATTTTGTTCATCATCATCCAAATCGAATGGATCATTCTGCCTGACAGCGATTAGTTGGTTGTCTTCGCCGTTTAACAGTCTGCAGAAGTGTTCTTTCCAGTGTTCTTTCAGCACCGACTGTGTATCTACAACGACATTCCCACCCTCGTCTCTACATGCTTCCGCTCGGGCTTTGTAACCCTTGGACGAAAGCTTTACCCTTTGGTAGAACTTTCGAACATTGCTTCTGCCGTAGCACCCCTCAATAGATTCAAACATTCGTTTTTCCAGTTCTCTTTTTTTTCTTCTGAAAAGCCGATGTTCCTTTTTCCTCTTTTGCTAGTATACCGCACGGGAAGCGCTCTTGGCAGCTCTAGTTCTGGCATTCAGAACTGCATGATAGGTTTCGTCTTTGGCCAAGAGTGCTAGACTGCACTCATCATCGAACCAGGTGTTTCGTTGTGGTCGCCTAATGAAACCCAAAACATCCGTGGCAGCGGTTTTGATGGCCATTTTGCAATGTTGCTACTGAGCCTCTGGGTTTGGCGCAGGCGCCGCCGCCGGGCTTGTCAAGAGATAAGAGGAGATATGATTGGCAAAGGTTGTGGCGGTCTCTTGCGATTGTAACTTCGCAACATCAAACTTTCTCACAGTGGATGTTCGATTCTGCGGTCTGGTGGAGATCCGCATTCGCACTTTAGGTACAACAAGGTAGTGGTCCGAGTCTATTTTAGCCCCTCGGAAAGTGCGGACATCCATGACACTGGAGGCATGTCTGCTATCAATCGCAATGTGATCAATTTGGTTGACGGTATTTTGATCAGGAGACTGCCAGGTCCCCTTGTGTATATTGAGGTGTGGGAATGGGAAGTATGTACTAGCTAAGATGACACTTCGCCCCGCAGCAAAGTCGATTAACCTGTGTCCGTTACCGGAAGTGTTGTCGTGCAGGCTATGCTTTCAGACTGTCGAGCCAAAGCTACCCTCCTTTCCTATTTGGCTTTGAAGTCACCAAGAATAATCTTAGTGTCGTACTTCGGGCATTCATCATACGTCTTCTCGAGAAGATCGTAGAATTCTTCTTTGGTCGTGTCATCTTTTTCCTCCGTGGGGGCGTGGACGCAGATCAGCGAGATGTTGCTGAATTTGGATTTAATGCGGATTGTGACAATGCGTTCGCTTATGCCACGAAACCCCAAGACTTCTTGCCTAAGCCTTCCTCTTATCACAAATCCGCATCCAAATAGCCGCTGTTTTCTTATCCTGTAGCACTTGCCGCAGTAGATATCACAGTTATTCATCCTCCTTGTGCCTTCACTATCCCATCGCACTTCTTGGATGGCTGTGATGTCGGTTTTGACACCATCTAGAGCTTCCACTAATTGTTCGGCTCCACGTGGTCTGTTAAGGGTCCGTACATTCCACTTTCAGAACCGAAATTCGTTGTCCTTTTTTTTTTTTTTTTTTGTTTTTATAATGCACACGCGCTCAAGGGGTTTGTTATAGCCCTTTTAATGATAAGTCACAGCGCGGGCGATAGGAAGTTAGGAAGGAAAGGAAAGGAGGTGTCGATGAACATTGATCTTGAATGTCTGCAGATCAAAATGGTAAGGAAAAATTGTGCCAGGCAATCCATTCCACATTCGTTTTGTACGGCTAAAGAAAGAATCCCTATATTTCACGGTACGTCCGAAATTGGGCTCAAGTGTAAACTGATGAGCGTTCCTAGCAAGACGAGTATTACGGGGGAAATGTTTAAGGGGTGCAACGCAACTGGCTACCTCGAGTGAGCATTTTTTGTAAAAGAATCTGTAAAATAAGGAAGGACATGAAACATTTCGACGATGTTCAAGGGATGGAAATGTTTCCATAATGCTTCTCTCTCCTATCAATTTTAACGCTTTTTTCTGAACTCTGTCGAGCAGGTGAAGAAAAGTTTGAGAAGCACCTGCCCAGAGATGGGAGTTATAATCGAGTTTAGGGCGTTTAAACGCTTTGTAAATTGTAGCCAGATCAGAAGGGGTGAAAACTTCTTGCATCTATTAAGAAAGCCTAAGCATCTTGCAGCATTCTTGGCAATCTCAAGTATATGATCATTCCAACGAAGATTGTCACTGATACACATACCGAGTACTGATTGCTTTTCGGCCTCCTCGATACAAGTACCATTCATGGATAATGGCACAGGGGGTATGTTTAGCTTCAACGACAAAAGACAGCATTGAGTTTTCGACGCATTAAACTCCACACGATTTCTAGTACCCCAATTCACAATGCTGTTTAAATTGGAGTTTAATGAGCTTATCATACGATTTCGTTGTAATAACACGTCCGAAGGCGAAGGCCGTGAATTATCAAACGTATATGAAAAGCTGAGGGTTGAGTCGTCAGCAAAACAATTTAATGGATTAGAAGTCACACACAAGAGATCATTTATAAAAATGAGAAAGAGAGTCGGAGACAGAACGGAGCCCTGGGGCACACCAGCATTTATTTTGTAGAGATCAGACTTGAAACCGTCTAATACAACTTGTATTGAACGGTCCAGAAGATAGCTTCTAATCCAACGAATAAGAGTATCATCGATACCAAATGCACGCATTTTCGATAAAAGAGCTTCATGCCAAACTCTATCAAGCCTTTGAAATATCAAGCGCAATAATCTTGCTTTCGCCAAAGCGATGCACAGATTTGTTCCACTGTTCGGTGAGATATGCCATCAGATCACCAGTGGAACGATTGCCGTATTGAAGCCGTATTGCCGGTCATTTAAAAGCTCCCGATCTTCGAGATATTTCTTGAGCTGACGATTTATCAGCGTTTCCATGACCTTGGAAAGAAGGGACGTAAGTGCAATTGGTCGGTAGGAGGAGGGGGAGGAGGAGTCACCTTTTTTTGGGACGGGCTGGAAAAATGCTGTTTTCCATCTACTAGGAAAGATTCCTGAACGATAGGAGCGATGAAAAAGCTTACGCAGTGGTTTTGCCAGAGATGAAGAACACTTCTTCAGAAGAATAGGGGGGACAGCGGATTTGTGTATATCAAGATCTTGAAGTACTCTTGCTACTGTACGAGTGCGGAAAAATATCTGTCCCATAGAAGAATTAACGTTCTCAAGTACAGGAGGGGCATATTCGCCTTCTCTGAAGAGCTGACAATAGGTTTATCGTCGACGATGAGCGTTGGAACTGATGATGACGTTGAGTTCTTGACGTTTTTTACAAATGACCAGAAGTTTTTACTGCCTTTGGGACATTGCAGAATTTTTTGCCTAACTTCTGGTGATGCAAAAATTTCGTTTTATGGATAACGGAGTTGCACGAGTTCCTAACTTGTTTGTGTTTCTTCCGATTTTCCTCAGTTGGGTTGGCTTTATAGGATCGGAAGCTAACTTCTTTCAACCTGATAGCTTCTTTACACTCTTCGGTAAACCAAGACTTTTCTTTTGGTCTGATACATTTTGTTCTGTGAGGGACAAAAGTTCTCATTCCAAGAAAAATCACTTCTGTAATCATTTCAGCACTGGCATCAACGTCATTATCGAGGAAGCATAATGACCAGTTAAAGTTGCGAAAGAAATTATGCAGACCGTCCCAGTTGGCTTTCTCGTATTGCCAAACGGTCCTAGTGGGATTTTTTTCTTTATCTGGATGGTTGGAGATCGAGAAATTAGCTGAAATGACACAATGGTCCGAGGTGCCAAATGGAGAAGTTACTTTAATAGTATATTTATCAGGGTGGGAAGTAAGGAACAAGTCAAGAGTATGGGCGGAATGCCCATCAACATCCGGTATACGAGTAGGCTCATCGACAAGCTGGGTAAGATGGTTATACTCAGCAAAGATCTCGGTATACCTTCCTTCGAGTGTTGTCTGGCCAGAATATCGGAGCCAACTTGAATTGTGTACATTTAAGTCGCCCGTAATCACGACTTCAGTGTGAGGACAATGGGAAACAATTCGGGAAATTGAATCTGACAAAACATCAAACTCATCACAAGTAGACATGCTGTCAAGATTCGGACTCCTGTAAAGAAAACAGTAATGAATGATATGCTTGCGGACAGTGAATTTGAGCCACAGGAAATTAAAGTTCGTATTAGAACAATGCCCATATTGGGGAAGGCTCTGGCAAGCAATATCATTCCTAACATAAACAAAAAGACCATGGTGGGAAAAAAGTAATGGCACTAAGTTATATCCAAACAAACAAAATTCTGATAAATCAGTATTCTGTCCAACCTGGGTTTCACTTAATGCCAAAACAGCTGGCCTGTATTGCACAGTATGGGCGTACACAGAAAAGAAATTCTTCCTTAGCCCACAAACATTTGAATATACAACACAAAAATCACTTACCATTTTGAAAAACTAAACACAAAAGATTCAACTTTGACGAAAATTTCAGCCGGCAGTATAGGCCCATATTAATTCCAATTATAAACAAACTGTCCTAGGTGTTATGCCCATAAAACAATTTGCAAACGGGAATTAATATAGACAAAAAACACGAAAGAAATATACATCAAATGCTGCTCACCATCCAATGCAAAACCTCTTGCGATAAGCCTCACAAGAGGCTTGCATTGCATAGAAAGCAACAGTTATGGGTGGCGCGGGTGGACAGGATGGGTATTGTGGATGCTGTGCTGCGAATGAGCGAGGTTTGGTGTATTTTTTTTTCTTCTTTTTATTTTTCACTGGTTTATTCTATTTATTTTTTTTCTAATTTTGGGTAACGTAAAGGGCTGAATTTAATTTCTCATTTTAATTTAATTGCACTATGTATTGTATGTGGTATATGAATTCGGTTTTGGTTTTTTTTTTTTTTTTTTTTTTTTTTGATTATTTTTGGGTGACACACGCGCACAGAAGCAACGCGACCGCACACGACGAGTACTTGATTGACACTTCCTTGACACTGTCCTTGTTTCGTTTGCTAGGGTCGTCATCAGTAGGGTCATCCATATCCGAGGCAATTGGTTGTTTCGGAACTATTAGTTTTTTTACGTGGTAGGGAAGTAACCCCGACGCACAACCCCCAACCTGGGGGACCAGGCTCTAAGCTGCTCTCCTTGGACAAAAGGAGCTGGAGAAATCCAGAGTCAGTAACCCACTATGCGGATGTGAGAGCTACCGTCGGTCCTATATGGGCTCATCCGCTACCGTCTCTATTTTACTACCCTGACTAATAGTAGTGAAAGGACCCAAAGGCCTGAGCTCCGAATATGTCAAAGTAGCTCAATGGGGTGCCTACCATATTGTCTGTAAGCGTCGCCGTTGGTTTACTTAATTCTAAGCTCATCCGCCGCTCGCATGCTTTCTGAGGGGTTCGTACAAAATAAACTGCTACCCAACAAGAGAAACAGAGGAGCTTTATGGCAGGGCAATTATAGTGTTGCTATTTTTCTGTGATCAACACTCGCGCTTATAAGTTCAGCAAGTCAAGTCCGATTGGACAAGACCAGTACCCAATGGCTACCACTTGGAGGTAAAATAAGCACAATTGATGCGTATGAGACAGTTGCAACGCTGGGCATCGCCATGTTGATACCAATCAGGGTCTACCCTATTCATACAGCATCCAACCATTTTTACGTTGATGATCTTTAAACCGGAGCCAATGAACTTGAAACCCTTAAACTCATTAAAATTAAGAACAAGAAGTTTTAAGAAAGGTGGGTTTCAGTTGGCTAAATGGTTTTCGAATCATCAGAGTTGTACAACACAGAGAATACATAAAATTCGATGATTCGGACTCAACAAAAGCTCTTGGAATTTGTTGGCATCCGAAAGAAGATAAATTTACCTTCAATTTAGAGAACAGTTTTCATGATCTACGAGCTACTAAGCGAAACATCCTTTCAGTTTCTTTTCGATCCTCTTGGATTGTTATGTCCCATTGTAATCAAAGCAAAAATCTTATTACAAGAGCTTTGGATTGCAAAAATTGATTGGGATGAGTTGATTCCATTGCGCCTTGATACAAGTTGGCAAGACTTCAAAACCAATTTGTCTCAACTTAGCGAGATAAAAATCCGGAGGTTTGTCGAAATCCTTTCGAATACTAAAATACAAATTCATGGGTTTGCCGATGCATCGATAAGGGCTTACGGATGTTGTATATACGCATCCGCAGCGAAAGCACGGCAGGTATGAAGTCAACGCTACTAACAGCAAAGTCTAAGTTGGCCCCTCTGAAAACGAAATCGCTTCCGCGATCAGGGCCCGATCTAGGGGGGGGGGCGCCGGATTTGCCCAGGGCGGCAAATTTCAAGGGCGGCAAAATTTGAAAGTTGAGGATTATTAAAGGTATGTCTTTCCAAAAAATGTTTACTTGTTTCCTTCTAATTAAGATAATCATAGGAGAAAATATATAAATCAGAAAGAATTTTGATTTTTCTCACACAAGTGTGATGTGTGTGGGGAGCTGAAGTAAATGTAGACTCTCAACTGTCAAGTAACCGAAGAAACACAAAACATTTTATCCGTCATCAGAAAAATATTCATATTTCTCTACCTTCGCAGTCCTCTCATACATAAATATGTAGGTACAGTAAAATTACTTTATAACGAACTCTACTTTCTATAGCAAATTTCATTTTGTTCCCCTTCTTCTTAAAAAAAATATCCCATATTAGTTAGTTTCGAAGGTAAAACAAGTTCAATCCTCAGTTGTTTTAACAATGCTGTCATTGGTACTTTTGACAATTGGTCCGATGAAGACTAAGTTCTATTGTCAGCGATATGATCAATAATAATCGAGAACAACAGCAATTTGAAAATACTTTACTTCAGACGAGACGAAAAAGCCCTTCTATAGTGATAAGAGAACTGCATTTCAGAATTTTTGAAGTTTTATATTGAAACAAGTGATAAACGAAAGATGATGCAAATTTTTAACTTTCTAAATTGGAAGATTTTTATAATAAAATAAAAAACAAAATTTTTAATGCGCAATCAAAAATTGAATATCTTAACTAAAGATATGCATTTCTTTCACTAATTTCTTTTTTATACCAATTTTTTTTGAAAATAAAAAGGAACACGAGGTTTCGAAACACATTTCACATTTCTTTCTAACGAATTTTATAATTTTTTTATTTTTTGTTCCCTTGAAGGTTCGCTATAAGGAATTTTGACTGCATATTATGTCCGTCAAAAATATAAAGTCGAAGTATTTTATTAATCATTTAAAAAACGCTAGTTAAAACGTATTTTGGGGAAAAAAATGAAGTAAGCCGTCTGATTTCTTGAACAGTTTTGATTTTTTTAGAAAAAAAAACTTCTCGAAAACATTTTTCTACATTTTTTTGAGAATGCACTTTCCAGCACCTTAGGCGTTTTTCTGTTTTCATTCAGAAAAGAGCTCTGCACAAAGTTCGAGTTTATCGAGCTCGCTCTGAACGTCCTCTGAACCAATTGTGTTCAGAGCGCTCTGAACTATTAATGAAACGAATTTAATATCCCATTAATTTCCTTTTATTATGCCATTTTTTTAACACTTAAAATCAATTCGGCGGCCATTTTATTTGTTTTTATTTTCAGCCGCCGCGCCACTTAAATATCGATTGAATTGGTATTGGTTGGTTTCGAAGCGTATCACTTTTGACGTTTATATTTTTGTTTGGCTTTTAGCTCATTCTGCCCCATCTATTTATTTGGAGGTCGTAGAGTATATTATATGTTGTCACTGCAAAAGGGCGGCAACATAAATGTTTGCCCAGGGCGGCGAAATAGCTGGATCGGGCCCTGTCCGCGATTAGAACTTTGCGCAGCGCATACTCTTGCTAAATTATGGACAAGAGTAGGGTAAGGTCGGGATGATTTGACAGAAAGGAGGAATTGACATTAGTACTTTTTTTGATGAGGAAATGAAGATAGTTCCTATATTGAGTTGTACATAACTGATCAGTGTGTCTTTGAAGCTGTGTGAAGTGGATGTGTTTTTATTTATTTTTTCGCCTGTTGATGTAATTTTTGATGGTAAGCAATCCAAGTGCGATTTCTTTATTTTTAAGCTTTTGTACTTAAATTGCAATATTGTGGTGCACTTGCATTTGACTAAGACTTATAGGAAAGAAAACAATCTTTCTGAGCACTTTTACAAGTGTTTTTTAGAATTTTTTCCAAAAGTAGACTGGAAGGAGGTTTCGACAATTGTTTTGAAGGAGAAATTGACAGAATGTCAAATCCTCCTTCTTAAGTCAATAAGAATATTGTATGTACATATGTACATATGTATGTACATATGTATGAAAGTAAAACAACGTTTTACTCTTTTTTTAGAATGTTAAACATGCCCAATATTTATAAAAGAAAACATCCTAACCGCAACATTGATGAAACAAATGTTGAAAATGCTATTAAAGACATTCAAAACAAAAAAGGATCTATAAACATTGCAGCAAGAAATTTGATATTAATCGTACCACATAAATGTACAGACTTGATTTTGAAGTATCTTATTATATTTTGTTTTTTGTTTCATTGTCTAGTTGATGTGTATCTATGTATTTTATTTTAAAGTAATTTTGAAGTTTATTTTATGAAGAGTATTCATTTTTTTAAAAGCTATTTTTGTTGCTTAGTCTTAGAGCTTTTAAAATTCAATACAAATGAAAAAAGGCTCAAGGAACTTAGAAAGACTGAGTTCCTTATAAGTTAGAAAAAGAAGTAAAAAAGTTATTACTGAAAAATATCCAAATTTGTGTTTATTTAATATTTAAAAACTGTTGAACTGTAATCATTTGTCAAATAACCCTTTCTCTGTCAAAACCTCCTAACGCCAATGTCAAATCATCCTACCCCGAAGGAGGAATTGGCAATTTGGAAATGTTAAAAAAAAGTCTATAACTCAGATGCAAGTATTTAAATCGATTGAATGATGTTTTTTAGTTTCTAAAATGATATTTTAACATATGCAAATTTTTAAAACATAAAATTGTATTTGGATTTTAAGATTTTTTGCAAAGTCTGTTAACGTGTCAAATTATACCGACCTTACCCTAAAGGCAATGTTGAATCTAGACGTTGAACAAATTGTTTTTTGGAGCGACTCTGAAATAACTTTGCATTGCATAAAAACACATCCAACTGTGCTTGCAACCTTTGTTGCAAATAGAGTGTCCGACATCCAAGAGTGGACACCAAAATTTTCATGGAAACATGTGCCAACAAAGCGAAATCCAGCCGACATTGTGTCAAGAGGCTGCAATATTGATGAACTCAATGCGTCAATTTGGTTCAATGGTGTACAGTTTTTACTAAAAGAAATATCATCGTGGCCGGTCAATGCACATTTTTACTGTCTCCAGAAGATGAAGCCTTAGAAAAAAGGAAAACAAACATGGCTCTGATAGCGGTTGAAAAACCTCGAACCAAAATGTTGGAATATATTGAAGAAGAAACTTTTTATATTGACCTTGCGACTACATTCGCATTTATAATGAGATATTGCAGAATATCAAAAAATAAAACAGAAGTTTTCGAAGAATCGCCCACGGCAAAAGAGTTGAATTTATCGTTTCTCAAAATAGTAGAAATTGTCCAAAATTATGAATTTCCTGATAAGATTCAAAAACTCAAAAAGAAAGTAACGAAACAAAATAGTTTGCAAAAGCTCAATCCATTTATTCACAATTATAGTGACGAAAATCGTTCATTATCGCTAATTCGTTTAGGTGGTCGTCTGTTGAACGCACCAATTGAGTATGATGCTATATTCCCACTTTTACTGACCGAAAATTCACCATTTGTAAAAACGTACTTAACAACGTACTTACACAGGAAAAAATTTCATGCTGGCTTTGCTTCGAGAAAAAATTTGACTAATAAACGCCAAAGAAGCATGCCAAAAAGTTATCCGAAAATGCATACATTGTTTCAAATACAAACCAAAATTACTTACACAAATAATGGGTAATTTACCAGCAGATCGGTTGCGAGCACAAAGACCGTTTTTAATATGCGGTGTAGATTTCTGTGGCCCGGTATATACCACTCTTAAAATTCGTGGCCGGCCACCGAATAAAACGTATATTGTTTACAGCCTCAAAGGCTGTACATTTTGAGTTAGCTTCTGATCTGTCCTCTGAATGTTTTATTCTCGCCCTTAAAAGGTTTATCTCTCGCCGAGGACTTCCTCAGACGATTCACTGCGACAACAGGACGAACTTCGTGGGAACTCAGAGGATTCTGAAAGACGCTCAAGAGCAGTTCGAGAGAGGAAAGGACGCAGTTCACCGGTACGCGGCAGAGGAAGGGTTCAGCTTAGCCTTCATACCACCGAGGGCTCCTCATTTCGGAGCTCTATGGGAGGCAGCAGTCAAGGCGGCGAAAACGCTCTTACAGCGTACCGCGGGCAACGCCCTTTCCACAACCGAAGAGCTGCTCACCGTTCTTCTCGATGTCGAGGCAATCCTCAATTCAAGGCCAATTGCCCAACGACGACGAAGCACTCACCCCAGCTCATCTATTGATCGGCAGCAGCTTACGATCGCTACCACCAGAAAAAGTGCCGGAACAGCAAACGGCTTGGTTGAGAAGATGGCAGCTTCTATGTTGGCTCAAGCAGCAGTTCTGGCAGAAGTGGTCCAAGGAGTATCTGCTTGGCCTTCAAGCTTGGTCCAAGTGGGTACAGTAGCAACCCAATCTCGTCGTTGGCAAGCTCGTTTTAATCCACGAGGGAAAAGCTCCTCCACAGCAGTGGAAAATGGGACGAGTCGTGGCGGTCGTCGAAGGGCAGGACGCAAACGTCAGGGTCGCCGACGTCAAAACGCAAAGCGGAATCCTGAGACGTCCAATCGTCTAGCTAGCCGTACTTCCTGAAGATGATTTTTGAAGCCTTACAGCCGTTCAACGTGGCCGGTGTTTTGACGAAACACATAACACTTAAAATAAATTATAAAAACTGAAATTTTATACTATTGTGAATTATAAAGTATTGGTATAAAATTTTAATTTGCCGCCTTCCGGCCATATTTATTTCAAATAATAAAAAGAATAAGAAGAAGAAGAAAAAGAATAAAGAAAAAGGCATTCTAAACCGTACCGCCAAGTAACTCGCACGTCTTTTTTACTTGCGATTATAGGTACTATAAGGCAAGTTATGGATTCGTGCAGAAAAAAAATTTCGAGATAACAATCACACATGACATTACGATGATGGAGAAGTCGAAAAAAGTGGGTCTGGGAATTCCGTCCGTCTGTCTGTCTGTCTGTCTGTCTGTCTGTCTGTCTGTCTGTTCGCGCTTCTAGAGCCTGAACGGATGGGCCGATTTGCTTCAAATTTGGTATCTAGGATTAATTTGGCCGTCCCTCGGAACGTATTTTTTACTTGCGATTATAGGTACTATAAGGCAAGTTAAGGATTCGTGCAGAAAAAAAAATTCGAGATAACAATCACACATGACATTACGATGATGGAGAAGTCGAAAAAAGTGGGTCTGGGAATTCCGTCCGTCTGTCTGTCTGTCTGTCTGTCTGTCTGTCTGTCTGTCTGTCTGTTCGCGCTTCTAGAGCCTGAACGGATGGGCCGATTTGCTTCAAATTTGGTATCTAGGATTTATTTGGCCGTCCCTCGGAACATATTTTTTATTTTTGCTCTAAGCCCAAAAATAACGGCACCTGCCATACAATCGTGAAGAAAAAAATTGATTTTCTCAAAAACGGCTCTAACGATTTTGATAAAACTTTCAGGATGCTATTTTTGTAAGACAGTCTATCTTTTGGTTGGAAAATATTTTTCAAAATTTGTCTTATAACGGTACCTCTCATAGAACCAGTATTTTCAAATCAAATTTTCTCGTAAACTATACATTCGATTTCAATAAAATTTTGGCCACAGGAAGTCATTTATAATTTTATTAATATGGCATTTCAAATTTTTCAAAAACTTTTTTTTTTGATTTTTTATAATTTTTTCAAAAAAATTTTTGGTTTTCGAAATATGTTGGAAACGGGTATATTGATTTTTTTTAAATTATTTTTTCAAATGTAAACTACAGATTGCCATATATTTGCATACCCAAATAAATTTCAAAATATTTTTTGGAAAAGTTTTTCAAAAATAACCTTTTAAAAAAAAAACTGGTCGAACGATTTTCAATATTTTTTTTTCCTAGATTTACGTATAGCTTCGAAATTTTATTGCATACTTTGTTTTTCCGAGAAAACTCTTAAACTAATTTAAAAAATCAAAGAATTTTCGAAATTATTTAAATTTTTTTAATAGCCATATATGCAGCCACAATTAGCAATTGCTTATCATAAGAGCAAGTTCGTGCGACCCAGTCGTGCATTTTATTATTTTTGCTCTAGGCCCAAAAATAACGGCACCTGCCATACAATCGTGAAGAAAAAAATTGATTTTCTCAAAAACGGCTCTAACGATTTTGATAAAACTTTCAGGATGCTATTTTTGTAAGACAATCTATCTTTTGGTTAAAAAATATTTTTCAAAATTTGTCTTATAACGGTACCTCTCATAGAACCAGTATTTTCAAATCAAATTTTCTCGTAAACTATACATTCGATTTCAATAAAATTTTGGCCACAGGAAGTCATTTATAATTTTATTAATATGGCATTTCAAATTTTTCAAAAACTTTTTTTTTTTGATTTTTTATAATTTTTTCAAAAATTTTTTTGGTTTTCGAAATATGTTGGAAACGGGTATATTGATTTTTTTTTAAATTATTTTTTCAAATGTAAACTACAGGTTGCCATATATTTGCATACCCAAATAAATTTCAAAATATTTTTTGGAAAAGTTTTTCAAAAATAACCTTTTTAAAAAAAAACTGGTCGAACGATTTTCAATATTTTTTTTTCCTAGATTCACGTATAGCTTTGAAATTTTATTGTATACTTTGTTTTTCCGAGAAAACTCTTAAACTAATTTAAAAAATAAAAGAATTTTCGAAATTATTTAAATTTTTTTTAAATCCATATATGCAGGCACTAAGCAATTGCTTATCATAAGAGCAAGTTCGTGCGACCCAGTCGTGCATTTTATTTTACTTGCGATTATAGGTACTATAAGGCAAGTTATGGATTCGTGCAGAAAAAAAATTTCGAGATAACAATCACACATGACATTACGATGATGGAGAAGTCGAAAAAAGTGGGTCTGGGAATTCCGTCCGTCTGTCTGTCTGTCTGTCTGTCTGTCTGTCTGTCTGTCTGTCTGTCTGTCTGTTCGCGCTTCTAGAGCCTGAACGGATGGGCCGATTTGCTTCAAATTTGATATTTAGGATTGATTTGTCCGTCCCTCGGAACGTATTTTTTTATTTTTGCTCTAGGCCCAAAAATAACGGCACCTGCCATACAATCGTGAAGAAAAAAATTGATTTTCTCAAAAACGGCTCTAACGATTTTGATAAAACTTTCAGGATGCTATTTTTGTAAAACAATCTATCTTTTGGTTGGAAAATATTTTTCACAATTTGTCTTATAACGGTACCTCTCATAGAACCAGTATTTTCAAATCAAATTTTCTCGTAAACTATACATTCGATTTCAATAAAATTTTGGCCACAGGAAGTCATTTATAATTTTATTAATATGGCATTTCAAATTTTTCAAAAATTTTTTTTTTTGATTTTTTATAATTTTTTCAAACATTTTTTTGGTTTTCGAAATATGTTATAAACGGGTATATTGATTTTTTTTTAAATTATTTTTTCAAATGTAAACTACAGATTGCCATATATTTGCATACCCAAATAAATTTCAAAATATTTTTTGGAAAAGTTTTTGAAAAATAACCTTTTTAAAAAAAAACTGGTCGAACGATTTTCAATATTTTTTTTTCCTAGATTTACGTATAGCTTCGAAATTTTATTGCATACTTTGTTTTTCCGAGAAAACTCTCAAACTAATTTAAAAAATAAAAGAATTTTCGAAATTATTTAAATTTTTTTTTAAATCCATATATGCAGCCACTAAGCAATAATTGCTTATCATAAGAGCAAGTTCGTGCGACCCAGTCGTGCATTTTATTTAATTGGGAATTCGCCTTTTTTCCGCTAAGTTCTTACCATTTTAAAAAACTTAATTTTCGTTTGCTTTAAATAGGCAAGTTTGTAAAAACTATTTCAAATTTCCACTTACGTTAAAATGTAGACAATTAGTGTCCACATATAGAGAAACAACACTGTTTTTAATACTTCAAATCCAGATATCACTTCAAAGTTGAAACTGTTACCGTTACTGACTTCGTACGATGGACTGTAGCTATTGAAGTATTCGAAAGAAGAAGTTATATCATTAGGATATACATATGTATTTTATATAATGTATACTCTTTCGCCCAAAACTAATAAAGTAATAATTGAAAAGGTTTGCTATTTCTCTTGGATCAGTGCCATTATCTAATATCAATATCTACTGAATACTGAACTGACATTGAACTGGACTTTGTCTTTTGTTTTCTTTTAATTATATTAGTAATAAATTTCCATTTTTTGTATGGATTACTTTTTGAGTTTCTAAATTTGTAGCTAATTGTCGCGACTTATTCGTATCTTGTTATGAATTTTCTGGTAAAAATTTCTTAAACGGCATTTTAGATTAGTGTTTAAGGGATGTTTCCTGCACTTTTTACGTAGTTTATGCTCGACATAGTTTTAATGAGAGAATTGCTTCATTATTATGTAAATTTTTTATAACTTGAATTATATTACGTTTTTTTGCTATAGAATGCTAAGTTTAATGGTTTTGAAATATCTTATTATTAAGTTTTACTGATTTAACTCTTTTGATTTTATAAGTTCTTGAGTTTTACGTTTATTCTTCGCCTGGCTCGGATATGCTGAAACCATTTTTATAGTTTAGGTCAGTTCAAGCAAGGGTAAAAAAATATTTGTAGCTTCGACGTTCTTAAAAAAAACTGAGACTAAAATTGTAAAACGAGAGATATCAATACCTCCTTTGATTTTTGGTTCGAGGTTCTTTTCTTCTTTTGAGTTTTTGTGAACACTTTTTAAAAGACGATAATAGACAATTTGTTTTATTTATCCTCCAGGAATTTAAAATGTTCGTTTTTCAATTGATTCCGTTTAATATAATTATAGAGCTTTTATTAAAGTAATGACAAAGCGCCAAAATTTATCTGTAATCACTTATTTAAAAACAGTTGATAAACCTCGAACTCTAATGATAAAATAAAATACTCTCACAACAAAAGACATTAATCAAAATATAAGTTCTTAGTTGTTATCATTGTCTTTGTCTATAGTTCAAAATATGACCTGACATTATGTTTTTGTCGATTTGGTGTACCATATTGACCATTAGATGTGTCATTTTAAATGCTGTCATCTAAAATATCATGAATTAGAAAACGGTTCAATTTCCCTTCAAATTCCATCCTTAGCACATACTCATATTCAAAAACAGTCAACCATAGTAACCTAATGTAGTTGCAGCTTTCGATCTAAATGAATCTAATTAATACAAAATATTTTCATTTTCAGATTTAACTGGACTTTGCCTTATTTTTTTCTGAAAATAATCTAAAAGAATAAATTTATTCATTATAATTCAGCAATAAAATTTGCGGAACCAACAGGTACATACCTTGAATATATAAACGCTTTTGTTATTTGCTATGCAAACATTTAATAATTAAATGCCTTTCTTAAAGCACAAAACTTTTCATTAAATTCTCTGAAATACTTCCATCAGATATACATAGATGATTGCGTGCATGTTAGATTTCTTATATTGAAAAAATTTTTAAGCATAGTTTAAATAGTTTTTTTTTTTTTTTCTTAATACAAATGTTTAAAGTCGATGCAAAAGCTCTATGTTAACTCTAGGGTTAACTCTAGAAGTTGACTCCTGAGCCTCCCTAGAGGCTAACTCTAGGGCGTAGAGTTATCTCGAGGTTAACATAAGAGTTAAGACAAAATTGCTAGCAGTCAATAGCAGAATAAACTTTTGTTCTGCATTCGTAAAACGAATAATATCAAAAAATTTATAAATAACTTTTAGGCATTCTTAGTGACAATTATTTCGGGGGGGGGGGGGGGGGTTATATTTATTCCGTACACCAATCAGTGGGTGTACACCGTTAAATATTTGCTACTAGAATCTAATATTTGTCGGTTTTTATACAGTTCCATACCAGATTTAGTAGTACACCCAATACACGTCCTGACTTACACTTTTTCTGTAAGTTTATGAAATATTGAAATGTGATTATGCAAAAAATCCTTTTAGAAAGGGATAATATTAAGAAGAATACATTTTAATGACAAAAGTTTACATACAAATAGTTGGTGTATTAAAAGTTTATGCATTTTGTATTATTCGTCCTTGAGTTTGATACAAAATGTATTCAAAGGTAATAAATTCCGGACTCGTTTTTAATATTTATGGCCTTTAGTGAACCTGGTTCTAATGCGATTGGAATAGAATATAATGTATTTTGTATAACATGTTGGAATACAAAGATTGAATTTTAACACTGCGGGAAGTACATATTTCACCATAATTGTTTTTTAAATTTAATCTAATTTGGATTTTTTTCCGATAGATTTCAATACAAATACTATTGTATTTAATACTTAATAAACTAATACAGTACAGTGGATGAAGTGCTGGGTTGCTAACCTAAGAGTTGTGGGTTCGAGCCCCAGCCTCGTCAGCAATTTTTCAATATTCCCCAAGCTTCAACTGGACGCCACCCGTGTGATTTTCATAAGATAAATATCAGCTATTTCTCAATCCATTGTACCAACAAAAAATCTTTCCTATCTTTCTATTCCTGCTAACTATTGCCGTGCAGTTTGCATTTAAAAGACCTTGGGTCTTACAGGCATATAGTTAAAATTATTATTATTATTATTATTATTATACTTACATGCTTGTAAATCATTATCCTGATTTGAGACTTATTTGCAAAACATAATTTTCTCATTTCACAATTATTACCTACAAATGTATGGCTTCAAAACTCCTGTTTTGGAACTAACTTCATTTCTTTTATCTGAAAATTATTACATATAAAAGTGCAGTTAGATCAATAAAAACAAAGATATTTTCATTAATTTTATGTACCTATAGCTTTTTATTGTATACAATTTTGTAGTAAAATAAATAATACTTATGATCTAGTTAGTGTTCTTAGAACTATGATTTAAATACAAGTCTCATTTTCGCTTTTTTTTTAATTTCATAAGTAGTGTTTATATCAAAGATTTTCAATAATTTTTTTAACATACATAAGTACATGATATCTGGAAAATGCAATATTTACAATTATTTGATTTTCACTTCTTAACCTTGATTGAATAGGTTTTTATACAATTTCAAAAAGACATTAGTTAGTGAGTTTTGATTCAATTTTGTATATATTTTTGTTTTAAATTTTGTGCTTTTTAATTTTGGTTTTTCTGTTCAATGCAGAAGCTTAATTTTAACAAGCAAAATTTAAAGAATAAGTAAACTTAAAAAAGGTGGCACTTTAAAAAAAAATACAAACAATTATTTAAGGGCAAAAGTAAAAGTATTCTTAAACTTTATAAAATGTACCATCCAACATTGAAGTAGTTGAAAATCACTGAGTTTCGAAACCCTATAAGCAATCTTAATCAGAAATATTTTATTTAACTATATAAACCTATATAGTACCATTGACATAGTTCATGTCTTTTGGTTTCTTTGTTTAAAATTTGTTCATAGGTACATACATCACGATTGAGCATTTCTTTGTATCAATAAGTTCAAAACAATTTAGATTTTCAACAAATTTTAACTTTTGATATAAGTTTATAACAAACATAAGCGAGAGCTACAGTACGTTTGCAACGAACTGTTGGATACCCTATGCCCTATCTTTGTATGTGTATGCGTTCGCCTCCCGTAGCCAGTCGATGTTCCAGTTTCAGAAACAAAATTCTTCTTTAGCAGACAGAAAAAAATACAATAACTTTAATTTTGTGTGGTGTGATGTTCAATTAGTGCTGTCACAGTAAAAAAAAGGTGTGTGGCACGCCCAAAGTTGAGACTTTTTATTGCCAAGGCAATTAGTATGAGCTCAGTGACATTCAATTTTATTCTTGCAGATCGATTTGAACAAAACAAGACAAACCTTTAATTTAAAAAAAATAGATTTTGAATATAAATAGCGATTACGGGTGTTTTTAATAATTTTTGAAACACACTCTCTGTGTTCATCTTTTTACTTCAAAACTGCGACCGATAGTTAAAAAACGTTAAAAAATTAATGCATTATACAACTTTTGACAGAAACGCTACTTAAAAGTGGTCGTGTCTTATAAATTTGAAGCACTAACTGAGCTTTGATCATTAGTCAGTATTTAGGCATATGCGTAAAACTACAGCTGAATCGAGTAGTTTTTAAACGATCTTACCTGAACAAAGATATTTTATCAAAATCACGCCTTTAAAAGTGGGCGTATTGAAAAAATTTACACAAGAAAATGTAGAGATATATTTTTCAAATAACAAACGGAAGGAAAAAGGTTTAAATTGAATATTGGTAGCACCTTAAATTTTTAAAACTACGTTTTTCGTTCTTTTATGAAAAGTGGGTGTAAGCCACGCCCAAAATTCAAACATTTCTTTTCATATACAAACTTTTTAGTTTCTACTAAGAGACGCAAAATTTTGGCTTACAGATTCATTATACACGCAGAAAAAAAGTTGGTTAAAAATAACGTAAAACTCGTGTAAAACTAACTAAGCGAGACTGCTAATATAGCACCTGCAAACTCAGTCAGTTAAATTTACACGAGTCGAATCGATTAAAAAAAATTGTTTAATTTTACTAACTGATTCGGTTCAATTGTACTAAATTTTGATTAACCAACTTCCCGGCTGTGTTGGTCTAAATTATGGTGGTAATAACTGCCTAGTAAGTTGTTAAAAGAAACACATTAAATCAATTAAAATAACCTATTAGCTTAACTACTTTTACTAACTTAATTAGTTGCCGCACCCTATCTTCTCGGTTACAGTTCTTAGAACTAAATCCAGATAACTAATTTACTCGTTTAAAGTAGCCTATTTACTCCGTTGGAGTAGCCTTTTTATTCGATTGGAATAGCCTATTTTCTCCGTTGGAGTAGCCAATCTACTCTGTTGGAAAAACCGATCTACTTCTTTAAATACACACTTACTTGGTTGGTGTAGCCTATCAACTCGGTTAAAGAAGCCTATTTACTCCGTTAAAGTAGCCAATCTACTCGGTTAAAGTAGCCAATCTACTCGTTTAAATACACATACTTAATCGGTTGGAGTAGCCTATCTACTCGTTTGAAAACACATTCTTACATGGTTGGTGTAGCCTATCTACTTGGTTAAAGTAGCCTATCTACTCGGTTACAGTAGCCTATCTACTCTGCCAACGTAGCCTATTTACTCGGTTGGAGTAGCCAATCTAATCGGTTCTAGTAGCCAATCTCCTCGGTTGGAGTAGCCAATCTACTCGGTTAGAAAAGCCAATCTACTCGGTTGGAGTAGCCAATCTACTCGGTTGGAGTAGCCTTTCTACTCGGTTGGAGTAGCCTATTTACTCGATTGGAATAGCCGATTTACTTCATTGGAGTAGCCTATTTACTTGGTTGGAGTAGCTTTTCTACTCGGTTGGAGTAGCCTATTTATTCGATTGGAATAGCCTATTTACTTCATTAGAGTAGCCTTATTTACTCGGTTGGAGTAGCCTATTTACTCGTTTGAATACACATACTTACTTGGTTGGTATAGCCTATCTACTTGGTTAAAGTAGCCCATCTACTCGGTGAAAGTAGTCTATCTACTCTGCCAAAGTAGCCTATTTACTCGGTTGGAGTAGCCAATCTACTCGGTTAGAATAACCAATCTACTCGGTTGGAGTAGCCAATCTACTCGGTTGGAGTAGCCAATCTACTCGGTTGGAGTAGCCTTTCTACTCGGTTGGAGTAGCCTATTTACTCGTTTAAATACACATACTTACTCGGTTGGAGTAGCCAATCTACTCGGTTGGAGTAGCCTTTCTACTCGTTTGGAGTAGCCAATCTACTCGGTTGGAGTAGCCAATCTACTCGGTTGGAGTAGCCTTTCTACTCAGTTGGAGTAGCCAATCTACTTGGTTGGAGTAGCCTTTCTACTCGGTTGGAGTAGCCAATCTACTCGGTTGGAGTAGCCAATCTACTCGGTTGGAGTAGCCTTTCTACTCAGTTGGAGTAGCCAATCTACTCGGTTGGAGTAGCCTTTCTACTCAGTTGGAGTAGCCAATCTACTCGGTTGAAGTAGCCAATCTACTCGGTTGGAGTAGCCTTTCTACTCGGTTGGAGTAGCCAATCTACTCGGTTGGAGTAGACAATCTACTCGGTTGGAGTAGACAATCTACTCGGTTGGAGTAGACAATCTACTCGGTTTGAGTAGACAATCTACTCGGTTGGAGTAGCCAATCTACCCAGTTGGAGTAGAATTTCTACTCCTTTGAATACACATACTTACTGCATTGGAGTAGCCAATCTACTCAGTTGGATTGGGTTATCTACTCGGTTGATTATGACAAAGCAGATAACAGTAGAGGATCTACATATATAAAGCATACAAAACTTTTTTTTTAATGATAACAAATATTTATTTTAAAAATAAAGGTATTCTTAACTTTTTATATACAGTGTTTATCAATAATTTTCATAAGTTTTATAAATACACAAGGAACATTTTAAGTTTCAATTTAAAATAAATTTAAGTAACATAATAAATGGTTTTAAAGAGAATGATTCTTTAGAGTTAAAGGATAATTTAAACATTTCTTAATGGTTTGATTTAATTATTTACTTAGAAATATAAATATAAATTAACCGCTTGGGTGAAACTACAATATTCGGTGTAGAAAGAGGAGAAGAAAGAAATGGATCTCGTTCATGTTCTTCAAAAAAAGTCCCCAAGCTATGATGTTTTTTAAAATGTCTTTGAAAAGAACTGAAAATTTGAAAAGACCGGCTGCAATTACCTTCATTACAATTATATTGAATAATTTTTTTCATCAGGAGAAAAAATTAACCGCTTGGGTGAAACTACAATATTCGGTGTAGAAAGAGGAGAAGAAAGAAATGGATCTCGTTCATGTTCTTCAAAAAAAGTCCCCAAGCTATGATGTTTTTTAAAATGTCTTTGAAAAGAACTGAAAATTTGAAAAGAACGGCTGCAATTACCTTCATTACAATTATATTGAATAATTTTTTGGTCACCATGTACAAAAGACAAATGTTGTCTTAAACATTTTAGATCTTTGAGCCTTATTCCACCGCCCGTCTACCTCTTTTAGTTTATTTTTAGAAATTCTGAAACACCATTTAGAAAAAAGCAAATTAGTAAAGATGAGACCAAAGTTAAAAAAACTCAAACCCTGGATTACAGACTATATTTGCAGACAGATAAAGAAAAAAAAACGCATTCTATTCTAAGAATAAATCTTGTTTGCATGTCGATTCCATCAAAAATAAATATAACAAAATGAAAAGAGAACTTGAGTATACAATAAAAAAACAAAAAGAGGATTATTATAGACAAAAATTTGAGGAATCACGATTAAACGCAAAAAAACAATGGGGGATCGTAAACGATATATTGGGAAAAAAGGGTGATACTAATCGCTTAGCATGTTTAAAGTTCCCTGCGAATTTTATAACGACTAATAACCTTGAAATGTCAAACGGCCTTAACTCTTTTTATATCAGAGCATCAGAAAACTCAAGCTCTGTATCAACTGATGATACAAACTCATTCAACCTTGAGGGATTCCATGATAGCCAAATACTGCCCACCTTTTTCAATGGTCCTGTTTTTGAAGCTGAGGTTGATAAAGTTATCTCTAATTTAAAATCAAAGTATTCCTGTGGATTAGATGGTATCAGTAGTATCACTTTGAAAAAGATAAAAAATTTCATCATTAGTCCTTTAACATATCTGATTAATAAAAGTTTTCAAAGTGGAATATTTCCAGTATGTCTTAAGACTTCTATAGTGGTTCCTATCTATAAAAAGGGTGATCCATGTGATCCAAATAATTATAGACCAATATCTCTGCTCTCCGTTTTTTCTAAGATACTAGAAAAAATAATAATCAAGAGAATGATAAGTTTTCTTGGAAAGAATAAGCTTTTAAGTGATAACCAATATGGCTTTCAAGTAGGTAAATCAACTGAAGGTGCTCTTATTACTTTTATGGAAAAAATTTATGAAGTACTAGATCAAAATAAAAAGACTGCAGGGCTTTTTCTTGATTTGACAAAGGCCTTTGACTTGGTGAATCACAAACTTCTTCTAAGAAAACTGCAAAGGTTGGGCTTTAGAGGAAAGATTCTTGAATGGTTTAGTTCTTATCTACTTAATAGAAAACAGCTAGTAAAAGTAAATGAAGTTTGTGGAGATACATTACTGGCAGCAAATACGGGTGTTCCACAGGGTTCAGTTCTCGGACCAACTCTATTTCTAATATATATCAACTCTATATTTAAGCTTATGCTAAATGGAAATTTAGTTGCGTTTGCAGATGATTTAGCACTCTCATACACAGCTTCAAACACTGATACGATTACAAACCAAATAAACGAGGATTTGAGATTGTTGCAAAAGTGGTTTTCTTTCCATCAAATGCAAGTGAGCAGCAAGTCAAAGGTAATGTCTTTTTCACTCTCAAATAAAGCTCCAATAACCGATATAATTTACCACAATATTACCTGCGATCAATTAAATTGCTCTGAGTCATGCTTAAAACTAGAATCTGTATCCGAGTTTAAGTACCTTGGAATTACTATAGATAGCAATTTGAATTGGAAGGCACATATTGGCAATGTGAGAAAGGTTATTTACATAACTATGAGCAAATTCTATCATCTAAGAAAATTAGTTCCCTCGAGCCTTCTTAACACAATTTACTATGCATTAGTTAACTCACGCCTTGACTATGGTATCTCCTGTTGGGGTAGTTCTTACCTAACCAACCTTCAGCCGCTCATTATTGCCCAAAAGAAGATTATTAGAATCATGAAGTTTAAACCAAGATTGGAGCCATCACTCCCACTATTCAGAGCAAACAACATAATGCCTTTACGGTATATGTATGTGTACAAAGTACTGAAATTGTTCTTTTTGCGAAGTGGATTTCGAAATACAAGAAGAAATGAAATTCCAGCTCTGAGGCCAAGAACTCATTTACCAGTGCAAAGAGTAAACAAAGAACATTACAGACGCCTTGTAACGATTATTGCTCCTTTTATATTAAATAGACTTCCTGTAAGTACTCGTTGTGAGGTAGAAACACTTCCAAAGTTCTTAAAAAATCTTAGAAAATGCTTAATGGCTAGATCAGAGGTAGAAACTCTTTTGCATGTTGTGACATAAAAAATCTTAAAAATATATATAATTTGCATTGCTATATAATAATAAAACGTACATTATATAAAAACTTCCATTTTCTTTCTTATTTGTTTTCACTATACAATTTCCCTGCATCCTTGCCGACTTTTGTCTACTTACTCCTCGTCTTTTTTTTCAAATTAAAACCACTTTAGTCTTATCTCCTTATTGCGGCTCATAAATAATTAAAAAAAAAAAAAAAATTTGTACTCAAATTAAAAGCACTTGCTACTGATTTTAATATCACAAAGTGCTTACCTTATTCAAAAACTCATGGCTAAATATTAGAGACAGAAAATATATTTGAAAATTCTATTACAAAACAAATGAAATAATTTATGTAAGATTAACAATTTTTCATTATATTATTATGCATGTAAATATATGAAATAAAATAAATAAATAAAAATAAAAAAAAAAAAGAAGCAAGAAGCAAGAAGCCATAATTATTGGTAGGATAGAAATGAAAAACATAAAGTACAAGTGTACAAGTGCTAAAGTGAATTTAGGAGAGTAGGGTAAGACAAAACAATGTTATAATTGACGAAAAAGCCAAAAACAGTAGTGTCTCTCTAAACTTATTCAACCTTTTGAACTATCTAAATTCGATAAATTGAATAAAAATTAAAAAGTGTTGAATTAAAAAAAAAATCAAAATAGTGAAGTTAATTTGGACTTGGAGCTTTAGGAAAATAATATTCCATTCAAGCATATAAAAATGAAAAATATTAAGTGCAAGTGTACAAGTACTAAAGTGAATTTAGGAGAGTAGGATAAGACAAAACAATGTTATAATTGACGAAAAAGCCAAAAACAGTAGTGTCTCTCTAAACTTATTCAACCTTTTGAACTATCTAAATTCGATAAATTGAATAAAAATTAAAAAGTGTTGAATTAAAAAAAAAAAATCAAAATAGTGAAGTTAATTTGGACTTGGAGCTTTAGGAAAATAATATTCCCATTCAAGCATATAAAAATGAAATATATTAAGTACAAGTGTACAAGTACTAAAGTGAATTTAGGAGAGTAGGGTAGGACAAAACAATGTTATAATTGACGAAAAAGCCAAAAACAGTAGTGTCTCTCTAAACTTATTCAACCTTTTGAACTATCTAAATTCGATAAATTGAATAAAAATTAAAAAGTGTTGAATTAAAAAAAAAATCAAAATAGTGAATGTTAATGCAGATGCACCCTAAGTCAGAGATAGTACCACTAACCGATAGAGGGAGCCAGAACCTAAATTACAAGAACAACTTCACATATCCTAAACTTTCATGCTTTCTTCATTTTAATTTTACATTTGTACATCTAATTAACCTAATTTTCACACAACATTCAAGTCACAAGGTTGCTTGCAGCAGTGCCTAATATTTAGTAAAATATTTAATAACTAAACTTAAAAGACCTTAAGAGACTAAGTAAGTTTAAAAAGTTCCTATTAAAATGTAATTTACAATAAGTTTCTTTAATTAATAAAGGTTTGTAACTCGCTTCATGAATTAGACTAATTGCGTCTTTTCCTTTTTCTGGCGTGTTAACAAATATCTTGGGGTTGCGACCAATCTGTCGCAACATTTTACAAACTTATACGGTATGCCGCCTAAAAAGCATAAAAACCTCGATCCGGCTATCAAGAAAATCATCAAGAACATCTACACCAGATTTTGCAAGAGATGGGCCATTTAATTGTCGCAGTTGTGATCAGCCTGATTCGGTCGACGACATGGTCCAATGCGACAGGTGCGAAGCATGGAATCATCTTATTTGCGCAGAGTATAGAAGACAAATCATACGTTTGCACAAATTGTTCAGGTAAGAGTAGGCATTTTTCTAGCTTTCCATTAACTTCCTCTAAAGCTGTTGTGAGACTAACCAATGAAGAAGCAGCCCAGAAACAAAAATCAAACGCTTTTGACATCGAAATTATCCCGGAGCCTTCTGAATATGAGGTTGTGTGTACCTCAATAGCGGATGTAACAATCGCGGCAAACGCCACGTGCCCTACAACGTGTTCCGCGCCCAGTGCAGCCGAAGCCGCTGCCAAGCGTGGAACTCTAGCACCATTCTCTTATTCATCAAAGCCTTATTTGACCACGACGTCAATCACTGTGTTCACAACATGTGCTAATACATATTCGGCGACCGGTGTGACCGACGTTCTAACAAATCGTGGGCCCTCGGCAACTGAGTATAGTATGTCGCTGCCTTCTACGTCTGCAGGATTATACAATGTGTCTACAAATCATGGACCCCCGGTCGCTGAGTCTTCCACGTCTGCGAACTTATTTGACATAAGTTTACACAACGCCATAAGGTACTCCGTGCCTAGTGCAGCCGAAGATGCTGCCAAAAGTGGAACCCAGTTATTTCCTCCCAGTTCGTCACAGTATTGCGTGTCTTTACCATCGATCGGTGTACACGCAACTGGTCCTACCAAATGTGCCACCGAAATACTAGTATCGGATTCTAAATTGTCACAGCCATATCCATTACCAGCTCCAATAAATTCGTTCGCAACTCGTCCCAACGTACAATTTACAACTAGAGCAGCCGATGCCATCACCCATATCGGACCAGCACCTTTTCTTGGTGTGCCGCATTTTTCAGTGTCCGCAGTCCCCACCGTCATGGGTGCTTCCTATTCTAATGCTCATACTGTAAATACTACACACGTAACTAAAGAACGTTCTCCTGCGTACAGTGCGGTCGAAGCTGCCGCCATGCGTGAGCATTACATTCCTGTGATTCGTCACACCAGAGCACCATCGAGAACCTCTACTTCTTCGAGATCTTCAAAGTCAAATACGGATAAACTTAAAATGGAACTTCAGAGAATCGAGGAAGAAAAGCAGGTACAAGAATGTCTTGATAAAGAAGAACTCAGGTTAAGAAAAGAAAGGGAGGCAGACTATTTGAACAAAAAATATGAAATAATGAACCGAATAATAGATTCATCCGATGAAGAGGATGAAGAATGTGGTTTCGAGTCTACAATACCTCCGTAACAAAATATCAATACGTGGAGGGCTGGTATTCCAAAAAGTTACTTTCACTCCACCTCGAATGCCGGAACACACCCACCAGAATTTACGCCAACTGCCTGCCAGCCTTTAAATCAAACCAATGCAAACGAGGTTTATAATTGCCAAGTACCAACTTGTACAGCGGAAGCTAATCATCGGGCAGACTTCTTTCATCAATATAGAGGAGGTGCTGATTTGAAAGCAGCTAGACAACAATCAACATTTCAGCCCTTCGTTAACGAGCATGCAACGAACGTCTTTTTTCCGGTGCCAACTCATGGGTCACATATGTCTTTGCATCACGTTCCTCATGTTCAAGGCACAGTACAAAATGTGCCACCCCATAATTTGGCGAAGAACAACATAGCCGCTCGCAGCCTAATTCGAGATCTACCATATTTTGATGGCAAACCCTCCGAGTGGCCGCTCTTTATAGCCAGTTTATAGCCAGTTATATTCGAAGCCTTATAATACAACCAAATTGCGTTGGGCGTGTCATTGAGACCCTGAAGATGCTTTATGGAAGACCCGAGCTCATAATAAATACATTGATTCGCACCATAAATTCCACTCCTTCTCCAAAAGCGGACAAGTTCGAAACAATCGTAACATTTGCCATAGCAGTTCAGAACTTGTGCGCAACCTTTGAAGCTTCGGGCATAAGGGTCAACTTCAACTTCCCAACTCTGATGCAAGGACTTGTTGATAAGCTTCCCCCAACTCTGAAGCTCAACTGGGCGGTTCATAAGCAAGCATTGACAGTATGTACGCTATCTGACTTCAGTGCATGGCTGTATGCAATTGCAGAAGCTGCCAATGGGGTTCTTGTCAATGCTCCCACTTCATCGAACGCTGAAAAGAATTCGCGAAGCAGAAACTGGGATAAAGGAGTAGTAAACGCCCACTATAAAGAAGGCGACCAACCTATTAAACAATCAACAACTAAATGTTGCCTTTGCAGTTTGCCCTGTGCTTCGGTGGAGGATTGTCAACATTTTCTGATGCTTAATCGTACGGCTCGGTGGGCTGAAGTAAGGAAACAAAAATTGTGCAGTAGGTGCCTTAAAAGACACCCTCGTCATAAATGTAGTTCTGAAGTTTCCTGCGGAATAAACAACTGTGAATCAAAACATCACAAGCTTCTTCATTAAAACGAGCCATGTACCATCAACGCTTACGAAGCTGCCACGGTTGGAGTCCACGCAAAATGTAGCCCGAAAACTTTTAACTTCAAAACAAATCCAGTTCTGTTTAGGATCGTCCCAGTTCTTTTATATGGAGAGAACATTAAAGTGAAGGTATTCGCTCTGCTGGACGACGGTTCCTCAGTTACTTTGCTGGACGAAGAAGTGGCTAAGCAGCTCAACGTCAAGGGTGAGAAACGTCCACTTTGTTTAAAATGGACTGGAAATACGTCTCGTCTCGAAAGTCAGTCCGAACTTATCAACCTTCAAATATCAGGAATAGGAGAGGACGCAGAGAGATTCCATCTTACAAATGTTCATACTGTTCAAAAGCTAGCTCTCCCCACTCAAACGGTCAATAACGATGAACTCCAAAAGAAATTTAAGCATCTGAAAGAGATTTTCTTCGACTCCTACAATCAAGCAGTTCCCCGACTACTCATTGGTGTAAACAACGCTAATCTTGGACAGCCCATCAAAACCAAGGAAGGACGTTGGACAGAACCAATCGCGTCTAAAACTCGACTTGGATGGGTGGTCCACGGAAATTGTGTCAATGAAGCGAACACTCAAATAGAAACCCACAATTTTCATGTCTGTGATTGTGACGACCAGTCCCTGCACCGATTAGTAAACGTCTTCATCTGCGACGATAGCTTTGGAGCTTCAGACTCAAACAAAGCTCTGATGTCAGAAGATGATAACCGAGCACTAGAGATTCTCAAGAGTCATACGGTTCAAAAAGATGGGAAATACGAAACATCGCTTCTTTGGAAGTTCGATGACGAACGTCTTCCGGACAGTTACCCAATGGCCAGGCGACGGCTAAAATGCCTTCAAAGGCGAATGAGCCAAAATCCAGACCTAGCAAGGATATTGGAAAATAAAATCCAGGAGTACCAATCCAAAGGGTACGCTCGAAAATTAACGCAACAAGAAATAAAAGAAAATCAAGGCCAGTCATGGTATCTGCCAATATTTCCAGTGCAAAACGTCAATAAACCCGGCAAAATAAGAATCGTGTGGGATGCTGCCGCTACTGTTTCTGGAACCTCGCTTAACTCTGTTCTGCTTAAAGGTCCCGACCAACTTACACCTTTGCCCTCGGTAATTTACAAGTTCAGGGAACACAAAATCGCAATATGTGGAGACATCCAAGAGATGTTCCACCAAATTAAAATTAGAAGAGCTGACCAGCACTTCCAACGATTTTTGTGGGGTTGTAATGAAAACGGACATCCAGACACGTATATCATGGTCGCAATTACTTTCGGAGCAACTTGTTCCCCATGTACCGCACATTTTATCAAAAATATGAATGCTGATAAGTTTGTCGAACAGTACCCACGAGCCGTGCAGTCGATTAAGGAGAACCACTATGTTGATGACTTGATAAACAGTACACTAACGGAAGAAGAAGCGATCAACCTTGCCCAACAAATCCGATTCATCCATAAACAAGGTGGTTTTCATATCCGCAACTGGGTGTCCAACTCGTCAAATGTCCTTAAAGCCCTTGGGTCAGAACCCACTCAGCAGATCAATATGAACGTAAACCTAGAGCTCGGTACCGAAAAAGTGCTCGGAATGTGGTGGTGCACGGCAACGGATTGCTTCACATTTAAGCTCACTCCGAATCAACAAAGCAGAGATGTCATCTACGGCCTCAAACGCCCAACAAAAAGAGAGGTCCTTCGGGTCATGATGACTATATTCGACCCTCTTGGATTGATAGCTTGCGTTCTTATGTATATAAAAATCCTCCTTCAAGATATCTGGCGGACCAAGATCGAGTGGGATGAAGTCATAAAGGACGAAGAATACAAAAAGTGGACTACATGGGTAAGAGTTTTGCCAACTGTCGAAAACGTTAAAATCCCAAGGTGTTACATATCAACCTCATGGGCTGCTGAAACTCAACTTCATTTGTTCGTAGACGCGAGCGAAAACGGTTACACAGCTGTAGCCTACGTAAGAAACGTCAACGACGGCTCCACCGCAACACGCCACATTGGAGCTAAGACTCGAGTAGCACCGCTTAAATCTCTTTCAATTCCTCGACTCGAGTTACAGGCCGCCCTTCTTGGAGCCCGTTTTGCCAAGAAAATAGTCGATTCACACAATGTTCGTTTTAGTCATCGTTTCTTTTGGTCGGATTCCAAAACGGTGTTGTGTTGGTTCAGGTCCGATCACCGAAGGTATCGACAATTTGTTGCGTTTCGCGTAAGTGAAATTCTTGACCTTACAACCATAGAAGAGTGGAGATGGATTTCTACAAAAATGAATGTAGCTGATGAGGCTACAAAGTGGAAGAAGCCACCTGATTTAAGTCCCACCAGTAGGTGGTTTAACGGGCCCAAGTTTCTTACGCTTCACCCCGAATACTGGCCAAATGAACAAGTCGCTGGATCTACAATTGAAGACCTTAAAACTAACTTTATTAGAATTCACACTCACACTCAAACCGAAATGTACCGACCACAAGAATTTTCGAAGTGGAAGACCTTACTAAGAAGCACAGCCTACGTACACCGATTCATCCATAACGTTAGCACTAAAAGAACCAAGCTACCCAAATTAAGCGGCTACCTCACAAGTGCAGAACTTCAGGCCGCCGAAAACTACCTGCTTAAAGAAGCACAAAGTAGTGGATATGCAGAAGAAGTAGCAGACCTAACAATTAATCGAAGCGTTCCAAAGAGCAGTACTATTCTCACACTGAACCCGTTCCTGGACGAAAACGGAATTCTCCGAGCTAATAGCCGAATATGCCTTGCCGAAAATATAGGAGCTGACTTCAAATACCCGATAATTCTTCCAAGGCATCATAAAACAACATTACTTATCATACACGATTTCCACCTTAAGTACAGACATCAAAATGATGAAACTGTAGTCAACGTTCTACGACAGAGATTTTATATTACACAGATACGAGCTGCTCTCAAAGCCATGAAGAAGTCATGCCAACAATGCAAGAATAAGAATGCACAACCTCATCCTCCACTCATGGCTCCTCTTCCTCCGGCGAGACTTGGGTCTTTCTGCCGACCCTTTTCCTACGTCGGAATTGATTATTTTGGTCCAATGACAGTCAGTTTAGGACGCAGAAGTGAAAAGCGTTGGGGTGTACTTTTTACCTGCCTCACGATACGAGCAATTCACATTGAAATCGCCCATAGTCTAACAGCTGACTCATGCATACTGTGTCTGAGGAACTTTATATCTAGAAGAGGAACCCCATTAGAGTTCCACAGCGACAACGGGACAAACTTCCACGGGGCAGAACGTGAACTGCGAGAAGCTTGGACATGTATGGAAAAGGAACGTATAGTCGAGGCGTTTACAACACCCACAACACATTGGAAATTCATACCACCTGGATCACCACACATGGGTGGATGTTGGGAGCGGCTGGTTTGCTCCGTGAAAAGCGTTCTCCTCTCTTCAATGCCTAGTCGAAACCCTAATGACGAACTTCTGCGAAGCATGTTGGTTGAGATAGAAAATATAATTAATTCAAGGCCCCTGACCTACATCCCAATACATCCAGAGAATTCAGAAGCTTTAACACCCAATCATTTTCTTCTCGGTTCTGCCTGCGGTTCAAAGCCTGCAGCTCTGCTTAATGATGACGCGATTCTTCTACGAAAAAATTGGTTGGTCTCGCAGCAGTTTGCGGGTCGTTTCTGGAGGCGGTGGGTATCAGAATATCTACCTACTCTTGCCAGACGTTCTAAATGGTCAACACCAGCCAAACCTCTTGAAATCGGTGACATAGTCCTAATCATCGACCCAAACAACCCAAGGAACAGCTGGCCAAAGGGGCGAATAGTCAAGGTAAAAACCTCACCAGACGGGCAGGTAAGAAGCGCCACGATCCAGACTCCAGGAGGTATCTATGATAGGCCTGCAGTGAAACTAGCACTTCTCGACGTTAGAACTGATGATTCGGACGTGGAACTACCTGGGGGGAGTGTTAATGCAGATGCACCCTAAGTCAGAGATAGTACCACTAACCGATAGAGGGAGCCAGAACCTAAATTACAAGAACAACCAACTTCACATATCCTAAACTTTCATGCTTTCTTCATTTTAATTTTACATTTGTACATCTAATTAACCTAATTTTCACACAACATTCAAGTCACAAGGTTGCTTGCAGCAGTGCCTAATATTTAGTAAAATATTTAATAACTAAACTTAAAAGACCTTAAGAGACTAAGTAAGTTTAAAAAGTTCCTATTAAAATGTAATTTACAATAAGTTTCTTTAATTAATAAAGGTTTGTAACTCGCTTCATGAATTAGACTAATTGCGTCTTTTCCTTTTTCTGGCGTGTTAACAAATATCTTGGGGTTGCGACCAATCTGTCGCAACAGTGAAGTTAATATGGACTTGGAGCTTTAGGAAAATAATATTCCCATTCAAGCATATAAAAATGAAAAATATTAAGTACAAGTGTACAAGTACTACAGTAGCCGGTTACAGTAGCCTATCTACTCTGCCAACGTAGCCTATTTACTCGGTTGGAGTAGCCAATCTACTCGGTTCTAGTAGCCAATCTCCTCGGTTGGAGTAGCCAATCTACTCGGTTAGAATAGCCAATCTACTTGGTTGGAGTAGCCAATCTACTCGGTTGGAGTAGCCTTTCTGCTCGGTTGGAGTAGCCTATTTACTCGATTGGAATAGCCGATTTACTTCATTGGAGTAGCCTATTTACTCGGTTGGAGTAGCTTTTCTACTCGGTTGGAGTAGCCTATTTATTCGATTGGAATAGCCTATTTACTTCATTAGAGTAGCCTATTTACTCGGTTGGAGTAGCCTATTTACTCGTTTGAATACACATACTTACTTGATTGGTATAGCCTATCTACTTGGTTAAAGTAGCCTATCTACTCGGTGAAAGTAGCCTATCTACTCTGCCAACGTAGCCTATTTACTCGGATGGAGTAGCCAATCTACTCGGTTAGAATAACCAATCTACTTGGTTGGAGTAGCCAATCTACTCGGTTGGAGTAGCCAATCTACTCGGTTGGAGTAGCCTTTCTACTCGGTTGGAGTAGCCAATCTACTCGGTTAGAATAACCAATCTACTCGGTTGGAGTAGCCAATCTACTCGGTTGGAGTAGCCTTTCTACTCGGTTGGAGTAGCCTATTTACTCGATTGGAATAGCCTATTTACTTCATTGAAGTAGCCTATTTACTCAGTTGGAGTAGCCAATCTACTCGGTTGAAGTAGCCAATCTACTCGGTTGGAGTAGCCTTTCTACTCGGTTGGAGTAGCCAATCTACTCGGTTGGAGTAGACAATCTACTCGGTTGGAGTAGCCAATCTACTTGGTTGGAGTAGCCTTTCTGCTCGGTTGGAGTAGCCTATTTACTCGATTGGAATAGCCGATTTACTTCATTGGAGTAGCCTATTTACTCGGTTGGAGTAGCTTTTCTACTCGGTTGGAGTAGCCTATTTATTCGATTGGAATAGCCTATTTACTTCATTAGAGTAGCCTATTTACTCGATTGGAATAGCCTATTTACTTCATTGAAGTAGCCTATTTACTCGGTTGGAGTAGCCTATTTACTCGTTTAAATAGACATACTTACTCGGTTGGAGTAGCCAATCTACTCGGTTGGAGTAGCCTTTCTACTCAGTTGGAGTAGCCAATCTACTCGCTTGGAGTAGCCTTTCTACTCAGTTGGAGTAGCCAATCTACTCGGTTGGAGTAGCCAATCTACTCGGTTGGAGTAGCCTTTCTACTCGGTTGGAGTAGCCAATCTACTCGGTTAGAATAACCAATCTACTCGGTTGGAGTAGCCAATCTACTCGGTTGGAGTAGCCTTTCTACTCGGTTGGAGTAGCCTATTTACTCGATTGGAATAGCCTATTTACTTCATTGAAGTAGCCTATTTACTCAGTTGGAGTAGCCAATCTACTCGGTTGAAGTAGCCAATCTACTCGGTTGGAGTAGCCTTTCTACTCGGTTGGAGTAGCCAATCTACTCGGTTGGAGTAGACAATCTACTCGGTTGGAGTAGACAATCTACTCGGTTGGAGTAGACAATCTACTCGGTTGGAGTAGCCAATCTACCCAGTTGGAGTAGAATTTCTACTCCTTTGGTTACACATACTTACTGCATTGGAGTAGCCAATCTACTCAGTTGGATTGGGTTATCTACTCGGTTGATTATGACAAAGCAGATAACAGTAGAGGACCTACATATATAAAGCATACAAAACTTTTTTTTTAATGATAACAAATATTTATTTTAAAAATAAAGGTATTCTCAACTTTTTATATACAGTGTTTATCAATAATTTTCATAAGTTTTATAAATACACAAGGAACATTTTAAGTTTCAATTTAAAATAAATTTAAGTAACATAATAAATGGTTTTAAAGAGAATGATTCTTTAGAGTTAGAGGATAATTTAAACATTTCTTAATGGTTTGATTTAATTATTTACTTAGAATTATAAATTATTTAATTTATATTGTAAAAATAACATATAAAATAAATTATTAAGTAATATTTTTGTAAAAGCCTTACAAAGGGCTTCTTAAGACTATAAATTGTCTTCCGTTTGAAAGCATAGTTTTGGTATTAGGAATTGGATTGGGAAGTGACTCTAAAAATAGTACGACTTCTTATATTTAGCAATACCTTCAAGCACATCGTGCATGATATCAACTCCAACCTGCTCAAATAAGTCAAAATATTTAATTCCAAGGAAGACACATTTCTCTTTCATACCTGTTAAGGATAAATTGTCAAGAGCCAGATCTGCTTCGTAATTTGACATTTGTCGAAGAAGTGTGGTATCCTCATACAACTGTTTTTTTAAAATTTCTTTTGGGACTCTACATACTCTACACGAAAAATTAGCTGAAAAACTTTCAGAAAACTCTGTCATTGAATGTAAACCTAGGTTATCACCAAGGATTAAACCTCGAAATATATCTTTCCATTGAAATCTTCAATGTTTATTTGTATGCCTTCTTCAAAAAGAAAATTAAATTCATCAATAACAGGTTGGAATATAACATTGTTACCGAATTCCGTTCTGTCAGAAGAATGGAATAGAAGAATTAAAAATATATTTGACAGGACCGAAGAGCGCCAAGGTGGTAAGCTATTGAAACATAAACTGCTCCTAATTTATGAATACCAGCGTGACTTCCAAGCACATTTCCTACTTCATAGTCGTCAAAGTATAAAAACAATTTTATCAGAATATGTCTTTCTCGTTCTCCAATATGAACCTTGAATAAAGTTTTGAACCACTTTTTTATTTTTAAGACTATCCATATACTGAAAAGTTTCAGATAATATGGAATCAAGAGAAAAAAACTTTTTCAAAACTTGTCTTAAGGGAATGAAATGCTCTTGACATGTTACGGGTTGCATACGTGAAATGCCTTGTGTTTTAGCTCTATCCAATCTTTGACCTTATGACAACACTTTCAGGTTTAACGTATGACCCTTGTGAAGTAAAATAATTCATTCTTTTATGCTCTGTTCTAAGCAAATCTAAAGGAGAAACAATATGGGGAGCAATAGATTTTATTAGTGATTTTGAAACTTCAGTAGGTTGTGAGTGGTCTAAGCAAACTTTTTCTACACACATCTCAACCGCTGAGGTCAGAGAATTTAAAAAATCTTCAAAGCCACCAATTACTTTCTGAACAACATTTCTAGGCAGAAGTGCATTTCCATACAACGATGCAATAAAAATTGCCATGGCTTTATCAATGGTTGGCGTTTTTTCTTTAATTGGGACTTTCGTTAGACGTTCATCAGGAGAAAAAATTAACCGCTTGGGTGAAACTACAATATTCGGTGTAGAAAGAGGAGAAGAAAGAAATGGATCTCGTTCATGTTCTTCAAAAAAAGTCCCCAAGCTATGATGTTTTTTAAAATGTCTGAAAAGAACTGAAAATTTGAAAAGACCGGCTGCAATTACCTTCATTACAATTATATTGAATAATTTTTTGGTCACCATGTACAAAAGACAAATGTTGTCTTAAACATTTTAGATCTTTGAGCCTTATTCCACATAAGAAGCAAGAAGCCATAATTATTGGTAGGATAAAAATGAAAAACATAAAGTACAAGTGTACAAGTACTAAAGTGAATTTAGGAGAGTAGGGTAAGACAAAACAATGTTATAATTGACGAAAAAGCCAAAAACAGTAGTGTCTCTCTAAACTTATTCAACCTTTTGAACTATCTAAATTCGATAAATTGAATAAAAATTAAAAAGTGTTGAATTCAAAAAAAAAAAAAATCAAAATAGTGAAGTTAATTTGGACTTGGAGCTTTAGGAAAATAATATTCCCATTCAAGCATATAAAAATGAAAAATATTAAGTGCAAGTGTACAAGTACTAAAGTGAATTTAGGAGAGTAGGATAAGACAAAACAATGTTATAATTGACGAAAAAGCCAAAAACAGTAGTGTCTCTCTAAACTTATTCAACCTTTTGAACTATCTAAATTCGATAAATTGAATAAAAATTAAAAAGTGTTGAATTAAAAAAAAAATCAAAATAGTGAAGTTAATTTGGACTTGGAGCTTTAGGAAAATAATATTCCCATTCAAGCATATAAAAATGAAAAATATTAAGTACAAGTGTACAAGTACTAAAGTGAATTTAGGAGAGTAGGGTAGGACAAAACAATGTTATAATTGACGAAAAAGCCAAAAACAGTAGTGTCTCTCTAAACTTATTCAACCTTTTGAACTATCTAAATTCGATAAATTGAATAAAAATTAAAAAGTGTTGAATTAAAAAAAAAATCAAAATAGTGAAGTTAATTTGGACCTGGAGCTTTAGGAAAATAATATTCCCATTCAAGCATATAAAAATGAAAAATATTAAGTACTAAAGTGAATTTAGGAGAGTAGGGTAGGACAAAACAATGTTATAATTGACGAAAAAGCCAAAAACAGTAGTGTCTCTCTAAACTTATTCAACCTTTTGAACTATCTAAATTCGATAAATTGAATATAAATTAAAAAGTGTTAAATTAAAAAAATCAAAATAGTGAAGTTAATTTGGACTTGGAGCTTTAGGAAAATAATATTCCCATTCAAGCATATAAAAATAAAAAATATTAAGTACAAGTGTACAAGTACTAAAGTGAATTTTGGAGAGTAGGGTAAGACAAAACAATGTTATAATTGACGAAAAAGCCAAAAACAGTAGTGTCTCTCTAAACTTATTCAACCTTTTGAACTATCTAAATTCGATAAATTGAATAAAAATTAAAAAGTGTTGAATTAAAAAAAAAATAAAAATAGTAAAGTGAATTTGGACCTGGAGCTTTAGGAAAATAATATTCCCATTCAAGCATATAAAAATGAAAAATATTAAGTACAAGTGTACAAGTACTAAAGTGCATTTAGGAGAGTAGGGTAAGACAAAACAATGTTATAATTGACGAAAAAGCCAAAAACAGTAGTGTCTCTCTAAACTTATTCAACCTTTTGAACTATCTTAATTCGATAAATTGGAAAAAAATTAAAAAGTGATGAATTCAAAAAAATATAGTGAAGTTAATTTGGATTTGGAACTCAAGGAAACATTCAATCATTCAACCCTAATTCTGACAGAAGAGTATTTGTGGCAGTGGAAGTCTTATCGTATCGGGTTTTTATTTTATATAGCCCGTTTTGAATAAACATCCACGTGCACGAACTCTCCTCAGGATATTTGGCGTGTAATGTAAATATAATTTTTAAACATGCATTAACAGCTTCAACAATTGTTGGTAGAAGGTATTTGGTATCATTTACTACAACAAAATATGATTTAATCTCATTTAGTGACTCACCAACTACAATAACGTAAGGTTGTAGCGTGAGATTAAACTCGTCCAGTTTCTTCTTTCTTAAAGATATGGATTCGCTGATCCCAGCATCAGTTTTCACGTGGGTTATAAACCCCTCTCTCACTTTAGCCTTTGAGGGCCTCCAAATTTGTTTAAGCTTCCCTTTAGCCTTAAAGTGGTAACTGAGATCAAGGATGGTATCAGTAAGAACGCCGCAAGGTTACAAGTATCCTCAGAAGCTAAAAAAAATGGAAATAGGTAATCAATAAATGTAAGTATGTACATATATTTGAAAGTCAAAATGATTTTTAAATTATAAGTATATTACAAAAATTAGGTAATTTCACTTACTATTTTCAAGAGACAGCAAGTTTTGTATACATTTATCTTTTGGTGATCGCTTGGCAGCTATTTTGAAAATAGATGGTTTTAAGGTTGGAAAGTATTCAATTAATCCGTTGTAGTTGTCGGGATACATACACTCAAAATCCTTCAGCAACTGAAAAAATATAAAATATTTAAACAAATGTACATGCATTTTTATAAATTATGTAGTAAGCACAAGTATTTACCAAAAGATAACCGCTTGGTTTTTTTAATGCTGGGAATTCTTTAAAATAGCCGTCAATTGTCATATCTTTGAGTTGCAGAAGACGAGCGCGTGTGGTTTCCACCCATTTTTCTTCCACAGTTGCCCAGGGATGACTGGAATTTTTCAGCCACTGAATACTGTCTTCGCAATCAGTATCATTAGCATTGATTTGTTGAAAGCTATCAAGCCGTGATGATGGTGAAGGTGATGGCGATCCACAAGGAGATGGTGTTCTTGAAACACTTCTCCGTTGTCTCTTCGCAATCAATCCCGATTACCTATATTTCCTTTTTAAGTTATGAATTTGACGGTAGTTTCCCAACCAAACGGTTTGCAATACCAGGACCCGATTCAACCAGCTTTGTATGCAAGTAGACTACCCTCGATGCTTCTTTAATAATGTTTACAATTTGGTTTGTCCAATATGTGTATATATCGGCTGTTATATTTCTTTCCGGGTTGCTTTTTAAAATATGTGTCCCGATTATACGGACAAGACGTAGTCGGGATGTATTGTCAAGTGGAGCAAATCTCGGAACTGTATACACTATCAGTTCTCGAGAGTAAGAAGCTTATATCAAGCATTAACTTACAATCAGAGATTAGCCAACACATATTATGTGCTCACTGGCTACATCATTTAGTGCAGGTGTTAGTTGTTAGTAAGCAAAATATACAAATAGCATAACACAAGCACAAAGATAAAAAAAATAAATAAACAAATACATTATTTATTAATATCTACAAACTTTTTAAAAGTTTTAATTTGTGTAATCTTAAAATAAAAAAAATCTAATATGGATAAATGGAATGGAAAAATGTACAAACGTACGAGTGTCTCTGTTGAATCTTTGGGTGAATCGCTGCTTTGTTTTGCAGTACTACCACTTGCTTCAGTAAATGAAATTAGTTCATTAAATGAAAATTCTTGAATGCTTGATGAATCTAATGTTATATCAGACAATTGTGAATCAAAAACCTGTTATACATTATTTAAATTTGTCAATCAATACAATTCTGTCTAAAAATGAGAGGTTCAAAACTAACCAATGTGCTTGAACAGTTCGCGTCCGGGAACCTTAGCTTGTTATATTCTGCCAAGTTTTTTGTAAATAAAACTCGTTGCCCAATACTTGAAAACAGTTCTTTTATGTCATCACGTCCAAGAAGAGCCAGTGCCATCGATGTGATAATATTTTCTAAGGTGAGAATGAAATTACCGCGTCAGTAATGGGACATTAATATTTTTGAAAATGTTCACATTAGTCTCAAACAAATAACGTGAATCCAAAAGTGATGTGAAAAGACGTTTTTCTTTTTTAAATTTAAGCTGAGTCTGAACTTGCTATACTCAAAGTTTTGCTTTTTTTGTGTTCAGTGCCTTCCTTTAGAGCTCAGTAGTACGTTCGTTTAATGGATTTGATTGACTATTGTCAACAATATTCAATTTTTGTCGTTCTTAAACTCCGAAAATGTTACAATGTGTAACACTCTCGACGTTCGTTTATGCACAATAAAGTTACATTTTGTAACAATATCCAACTCATCTCCTCAAAATGAGTTGAGAGTGTTGATGTGTCAAAAGTAGAAAAGGGTAGAATTTGTTAACAAATTGAACATGATTCTTTAGGTTGCGAGAGATTTTAATTTGTTTTGGTATATACATACATATTATTTAAAAAAAATTTAAACTAAAAAGGAATAAACATCGGTTCGATCAGAAAAGAAGGTAAAATGTTTGTGCAAGACAGTTCGGTCGTATGAATTAATAGGTCCAATGGTAAAAAAGTGATTCGTTTATATTTTAATGTGAATTCTCATTGCATTATTTGTTTTTTTTTAAAGAAAAGTGTGTTTACTGAACTCATTTGCCTTTTATAAAATTATAAACACAATTTCAACACTTATCGTTCTTAAATGAAATTGTAACAATCCTAACAATCTCTAACATGACACTTCAACACTTATAATTGGCATAACTACAATCTGGAGAAAACGAACGCACTTCAGATGATAGATTTAGTGTTCAGACACATACCCATAATTATTATGATGTTGTGTATATCTATACCCACTTATCTATTCACATTTCACAATTTGTTCAATTGAGATTATTTCATTCTGAATTTTTTTTAAATCCGAGATTTTTCGCAATTGAGTTTTTCTTTTCATTCGAGATAACGTCATGATCCCTGCTTTTAATTGCAAAGATAAAGGACGAACACGAAAACCCAGAGTGGCATTCCGCCATACACACGCAACACTAATTCGTGCATACACATCAGTTGTTCGACACAAAAAGTCAAAACATTTTGATGTGTGTGTCGCGGATGATGGAGTGACATGGAAATGTTTGTAAATAGATAGGTAGGTATACAAAGAGATGTACGCACTATACAGAAATCTGGTTTGGAATACAACAACAGTGTGTGTTCTTTTTTTTCTTATGACAGAATTTCTGTACTGGTTTTTTTTTTGTTCATCATAACACACTTATGAGGTTCAAGTAAACAAATCACTAGATTAATATAGCAAACTGACTCGATTAATATTAAAACATATTTATTGGTAGAAGTTACACACTTTCTCGGTTACAATAACCGAATCACTCGGTTAGAGTAACCGTGTGGTAGGTAAGCACAATTTTATATTTACGCACTTACTATGTTAAATTAAGAAATTTACTCGGTGTTGTTGCTAACTTAAGTAGATTTTTTGTTTTGAAAAAGTGAAGAATAAATTGTTAATTTTTTTTTATGAAACAGAACCTGTTCCCTTATATTTTGTAGTTGTGTGCATGCAGGGTGACATTTACATTTTTGTAAATCGATGGGTAGGTAAAGACACATACACATTGCTATTATAATGTTCTAGGGCCAACTGGTTATGATTACAACAACAGTGTGTGTTGGACGTTCTTTATTTTTTCTTTCGTTCTGGTTTTTTTTTCTGTTGACTATAACACACTTATGAGGTTCAAATAAACAAATCACTAGATTAAGTTAGCAAACTGACTCGATTAATATTAAAACATATTTATTGGTAGAAGTTACACACTTTCTCGGTTACAATAACCGTATCACTCGGTTAGAGTAAACGTGTGGTAGGTAAGCACAATTTTATATTTACACACTTACTATGTTAAATTAACAAATTTACTCGGTTGTTGTTGCTAACTTAAGTCAATATATTTTTTTTTTTTTGAAAAAGTTAAGAACAAATTGCTAAAATTTATATAAATTAATTGTTCATTACTTACCTTCAAATTTATTTATGTACGCTTCCAGTCCCCACTGGCGCAATAGGCACGCAACCTCTTCGTCCATTTTGTTTCACAACTAATCAGTGTAGGTACATACAATGTTTTTTGGTTCTTTTTTAATTTATAGTTTATGGGTATTTACATATATGTATGTAGACACAAGATTTATTTAATTAATTAGTTAAACACTTTAATGTTAAGCACATTCACATTTATTACTTAAACACATTAAAAAGCACTTCAAATTGAACCCTTGTATATAGACACTATAGTAATGGCGTCAATGAGTATAAAATTACGCGATTGTTGAACGTTGGATGTCGCTGTCAATGTGCTGGCAGAGAAAATTGCGAAGAAGAGTAGAATGTTGCAAGAATAATAGAAAAGATTGTTTAGAATGTCATATCATAAGTAATGAAATAAATGTTGAGTTGAGGTGTTGCTTGGAAACTGAGTGGAACTGGTTGTATTTTACACCTATACATACGAGCAAAATCGTTTGTACGTAAATGGACAGAAGTGGAAAAGCAGTATTTTTGTTGAAAACTTTCTATATAAAAGGTATGCCAACGGGGTTTGTATTTATAAATAAGTAGATAGATATTTTTCAATTTAATAATTTATTTAATTGAAAAATATAATAAAATATATATGTAGGTACCTATATTTATAATAATAATATATAGAAAATAATATAAATAGGTACATATTTCTAAATACAAATCCTGTCGGCTGATCCGTAGACCTTCTTCTGTAGGTATTTGACAATTTTTTTGCTTGATGACAGCTGTGAGTAAACAATTTTAGAAATTATTTGTTTTGTTTTTTAAATAAATCATTTTATTATAGTTTTTTATGATTTTCGATTTCATAAAACTTCACAATTGTATGGATTGTTATTCGCCTCGATGGAAACCAGTGATACAAATGGTAAATAATACAACTTCTTTTTTTTAACAAACTTAATACAAACAACGTTAATCGTATCCTCTCTAGCATTGAATGTAATGAACAGTGCTGCAGTTGCTGTTATTGACGAATTCCGAGACATCATAATAAGTTTTGGCCAAAGTGACGAATACTCTTTTGTACTTCGCAAGGAAACCGAAGTTTACAGCCGTCGTTCTGCTAAACTTCTGTCCTACATTACAAGTCTATTTAGCTCAGCGTATGTTATGAATTGGAAAACTTATTTTCCTGACAAAGAACTTAAGTGCCCACCTTGTTTCGATGGAAGAGTTGTGCTCTATCCCTCGGATGAGATGAGAACCTAAAAGACTACCTGAGTTGGCGGCAGGCTGATGTTCATGTTAATAATTTATATAACGGAATTATATTGCGGAATTATGTTGAGGTGCCTGGAGTCGAAAAGAAGAGGCAATTGTGTGTACCTCTACATGAGGACATGATTAGGGAGAAATTTTGGAAAGACCATCCAGAGCTTCTTGGAAAGTATGCTCCAGCAGAACTTAATCTTAAGAAAGACAAAGACTCTGACAAAATAAATACACTTTTAAGAAAACAATTTGAAAAATGCCTAACAAAATAAACCAAAAGAAATTTTGTTATTTTATATTCGATAATTGGAAATATTGCATAATTCTTGCTGTTTTTTCGAAACGGTTTGACTCACAGATATGATTCGTACATATTTGTAATCTACATTAAATAGTGCTAATGATAGCATTTTTAAATTTCGGTTTAAAACTGAATATAATAAAATTGTACACCAAAAGAAGTTTCCTTTCAGATTTTTCAGTGATATAGCGGAAAATCTGAAAGGAAACTTCTTTTGGTGTACAATTTTATTATATTCAGTTTTAAACCGAAATTTAAAAATGCTATCATTAGCACTATTTAATGTAGATTACAAATATGTATAAACCATATCTGTGAGTCAAATCGTTTGGAAAAAACAGCACATTCCAATTGCATCTTTTTGTCAAAGATTCGATAAAAAGTCAAATTCTGAAATGTCATGTTTGATTGTTATCTCAATTTTTTTTTCGACGAATGCATAACTTGCCTTATAGTACCTATAATCGCAAGTAAAAATATAGGCAGCTCAAAAAAGTTAAGACCAATCATATGGCTGAAAATAAATGTTTTAAAAATATCTAAAAACGGTATTATTATTAATATTTTGAAAACTTCTTATTAAATTTTTTCCTAAAAATTTTAAATAAATGTATTTGCTGAATACCTAAACTCATAAACTATTTTATTTTAAGTCTTTTCCACGTGACCCATGAGGTAGACTTCAACGCGTTTTTTTTAACGAGGTATCCCCAGTAGGCCTAATCCTCAATCCTTATAAAAATAAATAAAAATACCATTATATTCATAAAAATATTAAATAAATTATATGGAAAATTAAAAATAAATAAATAAAAGTTAAAAATTATTAAATCTTATAATCTATTTTTTTTTTGGTTTTTTTTTTTTTTTGTATTTTTTTTGGTTTTTTTTTTTTGTTTTTTTTTTTATTTTTTTTTTGTTTTTTTTCTATTATACTCTCATGCATGCATTTTAATATTAAAATACGATTAATATTAGTTATAAAAATAAATAAATATAAATAAATAAAAGTTAAAAAATAGTTAAATCTTATAATCTAAGTGCATGCAAAATTTAAATATGATTAATATTATTGATAATTGCAAATCTTAAAGTTAAAGTTAATTTCTAAAAGTAAAAAACCTTAAAGTTTACGAAAAAAAGTATATGTATTTATGGAAAAATAAATGTTTAAAATTTAATTAAATATTTCATCCAAGATTATTTTTGCTCGGATGAATGTTAATATTTAAATATTTAGCAGGAAATTATTTTGTCCGAGTTTTCTATTATCCATGTCCCCTGTTGAATTACATTTATTGCATTAGATTGACGTTTTGTTAGTGATTTATTTTAGTTTATGGTCCTTTTTCAAAAGCAAAATTTTAATCAAAAATAACAGCACGCGGAGCGAAAAAACTTACCCCTAATAGAATTTTCCGATATTTTAAGAAATGCGAAGACGAGAAGACGCAAGAAGACGAGAGAATATTGGACTAACAAAATTGAATGGAAATTGCAATGAAGTTGCAATTTGAAGATAAAATGTAGCAGTAAAGAGAATAAGCTAAAAAACTTTCCCGAGTTTATTTTATTTAAAGCAATTCATCCGTGTTGAAAATATTAGCGGTGCGCTTTACGTAGAGGTTTTTTCATTTCTTTGTTTATTTTTTTTGTTCCAAATATGACTAGTCCAGTCAGCAAGAATTTTCCAATTTTTTTCTTGTGCTCTTTTGTGCAAAAAACTGGCATATTCCATTTTTTTAAAATTTCTTCCAGCCATGTTTCTATAATTTTCTCTTGACTTTGTTTATTGGTGAAATTTTCTTCAAACATTTTTTGAAAACTTCTAACAGTTCCTTCGAAACGTATCGATGGAACTGTTAGTTTTCCAAACTCAGAGCTTGTTGTGATGCTATCATAAGCTCTAAGCTGTATAAGTAATGTTTGCTCTCTGGCTGGGTCCGTTTCCGTTTCCGTTCCATTGGCAAGGAAATCTGAGCAAATTTCGCAATTTAATTTTTTCTTTAATTTTTGTGCAGCGAATCCAGCGTAATAAACAGCAGCTGCTCTCTGCAGTTGCTCAGAGCACTCAATAGGCTGAGGGCTTTGATGATCAGACACCATGTCTTGTGGCACTTCATCGCATTCCATGTTTTGCGGGTCGTCTTGCTGCAGGATTTCATCTAACGGAAAGTTGTTATCCTCTTCAAATTCAAAAGGCAATTCATTGTTTAATAAATTCTCTTCTAGTGGCTTTTTTAAATCAAATTCTTTTTCCTCATCCAATTCTTTTTCCGTTTCAGGCTCATTTTTCTTTTCTTTTTCAATTTCCTTTTGCAAATCTTTTTCAAACTCTGCTAATTTTAGCAAGGATACCGCTCCAGCATCCTCATATCCAGAGTACTGAGCTGAGCTTAGATGCTGGAATATAATCTGTTTGAGATTTCGGATAAATCTCCAAGCCGAAGGGTTACTATCGTAAGAGCCAGTATTGCAGCGCAACATGGAGAATAAGTTTTCTGCTACATCAGTATTTAGATGTGCCAGCAGAAAGTAGCTTTGCTCCTCATTTTTATAATGTTCCCACATTTGAGTAATCCCCAAAAGCGTCTGCTGCAGTCCTTTAAAGCAGGGTGGGATTTTTTGTGGGCCTACTGATCGCCACGTTGAAATCCAGTCAATAGATTTTCTTAAGCAATCTAAGGTGTTGGTAGATTCCGAAAGAGCCTGATTGTTGGGGTTTCTGGAAAAAAGTTGACCGGTGTTCAGATTATCAAAAAGATCGTTCATCTTTTTGATAAAATTTGCTGTTGCCAAGGCAACTGCTTTCTGTTCAGGTTTGAACAAGTTTGTTGTCAGTGCATACATTATTCCTGTATATACATTCTGACTAAAAATCTGCGTCGCCAACCTGACCTTCATTTTTTCAAAACCATTTGGGTTTATATGTGCTCTTGTGAGTTTGAAACAGACCTGGAACTCTCCTTTTGAGTCTGCTTCAACCAGCATCTTTATTATACCAAAATCCACTATATCGCTTCCAACATTAATTATTGTGTGGTTCAGCCATATATTTCTCACACTCTTAAAAAGGTGTGGATAATCATGGAGCAAGTAAATTCTGTCCTGCTCAATATCCATATATGGCGAACCATTATAAAGTCCTGGTGCAAGTTTTCTGTATGCTGAGACATTCACTGAGCCTTGGTCGCAACTTGCAGCGACAACAGTGAGTCCGCATTTTATAACTCTTGTTATAATTGTCACGATCATTTGCGATAAGATATCTGAATTTGGTGATCCCACGTAGTAGACAATCGTCTGCTTCCAATTTGAATTTAATCCTCTAAGCGTGAACACAAGAGCTTTAGAGGCTATCAAATTGCTCCTTCCATACTCCCCAAGGTCACTGAAGCCGTAGATAATATCATCCTTGATGTTGTACTCAAGTTCTTGTTTAATGCCCATTTCGTCAAATAGGAGTACACATTTTTTGTCCATAGCACTCATGCTTTTGGCTTTATCTGTCAGCATGTCAGACATACGGGTGCTGAATCCAGTCGGAAGTCGAATCTTCGAGTGCCATTTGTAAATCGTACTTACCGCTGGCATCTTAAAACCTACTTTCAACATGAAAGTGTAGCAGGCTGGGGACTTGTAAAAAAATTTGAGGAACAAATCTTTTTCTTTAGTTCCCCAATGTCCTTTTGGTTTGTGGAAAAGTTGTGCTAACACAAATGTACGTAACTCGTCAGTAAACGTATCCATGTAATCCTCCACACTTCTTTTAAATGTCTTCGCCTCCGTTTTCTCTTTCCGTGGGGTGCAAAATATACGCTTAGGCGGCCCGCGTCTATCATAGACTATTCGGGTAGTTCTCCGTTCGAAGAAGTCTTTTCGTGGAGAACCAAAGTACAATTTTTTTGGGGAAGGAAACTGGGATTGGGAAATCGTGGATGTCGTTGGTAGCACTGGTAAAGTATAGTCCCGTACATATGTCCTCTCCGTGCTTGAAGCTAAATTATCCAGCGACAAAGCTGGGCTGCAACAAATCGGAGGCTGCTCAGCAGCTAGAGACCCAGACGTTAACGTTGAGGTTGGCACCGTCTGGGATTTGCGTACCTTTACCTCTATCGGTGTAGTCGTAGACTTGTGTGACAAACATGACTCCATTAAAAGGCGACATTTTTCGTCAGTCACACTATCTGTGCAATGACACACCGATATTGATGATATTGGCACTGCGAATTTCGCCAACACTTTCCGTGTTGCCTGTATATTTATGTGCTTAGCATGGAAATGCTTTTCGCACATGTGAGGATTATTCGGCAAACTTTTAATATTTGCGTGCCTCATCCAAATCTGCCGCCTGTAGTCATTCGGGACCTTGAAAAACGAGAGAGAACCTAAATTTTTTTGTTTTTCCCCACAATTTGTGTAGGCACAAAAAACCATATTTATTTATTTTTTTATTTTTAAAAGAAGAAATGAAGGAATACCAAAATAATTAAATATAAAAATAAATTATATTAAAAGTAAAAAAATTAAAAATATATATGTTAATATAAGCTAATAATAAATAATTGTGTTTAAGATACCTATATAAAATAAATAATTAAAAACTAATAACTTCAAAATAAAGAAATCAAAAATGAAAAGGTATAGACCTACTGAAAAATAAATTCTAATAAGAAATAAAAAGTTCAAACAAACCAACCAAATAGCAATGGGAATACACACCACTACCAACACACACTTCTTGAATTTTTTCTAGAATAGAAAAGGTGTCAGGCAATTTTTTTTTTTTTTTTTTTTTTTTTTTTTAATATTCACAACCGAACACAATGCAGACAATTTCTTTTCAGGCTCACAATGAACAAGGGACAATTTTTGTATTCTTAATTTTTTTTTTAATATTGAAAACACAACACAACGCAGACAAATTTATTTAAGGGAGCACAATCAACAACACAATGTTTTTATTCTTAATTTTGGTTTTTTTTTATTATTATTAAGAACACAACACAACGCAGAATTCCGAAATATTCTTTCGGTTTCAAATTCACTTCCAGACCGTATCTTTTTACACAATACCACCGTACGCGAGCACAAATGAAATATTTATCAGCTTTTAAACTAGGTATATATATTCTCCGATATTTAAAAATTTTTAATTCGCAATTTTAAAATTCTAAATCAAACGCAAGAAAATCAAATGAATGACTGGTTTAAATTAAGCGCGAAAATTTGTTTCGTAAGAATGGGTATGGGTATATAAAATCTCTCACACACCCAAACACTCACTTCCCAATACGAAATTCACTCAAAAGCAATGTGAGCTAAGGAGGTTAAAACGGTAAAAAATCTTGCTGCAAAAATATCAGACGTACTGATATATGGTTGCCACCTCTTCGCATTTATGCAAAATTTATTAGAGGTTTTTTTAACTTTCAAATATTTTTTTAAAGTATAGGTACCTATTTCTTAAGATGAGAACAGAAAAAGAACACAAAGGAAAACGATTGTCATCTAACGAAATACATTGTAATCTTTTTCAGTAAAATAATAAACGCTGATCTTAAGAAAAGCGGCAATCAAATAAAGTACCTACTGATTGCAATAAATTAATTCTAGAATTCAATTGCTTTATTTTATATTAATAACACCCAGTTCTCTTTTCCATATCGTCTTAAAATAAACTATCGACATTTTCAGGAATGCATTTTAATTATACCTATAACTGGCCTCAAAGAAAATAAAAATTATACATATTTCTGGCTTTTATAAAAAATATACCTACCATAAATTTATAAGCACATAATGGTTATCTAATTCAAAAAAACCATCGATCCGATACGACTATTTTTCTTATTTCAACCCATTGTGCACGTCCCAGATTTGTATTGTACCTACCTTATAATATTCCTCATATGCCGCATATAATCCTTTAGTGAATTTACCTACCTATACACAAAAGTGCAAGACCCACAATAATTACCTAAATCACCAAACATATTATTTTGCTAGAAAAATTTAATTATTGGCAACCATATGCCAGCCACATCAAATATGAACATTTCATACATTTCCTCTGCAAAGCCACCAAAATCCATCAGAGCAGTTCAAAAAAATGAAAATAAAAGATGGCTGCCATACATTTCCACCAAACCAAAAAAAAAAAATAATAAAATCCTACTAACACACAAACCCACCCGCAAAAGACAATTCCACTCATGCAGAATTCCAATGCACTCAATTGTGTTTCCTTACATTTTGTCCTATTCTCTGCAACATGAGTCTCGTCATCTTAAAGTCCACACAAAATTCTGTAAATGAGTAAATTGTGTGGAAGCGTGCGAGGCCGACACCGTCGATTCTGCACGTTCCATTACTATAGATTTTATATACAATGATTGAACTCAAAAAAATATTTATTTGAGAGGACGAAATTAAGAAAGACTGCGGTGAACCGAACACTTTGAATAACACAAACAGACTGAACTGAGAATTGAGAAAGTGAGAAGAGAGAAATGATCATGAACCATGAAACCATGATCAAAGAGGATATATACCAAAGAGGATATATACATAGAGTCCAATCTTGTGCCTTGTTTTGATTTTGCCTACAAGCTATAGCTGTCATATTGTTCTTTTTGTTAAACATGTGTATGTGCTACAACTGTCATATTGTTCTTTTTGTTAAACATGTGTGCGTTCACACCTTACTAATTACCTCATCGTTTCTTGTTGTTTGACACGGACAATGAATACAATAGGAAAGAGACCACGAAAATTTTAGCAAAGGAGGATGGAACGTAGGAAAGATTGGACTCTATGTATATGTATATCCTCTTTGATATATACATAGAGTCCAATCTTGTGAATTGTTTTGATTTTGCCTACAAGCTTTGTATATAAAATCTATAGTAGTGGAACGTGCAGAATCGACGGTGTCGGCCTCCCACGTCGCCACACAATTTACTCATTTACAGAATTTTGTGTGGACTTTAAGAATGACGAGACTCAAGTTGCAGAGAATAGGTCAAAATTAAAAGAATCACAATTGAGTGCATATGAATTCTGCATGAGTGGAATTGTCTTTTGCGGGTGGGTTTGTGTGTTAGTAGGATTTTATTATTTTTTTTGTTTGTTTGATGGATTTTGGTGGAAATGTATGGCAGCCATCTTTAATTTGAATTTTGTTGAATTGCTGTGATGGATTTTGTTGGCCTTGAAGAGGAAATGTATGAAAACGTTCATATTTCATGTGGCAGCCATGGTTGCCAATAAATACATTTTTCTAGCAAAATAATAATGTTTGGTGATTTAGGTAATTATTGTGGGGCTTGCACTTTAGTGTATAAAGGATTAAGGTATTTGGTATTTGAGGATTACCTATATAAGGTAAATATATTAAAAATCGAGGACGTGTATATGGGTTGAAACAAGAAAAAAAATAAAGCACATGAATTCTAGAATTATTAATATATGCAACCTACTCTATTTGATTGCCGCTTTTCTTAGATAACAATCGTTTTACAACGATTGCACAAATGACTATAGGTATAAAAAAACAGAATTTTTACAAAAGCATACGCAAATACCTACCTATTTAAACAGGAAATTACTATTAAAGTTAAAAAAAAAAAACCTTATAAATTTTGCAGAAACCCTTAGAGGTGGCAATCATATCGCAGTACGTTTGAAATCTTTGCAGCAAGATTTTTCACCGTTCTATCTAACATCCATAATCCATAGCTGAAATTGTTATTGAGTGATTTTTTTATTGGGAAGTGATTGTGTGAGTGTATTGTGTTGAAATTGAAATTTGGCAAATTCTTGCTAACTGGACTGGTCATAGATATTTGCAAGAAAAATGCACGTCTGGGTTGCACGAACTTGCTCTAATGTCTGAGAATTGTTTATTGGCTGCATAATTTATATTTAAAATTATTTCGGCAATTCTTCTATTTTTCAAATTCAATTAAGAGTTTTCTCAGAAAAATTAAATGCAATATAATTTAAAAAATTGTTTTTTTTTTTGAAAACTTTTTGAAAACATTTTTCAAACAAAATTCAAAAACGCCAGTCCATAAGTATTCAGCAAATACATTCATATATAATTTTTGAAAAAAAAATTAATGGGCAGTTTTCAAAATATATAACTTTTTTTCAAAAAATTAAGAAATGCTTTTAAAAATACAAAAAAAATATCGATATGCAGTATAAATTGAGCTACCTAACCCTTTATATGTGTGAAATTTCAAAATTATCGGTTGAGCAGTTATTGAGATATAGTCGAAAGTAAAAAAAAAGGTCCTATAGAAAGTACCTTTCTTAGACATTTAAACCTAACGGTTATATGGCAGGTACCGATATTTTTTGTTTTACAACAAAATTAAATTTCCCCTCTGTAGGTATGTATACCAACCTACCTACAATATCTAAAAGAAACTACGATAGGTACCTATAAAAAAACTTTTTTTTTTCCGCGAATGCATAACTTGCCTTATAATACCTATAATCGCAAGTAAAAATATCGAAAATTGCCAAAAATATAATAATATGAAAATATTTCGAAAATCAAATATTTTTTTTTTTAATTATTAATAATGACTACAATGACTACATTATTAAATTGAAAAATATCTATCTACATATTTATATTTTTTTTTTTTCAAACCCCGTAGGCATTTAGCTTTTATTTGAAATTATATTATTTTACATTATTAGCATTTAAAAAAAAAAAAACTGCTTTTCTACTTGTCTATGCATTTACATACAAACGATTTTCCTTGTATGTATAGGTGTAAAATACAGTTCGGCACGAGTACGATAACTGAGGCGCCAAGATTTAATAACGGCTTTATGTAGGGGCGTCAAATGCAAGTATTTTTTTACTATGGGAGGGGGGTCTACCTCGCCACGTTTAGGAGGTAGGGGCGATTTTCGAAAAAAATGTCTTGAATGGAAAAATAAATATTAAAAAATAACGGCAATACTTAAAATACATTACTATAACGGTTTTAAAAGCCAGAAGTCTGTTCTTCAATCCTACATTTAAATTAAATTACTCGTTACAATAGTTTTCAAAATATTCGCATTCAAATTCGAAATTTTGATAAAAAAACGTAAAAAAATATCTTTAAACCAATTTAGTTCAAAATTGTGAAATGGAAAATAAATTTTTTTTTCTGTGATCGATGCTTCAATAAATATTTAATCAAACGCAAAAAACCAAAAGCTTTTATGTTTTCTAGTTCTTGTGAAAATTGAAAATTACTTGAACTACTTTTTTATGAGATTTTTATTTTTGGTATTTACGGTGATCTAACTTTAAGGATTAATCAACAGTACCTGAGTGGCACGCTTCGCGGGATCTAGGGATTTTAACTCCCTTTTTGGGCTGCACGCCTCAATATCCGCGGACAAAATATCCGGGTCAAAATGTCCGCGACAAAATATCCGCGACGCATAATATTACGGTGTATAAACAATGACCTATGTTAGGGGGGGCATGCTGCCCCCCTGCAACACCCCTGCCTGGGCACACTATAGGACTTGGGGTAGGTGCGAGGTCGGGTGTATGCGGTTATTTTGTCCGCGGATATTGAGGCGTGTCACCCCTTTTCTGGGAGGGCACATCCACTCACGCAACTTCGTTGCCTGGCAGGCGCCTGTGTCAATTGTATTTTTAATCAACAGTACCTGGGTGGCCAGCGTGGCGGACATTGGACATACAAAAAAGTATAGTCAGGTCTTGTCTATGGGAGAGAAAGTGTTGGTCTGCAACTTAAAGACTTCGACCATCCAAAGTGAAAACCTAGACGATGACTTCATTGACGAGACTGACATACCCTTTAAATACATCATGTGAGTCGTAAATTGATTTGATTTTTTCAACTGACTCCTTACTCACAAACTGACTGACTAGAAAGTGGAATGCAACGCAATTCTAACTCCTCGTCATGCATTTTGGGTAACGCTTACTGAATTGCTGTACTTTACTTTCAAAGATAAACCTTTCATCAACATTAATCCTCTAATGAAATCACAATAAATGCCAAGAATCTAAAATTTCATAAAAAAGTAGTTTCAGTAATTTTCAATTTTCACAAGAACTAGAAGACATAAAAGCTTTTGGTTTTTGGCGTTCGATTAAATATTTATTGAAGCATCGATCACAGAAAAAAAAATTTATTTTCCATTTCACAATTTTGAACAAAATTGGTTTAAAGATATTTTTTTACGTTTTTTATCAAAATTTCGAATTTGAATGCGAATATTTTGAAAACTATTGTAACAAGTAATTTAATTTAAATGTAGGATTGAAGAACAGACTGTTAAAACCGTTATTAATGTATTTTAAGTGTTGCCGTTGTTTTTTAATATTTATTTTTCCATTCAAGACATTTTTTTCGAAAATCGCCCCTACCTCCTAAACGGGGCAAGGTAGACCCCCCCTCCCATAGTAAAAAATACTTGCATTTGACGCCCCTACACAAAACCGTTATTAAATCTTGGCGCCTCAGTTATCGTACTCTCCCCACCAGTTCCACTCAGTTTCCAAGCAACACCTTAACTCAACATTTTTACTTGCGATTATAGGTACTATAAGGCAAGTTATGCATTCGTCGAAAAAAAAAGTTTTGAGATAACAATCAAACATGATATTACGATGATAGCGAAGACGAAAAAAGATGGTCTAAAAATTCTGTCCGTCTGTATGTCTGTCTGTCTGTCTGTCTGTATGTAGACCTACAGCCAAACGGGTGGGCCGAATTGCTTCAAACTTGGTATATAGACTTTTTTAGGTATTGTACAGAAAGGAAATTGAAATTTTTTTTTTAGCTCAAAAAATAACGGTACCTGCCATACAACCGTTACGTTAAAGCTTATTTTTCTCAAAAACGGCTCTAACGATTTTTAATTAAAAAAATCAGTGTTGCTTTTTAGGTACGACCAATCATATGGCTGAAAAAAAAGTTTTAAAAAATGGCTAAGAACGGTACTTTCCATAGGACCGTTTTTTTTTGCTTTCGACTATCTCGAAAACGACTCAACCGATTCTTTCGAAATTTCACACACATATAGCTGTAGGTAGCTCAATTTGTATTGCATACCAATATTTTTGAAAAATATTTTTTTTGTATTTTTAAAAGCATTTTTAAAAAAAAAATTTAAAAAAAAAATATTTCGAAAACTGCTTATTAAATTTTTTTTTAAAAATTTTAAATAAATGTATTTGCTGAATACCTATGAACTGGCGTTTTTGAATTTTTTTTGAAAATTTTTTTCAAAAAGTTTTTCAAAAAAAACTTTTTTTCTCAAAAACCGCTCCACAGATTTTTCTAAATTTATTCTCATAAATTCAAATTTATCCAAGAAATAAAATGGCGTACTTTTTTTTCAGCTCAAATTAGTTTAAGTATTTATTTAAGAATTTTGAAAATTTTATTTTTATCAAAATCTCAAGCCCATAAACCACTGTCACTCATTAGAGCAAGTTCGTGCGACCCAGTCGTGCATTTTATTTATTTTCATTACTTATGATATGACCTTCTTAGCAATATTTTGGTGTCGATCAAGTACTCGTCGTGGGCGGTCGATTGTCGTGTGCGGTCGCATTGCTAATTGTGCGCTGCAAAAAAATTAATTCAGCCCATTAAGGGTGGGTCTACCTCAGAACAGAACTTAAACGCCATGTAAATTGTGTTCTATGTGGTAGTGCGATATTCTTTTCTCTTCGTTATATTGTTTTTGGTACCTACTCATTTACTCTTGTTCTCTTTTCAAAATAATTTTGTGATCGTCCGCAGTGAACTCACAATAAATATTCTCAAAGCGGCGCGTCGGCTGCAGCCACAGTAGAAGAGAAGGTAGGGGAAAGGAAAGCAGAGGGAAAAGATCAATGGAATGGTGATTGGCATTGGACGCTTTAGTAGGGGATATTTTTGTGTGTGTCTTTCTGTGGGTTTCGTTGTTGTCCTTTAGCTTTGATTTAGCAATGGGATGTCAAGTTTTATTCTCTGTGCGTATGGAAGGGTGAAGGGATATTTTTCAATTTTGTTTTCAAAACACTGTACCTAATAGCTAAATGTGGGTAATTTTTTTTATTTTCGCTTTGTTGTTTTTTTTTCATATTTTACTTGCTGTTGCTGCCATAGGTAACAGTAACAAAAAAAAGTGTGAACTCGTTTGGGACTCGATCGAAATCTTGATGAAGGTCAGGACCAGAGATTAAAATGAGTATGTTCGAATAAGTTCGAACACTGCGATTTTTTCTATTTGATCGCTCATACCCGATCGTTTTGCTTCCATGCTCATAAGTCATTTTGGTCATGAATAAAAAGAATCACGAATAAAGACAAACGAACTGATCGAACTCATGAGTATCTTCTGACTTTCATACCCACGAACAAAATTATTCGCAAACAGTTGTAACCAGTTTCGGGTACTCGAACAAAGACCTACTGATCGTTTTGATCGTTCTGATCGTGAACAAAGCGAGTACTCACAAGCAATGCGTGAACAAAGGAAACTGCTGGCGCTACCTGATTTATTATCTATATCCGTTGTATTTTAAGGGTAATGTTTTGTATTCGCAGAAAATAGAGCAGAAGAAAAAGGGTTTCTTATTTTGGAAAGATTTATGAATAGGTAGGTGGCTAGGTAGGCAAATGATGTAATTTTAAAACAAAAGATGGTCAACATTCGCGGTTGGTGTATGTATTTAAGTGAAGTCTCTGTTTCCACCACGTCCCCTGTTTGTTAGCTGACGTTGTGGGTTGGTCGACTTTCCGCTGCTCGAGCTTGACATTGACTGTCCAGCTCTGTTTTTGGCAGGTTTTTGTGACGTAAAGTCGATGGTCTTATCAGACCTCGCAGCAGGAGCGAAACCGGGTCTATCCAGTTTGCTGGGCCTAATTTTATGTTTCATCACCTGCTCAGGAGCGGACTTACCAGCTCCTGGTACAGGTTTTGAGGGATTAGGAATGGAAGTTCCACTTGGAGAAGATGCTTTGTCATCCGGAGGAGATGGTTTATCCGTCTCTTTGGGTAACGGGGCATCGGCTTTGCTGACCGTGGAGGTCACAGATTTCGGAGTGCCAGGGTTCTTCTTGATCCTGAACTGGACTCTGTTCATATTATAGAACGGTTGGCAGTTCATTTCCTCAAGAAGAGACACTGAGCGCACGTCCATCGAAATGGTTAAGGCAAGACCCTGGGGGTTGGAAACTTTCCGAAGGATTTTCCATTCTCTTGTAGGAAGAACTTTGTTCTGAAGCCTCAGTAGCTTTAGGACATCTTCTACACTTGTTGAAGAGCCAGGGAAGTAAGCTGTGGCTACACATGGTTTCGGGAGATCATCTCCCTCCACCATCCGCAGTTTGGCATTCTCCCAAGGCGAAATTCCGCAGACTGTTTTCGATAGCCAGTCTTTGGTGTTAGAATCGGCACAGTTCACCGCTAGCCATCCTGGTTTGTACGAGCAGCCCAGAAAACGAATCTGTGGGCCATCTTCTGCGAGCTTATGCAGTTCGCTGATGATGGCATTTTCCACTGCTTTTTGTTGTACTACGTCTAGATGTCCAACGGGATAGTCGTCAGATACGACACCGACTTTTATCATCCCAGCAACCTCATTGAACAGCAGAGCATTGGATTTTGCCCTTTTGCTCGGTTCAGGGGTGATATTGTTTGAACTAGACCTCCGCCTTTTGGCAGTGGTCTCGTTCGCTGTTTGAGATGGACTGGAGAGAACCTTCTCAACTGCTTTATCGTAAGGCAGATTCTCTGCCAGAAGTCTTCTCAAGTGCTTTTTTTGAGACGTTGTAAGTCGTCTCCGCTTGAGATTAAGTTTTTCAAGCTCAAGAGTCTTTTCGGATTCACCTCCAGAAGCTTCACAGCTTCCGTAGTTTTCCACCGTCTGGACAGAGCTTTGACCACCGACGGATTCGAAGTCGCTGTCGGATTGAGCCACTACTGGACGGTCTATCCATCCAGCAGAGGCAGGAAGTTCAGCCATTGGCTGACAGATGGAGGAGCAGTCATATGTTCCCCCATCAGAGTTGTTGGTATTAAAAATATCTATTTTGAATCCCGCGAGTAGCTAGGGAAGTAATGGGGTTCATCCACGCAGAGCCCCGCGTTACATGGATAAGGTTAGAATGATCAGGACAAAGGAAAATAGGAAAAGGGATAGGGATGGGAGGAGGAAGGTAGGGAACCTCGAATCTATGGTCAAGTTGCATTGAGGAGTGTTGAACTATTGATGAGTAAAGGAACAACTCAACAATTCAATCTGACCTTAGCTGATCCCCATCCTGACATCGCACAGGACAAATGTGGTGATCATTACCACTCGGCACCCCCTTGGAGGGTTTGAAACGAGGATTTTTGCCGAGCTTGTAGGTATGTTAATAAACATGCAAAATCGCCCAACTCTGAGTTGCAAATATTCATACCATCTGCCTTAGAACTTGTATCTTCTTAGATGTAATTCGGTAGGTAGAGGTACCTACCTAGGTATAATAGGTTGTATCTATATACCTATCTACATTTATAAAAATTAATTGGTGTGTTTGTACGCGGATTACTCTGCTGAATATTATCCGATTTGCATGGGGATGTCTTTGTTGGATTTTTATTGAAGGTGGAGTGGAAAGTTTTTAAATTCAAAAAAGTTTTTTTTTTTTTAAAGAATTCATATTTTTTTGTTTATAAAAAAGGCTTTCACAAAAAACACCATTCAAAAAGTTTTATCGTAGCAGCCGTTTTTGAAATAAAACAGCTCTTCATATAAAAATCATTTGGCACGTACCGTTAGTTTTGGAGCTAGAGTGCTAATTCCAAAAATCCTTTTGTAGGACATCATAATAATACTATGTACCAAATTTGAAGCGAATCAGTCCAGCCGTTTAGGCTGAAGGTGCCGATACAGACAGACGGACAGACAGACAGGCAGAATTGTCGGACCCACTTTTTTCGACTTCTCTATCATCGTTATGTTACGTCCAAAATTTTTTTTTTACGAATGCATAAATTGCCTTATAGCACCTACAAATCGCAAGTAAAAAAATTAGTTAAAATAATGGTAACTCCTACAACGCTATGTTATAGCTATACATATGTATATATTTTTTTAAAAGCCAAAAACTTATTCTTTTATTTTAATTTTAAATGCAGTTATTCTAGTGAACCATTTTCAAAATAAACTTTCAAATTCAAAATTTAAAAAAAAAAAATAAAAAAAAAATAATACCTATTAAAACTAATTTTTTTTCAAAATTTTACGTCATGAAGTAATATTATTGGTCTCAGAATTCAATGCTCCCATTAATTTTAAATCCAACACTGACAACCGTATGGCTCTATGACTTTTTGTTGCCAAGCTATTTAAAAATAACCGAACCTACTTATTCTACAAACGATAAGAAAACACACAATACCTATGTATTGATTTCTATATTTATGTACCACCGCAACGGCCAATGCTTCTCCTACCTAAGTACATATCTATTTATCGGTATGGCAAAGGACCTCTCCCCGCACACGATATTTAGAAAATCACTCGAATACCTACTTGTGCGGACGACGACGAGTACAGCACTCGCTTATACCGGTCTATTTACCTATATTCATTCATTCATTCTCACACAGAACACCCATTCCCTCCGCACGTACCAAACGCACTGCAGATACATTGCGGTCACACACATTCCTATGCGCAATTGCGACTACATAACATATCCCGTCAATGCGCATAAGAAAAATATTTTTTTCCATGCATGTCTATGTACCTACCTGTTGGGTGATGACAAATCTAATTATATCAATCACCCACCTTTTACAATAATGGATGCTGTGCTTTTTGAAAAGAATATAGGTAAGGAGCGAGAATGAAAAGAAAAAAAAAACAAATATTACAACAGGTACCTACGTTGACGAGGACAACTGTTGCCCATCGAAATATATACCTTCCCATCGCTTACCTATCCTAACCACCCGATTTGTGTACACAAAAATAAAGTTCAACACAACTAAAAACATGTATGCATAATATAAGCAAAGTGTTACCTTTTATTAACTTTTTGAAAGGGATATTTCCGTTTTTTCAGCCCAAATATCTGGGATGCATTTTTCACCTTACGAGGCATAACTTTTTAAATGTTTTTTTTTTCACTCAGATTGGAAAAACTATGTGCGTATATTGTTTGTTTGTTTTTTTTTTTTTTAATATGAGCAGCACTGATCAAAATTTTAATGTGTTACAATCACAAGACTCTTTTTAGTCATACAAAATAACACCAATAAATTTTTATAACCGATTTGTCACCAAAATTGTCCGAATCATTCAAAAATGCCAGGAACAATGATCTTATAAGAACAGGAACAGCTGATTTTTGTTTTGGTATTCAAATTTCAAATCCTCATAAGAGGAAAGGAAAAACCAAAAACACACAAAAAAAAATAAAATAAGAATGAGAAATACTCTCTTACAAAGAGGTTGCAATAAAAGAGGATCTATGTTAACGCCATTAATTGTGGTGATAATTTCGTGAACTACAACTTTATAAGTGTGAAATTTTTGTTCAGAAAAGGTAAAAAAGATACTTTTTTAAAATAAGATAGTGAAGTGATTTCAAATGATATAATTTTTCTTTAAATTGATACAAAAAGAAAAAAATCCAAAAAAAATGGAAAAATAATAATAAAATGATAAAAGCTTTCCCTACTTAAAAAAACGAGTGAGTATGTTGACATATTAAATTGCAATTTAAAGCACATAAAAAAATAGAAAAAAAATAAAATGTTTCAATAGCATACTTCCAAATTAAACAAATATTATTATAATTTTTTTTTTTACCTAAATTGAAATAAATAAGCGGTTTTCAAAGCGTACCATATGAAAAATATGATATTTTTTGTTTTCTGTCTTCCTAGACCGGTAAATTAACAAAAGTAAATATTTATCGATGTTCATGATAGCATCTAGTTTCAATGATATTAAAAAAAATTATCTTGGTGGATTTGGTTGAACATTTTACAAACTGCGCTTGTCTAAAGAAAAAAAGACCTCTTGGTTGACCTCAACTTTAATATATATACATAAAAAAAAAAACATTTGGTTTCACTAGCAAATAGAACTTATTTATTCTGATTAAGAAACTGAAGCCAAAAAAAATAAAAAAAATACTTAACAGAGGAACATTAATAGGACATAATAATTTGTGTCATAATTATACGAAAAATTTATAGTTTTTATCTTTTGAAAGTATAAATATCATGCTAAATAAATATTTGATAATAAGCATATCTGCTCACATTTGTTGGCTAAATAGTAAATTTTATTTCATTAAAATATCTTTTCAAATGTAGGAGATATATTAAGTCTTATGCACGCACTACCCTACATTTACATGGGAGACCCACCCTTAAATATCCAAATTACAAGAAATTAAAATAAACCAGTGTCAAAAAAAAAGAAAAAGAAAAAAAAAATACACAAAACCTTGCTCGCATTCGCAGCACAGCATCCAACAATACCCATCCTCTCCACCCGCGCCACCCATAACTGTTGCTTTCTATGCAATGCAAGCCTCTTGTGAGGCTTATCGCAAGAGGTTTTGCATTGGATGGTGAGCAGCATTTGATGTATATTCGTGTTTTTTTTGTCTACTTGTGATGAGGTAGATGTTTTGTCAGATTCAATTTCCCGAATTGTTTCTCATTGTCCTCACACTGAAGTCGTGATTACGGGCGACTTCAATGTACACAATTCAAGTTGGCTCCGGTATTCTGGCCAGACAACACTCGAAGGAAGGTATACCGAGATCTTTGCTGAGTATAACCATCTTACCCAGCTTGTCGATGAGCCTACCCGTATACCGGATGTTGATGGGCATTCTGCCCATACTCTTGACTTGTTCCTTACTTCCCACCCTGATAAATATACTATTAAAGTAACTTCTCCATTTGGCACCTCGGACCACTGTGTCATTTCAGCTAATTTCTCGATCTCCAACCATCCAGTTAAAGAAAAAATTCCCACTAGGACCGTTTGGCAATACGAAAAGCCAACTGGGACGGTCTGAATAATTTCTTTCGCAACTTTAACTGGTCATTATGCTTCCTCGATAATGACATTGATGCCAGTGCTGAAATGATTACAGAAGTGATTTTTCTTGGAAGGAGAACTTTTGTCCCTCACAGAACAAAATGTATCAAACCAAAAGAAAAGTCTTGGTTTACCGAAGAGTGTAAAGAAGCTATCAGGTTGAAAGAAGTAAGCTTCCGATCCTATAAAGCCAACCCAACTGAGGAAAATCGGAAGAAACACAAACAAGTTAGGAACTCGTGCAACTCCGTTATACACAAAACGAAATTCTTACATGACCAGAAGTTACGGCAAAGAATTCTGCAATGTCCCAAAGGCAGCATAAACTTCTGGTCATTTGTAAAAAACGTCAAGAACTCAACGTCGTCATCAGTTCCAACGCTCATCGTCGACGATAAACCAATTGTCAGCTCTTCAGAGAAGGCGAATATGCTCGCAGCTCATTTTGCTGCAAGTTCTACGTTGCCTGCAAGCAACATTGCCCCTCCTGTACTTGAGAACGTTAATTCTTCTATGGGACAGATATTTTTCCGCACTCGTACAGTAGCAAGAGTACTTCAAGATCTTGATATACACAAATCCGCTGGCCCGGATGGTATACCCCCTATTCTTCTGAAGAAGTGTTCTTCATCTCTGGCAAAACCACACTTTCCTAGTAGATGGAAAACAGCATTTGTCCAGCCCGTCCCAAAAAAAGGTGACTCCTCCTCCCTCTCCTCCTACCGACCAATTGCACTTACGTCCCTTCTTTCCAAGGTCATGGAAACGCTGATAAATCGTCAGCTCAAGAAATATCTCGAAGATCGGGAGCTTTTAAATGACCGGCAATACGGCTTTCGCAGCAATTGTTCCACTGGTGATCTGATGGCATATCTCACCGAACAGTGGAACAAATCTGTGCATCGCTTTGGCGAAAGCAAGATTATTGCGCTTGATATTTCAAAGGCATTTGATAGAGTTTGGCATGAAGCTCTTTTATCGAAAATGCGTGCATTTGGTATCGATGATACTCTTATTCGTTGGATTAGAAACTATCTTCTGGACCGATCAATACAAGTTGTATTAGACGGTTTCAAGTCTGATCTCCACAAAATAAATGCTGGTGTGCTCCAGGGCTCCGTTCTGTCTCCGACTCTCTTTCTCATTTTTATAAATGATCTCTTGTCTGTGACTTCTAATCCATTAAATTGTTTTGCTGACGACTCAACCCTCAGCTTTTCGTATACGTTTGATAATTCACAGCCTTCGCCTTCGGACGTGTTATTACAACGAAATCGTATGATAAGCTCGTTAAACTCCGATTTAAACAGCATTGTGAATTGGGGTACTAGAAATCGTGTGGAGTTTAATGCGTCGAAAACTCAATGCTGTCTTTTGTCGTTGAAGCTAAACATACCCTCTATGCCATTATCCATGAATGGTACTTGCATCGAGGAACCCGAGAAGCTATCAGTACTCGGTATGTGTATCAGTGACAATCTTCGTTGGAATGATCATATACTTGAGATTGCTAAGAATGCTGCAAGATGCTTAGGCTTTCTTAATAGATGCAAGAAGTTTTTCACCCCTTCTGATCTGGCTACAATTTACAAGGCGTTTATACGCCCTAAACTCGAGTATAACTCCCATCTCTGGGCAGGTGCATCTCAAACTTTTCTTCACCTGCTCGACAGAGTTCAGAAAAAAGCATTAAAATTGATAGGAGAGAGAAACATTATGGAAACATTTCCATCCCTTGAACATCGTCGAAATGTTTCTTGTCTTTCCTTATTTTATAAATTCTTTTACAAAAAATGCTCACTCGAGGTAGCCAGCTGCGTTCCACCCCTTAAACATTTCCCCCGTAATACTCGTCTTGCTAGGAACGCTCATCAGTTTACACTTGAGCCCAATTTCGGACGTACCGTGAAATATAGGGATTCTTTCTTTAGCCGTACAACACGAATGTGGAATGAATTGCCTGGCACAATTTTCCCCTGCCATTTTGATCTTCAAACATTCAAGATCAATGTTCATCGACACCTCCTTTCCCTCCCCTAACTTCCTATCGCTCGCGCTGTGACTTATCATTAAAAGGGCTATAACAAACCCCTTGAGCGCGTGTGCCGTATAATAAAAAAAAAAAAAAAAAAAAAAATTCTTGCTACATTCTATTCTTCTTCGCTTTTTTTGCTGCCAGCACATTGACAGCGACATCCCACGACGGCCTTTTGCGTAAATTTATACTCGTTTACGACAGTACTATAGTGTTTATATACAAAGAAGCATCTCACTTTTGACGCTTATATTTTTGCTCAGCTTTTAGCTCAGTCTGCCCCATCTATTGATTTGGAGCTCGTAGAGCGCACTCTGAACACACTCTGAAGGAAAAAAGAAACACTTATTTTTTTTGACAACTCAGGTTCTGCTGCGAACTAAAAAAGAAAAACGCCTATTAATATCAATTTGAAATTATTAACATATTACATTGACATTGCTATTTGCTATTTTTAGCAAATAAAAAATATCAAAACAATTATTTTCATATCATTTTGATATTAAAAAAATATCAATTTGATATACATATTTAATATTAAATGGATATGAGGAAATATCACAAGCCCAGTATTTTATATAGGTAGGGGGTTTTTTTATTCTAAATTTAACACTTTTTACTTGCGATTATAGGTACTATAAGGCAAGTTATGCATTCGTCGAAAAAAAAAGTTTTGAGATAACAATCAAACATGACATTACGATGATAGCGAAGACGAAAAAAGATGGTCTAAAAATTCTGTCCGTCTGTATGTCTGTCTGTCTGTCTGTATGTATAGACACCTACAGCCCAAACGGATGGGCCGAATTGGTTCAAACTTGGTATATAGACTTTTTTAGGTATTGTACAGAGGGGAAATTGAAATAATTTTTTTAGCTCAAAAAATAACGGTACCTGCCATACAACCGTTACGTTAAAGCTTCTTTTTCTCAAAAATGGCTCTAACGATTTCGATTCAAAAAAATCAGTGTTGCTTTTTTAGGTACGACCATTCATATGACTGAATAAAAAGTTTTAAAAAATGGCTAAGAACTTTCCATAGGACCGTTTTTTTTGCTTTCGACTAACTCGAAAACGACTCAACCCATTCTTTCGAAATTTCACACACATATAGCAGTAGGTAGCTCAATTTGTATTGCATACCAATATTTTTGAAAAATATTTTTTTGTATTTTTAAAAGCATTTTTTTAAAAAAAATTTAAAAAATTAATATTTTGAAAACTGCTTATTAATTTTTTTTCTAAAAATTTTAAATAAATGTATTTGCTGAATACCTATGAACTGGCGTTTTTGAATTTTTTTTGAAATTTTTTTTTTAAAAAGTTTTTCAAAAAAAACTTTTTTTCTCAAAAACCGCTCCACAGATTTTTATAAATTTATTCTCATAAATTCAAATTTATCCAAGAAATAAAATGGCGTACTTTTTTTTCAGCTCAAATTAGTTTAAGTATTTATTTAAGAATTTTGAAAATTTTATTTTTATCAAAATCTGAAGCCCTTAAACCACTGTCACTCATTAGAGCAAGTTCGTGCGACCCAGTCGTGCATTTTATTTTATAATGCACTCGCACTCAAAGGGATATTAATACCTTAATAATGAATTAACATGTCCGAGCGAGGAGAGAGAAGGAATAGAAAGATAGGAAAGAAAGTTGTCTCAGTGGATTGAGATTATAGGTGATAAATATCACGAAAATCCCACGGGTGGCGTCCAGTTGAAACTGGGGGAATAAATAAAAACTGCTGCCCAGGCTGGGTTTGAACTCAGAGCTCTAAGGTTAAGCAACGAAGCACTACATGCACTGTACCATTGCCACGCGCTCAGAACATAATTGGTTCAGAGGACGTTCGGAGCGAGCTCAATATGCACGAACTCTGTTCAGAGCTTTTTCTAAATGCAAACAGAAAAACCGCCTAATAATATCAAACAACTATTAAACCGTTGGCTTCAGAAAAACCATTAGAAATTGATATGAGAAATACCATTTTGATATTACATATAATGTATGTACCTATACAGGGTGATTGATAGGTATAAGGTGTAACAAAAAGACAGAGCATGAAGGTTGGGCCGAGAAAAAAATCGTATAGGAGGGGGGTCTATTTCCCTCCGTTTAGCCGGGAGGGGCAATTTTCGAAAAACCTGCCTTAAATTGAAAAAAAAGTATTAAAAAATAACGGTAACTCCCACTATGCCATGCTATATTTTTTTCTGAAGCCAAAAACCTATTCATTTATTGTAATTGTAAATGAAGTTATTTTAGTGAATTGTTTTCAAAATATTAACTTTCAAACTCAAAATTTTGAAAAAAAAAATTAATCTATTTTTTTTTTCAAAATGTTACGTAATCAATAGATATTTTTGTTCTCAAAATTCAATGCTCCCATTTATTTAAAATCTAACACTGAAAAGCGTATGGCTTTATTACTTTTTGTTGCCAAGCTATTGCAAAATAACCGAACCTCCTTCTTCACAAAAACACGAAAAAATTGGCTAAATTATCACTTTTGCCATCCCGTAAGGCTAGATTTTCTTGTGCGAAATTATCACCCCTTTCTTTTTATACGCACGAAAATCCGTACAAAAAAAAAACAAGATACACAACCTACACCAACTCTCATATACTTCATTATAAAAAATTGGGTTGTTTACATTTTTTGGAATGTACAGAGGTAGTCAAAAGTATTTACACAACGAACTTTTTTTGCATTGAAATTCAATGCAATTAAGCTCTTTGTGTGTAAATACTTTTGACTACCTCTGTAGATACCTACCAGACATTGTTTTTGTATTCATTGGCAAAAAAAGAGAAGAGAAAAAAGTTTCATAAGTCGAAACCGACACCAACCAAACTTCATGCGCTTCCTTTTTAAAAGGATCGCGCAGCGACACGAGGCACGAGGGTTGTTATTTGTATTTCTGTTTGGTATGAGTTTGAGGTATTCTAGATTTTCAATTTGGTATGCTCATTGCTCATGTTCATAGGAACTGGTTTTTTGGTATGGAGGTATGGTATGGTAATGGTATGTTTAATTTTATGGAAGGATGTCAATTTCTCGGACATGTTTGAGTATGAGGTATGCTAGTTTTCAATTTTGGTATGCTAGTTTTGAATTTTTTTTTTGAACATGCTTTTGTTCTACTATTCTACATCTGTATATTTCTTTTGTCTGTGATCCAACTTACAGTATAAATCGTACATTTAATTCCGAGATACGGTTTGTTCTAAGCGACAAAGAATTCTCATTTATTCTATCTAAAATGGAAACTTCATACTACAGTCTTGTGCAAATTAATTGGGACATGTAGAATTTTCAACGCATTTTGTTTTATTTGCCAATAATGTTTACAAAATTAATATATTCTTTGTTCAAGTAGCTTATATGCCTGCCTTATGGCATAACAAACTTCTTTAACAAGGGCTTCGCATATATTTTTGATTTTTTGTTCATGACACCATACCTGAAAAATTGTAGAAAACAGCATTTTTTTGTAGTGCAATCTTTTTTCTTGAGCCTCGCTTTAATAATAGACCACAGATTCCCAACTGGATTGATGTCGGGTGAGTTGCAAGTCCATTCCAAAACATTAATATCATTCCTTTTGTCATGAACACAAATATATGCGAAGCCCTTCTACGGGTGGCAAAGATACAGTGGATGAAGTGCTTGGTTGCTAACTTAAGAGTTGTGGTTTCGAGCCCCAGCCTGGGCAGCAACTTTTCCATATTCACCCAGCTTCAACTGGACGCCACCCGTGGGATTTTCATGAGATAAATATCACCTACATATTTCTCAATCCATTGTACCAACAAAAAATCTTTCCTATCTTTCTATTCCTTCTAACTATTGCCGTGAAATTTACATTCAAAAGACCTTGGGTCGTACAGGCACATAGTTAAAATTATTATTAAAATTATTATGGAGTGGAAAATTTTGAAATTTGGCGATTTGTTGGCGATTTAAATTTTACGTTTGGCGACTTCGCTTTGTTAAACCTGACAACCCTGTGCAAAACCAGTTTGCGCTATTATAAACCAGCTCTCTCTCCCCATGGCACTGTGTGTGAGTGTGATGCGACGTTCGCTCAATGTCACTCTCTCTCTCTCTCTCTCTCGATCTTTTTCACTCGCTTGCTCTCACTCCATGGCTATGTGCTTCATGCTACGTTCGCCCTTTTTCACTCTCTCCATTTTCTGGGACGGAAGTCACGTTTATTTCCGCTGCATCAGTAAAAATTTTACCCTCATGCGCCTAAAGAAGTTTCACTTCAAAAAAAAAAATTCTTACAATCAAACATGACATAACGATGATAGAGAAGTCGAAAAAAGTGGGTCCGACAATTCTGTCTGTCTGTCTGTCTGTATAGTAACCTACAGAGGTGTTTTTGGAATTAGCATTCTATACTCTGTTACACATAAATCGGCGGTACAGGGAAGATAGGGATGTTTGTCTCTCATTCGCACTCTTTTGTTTTCCGTAAGTGCGTTTCATACAAAAGCTCTTGCAGGGTTTCCGTAGTAAGCATTTCAAATAAGCAACAATCTAAAATAAATGTTAAAGCTCTAAAACCAAAAGCTTATCAGCAGAAACCCAAGGAAAGAAAGCTGAACGAGTTACCAAAAGAACACTGGTAACTCTGAATGCACATCAATTAAAAAGGGGTTGAATTTTAAATAGCAACACCCACAGACAATCAGTGCACATTTAGGTGTGCTCTGAATAAGACGTAGGATTCACGTCAGATGCAATTGGAAATTCACTGGCGGCTCAACAATTCTTATGGAGGGTTTCGTTCAATTTATTAAAGTGCAAAAATATTGCACGCTACTGATAAAAGAAAAGCTTCCTCATAAGACGTGTACTGCCGATTTATGTGTAACAGAGTATAGCTCTAAAACTAACGGTACCTGCCATACGATTTTTAGTGAAAAATTATTTTTCTCAGAAACGGATCCTACGATATTGATAAAACTTTGTTAATAGTGTTTTCCGTACAAACTTTATGTTTTGGTTGGAAGAGATTTTTCAAGAAAAGTCTTATAACGATTCCTCCCATAGGACCGGTTTTTTTAAAATCAGATTTTCTCGTAAGGCACTTGACGGATTTCGATGAAATTTTTAATGTAGAAGCCCTTTTAAGGACGAAATAATATTAATTTTTAAATTTGTGAAAAGAAATTTTTTCAATTTTTTTTTGTAATTTCATTTTTTTTTTATTTTTGTGTTTTTTTTTCAAAAACGGTTTAAGCTATATTTTTTAATTTTATTTTTCTGATAAAAACTACAAAGTGCTAGAAGTTGGCATATTAAAAAAAAATTGGAATATATTTTGGAAAAGATTTTCAAAAAACTGTTTAAAAAAAAAACTGGTCGAACGATTTTGAAAAAAAATTTCTTAAAATTCTGTACAATAAACAAAATCATATGGCTTAATTAATTTTTCTTCAAAAAACGTTTTAACAATTGATTTTTAAGTGATTAATAAAATTGCATATGATTTTTTCAATGCTTTTTTCCGATAATCTCAATCCCCACCATACTGTCACACATAAGAACAGGTTCGTCCGTCCCAGTGGTGCACTTTATTTGAACTACTTACTGCACTTAAAGGAATCTCTGTTATGAGTAAGATAGTCAAAATTTTGAGCAAAGAAGATATTAGTTCCTAAAATTAAGGAGCTTTTTCGCGGAAATCATGAAAAATTAGTTGAAAGTGTAGTACTAAACACAAATTTTGTGCGGCAGTAAGTCCAATCGAAGTTTTCAATACTTTTAAAAGCAGGGATATTTTTTCTTTGTAAATATCCGTAGTTAAACAATTTAATTCTTTTGTTAATGGTTTCTACATTTATGAGCTTTAGATCAACAATGTTTTTTAAAAACCACTTTACTGCAAGTGGTATTGCTCCTTCTAAAACATTGTTACTAGTGTCATGTGTAATTCCATACCCGATTCTACACACACATTTTCGATCACCCTGTGATCTTCGAAAACGCATATTTTATACCATCTTTATTTCGAAGGAAAACTTGCTTATCCGGAAATGATTAAACAAAATGTCTTCTTCGTCTGAGCTGTACTTGAGTTCTCGATTGATAATTCTTTCTTCTCGTAGCCACCATCCAGTTCGGCCATATCTCTTCAGGTAACGTGAAAGCCGATAAGATCGATTAATAACCTAGGACGGAAATAAAATATTCCTTTTATTTTATCATTCTTGGTACAGTATCCAATCAGTATCAGTTAAGTGGCGTAAGAAGACTTTATTGCTGAAGCGAAATAAGCTCAAAAAATCGCAGAAGAGTCTCTGGTGGTTTCCTTTAGGCTTCATTAATATTCTTCTCAAACCCATTTCCCAAGGTAATAAGAATTTTTTTGTTACCCTTTTTTTCTTTGAGGGCATAAATGCCAGTGTCAGAATAAGTTTTATAAATAAGATTTTTATTTTCCCATTATACATCGCTATTAATATCACTATCCCGCCAAAACTAGAGTTCCATTAATGTGGAAATTGGTTACGTCACGATCTTCATTGAAAAACAGCGAGCTGTACCGTTCTTTCGCAAGCTAAAATTCACTCTCATAATTAAAAAGATAATCGAGAGTCACCGTTCCTCACAACATAGAGAAGCTTCATATTCACCACGACCTATTATTTCCAAAAAACTGCTCGCTGTACTTGGGCAAAAATCAGACGAGAATAGATCAGTTCGTCCCGTGTGCTGGAATTGACGACTACCAAATTTTCCGGCCTATTGGTCTCCCAACAGGTGCAGTGAGCAAGCGGTGCGTGGTTCGTTATATCTGGGTTGTGCGAGTGGGTACTTTGTGTTAAGCGCGGCAGGGGATATAGACTCTCAAGAAGCCCGAGAACGACCAGCGCCGCACAGCGAGTGGATTCAAGCTTGAGCCCGCAGTCACGTATGCATTTTCAGCGAACAAAAAAAAAAAACTATAATAACGGGTTCCTTCTGGACCACAAAGAAGTGAAGAACATCATCTTTTGATTTATTTCATATGCAAATATAAAAAAAAAAAACATAGGTTAGATAAAATTGAATTAACAAAAAGGAATATGATTGAAGGTAGCCGAGTGTAAGTGCATGTTATAAAAGCATGGCAAGAGGTCGCGGTACATTACACACTGTTACAGTATCATCGAGAGTACTACAACATTGAAGGCTTTGTGCACAACATCCGGACGTATGTGGTGAGTTTCTCCTCTGTTATATTTAATATTATTTCATATTTTGTCATAAATCTGCCTTTCACATATCTGCCTCGGTCTTAAATTAGAAGCTACTTATAAACTGTTCTCATTACCATTTACATTCTTTTTACTTGCGATTAAAGGAACTATAAGGCAAGTTATGCATTCGTAAACAAAAATTGTAACAATCAAACATGACATTACGATGATAGAGAAGTCGAAAAAAGTGGGTCCGACAATTCTGTCTGTCTGTCCGTCCGGATGTATCGGCACCTACAGCCTAAACGGCTGGACTGATTTGCTTCAAACTTGGTAGATAGTATTATTATAACGTCCTACAGAGGGGTTATTGGAATTAGCATTCTAGCTTTAAAACTAACGGTACCTGCCATACGATTTTTAGTGAAAAATAATTTTCCTCAAAAACGGCTCCTACGATTTTGATAAAACTTTCTGAAAAGTGTTTTATGTGCAAAGTTTATGTTTTGGTTGGAATGGAATTTATAGCAAGTCTTAAAACGGCTTTCAAATCAGATTTTCTTGTAAGCCAGTTGACGAATTTCGATGAAATTTTTAATATAGAAGCCCTTTTATAAAAGAAATAATATAGAATCTTAAATTTACCAAAAAAAGTTTCTTTTGAGTTTTTTAAAAAAGTTTCAAATTTTTTTTTTTATTTTTTTTTTCCAAATACGGTTTAATCAATTTTTTTTTAAATTTTATTTTTCTGATAACAACTACAAAGTGCTAGAAGTCGGCATACTCAAAAAAAATTCTGAATATATTTTCGAAAAGTTTTTCAAAAAAAAACTGTTTTTTGAAAAAACTGGTCGAACGATTTTGAAAAAATTTTTCGTTGAAATTCAAATAAAATGCACGACTGGGTCGCACGAACTTGCTCTAATGAGTGACATTGGTTTAGGGGCTTGAGATTTTGATGAAAATAAAATTTTCAAAATTCTTAAATAAATACTCAAACGAATTTGAGCTGAAAAAAAAGTAAGCCATTTTATTTCTTGCATAAATTTTAATTTATGAGAATAAATTTATAAAAATCTGTGGAGCGGTTTTTGAGAAAAAAAGTTTTTTTTGAAAAACTTTTTGAAAAAAATTTTCAAAAAAAATTCAAAAACGCCAGTTCATAGGTATTCAGCAAATACATTTATTTAAAATTTTTGGAAAAAAATTTAATAAGCAGTTTTCAAAATATTAATTTTCAAATTTTTTTTACTTGCGATTATAGGTACTATAAGGCAAGTTATGCATTCGTCGAAAAAAAAAGTTTTGAGATAACAATCAAACATGACATTACGATGATAGCGAAGACGAAAAAAGATGGTCTAAAAATTCTGTCCGTCTGTCTGTCTGTCTGTCTGTCTGTCTGTATGTAGACCTACAGCCAAACGGGTGGGCCGAATTGCTTCAAACTTGGTATATAGACTTTTTTAGGCATTGTACAGAGAGAAAATTGAAATTTTTTTTTTAGCTCAAAAAATAACGGTACCTGCCATACAACCGTTACGTTAAAGCTTATTTTTCTCAAAAACGGCTCTAACGATTTTTAATTAAAAAAATCAGTGTTGCTTTTTAGGAACGACCAATCATATGGCTGAAAAAAAGGTTTTAAAAATGGCTAAGAACGGTACTTTCCATAGGACCGTTTTTTTTGCTTTCGACTATCTCGAAAACGACTCAACCGATTCTTTCGAAATTTCACACACATATAGCTGTAGGTAGCTCAATTTGTATTGCATACCAATATTTTTGAAAAATATTTTTTTGTATTTTTAAAAGCATTTTTTAAAAAAAAAATTTAAAAAAAAAATATTTCGAAAACTGCTTATTAAATTTTTTTTTAAAAATTTTAAATAAATGTATTTGCTGAATACCTATGAACTGGCGTTTTTGAATTTTGTTTGAAAATTTTTTTCAAAAAGTTTTTCAAAAAAAACTTTTTTTCTCAAAAACCGCTCCACAGATTTTTCTAAATTTATTCTCATAAATTCAAATTTATCCAAGAAATAAAATGGCGTACTTTTTTTTCAGCTCAAATTAGTTTAAGTATTTATTTAAGAATTTTGAAAATGTTATTTTTATCAAAATCTCAAGCCCATAAACCACTGTCACTCATTAGAGCAAGTTCGTGCGACCCAGTCGTGCATTTTATTTTTAAATGCTTTTAAAAATACAAAAAAATATTTTTCAAAAATATTGGAATGCAATACAAATTGGGCTACCTACAGCTATATGTGTGTGAAATTTCAAAAGAATCGGTGTAATCGTTTTCGAGATAGTCGAGAGCAAAATAAACGGTCCTATGGAAAGTACCGTTCTTAACCATTTTTTAAAACTTTTTATTCAGTCATATGAATGGTCGTACCTAAAAAGCAACACTGATTTTTTTAAATCGAAATCGTTAGAGCCATTTTTGAGAAAAAGAAGCTTTAACGTAACGGTTGTATGGCAGGTACCGTTATTTTTTGAGCTAAAAAAATTATTTCAATTTCCCCTCTGTACAATACCTAAAAAAGTCTATATACCAAGTTTGAACCAATTCGGCCCATCCGTTTGGGCTGTAGGTGTCTATACATACAGACAGACAGACAGACATACAGACGGACAGAATTTTTAGACCATCTTTTTTCGTCTTCGCTATCATCGTAATGTCATGTTTGATTGTTATCTCAAAACTTTTTTTTTCGACGAATGCATAACTTGCCTTATAGTACCTATAATCGCAAGTAAAAAGTGTTAAATTTAGAATAAAAAAATCCCCTACCTATATAAAATACTGGGCTTGTGATATTTCATCATATCCATTTAATATTAAATATGTATATCAAATTGATATTTTTTACTTGCGATTATAGGTACAATAAGGCAAGTTATGCATTCGTCGAAAAAAAAAGTTTTGAGATAACAATCAAACATGACATTACGATGATAGAGAAGACGAAAAAAGATGGTCTAAAAATTATGTCCGTCAGTATGTCTGTCTGTCTGTCTGTCTGTCTGTATGTATAGAGACCTACAGCCCAAACGGGTGGGCCGAGTTGCTTCAAACTTGGTATACAGACTTTTTTAGGTATTGTACAGAGGGGAAATTGAAATTTTTTTTTTAGCTCAAAAAATAACGGTACCTGCCATACAACCGTTACGTTAAAGCTTATTTTTCTCAAAAACGGCTCTAACGATTTCGATTTAAAAAAATCAGTGTTGCTTTTTAGGTACGACCAATAATATGACTAAAAAAAAAGTTTTAAAAAATGACTAAGAACGGTACTTTCCATAGGACCGTTTTTTTTGCTTTCGACTATCTCGAAAACGACTCAACCGATTCTTTCGAAATTTCACACACATATAGCTGTAGGTAGCGCAATTTGTATTGCATACCAATATTTTTGAAAAATATTTTTTTGTATTTTTAAAAGCATTTTTTTAAAAAAAATTTAAAAAATTAATATTTTGAAAACGGATTATTAAATTTTTTTCTAAAAATTTTAAATAAATGTATTTGCTGAATACCTATGAACTGGCGTTTTTAAATTTTTTTTGAAATTTTTTTTCAAAAAGTTTTTCAAAAAAAACTTTTTTTCTCAAAAACCGCTCCACAGATTTTTATAAATTTTTTCTCATAAATTCATATTTTTCCAAGAAATAAAATGGCGTACTTTTTTTCAGCTCAAATAAGTTTAAGTATTTATTTAAGAATTTTGTAATTTTTATTTTTATCAAAATCTCAAGCCCCTAAACCACTGTCACTCATTAGAGCAAGTTCGTGCGACCCAGTCGTGCATTTTATTTAATATCAAAATGATATGAAAATAATTGTTTTGATATTTTTTTTATTTGCTAAAAATAGCAAATAGCAATGTCAATGTAATATGTTAATAATTTCAAATTGATATTAATAGGCGTTTTTCTTTTTTAGTTCGCAGCAGAACCTGAATTGTCAAAAATAAAATGCACGACTGGGTCGCACGAACTTGCTCTAATGTGTGACAGTGGTCTAAGGGTTTGAGATTTTGATAAAAATAAATTTTTCAAAATTCTTAAATAAATACTTAAACTAATTTGAGCTGAAAAAAGTACGCCATTTTATTTCTTTTATAAATCTGAATTTATGAGAATAAATTTATAAAAATCTGTGGAGCCGTTTTTGAGAGAAAAAGTTTTTTTTGAAAAACTTTTTGAAAAAAATTTAAAAAAAAAATTCAAAAACGCCAGTTAATAGGTATTCAGCAAATACATTTATTTAAAATTTCTAGAAACAAATTTAATAACCAGTTGTCAAAATATAAATTTTTTAAATTTTTTTTTAAAAAATGCTTTTAAAAATACAAAAAAATATTTTTCAAAAATATTGGTATGCAATACAAATTGAGCTACCTACAGCTAAATGTGTGTGAAATTTCGAAAGAATCGGTTGAGTCGTTTTCGAGTTAGTCGAAAGCAAAAAGAACGGTCGTATGGAAAGTACCGTTCTTATCCATTTTAAAAAAAATTTTTTTCAGCCATATGATTGGTCGTACCTAAAAACCAACACTGATTTTTTTAAATCGAAATCGTTAGAGCCATTTTTGAGAAAAATAAGCTTTAACGTAACGGTTGTATGCCAGGTACCGTTATTTTTTGAGCTAAAAATAAAATTTCAATTTCCCCTCTGTACAATACCTAAAAAAGTCTCTATACCAAGTTTGAAGCAATTCGGCCAACCCGTTTGGCCTGTAGGTCTCTATACATACAGACAGACAGACAGACAGACATACAGACGGACAGAATTTTTAGATCATCTTTTTTCGTCTTCGCTATCATCGTAATGTTTGATTGTTATCTCAAAACTTTTTTTTTCGACGAATGCATAACTTGCCTTATAGTACCTATAATCGCAAGTAAAAAGTAAAAGAAACCTGATGGCTTACTTCATTTTCCCTAAAAAAACGTTTTAAGTATTGATTTTTAAGTGTTTAATAAAATTTCGTATGATTTTGTCAATGTTTTTTTTCCCCCAAAATCATATAAACAAGGTACTTTAGGCAAATAAAAATTGTTGCCCAATGAACAAAAAAATCTGTGGAGAAATGAAAGTGTCCGTTCGCCGTCTACATAATGAAATCTTGGCATTAACAATAATCTTTGTTAGCGTCTGGCTACTCGCGATCAAGAACCACGCCCACCGGCCGGCGTACCTAGCTGTGTCTTTTGCAAGCATATGCCAAGTGCGACCCCGACGAGTAGTATCCAGTGATTTAAGAAGCCGCAACAACATCGTGTATCAAGTCTACGTTATTAGAATCTATTACATCAAAAATTTTAAATCATTCATACAGTATACAGTAATATTTAATCTCTTTGGATTCAAAGTAGTTTGAGAAAACCAAAGTTTTATTAACCTCAAATAATTTATTGTAAGAAGAAGATGTTCGTAAGTATGATAATTGTTCACAAGTTTCTGTTTCAGTTTCATTTTTAGGCATCCCTGCAAATTCTACAAAAAATAAAGTGCACGACTGGGTCGTACGAACTTGCTCTAATGTGTTCAAATGGTCTTGGGGCTTGAGATTTTCGGAAAAGGCAGTGAAAAAATCATATGAAATTTTATTAATCACTTAAAAATCAATAGTTAAAACGTTTTTTGGGGAAAATGAAGTAAGCCATCAGATTTCTTTTGCTTTTTCAAAATTTAAGGAATTTTTTTTTCAAAATCGTTCGACCAGTTATTTCAAAAAATGGTTTTTTTTGAAAAACTTTTCGAAAACATATTCCAAATTTTTTTTGAGTATGCCAACTTCTAGAACTTTGTAGTTTTTATCAGAAAAATGAAATTTAAAAAAAATTGATTAAACCGTTTTTGGAAAAAACAAAAAATAAAAAAAAAATTTTAAACTTTTTTAAAAAACTCAAAAAAACTTTTTTTGAAAAATTAAATATTTTTTATTATTTCGTTTGTAATAGGGCTTCTACATTAAAAATTTCATCGGAATTCGTCCAGTGGCTTACGAGAAAATCGGATTTCAAAAAACCGGTCCTATGGGAGGTACCGTTATAAGACTTTTCCTGAAAAATCTATTCCAACCAAAACATTAAGCTTGCGGAGAAAACATCATTCAGAAAGTTTGATCAAAATCGTAGGAGCCGTTTTCGAGAAAAATTGAATTTTCACTAAAAGTCGTATGGCAGGTACCGTTAGTTTTAAAGCTAGAATGCTAATTCCAAAAACCCCTCTGTAGGACGTCGTAATAACACTATCTACCAAGTTTGAAGCAAATCGGTCCAGCCGTTTTTTTACGAATGCATAACTTGCCTTATAGTACCTATAATCGCAAGTAAAAAGTGAGCTCTTAAACATTCAACAAAACCCATACAAGTATTTCAAACTAAGCTATCATGACATACGCTAATAAGTACTCCTCTGATCATAACACCATCTACTTCAATGCCCTTTTCTTCTAAAATTTTCAAATCTTTTACGATATGACCAAGAACGGAATTAAATAAATTGTTTATTATTTTCATTTTTTAGATCTGAAACAAAAAACAGGGCTAATAAAGGAATATTATTTTTAGTGAGAATTATATTCATAAGGCAAATGTCTGACTGTAAAGTAAATAATTCCAATCTTATGAACTGATGTTTTACTTCCAAGTGGGTTTATAAACTCAAAATCATTGTAAAATAATCTGTGTTGAAAATATAGTTTGAGATAAGATTTCGTTTGAAGTAAAATTATCACTGCAACAAACCACTTTGAATAAATTCTTGTAACATTATGTGAGGCTTTTCAAAAAAAAGTTTTTTAAAAGAATCGTTTAAAAACAAAGCATTTAATGTTTCCAGAATTGAAACATATTGAAATGTACATTGCTTAAAGATACTTGTATATGCGTTGCCCTTGAAAATTCTATCCCATCTTCCACCTAAGCTTTTTTGCGCTGGTTCAACATAAAATCTATTAAATAGTAGATCTTTCTTCCGCTTGAAAATTGATGAATATTTATCCAATTTATTTAAAAATGCCATAGAAAAAATGCTCTCTGCCTCGCTAATGTTAAATTTTTTGCAGCTAAGGTCAATAGATGGATAGTTAGTAAATTCTTCTTCTTTTTTCAAAATGTCAAAAATGTGATTATGTTTTGTGTTGTGCTATCTCAAGACACATCATTTCATTGGCAAGTTTTTTAATAATCGCATTAAGATTATCTGAGCTAGTTTGTAATAAAGCAAATGAGTTTTGTGCTGTACTGTATTCTGTCAAAATACAACTCGAACTTGTAACCGCAAATGAACTATTTGAACTTGAACTGCTAGTAAAAGAGAAAAGTTCTTTGATACCTTCTAAAGACAAGTATTCTTGTTCATGATTGTCAGTGGTTTCTTTCTTTGTTAAACAACGTTTCGCATGCCGCCTAAAGCCACTGTAAGTAGAAAATTCCTTTCCACAAGATTTTGACTTGACGCATTTTAAAGTAACTTATCGATCGATGTCGGGAATAAAATGGTCATTCTGTAGGAAATCTTTTTTATATTATAATTCATCATATTTCAAACTCCAATACGGAGCCATTAGAAATATTTTTGTTTGGAGAATTGGCTTCCACCCACTTACTTTCACTCAAACGGAATTTCGAAAGATGGAAGTTGATGATGGGGGCTGAAAAGTGAGAAGTCACTCGAGAGAAAAATAAAATGCACGACTGGGTCGCACGAACTTGCTCTTATGATAAGCAATTATTGCTGCATATATGGATTTAAAAAAAAAATTTAAATAATTTCGAAAATTCTTTTATTTTTTAAATTAGTTAAGAGTTTTCTCGGAAAAACAAAGTATGTAATAAAATTTCGAAGCTATACGTAAATCTAGGAAAAAAAAATATTGAAAATCGTTCGACCAGTTTTTTTTTAAAAAGGTTATTTTTGAAAAACTTTTCCAAAAAAAATTTTGAAATTTATTTGGGTATGCAAATATATGGCAATCTGTAGTTTACATTTGAAAAAATAATTTAAAAAAAAATCAATATACCCGTTTCCAACATATTTCGAAAACCAAAAAATTTTTTGAAAAAATTATAAAAAATCAAAAAAAAAAGTTTTTGAAAAATTTGAAATGCCATATTCATAAAATTATAAATGACTTCCTGTGGCCAAAATTTTATTGAAATCGAATGTATAGTTTACGAGTAAATTTGATTTGAAAATACTGGTTCTATGAGAGGTACCGTTATAAGACAAATTTGGAAAAATATTTTCCAACCAAAAGTTAGATTGTCTTACAAAAATAGCATCCTGAAAGTTTTATCAAAATCGTTAGAGCCGTTTTTGAGAAAATCAATTTTTTTTTCACGATTGTATGGCAGGTGCCGTTATTTTTGGGCCTAGAGCAAAAATAAATAAAATGCACGACTGGGTCGCACGAACTTGCTCTAATGTGTGACAGTGGTCTAGGGGCTTGAGATTTTGATAAAAATAAATTTTTCAAAATTCTTAAATAAATACTTAAACTAATTTGAGCTGAAAAAAGAGTACGCCATTTTATTTCTTGGATAAATCTGAATTTATGAGAATAAATTTTTAAAAATCTGTGGAGCCGTTTTTGAGAAAAAAAGTTTTTTTTGAAAAACTTATTGAAAAAAAATTTCAAAAAAAATTCAAAAACGCCAGTTCCTAGGTATTCAGCAAATACATTTATTTATAATTTTTAGAAAAAAATTTAATGGGCAGTTTTCAAAATATATATTTTTTAATTTTTTTTCTTAAAAATGCTTTTAAAAAAACAAAAAAATATTTTTTTGAAATATTGGTATGCAGTACAAATTGAGCTACCTACAGCTATATATGTGTGAAATTTCGAAAGAATTGGTTGAGTCGTTTTCGAGATAGTCGAAAGCAAAAAAAAAACGGTCCTATGGGAAGTACCGTTCTTAGCCATTTTTAAAACTTTTTTTTCAGCCATATGATTGGTCGTACCTAGAAAGTAACACTGATTTTTTTAAATCAAAATCGTTAGAGCCGTTTTTGAGAAAAATAAGCTTTAACGTAACGGTTGTATGGCAGCTACCGTTATTTTTTGAGCTAAAAAAAAAATTTCAATTTACCCTCTGTACAATACCCAAAAAAGTCCATATACCAAGTTTGAACCAATTCGGCCCACCCGTTTGGGCTGTAGGTCTCTATACATACAGACAGACAGACAGACAGACAGACAGACATACAGACGGACAGAATTTTTAGACCATCTTTTTTCGTCTTCGCTATCATCGTAATGTCATGTTTGATTGTTATCTAAAATTTTTTTTTTTCGACGAATGCATAACTTGCCTTATAGTACCTATAATCGCAAGTAAAAATATGTTCCGAGGGACGGCCAAATAAATCCTAGATACCAAATTTGAAGCAAATCGGCCCATCCGTTCAGGCTCTAGAAGCGCGAACAGACAGACAGACAGACAGACAGACAGACAGACAGACCGACGGAATTCCCAGACCCACTTTTTTCGACTTCTCCATCATCGTAATGTCATGTGTGATTGTTATCTCGAAATTTTTTTTCTGCACGAATCCATAACTTGCCTTATAGTACCTATAATCGCAAGTAAAAAATACTTAGGCACTTATCTTTCAAAGTGATACACAAGTTTTCGAAATTCGCAATGATCCATGAGAAGGTATTCTATTGAGAGAATTTTGGAGTATCCACAATAAGTTCCAACACTTACACTGACGTACTATTGATAATGTATGCGGTAATGGAAGACATCCGGTACCTCCAATCTCGAAGGATTTTGATCAAAAGTTTAGAGAAAATTAACACCTATTTTAAAAAAAATCAAATTTGATTTTTAAAACAAAAATATAAATTATATGATTAGAACCTTCCAAGATATTGGAGGCCCCGGAAGTCCCCTCTGCATGTGGATTGTGGAACTCTTCTTGACACAATCGTCGACTCGTGAAAAAGGTATAAAAGGGCACAACACTTTGCATTCGCTCTCTAAAAAAATAATAATTAAATCTTGTATTTTGTTGGACATTAGCTCGGAACTAAAAAGATTGAAATAAAAACCGCGCCGCGCCGCCTCGGCGGTATATATATAATTTTTAATTGAGTAATTAAAACGCACTAAAAAAATGATTTCTTCCTGTTCGTGAGAACAGGGCAACAAAAATAAAATATCCGTTTTTATTTCTTTGATATATTTTTTTATTGAAGCCTCAGATCCCTTACCGTTGGTCGGGGGAAATCTTTGGCTGTAAGTGATCGTCTTAAAACTGAGAGTATGCTTTGTCAAGCAAACCCTTTTATAATACATTGTTGCTTATGCAGCAGAATAGTTCTTTTGACTGCTTAAGATTATCTTGTTTATGGTTAGATACTTAAATGCTTATGCAGCAGAGCTGCTTATAGATTTCAGTGTTTCTTATCTTCGATCGTATTATTTTCGATTGAATTTAAAGTCTAATTCTTTTTCTGTGGGCGCACAAGCGATCTGTGATATAACACCTCCCCCCAAAGATTCTTCTATGGGTTGGAAAGCGACTCTTGGAAGATTTACATTTATTTTAGTTTGGTCCTTTTTAAATTTCAAAATTATGTATATAATGATTAATAAAATTACTATTGCAATTATAAGGTATAAAGTTGTTTTTGTTTCTTTGTGGGCTAGTTTAAGTTCTTTAATCTCTTTTATATTTTCTATGTTTTGGAAATTAATTTTTTCAAAAGTTATTTCATTTATTTTGGTGTAATTAATATTTAATATAGTATTTGGTAACAATATTTCGTTTTTATATTCCATTCGCTTATAGGTTTTATTTTTTATTTCTACGTAACAATTTTCTAAAGAAATCAAATAATTTCCTTTTATTGTTATTTCTTGGCTATTACAATTGTGATTAATTTTTTCAATCTTAGAATTAATAATTATAATATTGTTGTTTCCTATTTCTAATACATCTTCATTATGATTTTCAACTAGATTACATTTCATTTTATTTTCATAAATATGTGTTATACAATTATCATTTATTGATTTCAAATATTTCTTAAGATTAGTGTTATTATAGATTTCTTTTCCTTTTGCTAAATACATGTTTTGATTTATTTTGAGTTGGAAGTTCTTATCAACATTTGGTATTGGTTGTACATATATTTTTTCGTAAACTTCATCGGAAAAGTTTGGAATTTCTATGATAAAAATTATGTTTTTATTATAAAGAGCTAGGTTAAGTTTTATGTATTCAAGAGTTTCTAACCTGATGTTGTTTTTACTTATTTCTTTTTCCGTTAATATATCTCTACTTAGGACTCCTAGCTTTGAAGTTAATATGATATCTTTTATTTTTTCAATATCATTTAAGATGTATCTAATATTTTCTTTTATTTCTATTTCGAGTTTAAACTTATGGAAGTCTCTTTCTAAATCTTCGTGAGCGTTGTTAAAATTCTTTATGGTTTCAGATATCTGTTTGGCTTTGGAATTAAAGGTTTCTGTAAGGGTTTTAATCTGATTGTTGAAATGGTCGTTTATTTTTATTTGTTGATTTAAGTGTGTAATTGAGTTATGGGTATTTGTTTCAATAATTTTAATTTGTTTTTCAATTTCTAGACGATCGTCGTCGTCCATTGTTCCGTATAGGAATTTCATTCCTGAACCTATTATATTTAACAGTCCTCTTTTATGCCTTTGATGGGGAATTATAGTTTCAAATTCTTTCCTGCAGTGATTCATCATATTTATAATTTCTTGATTATGCTCTGACAAATTGTTTACATAATTTTCTAGTATTGGAAGTTCCTTAACGTTATTTTCTAATAATTTTATATTCTGTTCGTAATTAGTTAAGTTTATTATATGAAGAATTTTAGTGTAGTTGTCTATAATCTTCTGTTCTCCTAATTGTAATATTATAAAACCGTTACCGTGGTTTAAGTTTGTTATTTGTAATTCCTGTGTTTTTATTGTTAAAAAGAAAGTTGTGAAAATTATTATTTTAATTAATGTCTTCATTTGTTGTTCCCATAGTTGCTTGGTTGGAAACATTCGTTTCGGTTGTTGAATTAGACCTGAAATCAAGGATTTCATTCTTAAATTTTTTTTCTTTATGAAACTGATCTTTATGGAGAATACGATTTGCTTGTTTTTTAAAGGGGTTTCCTTCTTCTATTGTATATTTTTTGTTACATTTATTAATTACTTTAGCTTTTTTATATTTAGGGGTAATTTTATTTTTTATTCTATCTTGTGCCGTTGTTTTAATAAATTCTTCATTTATATCAGTATCTTTCCTATTTTCATTTATTTTATTCAATATTTTTTTCTTTTGAGTTTTCTATTTGTTTGTAGATGACTTCATTATTTAATTTATTTAAATGAATGTCGATAGGTTTTTCTTTTGTTGTTAAGTGTATTGTTTTATTATAGATTGAGAGAGTTTTTATAACTTCGTCTATTAATGGGAAAGGATCATCTGTTTTTTCTACTTGAGTTAAAATTCTGAGGTGTTCGTTTAAGGTACTATGAAATCTCTCTATATCTGAATTACCGGTGTGTCTATTAGCTGTACTGTAATGTACGTCTATGTTGCTATTGGACAAAAAGTTTTTTAATGTTTCTGCAACAAAAGCGTTTTCGTTATCTAAGGTTACTATTTTTGGGTTAGCCATATACGAGAATATTTTAGTCATGGCGTTAATAACATCAATATAAGTTTTATTTTTGATTCGTTCAATCGCTGCGTATTTAGAAAATTTATCAATACACGTAAGGTATTTCCTATTTTTATCTCTGTACCATATATCTAGGTGATAGTGTTCATGTGGACCTTTGGGTGTTTCCGTTTTTTCGTAAGGTAGTTTTAATGGATGTCTTTCTATTTTCGTCATACAGAAGTTGCATTGGTTTATTATTTTATTAATTAATTCCTTAAAATTCGGGATATAATATTTTCTGATAAGTTCTAAATAAAGTTTATCAATTCCTAAATGATTAAATTCTTTGTGTGTTTTAAGTATAGTTTCATATGCATCTTTTATATTTAAATCTTTTAGTAATTTTGTACTTCTAAATAATATATTCTTTTTCATTTTATTTTCTTGGATCCATACTTTCTGAAATTCGTTAAATTGTTCATCGTTTGCAATGTATATAGCATTTGTGATATTTGTATCAACTTCATTTATTATTTGTAAATATAATTTTTCATTGGGGTTTAAACATTTAAATGTTATTCTCCTTTTGCCAACATGCGGGAATGAAATTGTTTGATCACCATCAAGGACAATTTGTCTCTTAAAATAGTTGAGAGGTTTTTCGCTAATAGGTATGAAAAGAGAATTATCTTCTTCTGCACTATGATTGGTTCTTAAATCTTCTTCTTCTAATATATTTAGTTTTGGTTCATTAATTTTAATTCTTGAAAGGGCATCTGCCACTTTATTTTCTTTTCCTTGAATAAACTCAATTTTGAAGTCATATTCTTCAAGCCGAATTTTCCACCGTTGTAATTTGGAATTAGGTTCTTTTAAAGTACTTAGCCATACTAATGGCCTGTGGTCTGTTCTGATTGTGAATTTTCTTCCGTACAGATAGTGTCGGAATTGGGTTGTTGCCCACACAATATCTAAAAGCTCTTTTTCTATTGTGGAATAATTTTGTTCATGTTTATTTAATGTTCTTGATGCAAAACATAATGGACCATGTGATTGACTAAGGACTGCACCTACAGCAAAATTCGATGCATCGGTAGTCAATATGAAATCTTTTGAAAAGTCAGGGTGTCTGTTTATTATGTTATCGGTCATCATGGTTTTTAATTTTAAAAATGCGTTCTTGTAACTTTCTTCATTTATGTTTATTTTAGCATTCTTCTTCAAACAGAGTGTAAATGGTTTTATGATTTTAGTGTAATCCTGAATGAATTTACGATAGTACCCTGTAAGTCCAAGGAATGATTGAATTTCCTTCACTGTAGTGGGGATTGGAAAATTTTGAATTGCTAGTAGTTTTTTGGGATTTGGTTTAATACCATTAGGAGTAATAACATGACCAAGAAATTCGGTTTCATGTCTCATGAATTCTGATTTATTGAGAGATACTTTCAGATTAGCTTTTCTTAAAACGTTTAGTATTAATTTTATGTGTTGACTATGTTCTTGTAAATTTGTAGAGAAAATTATTAGGTATATCATCTAAATATACGTAACAAATTTTACTAATGTAATCTTTTAAGACTTCATTCATTAATCGTTGAAAGGTCGCGGGGGCATTTTTAAGTCCGAATGGCATTCGTAGAAATTGATAATGTCCAGAAAGTGTACTAAATGCCGTTTTTTCACGATCGTTTTCTTCTATTTCGATTTGATAGAATCCTTTAGTCAAGTCTAAAGTACTAAAATAATTGCAATGCCCAAGCTTGTCGAGTATTGCTTCAATGTTAGGGATTGGGAATTTATCCTCTTTAGTTTTGAGGTTTAATTTGCGATAATCGATAACGATTCTCCATTCTTTGTTTCCGCTGTGATCTTCCTTTTTAGGGACTATCCAGATTGGAGCGTTATATGGGGATGTTGAAGGCTCGATAATTTTTTGTTCCAACATTTCCTTAATTTGACGATTAACTTCTTGTTTGTGAATCTCTGGGTATCTATAAATTCTAGTATATATAGGTGAATTATCGTCAGTTGGTATTTTATGTTTGACATAATTGGTGAATGTCAAATCATCACCTTTATTATAAAAAGCTTGGTTCATTTGATTGATGATTTTGAATAACTCAGATTTTTCTTCGTTATTTAAATGATCTGTGCGTAACTCGTTGGTAAAATCTGGTATTTTAAGATCTTCTTCAATGTTATTCATATAATTTACCATATTTTCATATTCAGTTTCTTCATTTTTATCAAAGAAGAGTGGGAATGGTAGTTCATTTATTATTAATAATTTTTCTTTGTAAAGTATTTTTGCATTATTTGGGATTAATATATTATTACCTAACAAACCATTGTATTCATCAGAAAATTTATAAATTTGAAATTCAGCGTTTTGTAAGATAGGTATAGCAAATTTGTCTTTTGGAAAAATTGCGTCTTTAAAAATAGTTATGGGACTACCTGCGGTTCTAATTGTCAGTGGGGTAAATCTTGTTTTTAAATATTGTGGTGGAGTATCTTCTTCATTTATTATACTGTTCGTTGCACCAGTATCGATTAACAATCTGATAGACGTATTTTCTTTTGTTAGTTTGATATAGGGTAAACCCTGTTTCGTGTCTCTGAGGCTGCATATTGAAAATTTACATCATTGGCTTTAGATTCTTGTTCAATATAATTGTTTTTAGGAGGATTGTTTCGTCGGATTTGAGATGAGCCAGGATCTATATCCATTGGTTCAAATTGTTGAGGGTATTGCTTATAATGTTGCCTGTTTTCATTAGGTCTTTGGTAATTTGGATTGTATTGCCTCTGGTTGGAGTAATTAGAATTAAAGTTATTTTGGGGGTTGTATGGCTTTGGTTGCCAGTGATTTCTAAATGGGTTCTGATTATTGGTTCTAGGGTTAAAATTATGTCCACTATTTATATTTTGTTTAAAATTATTATTTTTATGTCTAACTTCCTTTTTGTCATTTGAAATATTCAAGTCAGGACTGCGACTGACAAAACCTGCCTGTGACAATTCGTGGAGGGCTAACTCCATGGTAGAAGGTTTTAAAGAGTATAAAATAGTTCTCATGTGAACTGGTAATTTTTCCTTGAATATATTTAAAGCCGTATTGTTATTTCTAGGAATATCTAAATGATTGTTTTCTTGTACGCACTTTTGGTTAAGTAATGAGTGTTTTTTGAATATAATTATAATACTTGAGGACATCTCCTCTAAATTGCGAGTTTCTAAGGTCATCGTATAATTGATAGCTGTTTTTAAAACCGCCAAAATTTTCTAATAACATAGCTTTTATATCACTCCATTTAGTTAAATGGGTGTGAATTTCAATTGCCTGTCTGGCGCGACCTATAAACTTTGATTTAAGTAGGTTGACACACATTTTTTGGCCCTGCTCATTATAAGTTAGTAGGGTAGGAATTATATCGTCGACGTTGCTAATAAAGATCGGTAGGTCTTCTGTTCTGCCATCAAACGTTGATAATCGTTCGATGTATTTTAAGGGGTTGAGTTCTAAGACTCTTTTTAAGTTCATGTTTTGTACAATATTATTATTGATGCCTAGTTCTATATTATTACCTTGTTGAACTTGTGCGGCTTGTTGTGCTGCTACATTTTGTTGTTGTGCTGCTGCTTGCTGTTGTGCTGCTGCAATTTGTTGTGCTGCTGCATTTTGTTGTGCTGCTGCTTGTTGTTGTGCGTTCATGTTTCTATTTTTGTTTTGTATGATAAAACGCGAAAGTTTTCTTTTGAAATCAATGTTGATGATTTTTTTTTTTTTTTTTTTTTTTTTTTTATTCACCGGTGTTTTAGTTTTAGTTCTTCTATGCTTCCTCTACGGAAATCGTAACATATGTTTGCTTGAAGATTTTTTATTTTCTTCGCAAATCTTGAGTCACTACACTTGAACTGAACTTTATTTTTTATAAAAATTTTCGATTTTTACATATACACCACCGGGTTTTTATATTCCAATATTCGTTTGGAAATAGTGAATAAATTTTTTTGTTTCGATACGTCCCGTGTTCCAATATACGTTTGGAATGGTTCGATCACTAGATTGTGATATTCTCTATTATTTGCACTAATAGATTTTTTTTTTTCACAATCCTACCGACTGCGCCATTTTTAATTGAGTAATTAAAACGCACTAAAAAAATGATTTCTTCCTGTTCGTGAGAACAGGGCAACAAAAATAAAATATCCGTTTTTATTTCTTTGATATATTTTTTTATTGAAGCCTCAGATCCCTTACCGTTGGTCGGGGGAAATCTTTGGCTGTAAGTGATCGTCTTAAAACTGAGAGTATGCTTTGTCAAGCAAACCCTTTTATAATACATTGTTGCTTATGCAGCAGAATAGTTCTTTTGACTGCTTAAGATTATCTTGTTTATGGTTAGATACTTAAATGCTTATGCAGCAGAGCTGCTTATAGATTTCAGTGTTTCTTATCTTCGATCGTATTATTTTCGATTGAATTTAAAGTCTAATTCTTTTTCTGTGGGCGCACAAGCGATCTGTGATATAACATATATATATATATATACAAATACTATTAAAAATATCAAATAAAATAAAAAAAGGAAGGAACAAAACCACGCGAATTTTTTTCGGTTTTAAAAGGCAAATCTTGAAAAAAATACAAATCGTTCCTCTTAAATAGGGAAAGTATAGACTATTACCTGAAAAAAAGCATAAATGCGAAAATTAGTTTAAAATTCTCGCGGTAAAGTATATAAAAATAAAATGCACGACTGGGTCGCACGAACTTGCTCTTACCATAAGCAATTGCGTAGTGGCTGCATATATGGATATTAAAAAAAAATTAAATAATTTCGAAAATTCTTTTATTTTTTAAATTAGTTTAAGAGTTTTCTCGGAAAAACTAAGTATGCAATAAAATTTCAAAGCTATACGTCAATCTAGGGAAAAAAAATATTGAAAATCGTTGGACCAGTTTTATTTTAAAAAGGTTATTTTTGAAAAACTTTTTCAAAAAATATTTTGAAATTTATTTGAGTATGCAAATATATGGCAATCTGTAGTTTACATTAGAAAAATAATTTAAAAAAAAAATCAATGTACCCGTTTCCAACATATTTCGAAAACCAAAAATTTTTTTTGAAAAAATTATAAAAAATCAAAAAAAAAAAAAGTTTTTGAAAATTTTGAAATGCCATATTAATAAAATTATGAATGACTTCCTGCGGCCAAAATTTTATTGAAATCGAATGTGTAGTTCACGAGAAAATTTGATTAGAAAATACTGGTTCTATGAGAGGTACCGTTATTAGACAAATTTTGAAAAAAAATTTCATACCAAAAGATAGATTTTCTTGCAAAAATAGCATTCTGAAAGTTTTATCAAAATCGTTAGAGCCGTTTTTGAGAAAATCAATTTTTGTCTTCAAGATTGTATGACAGGTTCCGTTATTTTTGGACCTAGAGCAAAAATAAATAAAGTGCACGACTGGGTCGTACGAACTTGCTCTAATGTGTTAAAATGATCTTGGGTGCTTGAGATTTTGGGAAATAAATAAAATGCACGACTGGGTCGCACGAACTTGCTCTAATGAGTGACAGTGGTTTATGGGCTTGAGATTTTGATAAAAATAAAATTTTCAAAATTCTTAAATAAATACTTAAACTAATTTGAGCTGAAAAAAAAGTACGCTATTTTATTTCTTGGATAAATTTTAATTTATGAGAATAAATTTAGAAAAATCTGTGGAGCGGTTTTTGAGAAAAAAAGTTTTTTTTGAAAAACTTTTTGAAAAAAATTTTCAAAAAAAATTCAAAAACGCCAGTTCATAGGTATTGAGCAAATACATTTATTTAAAATTTTTAAAAAAAAATTTAATAAGCAGTTTTCAAAATATTAATTTTTAAATTTTTTTTTTTTTAAATGCTTTTAAAAATACAAAAAAATATTTTTCAAAAATATTTGTATGCAATACAAATTGAGCTACCTACAGCTATATGTGTGTGAAATTTCGAAAGAATCGGTTGAGTCGTTTTCGAGATAGTCGAAAGCAAAAAAAACGGTCCTATGGAAAGTACCGTTCTTAGCCATTTTTTAAAACTTTTTTTTCAGCCATGTGATTGGTCGTACCTAAAAAGCAACACTGATTTTTTTAATTAAAAATCGTTAGAGCCGTTTTTGAGAAAAATAAGCTTTAACGTAACGGTTGTATGGCAGGTACCGTTATTTTTTTGAGCTAAAAAAAAAATTTCAATTTCCTTTCTGTACAATACCTAAAAAAGTCTATATACCAAGTTTGAAGCAATTCGGCCCACCCGTTTGGGTTTAGGTCTACATACAGACAGACAGACAGACAGACAGACAGACATACAGACGGACAGAATTTTTAGACCATCTTTTTTCGTCTTCGCTATCATCGTAATGTCATGTTTGATTGTTATCTCAAAACTTTTTTTTTCGACGAATGCATAACTTGCCTTATAGTACCTATAATCGCAAGTAAAAAGCGTTGAAAAAATGATATGAAATTTTATAAATCACTTAAAAATCAATACCTACACCGTATTTTGGAGAAAATGAAGTAAGCCATCAGGTTTCTTTTACGTTTTTGATTTTTTACGAAAATTTTTTTCAAAATCGTTGGACCAGTTTTTTCAAAAAACAGTTTTTTTAGAAAAACTTTTCGAAAATATATTCCAAATTTTTTTTGAGTATGCCAACTTTTAGCACTTTGTAGTTTTTATCAGAAAAATAAAATTAAAAAAATATAGATTGAAACGTTTTTGGAAAAAACTAAAATTAAAAAAAAATTTTGAAACTTTTTTAAAGAACTCAACAAAACTTTTTTTGAAAAATTTACGAATTTATATTATTTCTTTTATAAGAGGGCTTCTACATTAAATTAATTCATCGAAATCCGTCAAGTGGCTTACGAGAAAATCGGATTTCAAAAAAACGGTCCTATGGGAGGTTCCGTTATAAGACTTTCCCCGAAAAATCTATTCCAACCAAAACATAAAGTTTGTACAGAAAACACAATTCAGAAAGTTTTATCAAAATCGTAGGAGCCATTTTTGAGAAAAATTATTTTTTCACAAAAAATCGTATGGCAGGTACCGTTAGTTTTGGAGCTAGAATGCTAATTCCAAAAATCCCTCTATAGGACGTCATATTAATACTATGTACCAAGTTTGAAGCAAATCGGTCTAGCCGTTTAGGCTGTAGGTAACTATACAGACAGACAGACAAACGGACAGACAGACAGACAGACAGAATTGTCGGACCCACTTTTTTCGACTTCTCTATCATCGTAATGTCATGATTGATTGTTGGAATTTTTTTTTTTACGAATGCATAACTTGCCTTATAGTACCTATAATCGCAAGTAAAAATTTGTTCCGAGGGACGGCCAAATAAATCCTAAATACCAAATTTGAAGCAAATCGGCCCACCCGTTCAGCCCCCAGAGGCGCGAACAGACATACAGACAGACAGACGGACGGAATTTCCAGACCCACTTTTTTCGACTTCTCCATCATCGTAATGTCCTGTGTGATTGTTATCTCAAATTTTTTTTTTCTGCACGAATCCATAACTTGCCTTATAGTACCTATAATTGCAAGTAAAAATAAAATGCACGACTGGGTCGCACGAACTTGCTCTAATGAGTGACAGTGGTTTAGGGGCCTGAGATTTTGATAAAAATAAAATTTTCAAAATTCTTAAATAAATACTTAAACTAATTTGAGCTTTAAAAAAAAGTACGCCATTTTATTTCTTGGATAAATTTTTTGAAAAACTTTTTCAAAAAATTTTTCAAAAAATATTCAAAAACGCCAGTTCATAGGTATTCAGCAAATACATTTATTTAAAATTTTTAGAAAAAAATTTAATAAGCAGTTTTTAAAATATTAATTTTTTTTTTAAATGCTTTTAAAAATACAAAAAAATATTTTTCAAAAATATTGGTATGCAATACAAATTGAGCTATCTACAGCTATATGTGCGTGAAATTTCGAAAGAATCGGTTGAGTCGTTTTCGAGATAGTCGAAAGCAAAAAAAACGGTCCTATGGAAAGTACCGTTCTTAGCCATTTTTTAAAACTTTTTTTTTCAGCCATATGTTTGGTCGTACCTAAAAAGCAACACTGATTTTTACTTGCGATTATAGGTACTATAAGGCAAGTTATGCATTCGTAAAAAAAAAAAAATTCTAACAATCAAACATGACATTACGATGATAAAGAAGTCGAAAAAAGTGGGTCCGACAATTCTGTCTGTCTGTCTGTCTGTCTGTCTGTCTGTCTGTCTGTCTGTCTGTCTGTCTGTCTGTCTGTCTGTCTGTCTGTCTGTCTGTCTGTCTGTCTGTCTGTCTGTCTGTCTGTCTGTCTGTCTGTCTGTCTGTCTGTCTGTCTGTCTGTCTGTCTGTCTGTCTGTCTGTCTGTCTGTCCGTGTGTCTGTCTGTCTGTATAGTTACCTACAGCCTAAACGGATGGACCGATTTGCTTCAAACTTGGTACATAGTATTATTATGACGTCTTACAGAGGGGTTTTTGGAATTAGCATCCTAGCTTCAAAACTAACGGTACCTGCCATACGATTTTTTGTGAAAAATTAAATTTTCTCAAAAACGGCTCCTACGATTTTGATAAAACTTTCTGAATGATGTTTTCTGTGCAAACTTTATGTTTTAGTTGGAATAGATTTTTCAGGAAAAGTTTTATAATGGTACCTCCCATAGGACCGGTTTTTTGAAATCCGATTTTCTCGTAAGCTACTTGTCGGATTTCGATGAAATTTTTAATGTAGAAGCCCTTTTATATACAAAATAATATAAATTCTTAAATTTTCAAAAAATGTTTTTTTTGAGTTTTTAAAAAAAGTTTCAAAATTTTTTTTTAACTTTAGTTTTTTTTTCAAAAACGGTTTAATCTATATTTTTTTAATTTTATTTTTCTGATAAAAACTACAAAGTGCTAGAAGTTGGCATATTCGAAAAAAATTTGGAATATATTTTCGAAAAGTTTTTCAAAAAAAACTGTTTTTTGAAAAAACTGGTCCAACGATTTTGAAAAAAATTTGCGTCAAAATTCAAAAACGTAAAAGAAACCTGATGGCTTACTTCATTTCTCCAAAAAACGTTTAAGGTATTGATTTTAAAGTGATTTATAAAATTTCATATGATTTTTTCAACGCTTTTTTCCCAAAATCTCAAGCACCAAAACCATTTTAACACATTAGAGCAAGTTCGTACGACCCAGTCGTGCACTTTATTTTAAATAGAAATCGTTAGAGCCGTTTTTGAGAAAAATAAGCTTTAACGTAATGGTTGTATGGCAGGTACCGTTATTTTTTGAGCTAAAAAAAATTTCAACTTCCCCTCTGTACAATACCTTAAAAAAGTCTATATACCTAGTTTGAAGCAATTCGGCCCACCCGTTTGGGCTGTAGGTCTCTATACATACAGACAGACAGACAGACAGACAGACAGACAGACGGACAGAATTTTTAGACCATCTTTTTTCGTCTTCGCTATCATCGTAATGTCATGTTTGGTTGTTATCTCAAAACTTTTTTTTTCGACGAATGCATAACTTGCCTTATAGTACCTATAATCGCAAGTAAAAAGAAAACGTATGCAAAAAAAAAAAAAAAACAAAAAAAAAAACCCACCCATTTACTTGCGGCAGTACGTGGAAGTGGAAGACCTCTGACGAAGGCGTAATCAATCGCAGCTATTAAGTTAAACTATAAAACGAGTGACGTCTAAGTGCGTAGATCATTGATAAATCTTTGAACCGGCCCGGTTCCCCCAAAAAAATAAAAAAAAAACATCAAAAACAAAAAAGTACCGTTCTTAGCCATTTTTTAAAACTTTTTTTTTCAGCCATATGTTTGGTCGTACCTAAAAAGCAACACTGATTTTTACTTGCGATTATAGGTACTATAAGGCAAGTTATGCATTCGTAAAAAAAAAAAAAATTCTAACAATCAAACATGACATTACGATGATAGAGAAGTCGAAAAAAGTGGGTCCGACAATTCTGTCTGTCTGTCTGTCTGTCTGTCTGTCTGTCTGTCTGTCTGTCTGTCTGTCTGTCTGTCTGTCTGTCTGTCTGTCTGTCTGTCTGTCTGTCTGTCTGTCCGTGTGTCTGTCTGTCTGTATAGTTACCTACAGCCTAAACGGATGGACCGATTTGCTTCAAACTTGGTACATAGTATTATTATGACGTCTTACAGAGGGGTTTTTGGAATTAGCATCCTAGCTTCAAAACTAACGGTACCTGCCATACGATTTTTTGTGAAAAATTAAATTTTCTCAAAAACGGCTCCTACGATTTTGATAAAACTTTCTGAATGATGTTTCCTGTGCAAACTTTATGTTTTAGTTGGAATAGATTTTTCAGGAAAAGTTTTATAATGGTACCTCCCATAGGACCGGTTTTTTGAAATCCGATTTTCTCGTAAGCTACTTGTCGGATTTCGATGAAATTTTTAATGTAGAAGCCCTTTTATATACAAAATAATATAAATTCTTAAATTTTCCAAAAAATGTTTTTTTGAGTTTTTAAAAAAAGTTTCAAAATTTTTTTTTAACTTTAGTTTTTTTTCAAAAACTGTTTAATCTATATTTTTTTAATTTTATTTTTCTGATAAAAACTACAAAGTGCTAGAAGTTGGCATACTCGAAAAAAATTTGGAATATATTTTCGAAAAGTTTTTCAAAAAAAACTGTTTTTTGAAAAAACTGGTCCAACGATTTTGAAAAAAATTTTCGTCAAAATTCAAAAACGTAAAAGAAACCTGATGGCTTACTTCATTTCTCCAAAAAACGTTTAAGGTATTGATTTTAAAGTGATTTATAAAATTTCATATGATTTTTTCAACGCTTTTTTCCCAAAATCTCAAGCACCAAAACCATTTTAACACATTAGAGCAAGTTCGTACGACCCAGTCGTGCACTTTATTTTAAATAGAAATCGTTAGAGCCGTTTTTGAGAAAAATAAGCTTTAACGTAATTTTTGTATGGCAGGTACCGTTATTTTTTGAGCTAAAAAAAAATTTCAACTTCCCCTCTGTACAATACCTTAAAAAAGTCTATATACCTAGTTTGAAGCAATTCGGCCCACCCGTTTGGGCTGTAGGTCTCTATACATACAGACAGACAGACAGACAGACAGACAGACAGACAGACAGACGGACAGAATTTTTAGACCATCTTTTTTCGTCTTCGCTATCATCGTAATGTCATGTTTGGTTGTTATCTCAAAACTTTTTTTTTCGACGAATGCATAACTTGCCTTATAGTACCTATAATCGCAAGTAAAAAGAAAACGTATGCAAAAAAAAAAAAAAAAACCCACCCATTTACTTGCGGCAGAACGTGGAAGTGGAAGACCTCTGACGAAGGCGTAATCAATCGCAGCTATTAAGTTAAACTATAAAACGAGTGACGTCTAAGTGCGTAGATCATTGATAAATCTTTGAACCGGCCCGGTTCCCCCAAAAAAATAAAAAAAAAAACATCTAAACAGCACCTCTTAATGGCAGCTTCCCCCATAATCAACATCCATCTGCTTATTTTATTTATTTACATAGCTAAAGACTAGCTTCAGATATAAGTACTTATGTCTATAATAAGAGTACAATTATATAATTGAATACAAATTTGACTGAAATTTAGATGAAAAATTTAACGATTGGTCAAATAAGTTATTACATCTATTATTGAGAAGATTAAATAATTCAAACATTTTGTTTAAGGGAGAAAATCGTTCATAATTAGTACGACAGTTTGGGACATTTATGCAGCTAGGTTGATTCCATAAGTTTCTTTGAGGAATATTAAAATTTATTCGAGACAAAAGGTACAAAGAGTCTATGTTACCATTTATTAATTTAACAATAAAAACAAAACTTAAATAAGAACGTCTATTCACAAGGGATGGCAAATCAATTAGTTTCAGTCGACTGATGTATGCGGGAAGCTCGTAAGGATTTTCCCAACCTAAGCCCCGCAAGGCAAATCGCAGAAATCTTTTTTGAACACGTTCTAACCTTAATATATGGCATTCGTAATGGGGTGACCAAACCTGGCAAGCATATTCAAGAATGGGACGAACAAATGTTATAAAAAGCTGCTTTGTAACAAAAGGATCTGAAAATTGCCGTGACTCTCTCTTAATCCAGCCTAGAATTGAATTGGCTTTATTTGATATGGAGTTGATGTGCTGAATAAATTCAAGCTTTCGATCTAATATGACGCCAAGAACATTTACGTTTTCCATACATGATAGGGAAATTCCATTTAACGAATAATTAAATGGAGTTACTAAAAGTTTTCTTGTGAGGCTCATAAAATTACATTTATTTATATTAAGAGACAAGCAATTACGAACACACCAGTCAAAAAACGAATTAAGGTCGGATTGCAACATTTCACAATCACTAATACTAGAAATTGTTTTAAAAATTGTCACATCATCCGCGTAAATGAGGCATTTAGAATACTTCAAGATAGATGGTAAGTCATTAATAAATAAAATAAAAAGTAGAGGTCCTAAATGGCTACCTTGTGGTATTCCAGAGTTAACTGTAAAATAGTTTGATGGAAAATCGCTAAACAACACTGCATAAGATCTGTTTAATATAAATAAGATTGAAGCCACATAACAAAATTTTCGCTGAAACCAAGATTTCTTAGCTTTTTTAGCAAGATCTTATGAGAGAGTTTATCAAATGCCTTACTAAAGTCCGTAAAGACGCAGTCAATTACTTTCTTTTTCTTAAATGCATCAATGCAAAGTTCGGTTAGCTCCATAAGAAACGTTACAGTAGAGCGACCTTTTGTAAAGCCATGTTGATTCGGAACAATGACTGATTTGACATAGAAACACAGAGATTCACAAATAATAGCTTCAAAAAGCTTCGGAATAACCGATAGTTTGGCTATAGGCCTATAGTTTTGAATTTCGTCTTTTTTACCTTTTTTGTGTAAAGGGATTATGAAGGATTTTTTCCAAATACACGGAAACTGACAAGAAAACAGAGAACAATTAAAGAGAGTGGATAAGGGTAAAAGCAAATTATTTGCGCATTTTTTTAAAATAATAGAAGGTATACCATCTGGACCTGGTTTACAATTCTCGTCAAGATTAGATATGAACTTAGCAATGTTATCAGAATTAATATTGAAGTTTATATCAGTCAAGTAAGAGAATGATTTCAAAAAGCCAATATTTTGGCTATTTTCGTCAAGTATATCACAGTTCGAAGTATCACAGTTTAAAGTATCACAGATGTTAGTATCACAGTCAAAGGCATTTTGAAAAAAGTCTGCAAACAATTGTGTAATAACACGAGGGTCATGACTAGATTTATCGTTTGACTTAAGAACAGACGGATATGGACAAGACTTCCTTTGACTATTTATAAAGTTCCAAAAATATTTTGGATTCATTTTAAGATCTCTTTGTACCTTCTGCAGATAATTCAAATATTTTAAACTTGAAGCTCTATTGAAATTTTCACGAGCACGGCAAAAGTTTTCAAAGTGGGCTTCACTTCGAGATAATTTATAAACTGACCAAAACTTGTTTCTGAGGTTCTTAAGGCTTTTAATTTCACTATCATACCAATCTGGAACTGATGATCTCGATTTTACAGAAGTTAGAGGTACACATTTTAAAAAACAATCAAACAAGACATTATAAAATTCAAAGACCATAATGTTCACAGTTAAACAATTATTGAGATATGAACAATCAACTTGTGACAGCAGCATATTTAATTTGTTAAAATCTGTCTTTTTAAAATTAAAAGTGTAAAAGTTTTCAGTAAGGTCAGAATGAAATATTAAATCAAAAGAAAGAGAAAAAGATAAAGATGGATGATGGTTATCTTCAACTACTAAAGGATCTGTTGATTTTTCCACAACAATATCTTCATCACAGCTTGCGAAAATTAGATCCAAAATTCTTCCATTGCAATTAGAAACATCGTTAAATTGGTGTAGTCCAAGTGAGTTTAAATCGTCAATTAGTTTTGAGTCACCAGATTTAAGATGTCCAGTTGGCAACATTACGTTCGATTCAGGACATCGTAACCAAGCAATATTGCTAAGATTAAAGTCGCCGAGGCAAATCAGCTCGTCGTTATATTCTAATAATTCATTGATAATCTTACTAATATTATAAATGTGAAAGTTACGATGTTTGGATGTTTGGATGTTTGGATATTTGTTGCTAACTCACGCCAGAACGGCTAAACGGATCTGGATAAAATTTGGCACAGAGATAGCTTATAGTCTGGAATAGCAGATAGGCTATTTTTTATCCCGGTAAAATGTATGGTTCCCGTGGGATAGATTTGTTTTAATTTTTGAAATTACACCAGAATGGATGAATGGATCTGAATGAAAATTAGCACAGAGATAGATTATAGTCTGGAATAGCAAATTGGCTACTTTTTATCCCGGTAAAATGTATGGTTCCCGTGGGATAGATTTGTTTTAGTTTTTGAAATTACACAAGAATGGCTGAACTCATCTGAATGAAATTTAGCACAGAGATAGACTATCTCCTTAATACAGTTTTATATCTTTTGGCCTAAGTATACACATACATAAATGAGTTCACTGCTCTGTTTATTACCACCATGCTGACTGCATTTCCTTTATCTATTCTGAAATTTTATTTGTTGTGTAGAGAAATTATTGATTTGAAGAAACATTTAAGATTTTTTTTTATTTTTACTTGCAATTATAGGTACTAAAGCAAGTTATGCATTTGTCGAAAAAATAAGACAAATCATATGGCTAGAGAAAAAAAATTGAAGTGTCTAAAACGGTACTTTCCATAGGAACGTTTTTTTTGCTTTCGTGTATTTAGAAAACTACTTAACCGATACTTTCTCAATTTCACACATATATAGGTGTAGATTGTTTAATTTATACTGCATTACAATATTTTTAAAAAATATTGTTTTGAATTTTTAAAAGCATTATTAAAACAAAATTAAAAAAATTAATATTTTGAAAACTGCTCACTAAATTTTTTTTCAAGAGTTAATAAATATACATTTGCTGAATACCTATGAATTGGCGTTTTTGGAAAATGTTTTCAAAAAATTTTTTTTTTCAAAAACCAAACTTTTAATAATTTACTATCATAAACACAAAGGACCATGGGCATTTTGGGCCCAATTTTGAACATTGCTCAACAGTGATGAAACTTATGTCATATGAAAGCTTATGAAGAGTACTATATTTCAATATATGGCAGCTAAATTCTAAATGACATCGAGCGCAAAAATGGTGTTTTGGCTCATTTTATACAAAAATTTTAAACTTTTTTGAAAACCGTTCTTTCATTTCATTTTACATTTGCTTAAAAGTTATTGGATTTGCATGCCGCAGAAAAAATGTTGTTTTTTATAAAAATTGAGGCAAGGAGAATAAAAAGGTAAAGTAAACATAGTAATCTTATATATATATATACATATATAAAAGAGAGTGTCGTATGTGTGTTCGTTTATAACTCGAGAACAGATGGTTCAATTTTGACGATTTAGGGCTTAATAAAAAAGTATTCGCCCAAGTTCGACATAGAATAAGAAAATCACAAAAAATTGTGTTATGCATTTTTAGTGCATTATGTTAAATTAATAATAAAACTTATTGTAGGGTCTTCTGAAGATGTCTACAAAGGTTTATGTGTAGTTTGGTTAAAATTTGGTAAAGTAATTTGACAGAAATGCATTTTTAGAGCATTTTTTCGAAAATCTCAAAAGTTGTCAGCCTGTAATGTTTTAGACTATAAAAATAAAAATTTTCGTTAGGTTCTGATACTGGTGAAATATCAAAAAAGAAGGCATATCTACAGGGTGGCCGGTATAAGGCGCATCAAAAAGCTTTAGCAAGTTGGTGGGGTTAAGACAAAAAAAAAAAAAAACCTACGATAGAAGGGTCTAATTCCCCATAGGGGCAATTTTCAAAAAAAAAAAAAACAAAAAAATTACTTAACAGAAAAAAAAATATTTAAAAACAACGCCCAAAAAAATGCTATACCTTTTGGTAAGCCAGAAATCTCTTCTTTCAGGTTTTATATCATTTTTTCTCATTAAATTGTTTTTTTTTTTTAAAGCACACACGCTCAAGGTGGAACCCCGTGGCGTAGTAGTTAGTGTGTTCTTTTTCGGGGTACTGCCTCTTGCAAGGAAGTGACAAATCCTCCAAGAGTAATTAATGTCATGAAAATTGCTTCTCTGTTAGCCGTTTGCATTCGGCTGTAAATAGTAGGTCCCTTTCATTCCTGCAGAATATCAATGCTTGGGTTCAAATAGAAACTGATGAGCATTCCAAGCAAAATGAGTGTTACGGGGGAATTCTTTAAAGAGTGGAACGCAGCTGGCTACCTCAAAAGCATTTTTTGTAGAAGAAGCGGTAAAATAAAGAAAGACATGAAACATTTCGAAGATGTTCAAGTGATGTAAAAGTTTCCATGATGCTTCTCTCTTCTATCAATTTTAATCGAACAGGTGTAAAAAAGTTTGAGCAGTATCTGCCCAGAGATGGGAGTTATACTCGAGTCTAAGGCGTATTAACGATTTATAAACTGTATCGAGATCAGAAGGGGTGAAGAAATCCTTGCATCTATAAAGGTAGCCAAAACAGTTTGCAGCACTCTTGACATTCTTAAGTATGTAGTCTATTCCAACAAAGGTTGCCACTGATTATACACATACCGAGTACTGATAGCTGTTCGGCCTCCTCGATACAAGTACCATTCATGGATAATGGCATAGGGTGTATATGTTTAGCTTTAACGACAAAAGACAGCATTAAGTTTTTGACGCATTAAACTATACACGACGTAAGGTGTTAAATTAACGGTACCTTTCTGTTCGGTATTAAATCAATTGCGTCAACAAATGTAATTTTTGTTAGTTCGAGAGACGTTTATAAACAGTAACACAAAACATTCAGTATTCTCGAAAATATGTGTAAAAAAAGGCGGTACGGAGCTCGCCGGGTCAGCTAGTGAGTGTATATAAGAACAAATAAATGTTATAATACATTAATAAGAATCAATGGCAGAAAATCGCTGTGTTATATGTTTGCGTTTGCGGCCTTGCGGAATTTCTGGTAAAGGTAAAAAACTTTTTATAAAATGAGCCTAAACACCATTTTTGCGCTCGATTTCAATTTAGCTGCCATATAATGAAATAAAGTACTCTTCATAAGCTTTCATATGACATAAGTTTCATCACTGTTGAGCAATGATGAACATTGGGCCCAGACTCCATACAAAATTGCCCATGGTCCTTTATCCAAGAAATAAAATGGCATACTTTTTTTGTATCTCAAATTAGTTTAATTATTTTTTAAGAATTTTGAAAAATTAATTTTTACCAAAATATCAAGCCGCAAGACCACTGACACACATTAGAGCAAGTCGAAAAAATTGGGTCTGCGAATTCCTCTAGAGCCTAACCGGATTTGCCGCTTTGCTTCAAATTTTGTATAAAGTATTTGTTTGGGCGTTCCTCAGAATGTGTTATTAATTTTTGCTCTAGGCCCAAAAATAACGGTAGGTACCTGCCATACAATTTTAAACAAAGAGTTAGATTTTCTCGAAAACGGCTTAAGCGATTTTAATAAGACTTTCAGAATGATATTTTAATTATCTTAAAAGATAAAAACTACAGATTAGGTATCTCAAAATGACATATACCTACTCAAAAAAAATTTCAAATATTTTTTCGAAAAGTTTTAAAAAAAAACCACTTCTAAAAAAAACTGGTCGAACGATTTTCAACTAATTATTTAACTAATTGAAAAATAAAAGAATTTTCTAAACAATTTTTGATTATTTCTAATATACATATTATACATAATACATTAGCTTAAACATAAGTTCGTGCGACCAGTCGTGCATTTTATATCATTCAAACTTGATTGTCCTCTAAGGCAGTATCATAAAACATAAAGGAACACCCGCGCCGTTACCTTATTAAGGAAGGCATGGAAATCAGTATCAGAGATGGGACTGAAGCTCATTTGTCATTTTATGAAAATTCGACGGCATTGTGATTTTAAAAATTCTCAATGGTTGGGAGTCAGGGCTCGGTAATAAGAGTGATGGTGGACTCTAAATTTTGAATTTTTAAAAAGTGAACGTAACCACTTTACCCGTAACCTAAATTTATTCATATGAACATAATTTACATGTTATGCGTGTTTGTCGGAAGTTGTTATACACTGTTTTCTACTTCAACAAATACACTGAAGGACTTGATGGTGAACGTCGCGTCGGGCGGAGGAGTAAGGAGTTGGGTTATTAAGCCATCTGGTGCTGGCCTCTTTGAGGACACGAATATGTGAACAAGAGCATATTATATGTTTTCGATTTATTCCTATGCGAAATAAATTGCAAAAATATGGCTGCAGTCGTCGGCTTAGCCGACTTTGTGATAGAAACAACCATGGAGGTCTGTCTTCAATTTATTGTTTTTAGGGCCAAAAAGCTCCTGTGTTCGGTTCTTTTTTCCAAATTTTATTTTTAGTAAAAAAAAGCTTCGTGGGAGAAGGAACAAAAACTGTACCTATTTTATTATTTAAAAATAATTGGATAGTGGTAATGAATAACATGTAGAGAACTTTCGGATTTTGTGTTGAAGCCGTCGGGCTTACCTGAGCGCCAAATTAATTGTTTATAAGATTGAGTTCATAATGGTTGCTCACAAAAGACATCAGAGGTTTGGTGATTTTAGTTGCAGAAACATTTAACTCGAGTTTTCTATGCCCCGGTTGATTCTGGCCGTCTTACCCATTCAAAATAATCGGTTTATAAAATATAAAAGGCACACCACTGACCGTGGACAGGTAACAAGGTAACCAGGAAGGCAGGAACCCATCAGAGTCTTATGTTGGGTGCCAAGAACCATTAGACAGCAGGTTACAACTTCCTATTTCATTGCAATAATGGAAGAAATTTCATTTATCCATTATCACTCTTTTACTTTCATTGAAGAAGTGGTCTTAAGCAAGCAGTGCCGTGACATAAGGCCAATTGAAATAAGACCAACAACGGAAATTTGGCCTTATGGTCACGCAATTCTCTGTACTTTGCTAATGATTTAAACTTTAAAGGGCTGGAAACAAAAGACTAAATGACTCACTATTGCCGCGTACATAATAATACTAGTTTGGAGCAAATCGGTCCAGCCGTATATGCTGTAGGTGCCAATACAGACAGACGGACAGACAGACAGACATAATTATTGTCGGACCCACTTTTCTCGACTTCTCTATCATCGTTATGTTATGTTTGATTGTCAAAAATAAATTTTTTTACGAATGCATAACTTGCCTTATAGTAGATACCTATAATCGCAAGTAAAAAGCACCACCTATCAATTAAAGTATAATCAATTATTGTCGGACCCACTTTTTTCGACTTCTCTATCATCGTTATGTTATGTTTGATTGTCAAAAAAATTTTTTTACGAATGCATAACTTGCCTTATAGTAGATACCTATAATCGCAAGTAAAAAGCACCACCTATCACTTAAAGTATAATCAATTTTACGATAGTCACTTTAACAATAATTACTCTAACAATTTCATACACATAGTAAAAGTTTTGGATAAGCAATTTGGTTATTTAAATTCTTATCGGCTTTATAATAATATCATACTCTACTAAATTTTCGAGGGACATTGTTTATATGATATTATCTAAGCAACTTAACTTTTATTAAAGAAGATCCTAACAATAAATTTTTGTATAAATTACTTCATTAATTCTACATCGAACTTGACTTCCGGTATATAGTTTCCATTGATACATATTTCTCTAAGCAACTTAACTTTTATTAAAGAAAACTCACCTTTCTTTAATCCTTACAATAGATTTTTTTAAAACTCTTTTAATTTATCAATTCTACATCGAACTTAAAGGGAAATTTAAGCTTTAAGAATTTGAAGAAAAAACTCCACGTATCGAATCAATTCTTTTCTATATCATATTCGCTTTTGATACTTATTACCTACTCGAAACAACAAACAACTTAACTTTTATTTAAAAAAACTCACATTTCCTTGATCCTAACAATACATTTTTGTATAAATTACTTCATCAATTCTACATCGGACTTGACTTCTGGTATATAGTTTCCATTGATACATATTTCTCTAAACAACTAAACTCTCTTAAAACTCACATTTCTTTGATCCTTACAATACATTTTTGTAACAATTACTTTACTTTATCAATTCTACATCGAACTTGAAATTAGGTCTATAGTTTCCATTGAAGGGAAATTTACTCGTTAAGAATTGGAAGAAAAAACTTCACGTATTGAATCAATTCTTTTCTATATCATATTCGCTTTTGATACTTATTACTTTAAACAACTTAACTTTTTTTTAAAGAAAACTCACCTTTCTTTGATCCTTACAATACATTTTTGTAAAAATTACTTTACTTTATCAATTCTACACAGAACTTGACAATCGGGACGTGATTTTAAGATGTATCAAGTCGAAGACTTGTGAAAAACACTTTCAGTGGGCTTAATGCGGCAAGCTTCAGAGATCTATTGTGTTTTGTTAGCAGCACACCTTACTTTTTGTTTACTTTTATATTACCCTCTACAATGGATTTCATTTGCTGTTTGTAACAAAGAATATAATACCATTTTGGCAGTTATCTACCACTTTAAGAATTGTAACGAAATTAATAGATGTTAAACTATTTTCAGAGAGTTCCAACTGAGATGTATCTCGGTACTTAATATCGAATTTGGAGAACGCGAACCCTACAAAATTCTAATCTCAAAAAAGTTGTGAATCTCCGAAATCCTCCTCCTTGTGAACCCACCAGTATGACATACTGCTTACAGGCACATTATGCCAGTCCAGGCAGCAAAGTGTGAGGGTGTCTGGCCTACGACCGCTTGGCATGCTTGCATTTTGCACGGGCTAACTCGTCGGATGGGGGGTCCTTGCTGTCAGTAGATCCAGACGGACATTACGCATTTTCATGCCAGTATTTTTCTTTTAAGTAATTCAACAGGAACGCTCTCTTTCTATTCTTTATTTTTTTTTTTATGTAATGAGATAGCTTTAAGCCTACTGGCTGCACCTTCAAATTAATTTTCTTAAGTTTTATTCGTGTTATTTTTTTATAAATTTTCTTTTTTTCTTTACTAAACTTTATTATTCATATAAATTTTTTTTCTCTTTTTACAATCATTCATACTAACAAAAAAAAAAAAAAAGTTCGTTCAAAATATCGAATTTGAAAAGCAGAATTACCAAACATTTAAAATCTGTAACAATGGTGTAGCAGGTTGTATCCATTATGTTGTGCGCACAGCATTCGGGTATATTAAATTTTCACCTGTTATAATATTAAGAGAATGATTTTTGGACGAACTTTGATTTTAATCGTAATTAGATAATGGATGTCGGGAATTTAAATCTCTCTCTTAATTTTTTTTTTGATTTTTTTCTCTCTTTTTTTTATTTAATTAATATTTCAGATATCATTTTTTTTTTTCAACAAGATATATAAGTACGCATAATGATTCCTTAAGGAATGTGGTTGATAACATTGTGTTGAACAGAAACCAAAGCGGTTGTGTTTAGATCTACCTCTGCCTAATTTTGTTTTGTTTTTTTTTAACTGTGTTATTTATCAAACAAATTTGTGCTAAAACCTTTTAACAAGTTCTTGGCATTAAACTTTTAAACTTGTGTATGCCTTATTCTATTCGAGTGTCACCTAAAATAATTAATTTTTAATGTGGATAAATGAAAACGAAAATTGTTTTTTTTTTTTATTGAATTGTTCTCATACATCATAGTGGTAATTCTCTCTACGTTTCATCTTTATCTCCATGACAACTTTGTCTCTCCTCTTGGTGAGTACATTTTTAGTACATGTTCTGCCGTAAGCATAATTGAGACTACAGAAAATACCTTTTTGGTTATTTATTTTGCATATAAACGTCATCTATCAAGCTGCTCTACATTACCGACACTACATCTCATGATCTCATACACAAACCATTACCAAAGAAAAAATCTACATTGCCCACTTATATACAAATAAAATAAAATAAATTAAAATTTATACGGAACAACAAAAAGTAAAAAAGAAAAAGAAACACAAAAAAAAAAAAAAAAAAAAAAACATAGATAAACAAATTGATATATTAAACAATGGCTTCTTGCGCTTTATGTAAAAATGTCACAGACTATATGATTGACTCAATTATGTGTCAGGGAAATTGCAGAAAACTTTTTCACGTCACATGTATCGACGCTCCTTTCAGCACAATTAAGGTTTTTAAGGACAGAAAATCATTTTACTATTTCTGCAACGAATGTGACCCGTTTGTTCTCACAAATATCTCTCGTGACGTGCTAGAAATCAGAAAAAATCTTGAAAACCTACATGACCAGTTGCTGAATTTGGCTAAACAAGTTGAAACATTAACCTCTGTTTCTCAAACGCACGATATGCAACCACAAAGCGTTAAAAGACAAACCAGAAATAATACAAAAATCAATAATACCACGACCATCATAAAGCCAAAAAAATCATCGAAACGAAAAAGTGACGAATTAGATGCAGAAAGCTCTCTCCAAAATCCTTCGATGAAAAAAACGGCCAAGTCGATATTTGATTCTCATGCACTTACTCGTAAATTGACTAATTTTAATTTTAATGAGAATTCTGCAATTCCTCAAACTCTTCTTCCTCAAACTCTACATCCATCGACATCAGCTCCAAAACCTGGCAATTCAAGTTCAACTGAAATAGCTCCATCTTCTTCGTTTACTTTACCTACTCATACAACAAAAACAACAGATATCGCAACTGCTTTGCTATCAGTTAATCCATCATCACAAACACATCTAATTTCACCAAACTTACCAACTAAGTCTTTGATATCATCGTATTCAAATTCAAGCTCAATTAATGAAGTCCAACTTAAGGCAGCTCAAAGATTTAAATGCTTATTTTTATCCAACTTTGATCCAGCCACAAGCTGCGAAAATATTTGTAAATTCGTCACTTCCCTGTTCTCAAATGCTAAATTAAAAATCAAACGACTTCAAACAAAAAGTAATGACTACACGTCCTTTAAACTGTATGTTACCCAGGAAATATTCAATCAATTACTTGAAAAATCATTATGGCCGGATAATATAATTATTCATGAATTTGTAAACAAAAGGAATAATATTCGCCCTTTTCAAAACACACTGACAAGACATGTAAATCGTCGCCACTAATAAATTTTTTCTATCAAAATGTGAGAGGACTTCGGACAAAGACCAATAAGGTCTACTTTTCAACAATAACCTGCTCTTATGACGTTATTTCCCTCACCGAAACATGGCTGTATGCTGGTATCAAAGACTGCGAGCTTTTTGATAGCACATTTAATGTTTTTAGACGTGACCGGTATTCAGATCCGAATATAGATACCGTGGGAGGTGGAATCTTGATTGCTGTAAGATCGTCTTTCATATCTACGCCAGTACATGTTCCTGTAGCCTTTGACAATGAATTTCTCTGCGTTAAAATATCTTTAAGTAACAAAAACATTTACCTTGTTACTGTATATATAGTTCCGGGAAGTCGCTGTGATGTTTATGATAAAGCTTTTGAATTCATTAACTATATCAATGAACTAGCGGTACCCGGCGCGCGTTGCTACGCCCAAAAAAACACTTGTGTATTTAATGTGAAACTAAATTTATTTATATGTATATTTTATCTCAATGTTAGCGGATAAGCAATATTTTTGGTCGTTTCGGTTGGTGTATAAATATACAAATTTTTGGCATACACACAAAGTGCAGTTAATTTGATTGTTAAACTGAACATGATAACATTGATAAATTGTGGCTTGAATATTTTGCTGCATTTGACAAAAATTTGGGAACATAAAATGTCATTTGTTGTGCGATTCAATTCCTTTTCCTATGTTTAAAAGTTGTTTGGAAAATGTTTGGGTGGACGATTCTTGCACCAAACGGACACGCACGTTCGTTCAGAGTTTGATTTTTCGACTCAGTTCCATTAATATGATGCTTTTATTCAACGAAAGGAAAACATTTTTATAAAAAAGTTGAAAAAAAAACTTTGCCAAAAGCCCGCATTTTTCTGTCTTCCACCCAAAAATTTATGAAAAACACCAAAAAAGAATTAAAAAAAAACTGAACCAAAATTGTTAAAAGCATGCATTTTTTTTCCTTCCACCCGATCGGCACGAAACCTTCACAGGAACCATCCCTGGACTAAACTATATTTACCCCAAAAATTTCATAAAGATCCATTGGGTGGTCTAGGAGTCCATACGCAACATACATATATACACACATCCATTTTTATATATACACCGCGGCTTCACTCGCGTTTCAGCTGATCAAGAAGTAGACTGTACCTTGAGGAGTATAGTCTATCGTAATCTAGCTTCTTCTTCTTTTATAGCTTTATAATTTAATACCTACATTTAACCGTGATAAAAAGAAACCTATAAGATATACCAGATTATAATCTAGCTCTGTTGTAAATTTCATTCCGATCCGGTCAGCCATTCTGGTGTAATTTCAAAAATAGCCAATATGCTATTCCAGATTATAATCTATCTCTGTGCTAAATTTCATTCAGATGAGTTCAGCCATTCTTGTGTAATTTCAAAAACTAAAACAAATCTATCCCACGGGAACCATACATTTTACCGGGATAAAAAGTAGCCAATTTGCTATTCCAGACTATAATCTATCTCTGTGCTAAATTTCATTCAGATGAGTTCAGCCATTCTTGAGTAATTTCAAAAACTAAAACAAATCTATCCCACGGGAACCATACATTTTACCATTAGCCAATTTGCTATTCCAGACTATAATCTATCTCTGTGCTAAATTTCATTCAGATCCGTTCATCCATTCTGGTGTAATTTCAAAAATTAAAACAAATCTATCCCACGGGAACCATACATTTTACCGGGATAAAAAGTAGCCAATATGATATTCCAGACTATAATCTATCTCTGTGCTAAATTTCATTCAGATGAGTTCAGCCATTCTGGTGTGATTTAAAAAATTAAAACAAATCTATCCCACGGGAACCATACATTTTACCGGGATAAAAAGTAGCCAATATGCTATTCCAGACTATAATCTATCTCTGTTCTAAATTTCATTCAGATGAGTTCAGCCATTCTGGTGTGATTTCAAAAATTAAAACAAATCTATCCCACGGGAACCATACATTTTACCGGGATAAAAAGTAGCCAATATGCTATTCCAGACTATAATCTATCTCTGTGCTAAATTTCATTCAGATCCGTTCAGCCATTCTGGTGTGATTTCAAAAATTAAAACAAATCTATCCCACGGGAACCATACATTTTACAGGGATAGAAAGTAGCCAATATGCTATTCCAGACTATAATCTATCTCTGTGCTAAATTTCATTCAGATGAGTTCAGCCATTCTTGTGTAATTTCAAAAACTAAAACAAATCTATCCCACGGGAACCATACATTTTACCGGGATAAAAAGTAGCCAATTTGCTATTCCAGACTATAATCTATCTCTGTGCTAAATTTCATTCAGATCCGTTCATCCATTCTGGTGTAATTTCAAAAATTAAAACAAATCTATCCCACGGGAACCATACATTTTACCGGGATAAAAAGTAGCCAATATGATATTCCAGACTATAATCTATCTCTGTGCTAAATTTCATTCAGATGAGTTCAGCCATTCTGGTGTGATTTCAAAAATTAAAACGAATCTATCCCACGGGAACCATACATTTTACAGGGATAGAAAGTAGCCAATATGCTATTCCAGACTATAATCTATCTCTGTGCTTAATTTCATTCAGATGAGTTCAGCCATTCTTGTGTAATTTCAAAAACTAAAACAAATCTATCCCACGGGAACCATACATTTTACCGGGATAAAAAGTAGCCATACATCATATTAAATTTTGTCACAATATGCTGTTAAGGAAAAGGAAGGAATACATCGGTATAATGATACATTCCATTCAAGTTAATGGACAGATTCTGATTTAAAAATAACATCAATTAACTTTATGAACGAATTTATGCTGGAAATAGTAGCTAGATACTTTTTGTTCTTAGAAATACATTTCTGGTAAAAGATTTATAGGATTTAAATTTAAATCAATAAATTAATCTTTGTGATAAAATGTTTCTTTTCCTTTCGGAGTATGAATTCATTAGAAGCTTGATAGCGTTATTCGTTGAAATCATTTGTGATTTTTGTGCAACAAATGTTGTATGTGTGCATTTAGTGTGGACGGTGCCATAATGCATATCAATTGTTGAGTAAATTTTTAGCGTTAATTTCTGCTTGATCCTTAACTTAAAAATTAAGTAAGCTGTTTCATAATTATATCTCACGAACAATTCGGTGCGTACCTACCTACTGTTAACAATTTCTTTTTGCCTTTATAAATTTTATTTCGTAGGTACCTATCATGTCTTCTGTTCATGTTTTGCTTTATTTTTTTTTTTATTTATGCTGGAAATAGTAGCTACAGCGCCGGATCTAGGATTTGTTCAAGGGGGGGCAAAAGTTGAATTTGGCGCCCCCCCAGCAATTTTTTTTTTTTTTAAGTTTACGTACAAAACTTGAACTCATATCGTTAACCTGTTCTTATCTTTATGCTCTAATGCTTGATGCCTTTGACAATAGCTTATGTACGATACATGTCATAAAAGTCTGTGTGACCCAACCTAAGAAAATAAGGAATTGCTAAGGGTTCTCGTGTTACTGATTACTCAAAATGCAATCTTGGCGTATGTGCAAAATAAAACCTTTGGGGTATGTGCCATAATCCAGATTGATTTGATAATTTTTCTATTTCAATAAACGACAGCGGAGAACCTGCTAATGTTGTTCATAAAAAGTTAAAAGGCTGTGTGCTTATTTGTGATTCTGTCCGATATTTTGATTGCACATTTACTCACCGATATACAAAATCATAACTAATCCATAGAACAGCTTTAGTGAAATAGCTTATTAGTACACAACAAAAATTCTTTTTCATTTTTACTTGCTCTATAGGGCAAGTATTGCTTTCGTGCAGAAAAAAAAATCTCGAGGTTTTAATCAAACATACGATGATAGAGAAGACCAAAAAAGTGGTTTTCGCCATACCGTCCATCGGTCTGTCTGTGCGTCTGTGCGGTTGTGTTGATGTGCGCTTTTTCATGTCATGCTACAGCCTTAACGGCTTGACAGATTTTCTTCAAACTTGGTATATATAGCAGTTTGAAGAAAAACCTTTGTCGAAGTTTTTACTTGCGATTATAGGTACTATAAGGCAAGTTATGCATTCGTCGAAAAAAAAAAGTTTTGAGATAACAATCAAACATGACATTACGATGATAGCGAAGACGAAAAAAGATGGTCTAAAAATTCTGTCCGTCTGTATGTCTGTCTGTCTGTCTGTCTGTCTGTATGAAGACCTACAGCAAAACGGGTGGGCCGAATTGCTTCAAACTTGGTATATAGACTTTTTTAGGTATTGTGCAGAAAGGAAATTGAAATTTTTTTTTAGCTCAAAAAATAACGGTACCTGCCATACAACCGTTATTTTAAAGCTTATTTTTCTCAAAAACGGCTCTAACGATTTTTATTTAAAAAAATCAGTGTTGCTTTTTAGGTACGACCAATCTTATGGCTGAAAAAAAAGTTTTAAAAAATGGCTAAGAATGGTACTTTCCATAGGACCGTTTTTTTTGCTTTCGACTAACTCGAAAACAACTTAACCGATTCTTTCGAAATTTCACACACATATAGCTGTAGGTAGCTCAATTTGTATTGCATACCAATATTTTTGAAAAATATTTTTTTGTATTTTTAAAAGCATTTTTTTAAAAAAAATTTGAAAAATTAATATTTTGAAAACTGCTTATTAAATTTTTTTCTAAAAATTTTAAATAAATGTACTTGCTGAATACCTATGAACTGGCGTTTTTGAATTTTTTTTGAAAAATTTTTTCAAAAAGTTTTTCAAAAAAAACTTTTTTTCTCAAAAACCGCTCCACAGATTTTTATAAATTTATTCTCATAAATTCAAATTTATAAAAGAAATAAAATGGCGTACTTTTTTTTCAGCTCAAATTAGTTTAAGTATTTATTTAAGAATTTTGAAAAATTTATTTTTATCAAAATCTCAAGCCCCAATACCACTGTCACACATTAGAGCAAGTTCGTGCGACCCAGTCGTGCATTTTATTTTATTTCGTTTTAGGCCGGCTCAAACTGGTACCTTTCATGTAACGGTTTTTTTCAGTTTGAATTTGCTCGAAAACGGCTCTACCGATTTTGATTAAACTCTGAATTTAACTTACCTAAGATATTTATAACAAACAAGCGTTTTTCGTTTTTGGCTTAAATGGTGGTAACGAAAATCTGGTTTAAACGGCTTTTTTTAAATGGCCGTAAGTTCACAACGACTTGATTGAATTGACTCAAACTTCGTTTGGCATCGTTCTTTATAGTGTTCTATAGGATGGTTTTGTAAATTTTTCAGTGAAGGCTTTCTAAATGGTAGCTCCCATACAACGAGGCGTTCAGTTTCAGCCAACTTTTATTGGTTTTTTCTAATTTGCTGAAAAACGGCTCTAACGATTTTGATTAAACTTTGTGTGTTATATTCTTTTAGTGTTCTTAAGAGAACTGCGTTTTTTGTGTTTGGCAAGAAATGCTAATAACGGAGATCTGGTCTTAACGTCTTTTTTTCAAATGGCCATAAGTTGTTAACGGTTGTATCGAATTCAAACCTAGCTCCTTCACGTTCTCATTCTTGTTTCGTCTACGCCACGAACACACATCGCCCTTGCATTTTTGTTTTGTTTTGCGCTCTACGTTACGGACGCACATGCCAAATGGGAAGGCCATATCTGGTTTGTTGTCAACTCTTGAACTATGCTTAACTGGCTGCGCAAAATGGTGAAGCTGCAGCAGTAGCACTTAGCGTCAGAGTAAATGTCAAAAAAAGTAACTCACTAAGCAGCATTCACGAATACAATGGTGTAGCACTGAACTCAAACAAAAATCGTGTCCGCCATTTCGTTTGTTGTTGTTTTTCATTGCAACATGTTCGTGAAGTTCAAATTCAGTCGACTTCAACTTCTCTATGCTGCAGCTGCTACTTGACATTGTAGCCGTGCAATACGACTAACGTACATTTAACTTTGACATGCTACGTTCTACAGCTGCAGCTTCACCATTGTGTGCAACCAGTTACGAAGAACAGATCTTTGTTTATATGCAAGACCGCACTACGTGGAACTGCACTACAATAATTGAAATGCACGTATTCTTTGTATGAAATTATATGAATAAAGTCGCACTACACTACATTGGAGTTGCATTTTAGTTCCATTAAACTGTTGGTAGTCTACCCAACTATTGCAGAGCCGTTTGCAGTACCTCAAAAAGCGATTTTTCCTACATTTTGTGACTCTCTCTTACTCTTATAGAGTTTTCACACCGAGCTGAAAACACGGTTTTTGTTGAAAACCCCCAAAACCTGAACGAAAACACAAGTTTTACCACACATTTTTGCTAAACACAAGTTTTCGAAAACAACTAGTTTTAAATAAAACCTGTCGAAAACTTGTTGGAATACAAAGCAAACACACCTAAGTTTGTTGTGATTCTTTCGATTCTTTCCAAACACACCTAAAAAGCGCATAAACGTCAAAAAAAAAATCAATCATGGCAGCCGAAAATATTTTCATTTCAAAATTTGATAGTCAGTTGTAAAAATTAAGTGAAATGTCAAACGAAAACTTGAAGAGTCCGGTGTGAATGATTTTCAGGTTTTCGTAAACTTTTAGCTGAAAACCGGGTTTTCGGCTCGGTGTGAAAAACCCTCCCTATTGCTCTTACTTTTTTTTTGCTCATCTTTTAATTTTGCTCCCAGCTAAAGGGCAACGAATTAGTTTATAATTTTCAAAAATTGAAGACCTTTTTTTTACTCTCGTTTCTTTCTTCATCTTCCAATTTTGCGCCCCCATGAGGGGCGATGAATTTTATTAAGGTTTGACGAAAGTGGCTTATTACATATTTCATATTTGGAACAAGAAATAAATAAACATAGCATCATTTACAAATTTCTTTTTTACTCTCATTTCCTTGTTCATCTTTTAATTTTGCGCCGCTGAAGGGCAACGAATTTGTTTATCATTTTCAAAAGTTGAAGACCTTTATTTTTTTTTGTTACTCTCGTTTCTCTCTTCATCTTCCAATTTTGCGCCCCCATGAGGGGCGACGAATTTGTTAAAGGGCGACGAAAGTGGTTCATTCATATTTCTTTCATATTTGGAACAAGAAATATAAAATAAACATTGCATTACTTTGGCCCCCTGTTCAAATGTTGAATACCTGTTTTCTTTTTTTTGCTCTCCTATATATCTTCATCTTCCATTTGGCGCCCCCCAAGGCCAGGCGCCCGGGGCAAGTGCCTCCCTTTGCCCCCCCCCCCTAGATCCGGCGCTGAGTAGCTATACTCTGTTACTTATAATTGGGCAGCACAGGGAAGATGGGGATGTTTGTCTCTCATTCGCACTCTTTTGTTTTCCGTAAGTGCTTTTCACACAAAAGCTCTTGCAGGGTTTCCGTAGTAAGCATTTCAAATAAGCAACAATCTTAAAAAAATGTAAAAGCTCTTAAACCAAAAGCTCTTCAGCAGAAACCCAAGGAAAGAAAGCTGAACGAGTTACCAAAAGAACACTGGTAACTCTGAATGCACATCAATTAAAAAGGGGTTGAATTTTAAATAGCAGCAGCCAGCAGCCAGGCCACAAACAATCAGTGCACATTTAGATGTGCCTTGAATAAGACGTGGGACTCACGTCAGATGCAATTGGAAATTCAGTGGTGGCTGAACAATTTGTATGGGGGTTGCATTTTAGTTCCATTAAACTGTTGGTAGTCTACCCAACTATTGCAGAGCCGTTTGCAGTACCTCAAAAAGCGATTTTTCCTACATTTGTGACTCTCTCTTACTCTTATAGAGTTTTCACACCGAGCTGAAAACACGGTTTTTGTTGAAAACCCCCAAAACCTGAACGAAAACACAAGTTTTACCACACATTTTTGCTAAACACAAGTTTTCGAAAACAACTAGTTTTAAATAAAACCTGTCGAAAACTTGTTGGAATACAAAGCAAACACACCTAAGTTTGTTGTGATTCTTTCGATTCTTTCCAAACACACCTAAAAAGCGCATAAACGTCAAAAAAAAAAATCAATCATGGCAGCCGAAAATATTTTCATTTCAAAATTTGATAGTCAGTTGTAAAAATTAAGTGAAATGTCAAACGAAAACTTGAAGAGTCCGGTGTGAATGATTTTCAGGTTTTCGTAAACTTTTAGCTGAAAACCGGGTTTTCGGCTCGGTGTGAAAAACCCTCCCTATTGCTCTTACTTTTTTTTTTGCTCATCTTTTAATTTTGCTCCCAGCTAAAGGGCAACGAATTAGTTTATAATTTTCAAAAATTGAAGACCTTTTTTTTACTCTCGTTTCTTTCTTCATCTTCCAATTTTGCGCCCCCATGAGGGGCGATGAATTTTATTAAGGTTTGACGAAAGTGGCTTATTACATATTTCATATTTGGAACAAGAAATAAATAAACATAGCATCATTTACAAATTTCTTTTTTACTCTCATTTCCTTGTTCATCTTTTAATTTTGCGCCGCTGAAGGGCAACGAATTTGTTTATCATTTTCAAAAGTTGAAGACCTTTATTTTTTTTTGTTACTCTCGTTTCTCTCTTCATCTTCCAATTTTGCGCCCCCATGAGGGGCGACGAATTTGTTTAAAGGGCGACGAAAGTGGTTCATTCATATTTCTTTCATATTTGGAACAAGAAATATAAAATAAACATTGCATTACTTTGGCCCCCTGTTCAAATGTTGAATACCTGTTTTCTTTTTTTTGCTCTCCTATATATCTTCATCTTCCATTTGGCGCCCCCCAAGGCCAGGCGCCCGGGGCAAGTGCCTCCCTTTGCCCCCCCCCCCCCCCTAGATCCGGCGCTGAGTAGCTATACTCTGTTACTTATAATTGGGCAGCACAGGGAAGATGGGGATGTTTGTCTCTCATTCGCACTCTTTTGTTTTCCGTAAGTGCTTTTCACACAAAAGCTCTTGCAGGGTTTCCGTAGTAAGCATTTCAAATAAGCAACAATCTTAAAAAAATGTAAAAGCTCTTAAACCAAAAGCTCTTCAGCAGAAACCCAAGGAAAGAAAGCTGAACGAGTTACCAAAAGAACACTGGTAACTCTGAATGCACATCAATTAAAAAGGGGTTGAATTTTAAATAGCAGCAGCCAGCAGCCAGGCCACAAACAATCAGTGCACATTTAGATGTGCCTTGAATAAGACGTGGGACTCACGTCAGATGCAATTGGAAATTCAGTGGTGGCTGAACAATTTGTATGGGGGTTTCCTTCAATTTAGTGTGGTGCAAAAATATGTCACGCTACTGATAAAAGAAAAGCTTCCTCATAAGAGGTGTACTGCCCAATTATGTGTAACAGAGTATAGATACTTTTTGTTTTTAGAAATACCTTTCTGGTAAAAGATTTATATGGTTTAAACTCAAATCAATAAATCAATTTTTGTGATAAAATGTTTCTTTTCCTTTCCTTAATTCATAAGAAGATTGACAGCGTTAATCATTGAAATCATTTGTGATGTTTGTGCAACAAATGTTGTATGTTTGCATTAAGTGAGGACAAAATATGCAGTCTATTTATACAAAAGTTGTTGGCAACAAAGTGCTGAGTTTGGTATAAAAAGTATTGAAAGTAGGTATGTAAATGCAGTCAGCATATTGGCAGTGTTTGGATTCGTAAACAATCTCCCGCCAGAAAAGGTGCAAAATTAGTCAATTTGCTTTGGTGATAGTCAGGGCCCGATCTAGGGGACGGCAAAATTCAAGGGCGGCAAAATTTGGAAATTGAGGATTATTAAAGCTATGTCTCTCCAAAAAATGTTTACTTGTTTCCTTCTAATTAACATCATCATGGGAGAAAAAATAAAAATCAGAAAGAATTTTGATTTTTCTTACACAAGTGTGGTGTTTGTGGGGAGCTGAAGTAAATGTAGTCGCTCAACTCTCAAATAACTGAAGAAACAGATATCTGTCATCAGAAATATATTCATCTTTCCCTACTTTCCCAGACCCCTCATATATAAATATGTAGGTTAAGTAAAACTACTTTATAACGAACTCTCCTTTCTAAAGCAAATTTCATTTTGTTCCCCTTCTTCTTAAAAAAAATATTCCATATTAGTTAGGTTTCAACGAATGTATTAAAAATGTACAGTTATCTAGTTTAAGTTTGCAAAGTCGCGTTTCGAAGATAAAACAAGTTCAATCCTCAGTTGTTTTAACAAAGCTGGCTTTGGTACTTTTGACAATTGGTCCGATGAAGACTCAGGTGCATTGTCAGCGATATGATCAATAATAATTGAGAACAACAGCGCAATTTGAAAAGAGTTACCTTCAGACGAAACGATTTTGAATGTCATTGCTGCAAGTTTGTTCGAAAAAGCCCTACTATAGAGAATTTTTGAAGTTTTATTGAAACAAGTTATAAAACAAAAGATATGAATTTCTTTCATTCATTTCTTTATTTTTTTCCCTTGAAGATTCGATACAAAGAATTTTGGCTGTAATGTCCGTCAAAAATATAAAGTCGACGTATTTTATTAATCACTTAAAAACGCTAGTTAAAAAAATCTCCCGCCAGAAAAGGTGCAAAATTAGTCAATTTGCTTCGGTGATAGTCAGGGCCCGATCTAGGGGGCGGCAAAATTCAAGGGCGGCAAAATTTGGAAATTGAGGATTATTAAAGCTATGTCTCTCCAAAAAATGTTTACTTGTTTCCTTCTAATTAACATCATCATGGGAGAAAAAATAAAAATCAGAAAGAATTTTGATTTTTCTTACACAAGTGTGGTGTGTGTGGGGACCTGAAGTAAATGTAGTCGCTCAACTCTCAAATAACTGAAGAAACAGATATCTGTCATCAGAAATATATTCATCTTTCCCTACTTTCCCAGTCCCCTCATATATAAATATGTAGGTTAAGTAAAACTACTTTATAACGAACTCTCCTTTCTAAAGCAAATTTCATTTTGTTCCCCTTCTTCTTAAAAAAAATATTCCATATTAGTTAGGTTTCAACGAATGTATTAAAAATGTAGAGTTATCTAGTTTAAGTTTGCAAAGTCGCGTTTCGAAGATAAAACAAGTTCAATCCTCATCTGTTTTAACAAAGCTGGCTTTGGTACTTTTGACAATTGGTCCGATGAAGACTCGGGTGCATTGTCAGCGATATGATCAATAATAATTGAGAACAACAGCGCAATTTGAAAAGAGTTACCTTCAGACGAAACGATTTTGAATGTCATTGCTGCAAGTTTGTTCGAAAAAGCCCTACTATAGAGAATTTTTGAAGTTTTATTGAAACAAGTTATAAAACAAAAGATATGAATTTCTTTCATTCATTCCTTTATTTTTTTCCCTTGAAGATTCGATAAAAAGAATTTTGGTTGTAATGTCCGTCAAAAATATAAAGTCGACGTATTTTATTAATCACTTAAAAACGCTAGTTAAAATGTTTTTTTTTTGGGTGGGGGGGGGGGGGGAAATGAAGTAAGCCATCTGATTTCTTGAACAGTTTTGATTATTTTAGAAAGAAAAACTTCTCGAAAACATTTTTCCACATTTTTTTTTTGAGAATGCACTTTCCAGCACTTTAGGCGTTTTTCTGTTTTCATTCAGAAAAGAGCTCTGAAAAAAGTTCGAGTTTATCGAGCTCGCTCTGAACGTCCTCTGAACCAATTGTGTTCAGAGCGTTCTGAACTATTCATGAAACAAATTTAGTATCCCATTAATTTCCTTTTCTTATTCCCAATTTTTTTAAACCTTTAAAATCAATTCGGCGGCCATTTTATTTGTTTTTATTTCCAGCCGCTGCTAAAATATCATTTGAATTGGTATTGGTTGGTTTTGAAGCGTATCACTTTTGACTTCTGCCCCATCTATTTACTTGGAGCTCGTAGAGCGCATTTTGAACACACTCTGACGGAGAAAAGAAAAACAAATTGTATGCTCTGAAGTCTCTGAAGCAAAAAAGAAACACTTATTTTTGTTTGACAACTCAGGCTTTGCTGTGAACTGAAATAGAAGAACGCCTTTTATTTTTTTATAAGAAAAACAAAATTTAAAAATTTTTTAAATTGTTTTTGAAATAATAAAATCAAAAACAACTTTAATTTCTTATGAAACTTTAAGTAACAAAGATATTTCGTTTATAAAAGGCCTTTCACTTAAAAAATATCATCGAAATCCTTTAAGTGGATTAGGAGAAAATCTGATATGAAAAATTCGACCCTATTGGAGTTACCGTTGAACCAACAACACACATTTTACTCAATTTTTTTTAACAAAGTCGTATAAGCCGTTTCGAGATACCAAATGAATTTGTCTATAAAAATCACATGGCAGGTACCGTTAGTTTTGGAACTAGAGTGCTAGTTCCAAAAATCCCTCTGTAAATGTGATAACAATACTGTGTTCTGTGTACCAAGTTTGAAACAAATCGGTCCAGCCGGGTGTAAGGTCCGATACAAATAGACGGACAGACATACAGAATTGTCGGACATATTTTTTTCGGCTTCTCTATGATGTAATGTTTGATTGTCCAAAATAAAATTTCCAACAATATTACATTCATACAGGTCGGAATGAATACCTCCATTTTTCAAAAGTCGGTAAAAAAATGCACCAACAATTTTATAACTTACATATATGTTTGCATTACAAAAGGGCGGCAAATTAATTTTTTGCCCAGGGCGGCGAAAAAGCTGGATCGGGCCCTGGTGATAGTAAGGGATACTGGATCATTGATGTTGGCGTATGTCCGTGTCCAGCTTCCAGGTATCTTGTCAACCTTCCTGAGGTAGCTTATATTAGCATCCATTGTTCTGGTCTTACAGAGAGTTTTTTGTACAGCAACTGTTGAAATAATTGTAAACAAAAGGAGAATGGTACATAAAGCGCCTCCCAAGTACCAGTACTGATGCTCCAGCGGGATCCCATTAGCATCTTCAAGTTCATTTGAAATTTCTGCTTTTAAGTAAAGCAATACGTGGGTCGTTTGTGAATCGTTTTTGTATCGCAAGTCTTGGCGGGGACAAATTATCTGCAACTGTTATAGTGTTATCAGTAATTATTTTTACGACATCTTTCATTGGAGAAACCACCTAGGACGAATTGTTGGAAATAGTGCAACCTTGGAATCAAACCACATTTACCTTTGTTATGATTGGAATGACTGCAAGATAACCCTTAAAAATATGAATTATATTGTATTCGGTGTTGACCCTAGTGGTGTTACAGGTTGTCAAAAGTGAATTACGAGTGGAAATTTTGACGGCTTCCTTCTAGCACTCGTCTAATTACTTCTCCTTAACGTCTTCGTATATTCCGTTGCCCAGATCTATGGCTTGAGATGGCTCAAAGAATGTTCCGGTGTCTGAACTAATCATAGTTTGCTGTACAAGACTTCCATTGCCTAAAAGAATAGCTTGGGAGTCAATGGTTGTTACATTAATAAAAATAAACTCGACAAAAGAGTTTAGGTTTAACTATAGGTATAGTGAATGTCACAATAACAATGTCTTGACGCAGGGGCGAACGCAGAAAATTTTTTCGGGGGGGGGGGGGGGGGGGTTTGAAAAAGTATATCTATATATATGTATATATATATAAATTATAAAACAAAGTCGTGTTTGTTCGAACACTTACAACTCGAGAACGGTTGGACCGATTTTTATGGTTTTTAATTTGTTGTATTAGTCTCCACCCCGAATAGGTTATAGGCTATTAAAAACAAAAGAAAATTGACGAAAAAATAAAATAAAAGTAAAATAAAAAATACACTAAAAATTAACTTAGCGAAACTGAAAAATCATTTATTTGAATTTATTTAATTAATTTATTTATCAGTCATGATTGATATTAATATTTAATTTATTTAATTAATTTATTTATCAGTCATGATTGATATTAATATTTGTGTTTGTTTTTTGTTTTGAAGTCAAACACACAAACAAAGATTTTTAAATACTCTATGTATGTGTATGTTTATGTAACATGCGGTCTCCACTAGCGATAACTCGAAAGCGTGCTTTAAAGCTGGCTTTCAAAATCGCAAATGGAGACCATCATAGCAGCTATATATTAACAGTAAGCGATGGAAAGCATGCTTTCATCGCAAACTATTTATCGCATACTATATCGCTTTGCTATAACTGTCAGTTTTTGTATTTCCATTCAAATTTAATAGTTTGACGTGCGAGTAAATTTGATTTTCCGAGGTATTGTTCTTTGTTTTGTTTTAATTTAAAAATGAGTGATTCGAAATAATCCCAAGAAGAAACTTATAAATAATTATTCTCAATTCGAAAGTCTACGGAATTATGAAAGTGTAAAATATAAAAGGCTTGATTTGAAAAAAAAAATGTATGGATTCAAATATCGAATGAGTTCGGGCAAAGCGTTGAAGACTTAAAAAATAAAAATCTTCCCACATTATATCTATTCATAAATGAGCATCCATGTCGTGAAGCATTCATTGTATTTATATCTTATAGTAATTTCATGGAACATTTTATTTTAGTTCTGAACGTCGTCAATGGCGGCACTAGTTGTATTATCTACTTTACATATATTGTTGTTTTTGCTTCCCATGGAGTTTAGACAAAAACCACTCAAATTTCTTTCGAAGTCAAGCTTGTGAACGTCGTCGCTAGATGCCGCACAAAACGTTCCGCTTCTTGGGAATACTATAAGATATAAATACAATGAAGCATTCTTTTTTTCGAAAAAGGATTAACCCAAATCGTCTCTTTTTCTTTTTCGTGTGCATTCAGCTAGCAATTTGAGCGATTTTAAAGCAATTATTCTCTCGATGAACCGCTTTGTTGCCATTCTCAGCTATGTATACTAAAAAAGTAAGCGATAAAATGCCCAACGAACAAAATCTGACAGTTCTTCTGCTATCTGCTCTCTGCTATGTATGCTTTGGCTTCTGCGATACATTAATCGCTATTGGAGACGGCGGGTAATGGTAGAAGATGGTAGATGGAACAAGATGGTAGAAGGAACATTATTTGCTATCATCATTTCTACATGCTTCCCATCTAATCCACGTGACCTGTGGAACAAATACAAAGATAACATGTCAGAAGACATTTTGCATCGAATTCGTGTCAGTTCAAGAAATACTGATCTTGAGGCGAATGAGGAGATGCATAACCAGGCCTTGTTCTTGATTGAAGATATGTGTAACCTGATGTGCGGCAGTTTGTTAGTCCGGTTAGGAATGCCAGCGCCATATCGCGGACGCATCTAATAGGGAATTGGAACGTGAACGTGAATTTGATCGATATGGGACAAATCAATTCAAACGAATTTACCCCTGTTGAACCCAAAACAGAAGGAAGTCTATGATACATTAATTAATGCAATTGATGATGGAAATGGAGGTTTATTTTTCCTAGATGCCCCTGGTGGAACATGAAAGACATTCCTCATGTTATTGATTTTAGCCACTATTCGTGCGAGATCCGAAATCGCGGTAGCAGTTGCTTCTTCGGGAATAGCAGCCACGTTGTTAGAAGTATGCCGTACCGCTCATTCAGCGTTGAAATTGCCATTTAATCTTCAAACAACTGAACAACCGACATGTAACATTGCAAAACACTCTGCAATGGCAAAAGTTTTAGTAGCCTCCAAAATCATCATCATCATCTGGGAGGAATGTACAATGGCGCACAAACGCGCATTGAAATCTCTTGATCGAACCTTAAAAGATCTGCGCAATGACTCGAGAATTTTTGGTGGAGCAATGATTTTACTATTTGGCGATTTCCGCCAAACACTGCCAGTCATTCCAAGATTGACTGCTGCCGATGAAATAAAAGCTTGCCTCAAATCATCAAACCTATGGTGCTGTGTGAAGAAACTTCAATTGAAGGAAAATATGAGAGATGCATTGCTAAACGACCCATCTGCTGAAGATTTCTCCGAGCAATTGCTGACTTTCGGTAATGGCCATGTTCCTCTCGACGAATCGAGCGGATTGATTTCATTTCCTCCGAATTTTTGCAATTTCGTCTCATCAAAAGAGAAGCTCATCAGCAAAGTATTCCCAAACATCATTGCTAACCACAAAAATAACAAATGGTTAAGCGAGTGAGCAATTTTGGAGGCTAAGAATAAAGATGTGAATGACTTAAACTTTATAATTCAGAATCAAATCGTTGGTACTCTGCATTCATTTAAATCTATTGACTGTGTAACAAACGAAGATGAAGCCACTTACCCAACTGAATTTTTAAGCTCTTTGGATGTGCCTGGGTTTACAACCGCACAATTCACAACTGAAGACGGGCTCGGTAGTCATCATGCTTCGAAATCTAAACCAACCAAAACTATGCAATGGAACGCGCAAATGAAAATTTCAAATGAATTTTATATTTCCAGGTTTATTTTTCTTTTTTTTTTAATGAATGGTTTTTTTTCTGATTTCACATATTTCGGGGGGGGGGGGGGGGTTCAACCCTCAAAACCCCCCCCCCCCCTGCATTCGCCCCTGTCTTGACGGATAAACTTTGCTATTTCGTTGTAAGAAAATAAAAGAGGTATATCAGATACAGGTGGCAGCATACAAAAATTCAAACCTTTTGCACCTGGTAACTTCTTCTTAGGGCTTGCTTTCCCTCGGTGTCATCTAGAAATATTGGGACCAATCGATTTGTTGCGCAGTGCACAACTTTCCGTTCAACTTCTTTACATCAAATCTGCGCACATTGCCTTTTTCATCAGTATAGCATTCAATAATTCGACCCATTTTCCAGTCTGAAGGCATAACGCTCGCTTCTTGAAGTAATACTATATCTCCAATAACAAGGTTTTGAGTTGCAAACTTAAATTTGTTTCTTTTTTGTAGATGTTGGAGAAATTCTTGGTGAAATCTTTTCCAAAATTGCTGCTGAAGCTGAAGTACTTGTAACCAGCGTTTTGTAATTGGACTAACACTTTCAGATGAATGGCCACCATCCATTAGAGAGTTCTTGAAGCTACGCTGGGTTACAAAGTGAAATGGTGTTACGCCGCCGCCGGTGCATCTTCTGCTTCTAATGGATCTGGATATAGGGGTCTGCTGTTAAGTATAAATTCAATACGACATAAGAGGCGGGTAAATTCTTCGTATGTCAGATTCCTCGTGCCTGAAATTCTTTTTTCAAAATGTTTCTGTTACGTCACATACTCTATTATTTTGCTCATCACAACCCTTCTTAATGTTAATTAATGTCAACACATGTCAAAATGTTGCAAGTCACTGTTTTGGTTTGATAATATATTGCCAAAAAACTTAAATTATGTGAAACTGTGTTCAATAAATTCAGAAAGCATTATAACGTTGAAGAAGGACATCGTGTTTCATTTATCATCATACATTTTGATCCTTCGAGTCGGATCGAATAATTATATGCTGTGAAATAGAAATTAATTTAGTAATTCACGTGAGCAGAATCAACAACAGTAATTTATAGCAATGTGCAAATAATCAACCAATAAAAACTCTTTTTTTTGGAAAATTGGATTGCCGAAGTTGGATAAGTTCCCGTTAACTATGGCTGTGTGTACAGATCCTGAGAATGTAAGATGCGTTCTTAATGTGCTGTGTGGTGCGTTTAATGGCGTCAGTATTTGTTGTTTGAATGTTGAAAGTATTCGGGCTAAATACACTATGCTTTATCAAATGTTTTCTACCTCCAAGTTGGATGTTATTATGGTTTCAGAATCGTGGCTGAATACTAAGTGTCTCTGATGTATTGGTTTCATTACCTTGTTTTAAAATCTATAGAAGTGACAGGAAAAATAGGGTAGGGGTGGAGTTTGTATGTATATACGAGAAAATATAATGGCATCTGCAGTTTTTAGATCAACTCAAAGTAAAATTGATTTTATTTGTGTGGAAATGAAGAATTCAGTTGAAAAATGCTTACTCGTAGCTATTTATAGCCCACCAAACATGTTTAATGAAGAAAATTGTGGTGAACTGGAAGAAACATTGTTGAAGTTCGGTCCAAAATACAATGATATCTTAATTGGAGGCGACTTTAATGTGAATTATTTAATTAACAACCGTCTTACGCGATTATTCAACCATTTCTGCGACAAAATAGGTTTATCAGTTGTAAATAACCGATGGCCAACTTGTTTCAAGTCTGATGTAAACCCCTCTCTGTTGGATATGTTCCTGAGCAGCTCCAGGCATAGAATTCTTGGAAATGATCAAGTCAGGCCAACCTCTGAGTTCATCCATGATTTAATCTTCTGCTCCTTTCGGTTTGAAGTAGACAGTGCTATTAATACTGAAACATTCAGTTACAGGCAATATCGTGGCTTTAGCTATGAACACTTATGGTTGAATTTTAATAGCCTGGAGTGGAATGAGATTTATTTTTCCTTGAATGTTAATGCGAAAGTATCATTATTTAATACATTTCTTTCTCGTCTTTATGACCACTATGTTCCTTTAGTTACAAGAGTGGTTAGAGTAAATAATTGTCCCTGGTTCACAAGCAATATAAAGGCAAAGGGAACGATTTTTCAAAAGATTTAAGATGAACCCAACTCAGTTCAACAAGAGTCAATATATATATGCTCGAAATAAAGTTAATTCTGCTATTCGTAACTCTAAGCGTTCATACCTACTTCAGAAACTTGACCCGTCGCTGAGTTCCAAGGAACTATGAGGAAGATAAAAACAAAAATAAATGTCCCTTTAATGCTGAAGCGATGTCTAATGCTCTGATTTCCGCATCGTCGAGTTCACGAATCCCCCCTGATTTTTTCGATTTCTATTGAACTTTTAACTTCAATAAAGTCAGTCAAATCTAATGCGATTGGTCTTGACGATATTTCACCGAAATTCGTAAAGCTCATTCTCCCTCTAGTCATGAACTACTTGCTTCATATTTTTAATTTTTGCTTATATAGTGGTGAGTTTCCAGATGTGTGGAAAAATGCAAGCGTTATTCCAGTTCCTAAAAAAGCTAATCCTTCTAACCCCTCCGAGTACAGGCCTAGTATTTTATCTTTTCCATGTAAAATACTTGAAAAACTAATGCATGACCAGATTCAGATGTATCTTAATGAGCACATGTTACTCTCAAAGTGGCAATCTGGTTTTCGCAGTGGGCACAATTGTGAATCTGCTGCAATCAAAGTTACATCTGACATCCGTTTCGCTGTTGACTCTGACAAGTTTGGAGTTTTGGTGCTTTTAGACTTTTCTAAAGCTTTTGACTGCATTGATCACTCGATTCTTTTGTCTAAACTGAAATTTTTCTAACTCATCCCACAAGCTATTGAGCAACCTTCTCGCAGATAGAGTTCAACAAATAAAAACTGAAGCTGGTGTTTCTAACCCTTATATTACTAATGCTGGTATACCCCAAGGCTCGGTCTTAGGACCTCTGTTATTCTCGCTATTTATTAATGACCTTCCTGACGTGATTCGCAACTGTCAAGTTCATCTGTACGCTGATGATGTTGTCATCTACATATCTCGCTCAATTGGTTTGATGGAGGATTGCATAGCTAGGCTTAATGAGGACTTAAGCTATATCCAAACTTGGTCTAATAGAAATAATATGAAACTTAATCCTTCCAAGTCCGTTGCCATGATTTGTTCCACAGATCAGCCTAATCCCTTAGATTTTCCGGCGGTAGTTCTTGATGATGTAGTTATCAATTATGTTAGTGATGTTACCTATCTGGGGTTCAAAATTAGCAGCAACCTTAGTTGCTGTAAGGCGGTGTCGGATAGCATAAGAAAAATGTATGCGGGATTAAGGAGTCTGAGACGTTCATCGGAATTGCTGTTACCCAATATGAAGAAACACCTGATAAAGTCATTAATTTTGCCTTATTTTACTTATAACAGTACAGTCTATCCTACCTTAGACTACGAATTTAGACGCAAACTTAATGTGGCTCTAAATGATTGTGTACGCTTTATTTATTGTGTTTCGAGGTATACAAGAGTGTTTCACATCTACGACACACACTTTTTGGAGAACCTTGATGAGTATTTGCAGTTTAGGCTACTTTTGAAATTACATAATGTCATCTACATGAGGAGTCCTAGTTATCTTAGTGAAATTCTGAATTTTGCCCAATCACAAAGAGGGTTAAAAATAATCATGCCACGTTTCTCGCGCAGTATAGGAGAACGTTCTTTTTACGTAGCAGTAATTCATTTGTGGAACTTACTTCCAAATGAATTGCAACGTACAGCCTCACCTGCACCCTTCAAGCGGAAATTATTTTTTGCACTATTCTAACTAAATTTAGTTGTAGTCTTCTCTCTTCTATTTATTTAAATGGCTCAAAACTGCCTTTTTCTCGTTATTAGTTTTTGTATTTGATTAACTTATTTTTTTTTTCTTTTATTTGCAAATTTGAATAGCTGAAATAAGTAATTTAAAGATTATTGATGCTCTAAAAGATTGAAATCTTAATGTATTGATGTAAAATTATAAATTTCTTAAATAAATGAAATGAAATGAAATGAAATGAAATGAAATGAAATGAAATGAAATGAAATGAAATGAAATGAAATGAAATGAAATGAAATGAAATGAAATGAAATGAAATGAAATGAAATGAAATGAAATGAAATGAAATGAAATGAAATGAAATGAAATGAAATGAAATGAAATGAAATGAAATGAGACTGTTGACCGTTGTCCTTTTTTCGGGTTGGGTACACTTCGACCCAAGACTATTCGACCCAAGACACTTCAACCCGCATGATTCGACCCAAAGACACTTCGACCCAAGACAACTACCCAAAAATAGAATTTCGTCTTCGAAAAAGCTTTCCGAAAATAAAATTCAACGGTTGGTACATTGAATACTTTCGGAATAATTATATTTGTGTCAGTTATTTTTGAGTGGAAAGGAGGACGAGCTACAATTATTATTTTTGTTGTTAATTTTCTAGATGGCAATTTCTTGATATTTAGCAACAACAATAATTTAAAGCGCTTAAAGAGGAGGGAGTTATAATGAAGTGTGAGGTTTTCAGATTTAGATCATATTTTATGAGAATAAGCAGGAAGTCAGTATTTCTATATATAATGTTACTCAATAGAAATATAGATATAGGTAGGTACCTAATATTATTTTCCCAACAAGTATTCAAGAATTGCGGCCAATAGGTAGGTACTATATAGAAATGTAATCTATGAAGGAGGGAGCAGGAAACAAAGTGTGGAATTTTGTCGGCTATATAGATAGGTTATATAGATATTTAAGGTCGATACCTAGGTTTTTATGATTTGAGGATAAGACAAAATGGTGAAAGGTGAGAGGTAGAAATATGTGGGTGCCTAGGTATGTTGTTGGTATTTTGAGTTCCTGAAGAGGTAGGACGGTAGTTAAAAGATTTGATAAGAAGCTTTTTAATTGAAGTTATTAGGACTTAAATTCTAAAAGAGTGAAAACAAATAGATAGCTACATATATTATGTTATGTTCCTATGTATATTACCAAGGTAGGTCGTATGCAAATAGTTGACATGAATGATATGTGGGTAGGTGGCGGGTGGTAGGGTAAAATTTAATTTTTATATTGATAGGCTCATATGTAAGTAGGTGGCGGGTGGTAGGGTAAAATTTAATTTTAATATTGATAGGCTCATATGTAAGTAGATACATATTATATATTTACATAGGTATGTACCTATAGGTTATTTATTGTTATGAAGGTATAGGTAGATACAAGATACCTATATTTCATTGTGATAGGTTGTTACCTTTAGATATAGGTAAACGCACAAACTATTATGATTTAAAGGTGCGTTTCGAGGTGGTTTTTTTTCGAATACGAGTTGGTAGAACTATAATTAAATATTTCTTTTTTCCTTCAGAGTGTGTTCAGAGTGCGCTCTACGAGCTCCAAATAAATAGATATGGGGCAGAATGAGCTAAAAGCTGAACAAAAATAATTTTGATTTTGTGTGAACTTTGCTTTGTTTTTAGAGCTAGATTTTTGCTGTCTTCATGCAAAATGGAAATGGATTTTTTTAAGAATTAAACCACAACTGAAAAAAAGAATGCGTGGTAAAAAAAAATCTGTTGACAACTGAAAAAAAGAGCGCGTGCTAAAAAAATCTGTTGCCGCATCGTAAAGTACGTATTATATCTGTGCTTAAAAGGTAAAACATCTTATGTCAATTTTGAACACTTTTCAGTAGAGCAATTTTTAATTTTAAATTGTGCTCTGAAAGAAAATAAATGTTGGAATTTTAGTTTTTTTTCGGAAAAGTAGTGAAATCTTATTTAAAATTATATTAAAACGAATTTTGTTTGATATAATGAAGAATAAGGTAAGAAAAATATGCTTTTCTTACATAAGGCGTTTTACCAAATCAAATATGAGTACATTTTTAAGTTTAAGTAACATAAGATATTTTCCAAATCAACACAGGCAAATTTTTATAGAAACTGTGAAAAATGGTATCGATTAGTGGCAGTAGATCCATCAGATCATTTTTTTTTTCTCTTTGCTGAGGGGTAAAGGTTGTAAGTAGCACAATGGCACATCAGAGAGTTGTGCGATTGAGACACCTGGACGCTTCAAATTTAATACTTTAAATGGTTCTTCTTCAGAGAGTGAAATTTTATACAAAAGAACTCCGAACTTCTTTTCATATCTAATCCATTTGATCTCTTGCCATAAGAACTTATTCCCACTTTCATCAACTTTTCGCCAGAGAAATTTTTCCTTCGAAGTTCTGGAAAAGTCTAGAAATTTGTTTAGTCATTTCATTTACGATGAAAGGCTTTTTGGTTCCCACTGTGCGGACGAATTGATACCAGTCACGCAAATGGTATATATCTACGGATGTTATTTTCTTCTTCCTTTCTATCGCCGCATGGTCGATATCACACTCCATATGAGTGTGACCTGGTATCAAAAACTTATGATCAATAATTTGAATACTTGATTCTGTTTGCATAAACACTAAGAACATCGTTGAAACAAAAGAGTTCTTGTTCTGACCTCCACAACAATCACTATAAAAGATGACCTCATTACAGGTTTCGGGTACCTATAGTCTTAATGTGCTCAAAAATGCAAGAAGCGATTTCGTTGCCACCACGACGTTCTTCACCCTCATGCCACATAAAACAGAAAGGCTGACTAGTAACGCCATCGTGAATCGTTAAATTAAATGCCCATAGCTGCCTTTTGTAAAACGAAATATTTGTCCTCAGGAAGGGAGTGGGAAGGCATTGCTGCAAGTCAAAAGTAAATACTTTTGTACTTTTATCATTTTGGCAACGAATTTTGTCCTCTTTTTTAGTTTCGTATGCCAGATCGACATCTTCTTGGTGCTTTTTCAATTCTGTTTCGAATTGATCTTTTTCATTTCCGCTGCTCATTTTTAATTTTATATGCAGGATTTCACACTTATTGCAAGTCTCGAGCTGTGGTTTTTTAAATTTTATGTTCATAGTTTTAAAAATCTTGGAGTATGTAGTAAGGGATACCGTTGTGCCATATTTTTCAGTAAATAACCGATACATTTGGGAAAGACTTAAATCGGCATGAAAGTACTTTTGCGCTGATTGCTTTCTAGTGTAGTGTGACTCATATGCTGGAAAACTTTGTATATGGCTACGGACCTCAATTTCTTTAGCATCATTAAGCTTATTTGGAGGAGGCTTTCGACCTCGTTTGTCTTGGGAAATGGTTGTACCCGGAGACTCGACTCACATAGTGTGAAGCGAAAACATTTTTGACAGACCTGTATTCTTTGGCCACCAACTTCCAAGAAATATGTGTTCAAATGTGTCCTGGTCCGCAAATGTGTTGTTGTGTTTCTCCGTGTTTTTTTTTTGTGAAAGTATTATCAGCCCAGCAGCAAATGCTATACTCTCAAATTATAGTTGCCTAGCTTCCAATTATGTTCAAATGTATTTCTTTGAACCTCTGGTGAAATTTTTTCTTTGCACTTCATGTGTCAATTTTAAAATTTCTTAACCTTCTTTTTTGCTACAAATTTACCTGAATTATTAAAGTATCCTTCCCCAGTATTCCGTTTTAATTTTCTTATCCCACGATTGCCATTCTGACCCCTCAGATTTTCTTCGAAAAGTTTTACTGAACGTTCAGTTTCCTCACTCAATTCACTATCACTATATTCAAATGAAAGTCGGGATCAGCAAAAGCATCGTCAGAATCAAAATCTTTTACTTGATCGGCTTCACTCTCGATAGAATCAACATTCAATAGATTTTCCAATTGCCTTTGAACTTCACTGCTTGTACCTGGTAGATCGTTGGCATAATCAAAATCAGATTCCTGGATCATCTAGAAGCAAAGAAATGAAATTACACATATTAATTAAATACAATAGTATGTAAACATAGTAAGTTCTTAGCTGCGTAAATCTGTGTAATTTTTCATACAAATTGTGACAGATTTACGAAGTCTACAACTTTACTACGTTTACGATGACTTTCCCAATACCATGATATATATTACGATCAAAATTAAAGCAACACAAATAACAACAAATAAAGCAGTAATGTTACAACAAACAAACTTTTTTCAGCAGAACTTGACCCAGTAAATCCTTCAATTTTGGGGCCCTTGATGCGCTCATCGTAATCCTCATAACATTTTTCCATAACCGTTTGATTTTTTGTGATGCTAAGGTTAGCTTCAACATTTGATGTGCGCGGTTCATATTTATTTCGTTTCACTTATCAATTTTTAAATTTGATTGATAAATTCTTCATTTTATAATAATGTCTTTTCAGTTTCTTTCACTTTTAAAATAACCGAAACTTTGCAATTTATTATAAGAGTATTCTAGCTACTTTCTTTACAATATGAACTTCACTTGCACACGGTAAAACACTTAATTTCTACATAAGGCCGTTACTTCTGGCAACAACGATTCGGTAAAATTCGCTTAACTTACACAAGTTGTTTATGATTTTGAAAATAATTTCTCTTTTTAAATAAAAAAATGTCAAAACAACTTAAGTTGACCTAAGAATTACAAAATCGTCTCTTTCATGGAGGTAAAGAATCTAAAGTGCGCGTGGGATTTTTTTCTGTAACGTCAATACGGGAACTAATGCCGACATAAGATGTTTTACCGTAATATTTTCTACAAGATTTTCAAAGAAAAAGAATATAGTTGACACATTAGTTCTTTGAACATTTGAAGTAATAAACATAAGCTGTTTCACCTCATGCATGCACAGCTAATGTATAAGTTAATTGAAAACAATATTGAACAGATATTTTCTAAAATGTCAAATTAGAAACAAATCCAAGGCAACGGCAAAAGTAAACAAAACAAAACAAGAAGAAAGAATGAAAAGGTTGTAAAAAAGAAAGAAACAAAAGATAGCTTGGTGTTCAACCAACACATTATTAGCAAATTTCCAAATTACCTTATTTCGGCCCTAATGAAAATGTAGTATAAAAGCTTAAAATTATGTGAATTACATTTTATTTAAGTGTTTATAAACGCTCTCCCGTGTATTTTGAACGAGGAGTAGTTAACCACACGAGTAAGGCAAACAATCTTTTAAATTTGCGTGCAGACAGACACTACATTCTTCTTTCGATTTGACAGAACCAGGCATTTTACAATTTCAAAAGTATGCACATCTGTTTTAGGTTCTCCGCTGCATGCAGCGCTGCGTGCAGACCCTCTGCACATCTGTTTTCGGCTATAAGCTATTTCACAATCAGTTATAACTTCCCCATTTTTATAAATTTTTATACCTCAATTGGCTTAAAAAAAGAGCAAGCACAATAAATTTGAAATAACGTTGAATAGCTAAAACAACTAACGTCGTTTTAAGATGTTTTACATTTTAGGCACATTATATGAAAAATCGACTTTTATCTTTAAACGCGATTTGCGGCTAAACTAGACGTGCTGAAGCATAGAAGTTGACATCTTTAAACTTGATTTGCGGCTTAATTAATTGACCTTGCGACTTTAAAAATGCATATCCGTGATCTAGGAAGCGCCTGTTCTAAAAAATCTGAAAAAAAGGTTGGTAAAAAAGTTTTTTCTAAGACTTTCAAAAAATTAAAGATAAAAGTCGATTTTTCATATATAATACCTACTTTACGATGCGTCAACAGATTTTTTTTACCACGCACTCTTTTTTTAGTTGTCAACAGATTTTTTTTGCCACGCATTCTTTTTTTCAGTTGTGGTATAATTCTCGTACAAATCTTTCGAAATCGATTTTGCATGAAGACAGCAACAATCTAGCACTAAAAACAAAGCAAAGTTCACAAAAAATCAAAATTATTTTTGTTCAGCTTTTAGCTCATTCTGCCCCATATCTATTTGTTTGGAGCTCGTAGAGCGCACTCTGAACACACTCTGAAGGAAAAAAGAAATACTTAATTATAGTTCTACCAACTCGTATTCGAAAGAAACCACCATGAAACGCACCTTTAAATCATAATAGTTTGTGCGTTTACCTATATCTAAAGGTAACAACCTATCACAACCAAATATAGGTATCTTGTATCTACCTATACCTTCATAACAATAAATAACCTATAGGTACATACCTATGTAGGTATATATGTATCTACTTACATATGAGCCTATCAATATAAAAATTAAATTTTACCCTACCACCCGCCACCTACCCACATATCAATCATGTCAACTATTTTCATACGACCTACCTTGGTAATATACATATGTACATAGGTACATAACATAATATATGTATAGCTATCTATTTGTTTTCACACTTTTAGAATTTAAGTCCTAATAACTTCAATTAAAAAGCTTCTTATCAAATCTATTAACTACCGTCCTACCTCATCAGGAACTCAAAATACCAAACAAGGCACCCACATATTTCTACCTCTCACCTTTCACCATTTTGTCTTATCCTCAAAACATAAAAACCTAGGTATCGACCTTAAATCTTCTTATATATAAAAATCAATTGCTGTGCGTTTGAAGCGCTAAAACTCGAGAATGGCCGGACCAATTTTGGAAATTTTAATCTTAAAATATTTGTGGAAGTTCAGGGAAGGTGTAAACGGTGAGAAAAATGAATTATAAGTAAAAAAAAATTACGACGACATACCTTGCGTGCAAAAATAAAAAAAAAGTAGTGTAAAAGTGTCAATTATTTGAAATATTTATCAGTCAGAATTTGATATATTAATTTATTGTTTTTTGTTTTGAAGTACAGGGTGCGCCAGAGAAACTTACTTATTTGAAAAAATTCCCGCGCGGTGAGTTGGGCGGGTAGAGGGGCAAGAGGGGGCGCATCTGGAGGGGGAAGTTCCCAAGTTTGTTTCTCCCTCCAGTCAGTTGCCATCATGCTCTGGTCTAGAGAGCAGCGGGCCTTCGCAGTTGAGAGCTTCTTTTCTAACGGTCGCTCACTTGTTGCTACGCAACGTGCCTTCCGCGCTCGCTTTGAAATTCCTCCTCACAGATTTGACTCCATGCGATTTCTTTTTATGGGGTTATTTGAAATCCCTGGTTTATGTCGATCGACCACGGACCATAGCACACCTCAAGAACAACATTCGCGACGCCATTGCCAACATACCGATTGATATGCTGCGAAGAGTGGATACGAATTTCAAAAATCGACTTCATCAGTGTATGCGCAATGGGGGTCGCCATTTATCCGATGTCATTTTTAAGACTGCATAAAAAAAAATTGGGATATTGTATTCTCAAATAAAAAAAAAATTTAAAACAATAACTGAAGTACTTTTTTTTTATTGACCTTTCAAATAAGTAAGTTTCTCTGGCGCACCCTGTACAAATATACACAAACAAAATATGTGTTATATTTTTGAACGCTACAAATTTCATTTAAATGATGTACATACATACATACATTATATAGTACATGTATATGTAGGTATTCTAAAAAATTTTAACATCAATAAGATTTCTAAAGAAAAAATGTTCAAAGAAATAAATGGTAAAAGATGGTAGAGAAGGTAAAAGATGCTAAATGGTAGAAGATGGTAGATGAAAGAAGATGTTAGAAGGGAGTAAATGGTAGATGGGAGAAAATGGAAGATGACAGCAGATGGTAGAAGAAAGTTGATAGTAGAAGGTGGTAGATGGTAGATTGAAGAAGATGGCATATGGCAGATGACTGGAGATGGTAGACGATAGAAGATGGTAATGGTAGGAGTTGGTAAAAGGTAGAAGATGGTAGATGTTAGAAGACAGTATATGGCAGATGTCAGAAGATGGTAGATGCTAGAAGATGGTAAATGGTAGATAGAACAAGATGGTAGATGGGAGAAGATTCTAGATGGAAGAAGGTAAAAGATGCTAGATGGTAGAAGATGGTTGGTGTTAGAAGATGGTAGATGGTAGCAGATGGTGGAAGATAGTTGATAGTAAAAGATGGTAGTTGGTAGATAGCAGGAGATGGTAGATTATATAGAAGAATTTTGATAGTAGCAGATGGTAGATAGAACAAGATGGTAGATGGTAGAAGATTCTAGATGGTAGAAGGTTGCATATGATAGATGATAGAAGATGGTTTTTTTTTACTATGCACTCGCAATCAAGGGAATATGAATTAACTTATAATGATTTAACATGTAAAGACAGGTGGTCAATGGTCTATGGTGGAAGGTGGTAAATGGTAGAAAATGGTAGATGGTAGAAGATGGTAATATATTGTGGAAGACGGTAAATTGTAGAAGATGGTTGGTGGTAAGAGATGGTAGATGGTACATCAAACGCGTCAATTTTTGAAGCAAATCGGTCCAGCTGTAGGTAACTATGCAGACAGACAGACACACGGACAGACAGACAGACAGACAGACGGACAGAGAGACGGACAGACGGACAGACAGACAGAATTTTGGACCCACTTTGCCAGACTTCTCTATCATCGTAATGTCATGTTTGATTGTTAGAATTTTTTTTTGACGTGATAACGTCTAATAAATCGGTTTGGAATATATGAGCAGCACGCACGGAAAAATGTCACAGTCACAGTCACGTTACCCAGCCTTTGCTTTCATTGCCTAGAAAGTCGATAAAGTGGGAGGGGAGGATGTTGGGTAGTTGGTTGGTTGTGGTGGGAGTGTGTGTGGGCCTGGTGAGGGGGAGGGGTAGTGTCGGGAAGAGGAAAAATGGTTGGTGGTTGTAGCTGGTTTGGGTGGTGAGATAAATATTGTCAAGCTAATGGGTGGTTCCTTGGCGGCTGTAGGTGCGATGGGTGTTTGGTGTTTGGGGGGATTTGCTATGGTTGGGGGAGGGCTGAGGGCGAATTGTAAAATATGGTGGGTGGTTGGTTGGCGGTTGTAGGTGTGTTGATTGGTTGGCAGTTTTGGTGGTGGGGATGGTTGATTTGATGGGGTGCGATGAAAAAGTTGTCAAAAAAGGTGGGTGAGTGGAAGGTGGTGGCAGATGGGGTAGGTGGTTGGATTTGGCAGATTTGGTGTTGGGAGGGGGTGAGGGAAAATAATTGTCAAAAATGGTTGGTGGTTGGTTGGTGGGTGTAGGTGTGTGGTTTGCGGTGTTGGGTGAGTGGAAAGTTGTTGTAGGTGTTATGGGTGGTTGGATTGGGGTTGAGAGTGTAGTGAACTGAATTGTCAGAAAAAGTTGTACTGGGGAGGGCTTGGGGGTGAGGAAAAAATTGTGGAATTGTCAAAAATAGTGGGTGGTTGGTAGTAGGTGGTGTGGGTGATTGGTAGTGGTTAGGAAGGGGGGATTTACAATGTGGGGGAGGAGGAAAAAATTTTCAATAATGGTGGGCTGTTGGTTTGTGGTTGTATGTGGGGTGAGTGGTTGGTGTTCAAGGGGTGAAAAAAACTAAAAAAATGGTGGGTGGTTGTAGGTAGGTTGGGTGGTTGGTGGTTGGAGGGGTACCTATACACATGAAGTGCTTTGTGAACTGGTTATCACGTAAAACTATCGTCTGTAAACCGACTTTACAGACAACCATGTTTTTAATTTTTTTACGAATGCATAACTTGCTTTATAGTCTATAATCGCAAGTAAAAAAGAGGCGGTACGGAGTTCGCCGGGTCAGCTAGTATCTATATAATTAATATACGTTTGTTCTTCTACCTACATAGGTAGATACATAAGCCGACAAAATTCCACACTTTGTTTCCTGCTCCCTCCTTCATACATTACATTTCTATACAGGGTGATTCACGAGCGTTGTACCAAAAAGCTAGAGCGTGTAGGTTGAGTTAAGACAAGAAAAAAATCGTATTGGAGGGGGGTCTATTCATCCCCGTTTAGCCAGGAGGGGCAATTTTCTGAAAAATTAACTTATTTTGTAAAAAAAATATTAAAAATCAACGGCTTCGTTTACAATATGTTGCAATATTATTTTGAGTAAGAATATAAAATATAAACCGAATTTAGATTTCTTTACGATGAAAATAATTACGAAGACGATACAAATAAACCGCGTTACTTTGGATTATTTCGAATCCAATATCTATAAATTAAAAACAAGGAAAACGATTGTAAACAAAAAGATGTGCAACCGGCACCACGCAAAGAAATTTCGTTTATGACGGAATGTCAAAACAAACAAGAGGAAGAACTGATAAAAAAAGAAATATTGCAACAACAACTGCAATGGTAGGTATATGCAATTTCACCGGCTAGTCAGCAAGGGGGATTCGTCGAATAAAAAAAAAAAACAATAACACCAATGCGATCGTGTAGGTATTATGGAAAATTATAATTGGTAGGGTATGTAGGTAGGTATATTTTATTGTTAGAATAAAAAAATTATCGAATCAAAAGAATGTTCGATAGAAGGTGGAGTGGAACGTAAATATAAGTATATTTATGTTACAGGGTGGGCGCCAGGAAACTTTTATGGTAGTTTGCCTTACCAATATAAATCTGAAAAATGTCTTCAATTGTAAAGAATTGAACTACAGAATTATTATTCCCAATGGGAAGTTAGAATCTTTTATTGATAGTTATTGGTCTGGGAAACCGTGGCAAATGCCGGGATAAAAACCCAGAGTCTTTTCGATAAAAAGAAAAAGCAAGAACAATAGTTTTTCGAGATTAGCAGAAGGCTAATTCTCGAAAATAAAATAGATGCGAATAATAAAAAAAGCAAACAAAGGGTTGTGTCAAATGGACACAAAGAAAGATCACAATGGTAAGGAAAGGTTAAAATAAAACAAGGTCACGAGTCCCACAATCTTGGGAGGAAAACGAATATTCAGCGAAGGTCTACTTTATATAAATTTGTTTGCCCCACATAGGGTCACAAACAGAACGAATTAAAAACCAATTAAACAAACAACTAACAAGCTAAAATTTCTGGACACCACCAGACACAGAAATACTTAGCTTTTCTCAAAAATTTTCCGGCAAAGATATTCTCCTCAAGGCTCTTCTAATTTTAAAATCTCGATTTTCTCAATCGAATTTCCTCTTTATATTCTGAGTTTTTATTTAAAATTTCGCTTAAAACCACGATAGATTTTTCACTTTCCTTTTTCTTTCTCAAAAATTTCTCCTCTTTTCTTTATCAAATCCAAGAATTGAATTGTCATCAAAATGGAGGCTTGGCTTGTCCACTTCGCCCCGACTATATAGCCATCCTCTTCGGATCTTTTGCGTGGTGGTGTTCTTGTCTCAGTCATGCAGCAGCATCTCGCCCATCTATGCAGAGACGTGCGACTGAGAGCGGTGAAACCATTGCACGCGATCCCATGCGTTGAGGATGCGATCCTCGTAGGCTCAGTGGACGTGTTCAGCCGTATACCGTCAATTATATTTAATTTTAAAAGGCAAGTGAAAAACTACGACACCACGCGCAAAGTCCCCAGCCCAAACCGGCCCAAACTAATAACTATGAGAAGAATATTTTTGTTGGAGAGAATCCTAACCATTTTCCAACTAAAATGGTGGGAATTATAAACAAGAATAATCTAAATTCCATAGACCTTCGCGCAGATAATATTTACAGAGAAAAACACATCATTGCTATCTTTCTTTGATATCAGACACTTTACGGTGGGCACTCGGCCATTCTAAATTTACGGTGGTGTGACTATAATTCACACTTTGTTGTGTTGTTGTGGGTTCCTCTTTCGAACTCGTTGGAAAGCTTCATCACTTTCTTTACTATGCGTGCGAGTCTCCAGCCCGTCCGCTGGCTCAACACGATAGACTGATGCGTGTGAGTCTCCAGCTCATCCGCTGGCTCAGCACGATTAAATTAGAATACGTTGCGGGCAAGTCTCCAGCTCGTCCGCTGGCTCAACCCGATGGAAAATAACCTGCTTTGTTATCCTCTCTGAGTCACTCTCAAAACTCCCAGAGGACAACGGACTTAAAATGTGGGTCAGAAAAGGAATGGTTGGGATGGAGCGGAAACAAATATCGAGAGTTTAACCGTGCCAAAAGCGCACGATTTGACAAGGTTTTAAGAACCAAAAGAATGATTTTTGTTGCGGTAAATCTTCCGTAACAAATTCCACCCTTACCTACCAAAGAAGAAAATTGGCTTTCAGATAAGAAAGCGAAGTAAAAAGGATAAAAAGAGGGGTAAACAACACAACCAAATGGAATACACTACAGCACAACACATCTACATCTCAATCGCTCTGGGCGAGAGTTAATGCACATCACAGAGCTGTGAAGCTCTCAGTAACTCTTAGCGCAGCTAGTCCTTGCTACGCGACTAAGTATCGGAGTTTTCCGAGGAATCGTTGTAGTATGGCTTCAGATCTTTGACGTTCCAGGTTCCTCGAAAGGTACCTTTCCTTAAGCTCGTACGTCCATGGAGACACGCGTTTCTTAATAAGAAACGGACCTAAAAATTTAGGCGCTAATTTTGCCGTGTAGTAGTTTGCTGCATCAGACAAACTGAAATTACGTCGCCAAACCAATTCGTTTGGAAGATACTGTACATCCCTTCGTCTAAGGTTGTACCTTTTCGCCGCCATCTTGGATGCTGACTCTAACTTTTTCCCTATCTCTTCCCTAAGCAACCTAAACCTTTCCCTAGTGTCATCCGTACTATCGCTCCTATCATGCGGAATGGTGGTTAAGGGCTTGCCAAAAGTCACCATCCCTCGACCAAAATTCGCGTAGTAAGGCGACACGCCTAAAACTTCGTGATGTGACGTGCGTATACAACACGCCACCTTTGCTAACTGTGCATCCCAAGACCTATGGTTTTCTGAAACGTACGCCCTAAGAGTATTCTTGATAATTTGATTAATCCGTTCTGACGGATTAGCCTGAGGATGGTAACTCGCCGTAAACCTAATTGTGGAACCATAGCTATCACACAAAGACTTCAGTTCTCTACTCTTGAACTGTGGACCGTTATCACAAATAACACATTTTGGAACACCAAACAACAAGAAGACATTGTCTTCCAACTCCTTACAAACAGACTTCGCCGTTGCAGATCTCAACGGGAACAACAATGGAAATTTGGTAAAGTAATCGACGACCGTTAGTATGTATACAAAACCCCTACTCGATTTCGGAAGTGGACCTACCAAATCAATACAAATCGTCTCCCACGGATCGGTTACCAATTTCCTCTCCGTCATCAACCCAGCTGGTTTTTCATTAATAGGTTTCACACTTTGGCATATTTTACAGTTCCTAACATACCTAGTTATATCTGACCTCATTTTTGGCCAGTAAAATTTGTCTCCTATCCTACAAAAAGTTTTCTTAATCCCCATATGCCCTGCTAACGGATGGTCGTGATTTTCTTCTAAAATCTTTTTCCTATCATTCTTTGCTACTACTAACTTCCACTCACTATTATTATCATGAACTACTACATGATTTGCCTTAACAAACTTAAACAATTTTCCCTGTTCTACTCTCCAGGCTGGAAAAGACAATGGTTTCTTTTCCACCTCTCCTATCATCTTTTCTATCCAAGGATCTTTTGTAGGCTCTGAAATCCCAGATAAAACTGGTACGCTCCTGGAGAGCATATCCGGCACTACATGATCCTTCCCTTTGCGGTGAACATTGTCGAAGTCGAACTGCTGCATACGTACAGCCCATCGTGCCAGCCTACCTGCCGGATCCTTCAACTTGCTCAACCATATTAGAGAGTAGTGATCGGTGATGACCGTAAATCTCACTCCCTCTAAATATGGCCGCAACTTTTCTATAGCCCACAGAACAGCTAAGCACTCTTTTTCTGTGGTCGAATAGTTTCTCTCACATCTATTTAGTGATCTGCTTAAATAGCAAACCACTTTTTCTCCTTCATCCCAATTTTGACTCAAAACAGCCCCAATCCCAAAGTCCGAAGCATCTGTCTGAACGACAAATGGCTTCGTAAAATCCGGGCACGTTAGGATGGGTGCTGCAACTAAACACTCTTTAGATTTTCGGAAGCTTTCCTCACACTCACTATTCCACTCAAACTTTTTGTTCTTCTTAAGAAGATCGGATAACGGCTTAACCAAACTCGCAAAGTTTGGTATAAATCTCCTGTACCAGGATACCGTTCCGATAAAACTCCTAACCTCTTTTACATTTTTGGGTGCAGGAATCCCTAACATGCTTTCTATCTTTTCCGGGTCCATGTGTAAACCGTTTCTGTCTACAACATATCCCAGAAATTTCAAAGATGGCCTAACGAAGTGACATTTTTCCCTACCTACTTTTAAACCCGCCTTAACTAATCTTCTAAAAACCTCATTTAAAATCTCCATATGTTTTTCGAAAGTGTCTGTAACGATGATGATGTCATCGAGGTAGACAAAAACATATGTTTCTAACTCCGGTCCAAGGACCGTATCTATAAATCTTTGCCATGTTGCAGGAGCATTATGCAATCCAAATGGCATCCTCAAAAAGTGAAACAAACCCCTACCTGGAACTGTAAATGCAGTATACTTCTGCGATTCCTTTTCGACTGGAATCTGCCAATATGCAGATTTAATATCCAGCGAACTCAAAAACCTAGCATTATTTAATTTTTCCAAGATGGCCGTTATATATGGGAGGGGGTATGCGTCCCTATCAGTAACCTCATTCAACTTTCTATAATCTACACAAAACCTATACGTGCCATCTTTCTTCTTAATCATGACAATGGGAGAAGCCCATGGACTGTCAGATTTTTCGATGACTCCGTCTCGGAGCATCTCTTCTAATTCCCTATCTATAAACTTTTGAATAGCTGGCGACACCAGATAGTACCGCTGTTTAATCGGCTCAGCTTTTGTCCTAATTTTGTGCGACACCATCTGTGTGCACCCTAATCCCTCAGGCATTTCTTTAAAAAATCTTTTCTAAAAAGCTATCTAATTCTTGTTTCTGTTTCTCGTCTAAATCTGTCAAATGTTCCGCAACGGACATCGAAGCCAACGAAGTTTGGTTCGAAAATGTCCATTCCCCTGATTGAAGATCCGGGACTACACCCGATCGAGCCTAAAAGTCTGCTCCTAAAATCAATCTATGAGGAAGGCGGGGAATAACGAGACACTCTACTAACACAACTTTCTCTTTAACCCTAATTGGAAGTGAAATAACTCCCTCTACTCCTATACCTGCACCATCCGCTAAAGTTACTTTTTCTATGCTTGTTTTGCCTAACTCTAAACCTAAATCTTTCAAAATTTCCCACCCGTCCCTACAAATAATTGTGCGTGAAGCACCTGAATCTAAAAGCCCTAACATTTATATTCCAAAAATCTCAACGCCTAAATATGGCCTCTGATCCCTACCATTTTGCGCGAGTGTGAAACCTAAATGAATTTTAGCCGACTGGTTACCAGTAGGCAACCTAAAAGATTTTAACGACGCTCTCGTCCTACTGACCCGAGAGTGCGTCTCACATTTCCCGAATTACTATTTCGGCCCATATTTCCCGAACACTGTTGACAGTTACTTCGAGTAACTCCAACTCTACCACAACCATAGCAACGCCTAGGAGCGGAACACCTATTTGCAAGATGGCCTTCACCATTGCAATTAAAACACCTAACAACAGGGTCAGATCTTCTACTACCAACTTGGGAGTTCCTAGAGAATGGATTTTGGTTCCTTATCTGCGGCTGATTTGAGATGGGGGCCTGTCGATCAGTTTGGTTGCTCTCAGTAACAACCGAAACTGTTGGAGTTTCTAAACCTACGTATGCTAGATCGGGTTCTAGCAACGTCCTATTCCTAACACTGGGAGGTGGAACATAAGATTCCACGTTAGCCCTAACTCCCTCTAAATCTCGACCTAACGTTACTAAATCAGAAACGCAATTTGGTTTAGCCAAACCAAATTGCGTCTGGTAGAAAGGTGTCAAGTTCCGCTGAATCATTGACAGCTTCCTCCGTTCTGATATCTCCTCAGAAAGCCTACCGAACAAGTTTTGCATCGTCGCCACATAGACGCCGATGGACTCATCTTTTCCCTGCGTGCGATGTCTAATCTCTTCTAACAACGAATCGTCATAATTCGGTGGTAAGAACTCCAGCTTCAACTCTCTGGTAAGTTCTTGCCACGAACTTACCGAAACCCTAATTGCCCTATACCAAATCAGTGCTTTCCCTACAAATAAATCTACCGCTGCCCTGAACAATTGAGATTCCGTCACACCCCGCGCACTACGGATCTCTTCTACTCTTTCTAAAAACGCGTTCACTGAGGCACCACAGCGCTCGCCAGTGAATTTAACATCCCATTTCGACAGGTTTTCAAATCGCTCCTGATGAATCAAAACTCTTTCTACAATCTGACTACCTCTTCTCAAACTATCCCTATTAACCTCCACGTTATTAACTTCTACTTCTATGCCCGTCGATATACTGGCAGGAGTATTTACCGACCTGCTATTTTGAGGTTCAGCTGAACGCTGATTTTCAACCTCCGAAATATTCTGCTTTCCCTGATCATTGTTAAATTCCTGTTCTCTGTCCTCTTCATTTTCATCTTCCTCATCACCCTCTAACTGGCCCATTGCCATCACTAATTTATTTTTAAGAGCCTGCTTGCTCTTATCCTCGTTGGCATTTTCAGGAATAGACCTATCTAATCTACCTAATCCCCATTCTACTTTGGCTAAAATCTTCAAATATTCTCTTGATGTTTCAGACCTAGGAGGGTTTTCCAAAAGTTTTCCTATTTCTAACAACTTTTCCTCGACCGCTTTTCGGTCTTCCTCAAAACTAAATGGGTAAGCTGGAGCTACAAAAGATTTCCTACGTTCTAATTTAAGCGCGACCCGAAGCGCTTTCCTCATATCGTCTACGGGTCCTACCTCTAATCCTCTCCACTCCATTTCATAAGCAAGCTCGTCTTGCGCTAATCTATTAATCTCCATATTAGATAAGTAAATAAGCAAACAACTAATTTCCGAAAAGAACTGAAAACACTATAAAAACACTTTAAACTTATAACAAAATCTTATTAAAACGCTTAAACAAAACGAAATGAGTCCAAAAAGTTCTCGAACGAATGAAATAAAAACGAAAAATTAAAATCAAAAAAGAAATTAAGCCCACAAAAAAAAAATCAAACTCAATTAAGTAATAATAAACTTTTAAGAAAAATAAATCGCAAATAAAAGAAATGAAAATAATAGAAATAAAATCAAAAAGTTAAAAAACTTAATAATAAAAAAGTATTAACTACTCTAAAAAAAATTACTAAGCGAAAAAAAATACTACACTACTAAATTTAAAATCTCGCCGGCCCTGGCTATGATTGACTCAAAATCTTTCAAGGCCAACAACAAACGAGAGAAAAAAAAAACTACAATCTACTGATACCTTATAGAAATGATTAGATATATTATGTGTATACTTGCTGCTGGAATGGAATTGCTTCCTGATGATGTAAACTGGATGGGGGTAGGAGTGTTGCTTTCAAAATAAATCGATGGGATCTTCCAACAAATAACTCTCTATTTACCTATATCAAAAGAAACACTTTGTTAGCATAAAAAAACTCTTTTTTTTAAATTAATAATATAGGAACGACAACAGAACAATACTTCACACACGAGAACACTTATTTGCCCAAAAAACGACCGCTGCCCCACGTTGGGCGCCAATTTGTTGCAATATTATTTTGAGTAAGAATATAAAATATAAACCGAATTTAGATTTCTTTACGATGAAAATAATTACGAAGACGATACAAATAAACCGCGTTTCTTTGGATTATTTCGAATCCAATATCTATAAATTAAAAACAAGGAAAACGATTGTAAACAAAAAGATGTGCAACCGGCACCACGCAAAGAAATTTCGTTTATGACGGAATGTCAAAACAAACAAGAGGAAGAACTGATAAAAAAAGAAATATTGCAACAACAACTGCAATGGTATATGCAATTTCACCGGCTAGTCAGCAAGGGGGATTCGTCGAATAAAAAAAAAAACAATAACACCAATGCGATCGTGTAGGTATTATGGAAAATTATAATTGGTAGGGTATGTAGGTAGGTATATTTTATTGTTAGAATAAAAAAATTATCGAATCAAAAGAATGTTCGATAGAAGGTGGAGTGGAACGTAAATATAAGTATATTTATGTTACAGGGTGGGCGCCAGGAAACTTTTATGGTAGTTTGCCTTACCAATATAAATCTGAAAAATGTCTTCAATTGTAAAGAATTGAACTACAGAATTATTATTCCCAATGGGAAGTTAGAATCTTTTATTGATAGTTATTGGTCTGGGAAACCGTGGCAAATGCCGGGATAAAAACCCAGAGTCTTTTCGATAAAAAGAAAAAGCAAGAACAATAGTTTTTCGAGATTAGCAGAAGGCTAATTCTCGAAAATAAAATAGATGCGAATAATAAAAAAAGCAAACAAAGGGTTGTGTCAAATGGACACAAAGAAAGATCACAATGGTAAGGAAAGGTTAAAATAAAACAAGGTCACGAGTCCCACAATCTTGGGAGGAAAACGAATATTCAGCGAAGGTCTACTTTATATAAATTTGTTTGCCCCACATAGGGTCACAAACAGAACGAATTAAAAACCAATTAAACAACAACTAACAAGCTAAAATTTCTGGACACCACCAGACACAGAAATACTTAGCTTTTCTCAAAAATTTTCCGGCAAAGATATTCTCCTCAAGGCTCTTCTAATTTTAAAATCTCGATTTTCTCAATCGAATTTCCTCTTTATATTCTGAGTTTTTATTTAAAATTTCGCTTAAAACCACGATAGATTTTTCACTTTCCTTTTTCTTTCTCAAAAATTTCTCCTCTTTTCTTTATCAAATCCAAGAATTGAATTGTCATCAAAATGGAGGCTTGGCTGGTCCACTTCGCCCCGACCATATAGCCATCCTCTTCGGATCTTTTGCGTGGTGGTGTTCTTGTCTCAGTCATGCAGCAGCATCTCGCCCATCTATGCAGAGACGTGCGACTGAGAGCGGTGAAACCATTGCACGCGATCCCATGCGTTGAGGATGCGATCCTCGTAGGCTCAGTGGACGTGTTCAGCCGTATACCGTCAATTATATTTAATTTTAAAAGGCAAGTGAAAAACTACGACACCACGCGCAAAGTCCCCAGCCCAAACCGGCCCAAACTAATAACTATGAGAAGAATATTTTTGTTGGAGAGAATCCTAACCATTTTCCAACTAAAATGGTGGGAATTATAAACAAGAATAATCTAAATTCCATAGACCTTCGCGCAGATAATATTTACAGAGAAAAACACATCATTGCTATCTTTCTTTGATATCAGACACTTTACGGTGGGCACTCGGCCATTCTAAATTTACGGTGGTGTGACTATAATTCACACTTTGTTGTGTTGTTGTGGGTTCCTCTTTCGAACTCGTTGGAAAGCTTCATCACTTTCTTTACTATGCGTGCGAGTCTCCAGCCCGTCCGCTGGCTCAACACGATAGACTGATGCGTGTGAGTCTCCAGCTCATCCGCTGGCTCAGCACGATTAAATTAGAATACGTTGCGGGCAAGTCTCCAGCTCGTCCGCTGGCTCAACCCGATGGAAAATAACCTGCTTTGTTATCCTCTCTGAGTCACTCTCAAAAATCCCAGAGGACAACGGACTTAAAATGTGGGTCAGAAAAGGAATGGTTGGGATGGAGCGGAAACAAATATCGAGAGTTTAACCGTGCCAAAAGCGCACGATTTGACAAGGTTTTAAGAACCAAAAGAATGATTTTTGTTGCGGTAAATCTTACCGTATCACACCCTGTTATACCTTTTTGGAAAGCCAAAAACTTCTTCTTTCATTTTGTTTTTAAATTAAATTGTTTTAACGAATAGTTTAAAAAATATAAATTTTCAAACTCAAAATTTTGGAAAAAAAATTTGAAAAAATAATTTTAAAACTATTTTTTTTCAAAATTTTACGTAATTAGGTATAAATTTTGTTCTCATAATTCAATGATCCCATTAATTTTTAATCCAACTCTGAAAACCGTATGGCTCTACGACTTTTTGTTGCTAAGGTATTCAAAAATAACCGAACCTACTTCTTCACAAAAACACGAAAAAATTGGCTAAATGATCACTTGTGCCATCCCGTAAGGCTAGATTTTCTTGTTTTTGTGAAGAAGTAGGTTCGGTTATTTTTGAATACCTTGGCAACAAAAAGTCGTAGAGCCATACGGTTTCCAGTGTTAGATTAAAAATTAATGGGAGCATTGAATTCTGCGAACAAAAATTATACTTTACGTAAAATTTTGAAAAAAATTAGTTTTAAAATTATTTTTTCAATTTTTTTTTCAAAATTTTGAGTTTGAAAATTTATATTTTTTAAACTATTCGTTAAAACAATTTAATTTAAAAACAAAATGAAAGAAGAAGTTTTTGGCTTTCCAAAAAGGTATAACACGGTGTTGTAAACGAAACAAAATAAGTCAATTTTTCAGAAAATTGCCTCTCCCGGCTAAACGGGGGGAATAGACCCCCCTCCAATACGATTTTTTTCTTGTCTCAACTCAACCTACACGCTCTAGCTTTTTGGCACAACGCTCGTGAATCACCCTGTATAGTACCTACCTATTGGCCGCAATTCTTGAATACTTGTTGGGAAAATAATATTAGGTACCTATGTATATCTATATTTCTATTGAGTAAGATTATATATAGAAATACTGACTTCCTGCTTATTCTCATACAATATGATCTAAATATGAAAACCTCACACTTCATTATAACTCCCTCCTCTTAAAGCGCTTTAAATTATTGTTGTTGCTAAATATCAAGAAATTGCCTGTCACCTAGAAAACTAACAACAAAAATAATAATTGTAGCTCGTCCTTCTTTCCACTCAAAAATAACTGACACAAATATAATTATTCCGAAAGTATTCAATGTACCAACCGTTGAATTTTATTTTCGGAAAGCTTTTTCGAAGACGAAATTCTATTTTTGGGTCGAGTTGTCTTGGGTCGAAGCACAGACAAGAGAAATATACAGATGTCGAATGTGGACTCTATCAAGTTTAGTTCTTCGTTTTAATGAAGATGACGCCACTAAACACTTTTCTCAGATTTGTGTATGATCATACGGTTTGAGAATTAAGATCTTACTTCATACCATTGAATAATTACAAATAGAAGTAGACACCGTGGAAATCGACCACTACCCTTCTGCGATAGCGTTGCTGTCGCCGGTTCTAGTGACATCTGTCCAATGAGTTTTGTACAATTTAAACAGCTAATACAACATCAAAAAGAAAAAAAAATATCCCAAAGGATATTTTACTCAATTGACTATAAGAAGCTATGGCGAAGGAGAGGGCAAAGAACAAAAGGGTAGGTTGTAGATACATAGTTGCATTTGCCTTTGGATTGAAGTATAAGAGACAACACGGTTGATTTTGTCTGGCATTACAATGAAATTTTGTTCGTTTTTTGTTTTTGTTTTCATGTGCAAAATTGGTTTTTTTTTGTATGTGCTTTTTAGGGATGAAACTCGTGTTTATTTCACGACCGTTAGCTATTCTGCATTTGGTGCATTTAATGCTAGATCATGAGAAATGAAAAAAAAAATTATATTATATGTGATGATAGATATATTTAAGGATTTTTTGTTTCCAAAATAGCCAGGTCAGCAAATGCTTTTTTACAAGAAATTGTATTCAAAAAAAAAAAAATTCAATCCAAATTTTACGGAATTGTTCATTTTTAGGAAACCCGAATCGAGGAACACCAAAGCTTTTTTTATTATTGCAACCCTTAAAATCACAATAAACCATTTTTGATATAAAAATTAACAATGAATCAAATTCACAACACGAAATCTGCGTATCGCAAGAATACTAACGAAAAAAGGAGTTATTGCAAAACGGCTGGATTAAACACCAAATAGCTTTGGTATAGCTAATTTGAAAAAAAAAAATCGGTTTGGCCTATCAAGGAACTTTCAAATCAATTTAACTTTATTCAATTTTTAAAATGCCAAAACTTGCAGACATTAAATATTATACCGAAAACAATATAACGCATCGATGTAAATGCCGAGTTTTGCAATGAAGTAGGTACTTTACAACAACAATCATTAACACATGCCAATGTGGGAGAAAATTCACAAAAATTACTAGAATAAAGATCACGACTGGGTCGTACAAACTTGCTCTAATGTGTTAAAATGGTCTTGGGGCTTCAGATTTTCGGAAAAAGCATTGACAAAATCATAAGAAGTTTTATTAATCATTTAAAAATCAATAGTTAAATCGTTTTAATGAGAAAATGAAGCAAGCCATCAGATTTCTTTTCCTTTTTTGAATTTTAAGGAAATTTTTTTTCAAAATCGTTCGACCAGCTTTTTCAAAAAAACTTTTCGAAAACATATTAAAAATTTTTTTTGAATATGTGAACATATAGCGCTTTGAAGTTCTTATCAGAAAACAAAAATTTTAAACAAACCGATTTTCAAAAAAACCAAAAATTAAAAAAAAAAAAAAAATTTAAACTCAAAATTTATATTTTTTTAAAAATTAAAGAATTTATATTATTTTGTTTATAAAGAAGCTCTCACATTAAAATTTTCATCGAAATCCGTTCAGTGGTTTACGAGGAAATCTGTTATGAAAACTCTGGTCCTATGGGAGGTATCGTTTCAAGACTTTTCCTGAAAATTTAATTCTAACCAAAACAAGGTTTACTCAAAAAATACCATTCAAAAAGTTTTATCAAAATCGTACTAGCCGTTTTTGAGAAAAATGAATTTTTCATAAAAAATCTTATGCCAGGTATACCTACCTTTAGTTTCTTAGCTAGAATGCTAATTCCAAAAACACCTCTGTAGGACATCATAATACTATGTACCAAGCTTGAAGTCGTTTAGGCTGTAGGTGCCGATACAGACAGACGGATAGACAGAATTGTCGGACTTCTCTATCATCGTAATGTTATATTTGATTGTCCAAAACAAAATGCATACCCTGCGACCGTTAATAAAAAGTGAGAAGTGTTGACCGAAATCAATGCACTGATTCGCACAAAGAAACTAAGGTGGGCGGTAGAAGGAGTACAAGTCAAATTTTGGTCAAAAAGAGATTAGTACACCATTCGAATGTAAAATTCACGGCGCATTTTTGGAAAACGCAGTATAAGTCTATTGCACACACAAATCACTTTAAAAGGCAGTGGTCAAAGTAACATAACTGTATGAGAAAAAATTGTGAGTGCTTAAAGTAGTATAAGTCAAGTTATACTATTATGATCAAATAATGGGTATTTGTTTTTTGACTTGACAGCTAATATTTCCTTGACTTGTACTAAAATGACCAAATAATTCGGTAATGCAAGTGTTTCTTTTTCTCTTGTTCCATAGTCCATATGAACCATGGATGCTTGCATGAAAAGTAGGCTTTGAAATTTAAATTTTCATCTAGGTATCTACTAACTAAGTATATGTATATGTATTTGGAGTTCCAAACCAACATTATAATTCGTTAGTAGTTCTAGTTCCTGTTTTGTGAAGGTGCAAATTTCAGTGTTCAGTTATTGTTTAAAAAGATAAAAAAGAATTATGTATTCCAAAACTAGTCGAGCTGCAAAAATGGTTGCACTTGCAATGAGTGTAAATCAAACAGGTAATTTTTTTCTAAACAAGTTGTTTCCCATTGTTTTCCGTTGTATAAAGTTTGATAATTCTTTATTTTTTTATGATTTTATTATATAATTACACTGATGATGATGTGAATAACCTTCCCTCAACCAGCAATGATTTAAACCAGCCCAATGGTTTTGATAGTGATGATTCGCTTAAAGATAAAGACTACTTGCCTGATTCGTCTTCTTCAATCTGCGATGAAATTAATGAACATTCAACCAATGTTGATGAAAATACAGAAAATCTGGATATGCCACAGCTTTCAAATAATCCGGCAAAAAAAATTTCCAGAAGAACAAGAGCAGAGAGGAAATTGAAACGATGTACTGGTACTGGAGAGGAATATGTTGACGTAAATGGAAAATTGGTAAGACAAAGACAAATGAAACCACTGCAGAATTGTCTTAAATGCAGTGGAAAAATTCCGGAAAATGTAAGGCAACAACTTTTTGATGAGTATTGGTCCCTATCAGATCATACCAAACAAGTTGGATACTTAGCAAACTTGATTGATACTTCTGCAACTAAGGTAACACGGAAAAGAGAAGGTGTTTCAGAAGAAAAAAATAGAAATACTACAAACACATTTTTTTTTTAAATAAATGGAGAAAGAAAAAAAGTTTGCCGTAATTGTTTTATGAAAACATACGATGTCAGCCAAATGTTTGTTAAGAATATCATTAAAAAAAATATGATAACGATCTCGGGAGTTCCACAGCAAGACAGGAGAGGACTAAGACGTAACAATAAACTTTCTGACGGCGCCGCGCCATTGCAACTGTAAAAGAGCATATACTTTCATTTCCGTCCTATGAATCACACTACACAAGGCGAACAAGTAAGAAAAAATATTTGCCATCTCACCTTACTATACAGAAAATGTATTCTTTGTATTGTGAAAAAGTATCAGCTTCTGTATCAAGGAAGATTTATTCCAGAGAATTTCATAACTAAAATCTCAGTTTTAAAATTCCTGAAGTAGATACATGTCATACATGTGACACCTTGATAATGAAAATTAAAATTGAATCCCAGATAGACCTGAAGGAAAAATGTACAAATGACTTAAAAGCACACCATGATTTTGCGGATGCAGCCTTTAACTCCAAGCGAATTGATAAGGATCGAGCAAAAACCACACCAACTCTACGAACTTTTGTTTTCGATCTACAACAATGCCTCCCTAGTTCCTACTCCCTATCGTAAAACATCTGTGGCATTTTACAAACGTCAACTATGGACTTTTAATCTGACTATCCATAACCTTGGAGGGAATGATGTTAAATGCTTTATGTGGCATGAAGCAGAGGGAGGACGTGGAGCTAATCAAATAGCCACTGTATTATATGAGGAGCTTATAAATTTGCCTGATGAGGTCGATCACGTCGTACTTTATTCTGATGCATGCGGTGGTCAAAATAAAAACTCCCATGTTGCAGCTATGTTTCTTACGGTTATGCAACATAAAAGTACATTGAAAATCATTGATCATAAGTTCATGGTCAGTGGCCATAGCCATATGGAGTGTGACATAGATCATGGGCTTATTGAAAAAAAAAAAACCGGATACCCTATATCACATCCTTACGACTGGTATCAACTTTTGCGAACTGTTGGGAAAAAAAGTTAACGATTAATGAAATGACGCATGAGAACTTTTATGATTATGCAGCATTATTGAAGTCCGCACTGGTTTTAAGGAAAAAGGATTCGACAGGCGAGCTTTTTAAATGGCAGAAAGCAAAATGGTTACGATACACTCGGTCACCTGGAATAGTATTGTACAAAACAAGTTTGAGGGAGGATGAACCGTTCATAAACGTATCTTTCTTAAGACGAGGATATCCGCGGAGCCAGCACTACAACCAAAAAAATTGTACACCGATACCTTACCTATTTCAAAAGAAAAGAAAAAGGATTGAATGAGTTTGCTACCCCTAATAAGACCTGAGTTTCGTGAATTTTATATAAATCTGAAAACTGAGAAGTCTGCAGTAGATTCACTTGCAGATATAGAAGAATTTGTGGAAGATGACTAATATTATAATAGTACCTACTTTTTCAGTATTTTTCTTTCTTTATAAATAACTACTGATTTTAAATAAAAACTATTTGTTTTCATATTTTGCTATGTTTTTTATTGATTTTTCTAGTATAAGTCACTTTTAGAACAAAATATTATATTCTATAAATATTATTTTCTCTCTACTGAAAAATTGCAATTTTTGAATATACTCCTTCTACCGCCAACCTTAGTATTTTGTGTCATTTACCCAGAATTGAATAATTCTAATTTTAATTAATTAATTATTCAATGATAGGTACCCAGTATCCCATACCTACTCATCTACACACAATTCTTGTTTTGTTTTTATTATCTCGTCGGACGAAAAACCTGTTCTAACGGCATGATTTGTGCTGCTGTTGAAAATTGAAACCATTGAATAATTACAAATAGAAGCGGCACCGACGATTGCTCGAACGCCATGGTGGTGTTGCGAGAAAAAAGTGTATGATTTTTTTTTTCTAAAGATTATAAAGGTTTGTGCCTAAGTTTATTATTTTCTGCAACCTCTCATCCAAAAGGGGCAATTTATTTTGAAAATAATGATGCATAATCATAAAAGTTCTCATGCGTCATTTCATTAATCGTAAACTTTTTTTCCCCAACAGTTCGCACAAGTTGATAGGTACCAGTCGTAAGGATGTGATATAGGGTATTCGGTTTTTTTTTCAATTAGCCCATGATCTACATATGTCACACTCCATATGGCTATGGCCACTGACCATGAACTTATGATCAATGATTTTCAATGTACTTTTATGTTGCATAACCGTAAGAAACATAGCTGCAACATGGGAGTTTTTATTGTGACCACCGCATGCAACAGAATAAAGTACGACGTGATCGAACTCATCAGGCAAATTTATAAGCTCCTCATATAATACAGTGGCTATTTTATTAGCTCCACGTCCTCCCTCTGCTTCATGCCACATAAAGCATTTAACATCATTCCCTCCAAGGTTATGGATAGTCAGATTAAAAGTCCATAGTTGACGTTTGTAAAATGCCACTGATGTTTTAAGATAGGGAGTGGGAAGGCATTGTTGTAGATCGAAAACAAAAGTTCGTAGAGTTGGTGTGGTTTTTGCTCGATCCTTATCAATTCGCTTGGAGTTAAAGGCTGCATCCGCAAAATCATGGTGTGCTTTTAAGTCATTTGTATATTTTTCCTTCAGGTCTATCTGGGATTCAATTTTAATTTTCATTATTAAGGTGTCACATGTATGACATGTATCTACTTGTGGAATTTTAAAACTGAGGTTTTAGTTATGAAATTCTCTGGAATAAATCTTAATTGATACAGGAGCTGATACTTTTTCACAATACAAAGAATACATTTTCTGTATAGTAAGGTGAGATGGCAAATATTTTTTCTTACTTGTTCGCCTTGTGTAGTGTGATTCATAAGACGGAAATGAAAGTATATGCTCTATTACACTTGCAATGGCGTCGTCAGAAAGTTTATTGTTACGTCTTAGTCCTCTCCTGTCTTGCTGTGGAACTCCCGAGATCGTTAACATATTTTTTTAATGATATTCTTAACAAACATTTGGCTGACATCGTATGTTTTCATAAAACAATTACGGCAAACTTTTTTTCTTTCTCCATTTATTTATTTGTAGTATTTCTATTTTTTTTATTTTCTTCTGAAACACCTTCTCTTTTCCGTGTTACCTTAGTTGCAGAAGTATCAATCCAGTTTGCTAAGTATCCAACTTGTTTGGTATGTTCTGCTAAGGACCAATACTCAAAAAAAAGTTGTTGCCTTACATTTTCCGGAATTTTTTTACTGCATTTAAGACAATTCTGCAGTGGTTTCATTTGTCTTTGTCTTACCAATTTTCCATTTACGTCAACATATCCCTCTCCAGTACCAGTACATCGTTTCAATTTCCTCTCTGCTCTTGTTCTTCTGGAAATTTTTTTTGCCGGATTATTTGAAAGCTGTGGCATATCCAGATTTTCTGTATTTTCATCAACATTGGTTGAATGTTCATTAATTTCATCGCAGATTGAAGAAGACGAATCAGGCAAGTAGTCTTTATCTTTAAGCGAATCATCACTATCAAAACCATTGGGCTGGTTTAAATCATTGCTGGTTGAGGGAAGGTTATTCACATCATCATCAGTGTAATTATATAATAAAATCATAAAAAAATAAAGAATTATCAAACTTTGCATACAACGGAAAACAATGGGAAACAACTTGTTTAGAAAAAAATTACCTGTTTGATTTACACTCATTGCAAGTGCAACCATTTTTGCAGCTCGACTAGTTTTGGAATACATAATTCTTTTTTATCTTTTTAAACAATAACTGAACACTGAAATTTGCACCTTCACAAAACAGGAACTAGAACTACTAACGAATTATAATGTTGGTTTGGAACTCCAAATACATATATGTTATATCACAGATCGCTTGTGCGCCCACAGAAAAAGAATTAGACTTTAAATTCAATCGAAAATAATACGATCGAAGATAAGAAACACTGAAATCTATAAGCAGCTCTGCTGCATAAGCATTTAAGTATCTAACCATAAACAAGATAATCTTAAGCAGTCAAAAGAACTATTCTGCTGCATAAGCAACAATGTATTATAAAAGGGTTTGCTTGACAAAGCATACTCTCAGTTTTAAGACGATCACTTACAGCCAAAGATTTCCCCCGACCAACGGTAAGGGATCTGAGGCTTCAATAAAAAATATATCAAAGAAATAAAAACGGATATTTTATTTTTGTTGCCCTGTTCTCACGAACAGGAAGAAATCATTTTTTTAGTGCGTTTTAATAACTCAATTAAAAATGGCGCAGTCGGTAGGATTGTGAAAAAAAAAATCTATTAGTGCAAATAATAGAGAATATCACAATCTAGTGATCGAACCGTTCCAAACGAATATTGGAACACGGGACGTATCGAAACAAAAAAAAAATGTTTATTCACTATTTCCAAACGAATATTGGAATATAAAAACCCGGTGGTGTATAGCTATATAAAAATCAAAAATTTTTATAAAAAATAAAGTTCAGTTCAAGTGTAGTGACTCAAGATTTGCGAAGAAAATAAAAAATCTTCAAGCAAACATATGTTACGATTACCGTAGAGGAAGCATAGAAAAACTAAAACACCGGTGAATAGAGAAAAAAAAAACTCGATTCGTCTCGTCTCACTTTCAAGGAGTGTGGTGTGCATATGACAACTTTTAATATTTTAAAAGAATACTATACGCAACAAACATGAACGAGCAACAAAAAGCAGCAGCAGCAGCAGCACAACAAATTGCAGCAGCGCAACAACAAAATGCAGCAGCACAAGTTCAACAAGGTAATAATAGAGAATTAGGCATAAATAATAATATTGTACAAAAAGTCTTAGAACTCAACCCCTTAAAATACATCGAACGATTATCAACGTTTGATGGCAGAACAGAAGACCTGCCGATCTTTATTAGCAACGTCGACGATATAATTCCTACCCTACTAACTTATAATGAGCAGGGCCAAAAAATGTGTGTCAACCTACTTAAATCAAAGTTTTTAGGTCGCGCCAGACAGGCAATTGAAATTCACACCCATTTAACTAAATGGAGTGATATAAAAGCTATGTTATTAGAAAATTTTGGCGGTTTTAAAAACAGCTATCAATTATACGATGACCTTAGAAACTCGCAATTTAGAGGAGATGTCCTCAAGTATTATAATTATATTCAAAAAACACTCTCATTACTTAACCAAAAGTGCCTACAAGAAAACAATCATTTAGATATTCCTAGAAATAACAATACGGCTTTAAATATATTCAAGGAAAAATTACCAATTCACATGAGAACTATTTTATACTCTTTAAAACCTTCTACCATGGAGTTAGCCCTCCACGAATTGTCACAGGCAGGTTTTGTCAGTCGCAGTCCTGACTTGAATATTTCAAATGACAAAAAGGAAGTTAGACATAAAAATAATAATTTTAAACAAAATATAAATAGCGGACATAATTTTAACCCTAGAAACAATAATCAGAACCCATTTAGAAATCACTGGCAACCAAAGCCATACAACCCCCAAAATAACTTTAATTCTAATTACTCCAACCAGAGGCAATACAATCCAAATTACCAAAGACCTAATGAAAACAGGCAACATTATAAGCAATACCCTCAACAATTTGAACCAATGGATATAGATCCTGGCTCATCTCAAATCCGACGAAACAATCCTTCTAAAAACAATTATATTGAACAAGAATCTAAAGCCAATGATGTAAATTTTCAATATGCAGCCTCGGAGACACGAAACAGGGTTTACCCTATATCAAACTAACAAAAGAAAATACGTCTATCAGATTGTTAATTGATACTGGTGCAACGAACAGTATAATAAATGAAGAAGATACTCCACCACAATATTTAAAAACAAGATTTACCCCACTGACAATTAGAACCGCAGGTAGTCCCATAACTATTTTTAAAGACGCAATTTTTTCAAAAGACAAATTTGCTATACCTATCTTACAAAACGCTGAATTTCAAATTTATAAATTTTCTGATGAATACAATGGTTTGTTAGGTAATAATATATTAATCCCAAATAATGCAAAAATACTTTACAAAGAAAAATTATTAATAATAAATGAACTACCATTCCCACTCTTCTTTGATAAAAATGAAGAAACTGAATATGAAAATATGGTAAATTATATGAATAACATTGAAGAAGATCTTAAAATACCAGATTTTACCAACGAGTTACACACAGATCATTTAAATAACGAAGAAAAATCTGAGTTATTCAAAATCATCAATCAAATGAACCAAGCTTTTTATAATAAAGGTGATGATTTGACATTCACCAATTATGTCAAACATAAAATACCAACTGACGATAATTCACCTATATATACTAGAATTTATAGATACCCAGAGATTCACAAACAAGAAGTTAATCGTCAAATTAAGGAAATGTTGGAACAAAAAATTATCGAGCCTTCAACATCCCCATATAACGCTCCAATCTGGATAGTCCCTAAAAAGGAAGATCACAGCGGAAACAAAGAATGGAGAATCGTTATCGATTATCGCAAATTAAACCTCAAAACTAAAGAGGATAAATTCCCAATCCCTAACATTGAAGCAATACTCGACAAAAAGATTCTATCAAATCGAAATAGAAGAAAACGATCGTGAAAAAACGGCATTTAGTACACTTTCTGGACATTATCAATTTCTACGAATGCCATTCGGACTTAAAAATGCCCCCGCGACCTTTCAACGATTAATGAATGAAGTCTTAAAAGATTACATTAGTAAAATTTGTTACGTATATTTAGATGATATAATAATTTTCTCTACAAATTTACAAGAACATAGTCAACACATAAAATTAATACTAAACGTTTTAAGAAAAGCTAATCTGAAAGTATCTCTCAATAAATCAGAATTCATGAGACATGAAACCGAATTTCTTGGTCATGTTATTACTCCTAATGGTATTAAACCAAATCCCAAAAAACTACTAGCAATTCAAAATTTTCCAATCCCCACTACAGTGAAGGAAATTCAATCATTCCTTGGACTTACAGGGTACTATCGTAAATTCATTCAGGATTACGCTAAAATCATAAAACCATTTACACTCTGTTTGAAGAAGAATGCTAAAATAAACATAAATGAAGAAAGTTACAAGAACGCATTTTTAAAATTAAAAACCATGATGACCGATAACATAATAAACAGACACCCTGACTTTTCAAAAGATTTCATATTGACTACCGATGCATCGAATTTTGCTGTAGGTGCAGTCCTTAGTCAATCACATGGTCCATTATGTTTTGCATCAAGAACATTAAATAAACATGAACAAAATTATTCCACAATAGAAAAAGAGCTTTTAGATATTGTGTGGGCAACAACCCAATTCCGACACTACCTGTACGGAAGAAAATTCACAATCAGAACAGACCACAGGCCATTAGTATGGCTAAGTACTTTAAAAGAACCTAATTCCAAATTACAACGGTGGAAAATTCGGCTTGAAGAATATGACTTCAAAATTGAGTTTATTCAAGGAAAAGAAAATAAAGTGGCAGATGCCCTTTCAAGGATTAAAATTAATGAACCAAAACTAAATATATTAGAAGAAGAAGATTTAAGAACCAATCATAGTGCAGAAGAAGATAATTCTCTTTTCATACCTATTAGCGAAAAACCTCTCAACTATTTTAAGAGACAAATTGTCCTTGATTCCAGCGTAAATGGTGATCAAACAATTTCATTCCCGCATGTTGGTAAAAGGAGAATAACATTTAAATGTTTAAACCCCAATGAAAAATTATATTTACAAATAATAAATGAAGTTGATACAAATATCACAAATGCTATATACATTGCAAACGATGAACAATTTAACGAATTTCAGAAAGTATGGATCCAAGAAAATAAAATGAAAAAGAATATATTATTTAGAAGTACAAAATTACTAAAAGATTTAAATATAAAAAAGCTAAAGTAATTAATAAATGTAACAAAAAATATACAATAGAAGAAGGAAACCCCTTTAAAAAACAAGCAAATCGTATTCTCCATAAAGATCAGTTTCATAAAGAAAAAAAATTTAAGAATGAAATCCTTGATTTCAGGTCTAATTCAACAACCGAAACGAATGTTTCCAACCAAGCAACTATGGGAACAACAAATGAAGACATTAATTAAAATAATAATTTTCACAACTTTCATTTTAACAATAAAAACACAGGAATTACAAATAACAAACTTAAACCACGGTAACGGTTTTATAATATTACAATTAGGAGAACAGAAGATTATAGACAACTACACTAAAATTCTTCATATAATAAACTTAACTAATTACGAACAGAATATAAAATTATTAGAAAATAACGTTAAGGAACTTCCAATACTAGAAAATGATGTAAACAATTTGTCAGAGCATAATCAAGAAATTATAAATATGATGAATCACTGCAGGAAAGAATTTGAAACTATAATTCCCCATCAAATGCATAAAAGAGGACTGTTAAATATAATAGGTTCAGGAATGAAATTCCTATACGGAACAATGGACGACGACGATCGTCTAGAAATTGAAAAACAAATTAAAATTATTGAAACAAATACCCATAACTCAATTACACACTTAAATCAACAAATAAAAATAAACGACCATTTCAACAATCAGATTAAAACCCTTACAGAAACCTTTAATTCCAAAGCCAAACAGATATCTGAAACCATAAAGAATTTTAACAACGCTCACGAAGATTTAGAAAGAGACTTGCATAAGTTTAAACTCGAAATAGAAATAAAAGAAAATATTAGATACATCTTAAATGATATTGAAAAAATAAAAGATATCATATTAACTTCAAAGCTAGGAGTCCTAAGTAGAGATATATTAACGGAAAAAGAAATAAGTAAAAACAACATCAGGTTAGAAACTCTTGAATACATAAAACTTAACCTAGCTCTTTATAATAAAAACATAATTTTTATCATAGAAATTCCAAACTTTTCCGATGAAGTTTACGAAAAAATATATGTACAACCAATACCAAATGTTGATAAGAACTTCCAACTCAAAATAAATCAAAACATGTATTTAGCAAAAGGAAAAGAAATCTATAATAACACTAATCTTAAGAAATATTTGAAATCAATAAATGATAATTGTATAACACATATTTATGAAAATAAAATGAAATGTAATCTAGTTGAAAATCATAATGAAGATGTCTTAGAAATAGGAAACAACAATATTATAATTATTAATTCTAAGATTGAAAAAATTAATCACAATTGTAATAGCCAAGAAATAACAATAAAAGGAAATTATTTGATTTCTTTAGAAAATTGTTACGTAGAAATAAAAAATAAAACCTATAAGCGAATGGAATATAAAAACGAAATATTGTTACCAAATACTATATTAAATATTAATTACACCAAAATAAATGAAATAACTTTTGAAAAAATTAATTTCCAAAACATAGAAAATATAAAAGAGATTAAAGAACTTAAACTAGCCCACAAAGAAACAAAAACAACTTTATACCTTATAATTGCAATAGTAATTTTATTAATCATTATATACATAATTTTGAAATTTAAAAAGGACCAAACTAAAATAAATGTAAATCTTCCAAGAGTCGCTTTCCAACCCATAGAAGAATCTTTGGGGGGAGGTGTTATATCACAGATCGCTTGTGCGCCCACAGAAAAAGAATTAGACTTTAAATTCAATCGAAAATAATACGATCGAAGATAAGAAACACTGAAATCTATAAGCAGCTCTGCTGCATAAGCATTTAAGTATCTAACCATAAACAAGATAATCTTAAGCAGTCAAAAGAACTATTCTGCTGCATAAGCAACAATGTATTATAAAAGGGTTTGCTTGACAAAGCATACTCTCAGTTTTAAGACGATCACTTACAGCCAAAGATTTCCCCCGACCAACGGTAAGGGATCTGAGGCTTCAATAAAAAATATATCAAAGAAATAAAAACGGATATTTTATTTTTGTTGCCCTGTTCTCACGAACAGGAAGAAATCATTTTTTTAGTGCGTTTTAATAACTCAATTAAAAATTATACATATACTTAGTTAGTAGATACCTAGATGAAAATTTAAATTTCAAAGCCTACTTTTCATGCAAGCATCCATGGTTCATATGGACTATGGAACAAGAGAAAAAGAAACACTTGCATTACCGAATTATTTGGTCATTTTAGTACAAGTCAAGGAAATATTAGCTGTCAAGTCAAAAAACAAATACCCATTATTTGATCATAATAGTATAACTTGACTTATACTACTTTAAGCACTCACAATTTTTTCTCATACAGTTATGTTACTTTGACCACTGCCTTTTAAAGTGATTTGTGTGTGCAATAGACTTATACTGCTTTCTCCAAAAATGCGCCGTGAATTTTACATTCGAATGGTGTACTAATCTCTTTTTGACCAAAATTTGACTTGTACTCCTTCTACCGCCCACCTTAGTTTCTTTGTGCGAATCAGTGCATTGATTTCGGTCAACACTTCTCACTTTTTATTAACGGTCGCAGGGTATGCATTTTGTTTTGGACAATCAAATATAACATTACGATGATAGAGAAGTCCGACAATTCTGTCTATCCGTCTGTCTGTATCGGCACCTACAGCCTAAACGACTTCAAGCTTGGTACATAGTATTATGATGTCCTACAGAGGTGTTTTTGGAATTAGCATTCTAGCTAAAAAACTAAAGGTAGGTATACCTGGCATAAGATTTTTTATGAAAAATTCATTTTTCTCAAAAACGGCTAGTACGATTTTGATAAAACTTTTTGAATGGTATTTTTTGAGTAAACCTTGTTTTGGTTAGAATTAAATTTTCAGGAAAAGTCTTGAAACGATACCTCCCATAGGACCAGAGTTTTCATAACAGATTTCCTCGTAAACCACTGAACGGATTTCGATGAAAATTTTAATGTGAGAGCTTCTTTATAAACAAAATAATATAAATTCTTTAATTTTTAAAAAAATATAAATTTTGAGTTTAAAATTTTTTTTTTTTTTTTATTTTTGGTTTTTTTGAAAATCGGTTTGTTTAATAATTTTGTTTTCTGATAAGAACTTCAAAGCGCTATATGTTCACATATTCAAAAAAACTTTTTAATATGTTTTCGAAAAGTTTTTTTGAAAAAGCTGGTCGAACGATTTTGAAAAAAAATTTCCTTAAAATTCAAAAAAGGAAAAGAAATCTGATGGCTTGCTTCATTTTCTCATTAAAACGATTTAACTATTGATTTTTAAATGATTAATAAAACTTCTTATGATTTTGTCAATGCTTTTTCCGAAAATCTGAAGCCCCAAGACCATTTTAACACATTAGAGCAAGTTTGTACGACCCAGTCGTGATCTTTATTCTAGTAATTTTTGTGAATTTTCTCCCACATTGGCATGTGTTAATGATTGTTGTTGTAAAGTACCTACTTCATTGCAAAACTCGGCATTTACATCGATGCGTTGTATTGTTTTCGGTATAATATTTAATGTCTGCAAGTTTTGGCATTTTAAAAATTGAATAAAGTTAAATTGATTTGAAAGTTCCTTGAAAGGCCAAACCGATTTTTTTTTTTCAAATTAGCTATACCAAAGCTATTTGGTGTTTAATCCAGCCGTTTTGCAATAACTCCTTTTTTCGTTAATATTCTTGCGATACGCAGATTTCGTGTTGTGAATTTGATTCATTGTTAATTTTTATATCAAAAATGGTTTATTGTGATTTTAAGGGTTGCAATAATAAATAAAATGCACGACTGGGTCGCACGAACTTGCTCTAATGTGTGACAGTGGTCTAAGGGTTTGAGATTTTGATAAAAATAAATTTTTCAAAATTCTTAAATAAATACTTGAACTAATTTGAGCTGAAAAAAAAGTACGCCATTTTATTTCTTGGATAAATTTGAATTTATGAGAATAAATTTATAAAAATCTGTGGAGCGGTTTTTGAGAAAAAAAGTTTTTTTTGAAAAACTTTTTGAAAAAAATTTAAAAAAAAAATTCAAAAACGCCAGTTTATAGGTATTCAGCAAATACATTTATTTAAAATTTTTAGAAAAAAATTTAATAAGCAGTTTTCAAAACATTAATTTTTTAATTTTTTTTTGAAAAAATGCTTTTAAAAATACAAAAAAATATTTTTCAAAAATATTGGTATGCAATGCAAATTGAGCTTTCTACAGCTATATGTGTGTGAAATTTCGAAAGAATCGGTTGAGTCGTTTTCGAGTTAGTCGAAAGCAAAAAAAACGGTTCTATGGAAAGTACCGTTCTTAGCCATTTTTTAAAATTTTTTTTTCAGCCATATGATTGGTCGTACCTAAAAACCAACACTGATTTTTTTAAATCGAAATCGTTGGAGCCGTTTTTGAGAAAAATAAGCTTTAACGTAACGGTTGTATGGCAGGTACCGTTATTTTTTTAGCTAAAAAAAAAAATTTCAATTTCCCCTCTGTACAATACCTAAAAAAGTCTATATACCAAGTTTGAAGCAATTCGGCCCACCCGTTTGGGCTGTAGGTCTCTATACATACAGACAGACAGACAGACAGACAGACATACAGACGGACAGAATTTTTAGACCATCTTTTTTCGTCTTCGCTATCATCGTAATGTCATGTTTGATTGTTATCTCAAAACTTTTTTTTTTCGACGAATGCATAACTTGCCTTATAGGTAGTACCTATAATCGCAAGTAAAAAAGCTTTGGTGTTCCTCGATTCGGGTTTCCTAAAAATGAACAATTCCGTAAAATTTGGATTGAAATTTTTTTTTTTTTAATACAATTTCTTGTAAAAAAGCATTTGCTGACCTGGCTATTTTGGAAACAAAAAATCCTTAAATATATCTATCATCACATATAATATAATTTTTTTTTTCATTTCTCATGATCTAGCATTAAATGCACCAAATGCAGAATAGCTAACGGTCGTGAAATAAAAACGAGTTTCATCCCTAAAAAGCACATACAAAAAAAAACCAATTTTGCACATGAAAACAAAAACAAAAAACGAACAAAATTTCATTGTAATGCCAGACAAAATCAACCGTGTTGTCTCTTATACTTCAATCCAAAGGCAAATGCAACTATGTATCTACAACCTACCCTTTTGTTCTTTGCCCTCTCCTTCGCCATAGCTTCTTATAGTCAATTGAGTAAAATATCCTTTGGGATATTTTTTTTTCTTTTTGATGTTTTATTAGCTGTTTAAATGTACAAAACTCATTGGACAGATGTCACTAGAACCGGCGACAGCAACGCTATCGCAGAAGGGTAGTGGTCGATTTCCACGGTGTCTACTTCTATTTGTAATTATTCAATGCTTCATACCGTTTCCAGAACGGGAAATTGCCAACTAGAGTCACATTTCACACATAATTTGTCTTTTTGTTTGTTTTTTTCTGACTCTCGTCTCGCGTGAATGTGACTGGTGCGGTGGCAGCGCGGCGCGCGGCAGGTCGACGACGTGTCTTGTGATTTTGTGATCGAAAAAGGATTGGGGGTTGATGGGTTACTTACGATGTTTTTTTTTTGTTTTTTTTTTTCTTAGGTGCTTAAATACTTACTGAGAAAGACGATGCAAATGCGGTGTGTAGATGTGGATTTATTTATGAAGCAACTATGATTTTGGGTAAACATATTTTTACATACACACAAACATACCTGCTTCGTGGGGTAGCAGATTTCTTCATAATTAAAAAGACGTTCTTTCGTTTGAAAATTTAGATTTAATGATGTTTTAAGATACACCGAACAAAAAAAAATGATAATATACATATATAATTCAAAATTCATAATTTTTCGTTACAATTTTCAGCTAACATTAAAATTATCAATATTGATGTGGTCCTCATATCATTTGTGTTTGAAAAATATCATTTTAATACCTAATAAATAAAATGCACGACTGCGTCGCACGAACTTGCTCTAATGAGTGACATTGGTTTAGGGGCTTGAGATTTTGATGAAAATAAAATTTTCAAAATTCTTAAATAAATACTCAAACGAATTTGAGCTGAAAAAAAAGTACGCCATTTTATTTCTTGCATAAATTTTAATTTATGAGAATAAATTTATAAAAATCTGTGGAGCGGTTTTTGAGAAAAAAAGTTTTTTTTGAAAAACTTTTTGAAAAAATTTTTCAAAAAAAATTCAAAAACGCCAGTTCATAGGTATTCAGCAAATACATTTATTTAAAATTTTTAGAAAAAAATTTAATAAGCAGTTTTCAAAATATTAATTTTAAATTTTTTTTTTTTTTAAATGCTTTTAAAAATACAAAAAATATTTTTCAAAAATATTGGAATGCAATACAAATTGAGCTACCTACAGCTATATGTGTGTGAAATTTCAAAAGAATCGGTGTAATCGTTTTCGAGATAGTCGAGAGCAAAATAAACGGTCCTATGGAAAGTACCGTTCTTAACCATTTTTTAAAACTTTTTATTCAGTCATATGAATGGTCGTACCTAAAAAGCAACACTGATTTTTTTAAATCGAAATCGTTAGAGCCATTTTTGAGAAAAAGAAGCTTTAACGTAACGGTTGTATGGCAGGTACCGTTATTTTTTGAGCTAAAAAATTATTTCAATTTCCCCTCTGTACAATACCTAAAAAAGTCTATATACCAAGTTTGAACCAATTCGGCCCATCCGTTTGGGCTGTAGGTGTCTATACATACAGACAGACAGACAGACATACAGACGGACAGAATTTTTAGACCATCTTTTTTCGTCTTCGCTATCATCGTAATGTCATGTTTGATTGTTATCTCAAAACTTTTTTTTTCGACGAATGCATAACTTGCCTTATAGTACCTATAATCGCAAGTAAAAAGTGTTAAATTTAGAATAAAAAAACCCCCTACCTATATAAAATACTGGGCTTGTGATATTTCATCATATCCATTTAATATTAAATATGTATATCAAATTGATATTTTTTTAATATCAAAATGATATGAAAATAATTGTTTTGATATTTTTTATTTGCTAAAAATAGCAAATAGCAATGTCAATGTAATATGTTAATAATTTCAAATTGATATTAATAGGCGTTTTTCTTTTTTAGTTCGCAGCAGAACCTGAGTTGTCAAAAATAAAATGCACGACTGGGTCGCACGAACTTGCTCTAATGTGTGACAGTGGTCTAAGGGTTTGAGATTTTGATAAAAATAAATTTTTAAAAATTCTTATATAAATACTTAAACTAATTTGAGCTGAAAAAAAAGTACGCCATTTTATTTCTTTTATAAATTTGAATTTATGAGAATAAATTTATAAAAATCTGTGGAGCCGTTTTTGAGAAAAAAAGTTTTTTTTGAAAAACTTTTTGAAAAAAAATTAAAAAAAAAATTCAAAAACGCCAGTTAATAGGTATTCAGCAAATACATTTATTTAAAATTTCTAGAAACAAATTTAATAAGCAGTTGTCAAAATATAAATTTTTTAAATTTTTTTTTAAAAAATGCTTTTAAGAATACAAAAAAATATTTTTCAAAAATATTGGTATGCAATACAAATTGAGCTACCTACAGCTAAATGTGTGTGAAATTTCGAAAGAATCGGTTGAGTCGTTTTCGAGTTAGTCGAAAGCAAAAAAAAAACGGTCGTATGGAAAGTACCGTTCTTATCCATTTTTTAAAATTTTTTTTTCAGCCATATGATTGGTCGTACCTAAAAACCAACACTGATTTTTTTAAATCGAAATCGTTAGAGCCGTTTTTGAGAAAAATAAGCTTTAACGTAACGGTTGTATGCCAGGTACTGTTATTTTTTGAGCTAAAAATAAAATTTCAATTTCCCCTTTGTACAATACCTAAAAAAGTCTATATACCAAGTTTGAAGCAATTCGGCCCACCCGTTTGGCCTGTAGGTCTCTATACATACAGACAGACAGACAGACATACAGACGGACAGAATTTTTAGATCATCTTTTTTCGTCTTCGCTATCATCGTAATGTCATGTTTGATTGTTATCTCAAAACTTTTTTTTTCGACGAATGCATAACTTGCCTTATAGTACCTATAATCGCAAGTAAAAAGGTATTTACGAAACGAATTCAAGAACGCAATTATTTCTCTTTCTCATGCCAAATGAAAAACTCGAACAAAAATTGTTTTTAAATTTAAAATACATTTCTCGGCCATTTTAATTTTATTTATTATTTATTTCTTCTTTTTATAAATCGAATTGCTTTGAAAGCATCTCACTTTTGACGCTTATATTTTTGCTCAGCTTTTAGCTCAGTCTGCCCCATCTATTGATTTGGAGCTCGTAGAGCGCACTCTGAACACACTCTGAAGGAAAAAAGAAACACTTATTTTTACTTGCGATTATAGGTACCTATATCTAAAGGTAACAACCTATCACAATGAAATATAAGTATCTTGTATCTACCTATACCTTCATAACAATAAATAACCTATAGGTACATACCTATGTAAATATATAATATGTATCTACTTACATATGAGCCTATCAATATTAAAATTAAATTTTACCCTACCACCCGCCACCTACTTACATATGAGCCTATCAATATAAAAATTAAATTTTACCCTACCACCCGCCACCTACCCACATATCATTCATGTCAACTATTTGCATACGACCTACCTTGGTAATATACATAGGAACATAACATAATATATGTAGCTATCTATTTGTTTTCACTCTTTTAGAATTTAAGTCCTAATAACTTCAATTAAAAAGCTTCTTATCAAATCTTTTAACTACCGTCCTACCTCTTCAGGAACTCAAAATACCAACAACATACCTAGGCACCCACATATTTCTACCTCTCACCTTTCACCATTTTGTCTTATCCTCAAATCATAAAAACCTAGGTATCGACCTTAAATATCTATATAACCTATCTATATAGCCGACAAAATTCCACACTTTGTTTCCTGCTCCCTCCTTCATAGATTACATTTCTATATAGTACCTACCTATATCTATATTTCTATTGAGTAACATTATATATAGAAATACTGACTTCCTGCTTATTCTCATAAAATATGATCTAAATCTGAAAACCTCACACTTCATTATAACTCCCTCCTCTTTAAGCGCTTTAAATTATTGTTGTTGCTAAATATCAAGAAATTGCCGTCTAGAAAATTAACAACAAAAATAATAATTGTAGCTCGTTCTCCTTTCCACTCAAAAATAACTGACACAAATATAATTATTCCGAAAGTATTCAATGTACCAACCGTTGAATTTTATTTTCGGAAAGCTTTTTCGAAGACAAAATTCTATTTTTGGGTAGTTGTCTTGGGTCGAAGTGTCTTTGGGTCGAATCATGCGGGTTGAAGTGTCTTGGGTCGAATAGTCTTGGGTCAAAGTGTACCCAACCCCATTTTGATTCTAAGCGACACTTGTCAAAAAAATGTCGCCAATATATGAGATCGCGATCGCAATGCTTATATTCTTTCCACAACTTCTTGGAAAAATTAACTTAAAAATAATTTTTTCATAGAAGGGCGCGACATCTGTTTTTAAAAATCAAATTCACGAACCATTTTTAAAAATAACGAATCAAATAAATCAACCACTAAATTTCGGAGTGCTTTTTAATTTCCGGTACGATTTTCTTGGGACGAAATTTGACTTCCGGTATGAAGTGTCTTGGGTCGAAGTGTCTTGGGTCGAATCATGCGGGTTGAAGTGTCTTGGGTCGAAGTGTCTTGTCACCGAGCTCCATACCATTAAAATGTTTTCCAGGATGTACCTTAAAACACCAACATCAGATTTGTAACTTAACTCTCCCCTGATTCTTACGACCGACGGCGACGCCTTTATTCTGAGTCAGCACGAAACGTTTGGTTGGTTTGAATCGAAAGTGCCATTTATTTGTCGGCTTAAGAGTCTCCTGTGCAGCACTCTTCCAATCTAATATGTATCGGACAATTTTCTGTTCCAAGTTTTATCACATTACCATGCTCAGAAAAGATATCGTGGTATTTTTCTGGGAACAAAATCGTTTCTTCCTGTTTAATTTTTTTTCGATTCCGGCAAATACTTTTTCTGGAGGAATATAGAAGTGTCCGACTATGGGAAATATAATTTCTACTTGGTTTATAGTATTGTTTTTCAAAAGCCAATAGGTACGAAGCCATTGCTATCATAGTTGTATTTTTATTTTGTAAAAGGCCTCTTGATGTTGATATTTACAGAAGAAATAGGTCCGTTTTGAAAACAAAATCATATATAGTGAAAATAAGACCGTTCTGATTATTACAAAAAAAAAACTAGATAAGGTCGTTTTGATTCTAAAGTCAAAATTCAAGTGTCTAAAACTTTAAAAATAAATCCGCTTGAAACCAAGAAAAGGATTCTATCTTGTAGCTAATATAAATATACTGTAATATTTTTAGTCTTGGGTTCGAAAATAAAACTTATTTTCCTTTACTTTTCAATCACCACTACTATCTCTATAAATGAAACTCACTTTTATCTAAGTTCAAACTCTTTATTTATTTCTTTATCTTAGCACCACTAATTATTCACCATTTATTCGTTACCTTGGTTAAAATGAAACTGTGTCCATTTCCGAATAAAATGTCCTATTTATACTTGGGATCAAAGTTTCCCGAACAGTCTAAGTCTCGAACCTTTCGGAATTGTCAAGATGCTTTGAAAGCTTTCAGAGCTTTCAAATTCAAAATTGTTATTCAGCAGAATCATTCAGCAGAATTGTTCAGAATTTTACTGTAGTATAGACAAAAACCATATAGTAATATTTCTGTAGTAGAAACAAAAACCATTCATAAGACTGTAGTTGAGACAAACACTATTCATGTAACATTGCCCCCTTCTTAAGATTGTTCGTCCCGAACAAGTCTATCACTTCCCTGGCCATTGTAGCGGCATAGTCGGTCCCTGTGAACAACTTTCATTTTGCCTCTAACACCTCTCTGAATGCGGTAAGCAACATCATTGATTCTGGTGACAACTTTGTAAGGGCCTTCCCAGTTCCCAATTTTGCTGGAGCTTCGGTGACAGTCCCTTTTTCCGATGGGGGTTGTATAACCACACAAGATCTTCCACTTGAAACCCTGTCGTCGTTGCATGTGCATCATAACGTGTTTTCATGCGATCACTGGCATCCTTTATCTTTGTTCTGGTCCTTTCATGAATGTACATGAGTCTCTTTTTGAGATCCTCCACATATTCTTCTTGGCTTTGTGGCTCATTTGGAGGGCATCCAAATTTCACTTCACTTGGTAGTCGCATTGTTGAACCAAACAAGATTTCATAAGGAGTATGTCCTGTAGTGCTATGAACTGCAACCTCTCAATCCACCTTGCTACTTGTCCTTCGGGATTTTTAAAGTTCAAAAGCCACCTTAGCGCTCCATGGTCTGTTCTAAGGAGGAATTTCTGCCCATAGATGTACTTATGAAAATGTTTTGTAGCTAGTACCAGAGCTAGAAGTTCCCTCCTGGTCACGCAATAGTTCCGTTCTGTCTTCGAGAGCAGTTTGCTGTAATATGCTACTACCTTTTCTTGGCCATCATGAACTTGGGACAAAACAGCCCCAATTCCAACGTTGCTTGCGTCTGCATCGATGATGAACTGTTTCCCAGGAGTAGCATATGCCAGAACTGGAGCGTTACAGAGGCGTGCTTTTAGTTCCTGGAAACTTTTCTCGCACTCACCTGACCATTTGAACGGTTTTCCTTTCTCTGTGAGTTGGTGCAGGCTTTTCGCAACTCCAGCAAAGTCTTTCACGAATCGCCTATAATATGTGGCTAACCCAAGGAAACTTCTCAGCTGATGTTTATCTTGTGGAGTTGGCCAGTTCTTCACAGATTCCACTTTCTCTGGATCGGTTTGAACCCCTTGAGACGAGACAATATGTCCTAAATATTTCACTTCAGTCTTGAAAAAGGTGCATTTGTCTGGATTCAACCTAAGATGAGCTTCTCGAAGCCTTCGGAAAACTTCTCTCAAGTTCCTACAGTGTTCGTCAAATGTTTTCCCAAAAACGATGACATCATCCAAGTAAACCAGGCATGTCTTCCAAGTAAGCCCTTGTAAAACGCATTCCATCAAACGCTCAAATGTTGCCGGAGCGTTGCACAGGCCAAAGGGCATAACTTTGAATTGCCACAGACCATTACCTGTCGAAAATGCGGTTTTCTCTCGATCTTCTGGGTGAATTTCCACCTGCCAGTACCCACTTTTCAGGTCCAAAGTTGAAAACCATTGAGCTCCTGCCATTGCATCCAGAGTGTCGCTGATCCTGGGCAGACGGTAGCTGTCTTTCTTTGTGACATCGTTCAGCCTTCGGTAATCCACGCAGAACCGGGTGCTTCCATCCTTCTTTTTGACTAGGACCACTGGTGATGCCCAAGGGCTTTTGGAATTCTCGATCAAACCTTCTTTCTGCATCGTCGAGATCATATCCGTAACCTCCGCCTGTTTGGCTAGTGGAAGGCGCCTTGCAGGTTGACGGATTGGCCTTGCATCACCAGTATCGATGCGATGTTGCACCAATTGTGTTCTTCCGTATGGTTTATCCTTTGAAGCGAAAATATCAGCAAACTCATGAATAAGGCTTCCAGCAACCTGTTGTTGTTGTTGATTTAGTTTGCAGGATTTGAGAATTTTGGACCTTATAGCGTTGACTTCTACAGCATTTCGTACTTCTTCATCGGTGATTCTTGTTATTGCTGCGACTGGACCACATTGTCCAATAACTTCTCCTGCTTTAAGGTTGACTTCATAAGGTTTGATGTTCACTATTCTTACAGGCACCATGTTGTTCTTAGGTGCGGCAAGCGTTTTTCCCACGATGTAGTTTTGGGAACGTTGTTCAGAGTCCGGTTCTACAAACAGGTATCGATGGTTCCCTGAATCGCCTTTTATGTTTGTCCAAACAAAGACTTCTGAAGAGGGAGGCAGGCGTAGGTCTTCTTTGACGACAGTTCTCAGGGTTGACGAGTTTTCGTTACCATAGATCATCGGAATCTCGACATTTCTATATTGCAGAACCTGGTTACCGATATCCAGAATTACTCCATGCCACTCGTCGCAAATATCTGCCACCAGGAATTTATGTGAAAACTTCAGTTCTGCCAATCGGATCACTAGTTGTACTTCCCCATATACTGTAGCTGACTCACCTGTTGCCGTCTTCAGACAGTAGCTATTGGTGTTGTGTAGCCATGTCATCTTCACCACGTCTCTTCTTACAATGGAGGCGGTGGCACCGGTATCGATAGTTGCCGCATATTTCTTGTCGTTTATAGCTGCTTCCATTGTCAGACTTTTATTGTCTCGTTTAGTCTGCGAGACCTGGATCGTAGTTCTAGGGCCATCGATACCCGGAACCAGTTTCTGCCCCGTGAAGTTGGTTCTTACTCGTTTTCCCGGGTGGGAAACAGTTGCAACAGGGGTTTTATGAGTCTCTTCTTGGTTGTTCTTTCTGCTGCCACAATGTTGGCAAACTCCTCTTCTTAACGGCATACGACACTGGCGCTGGAGATGTCCGGTCCTGTTGCAGTTCCAGCATCGAAGAGGTCCATCACGAGAGTTGCTTTGGAATGTCGTTCTCTGGCAAGCGCACTCCTCTACAGTTACTTCTCTTACCCGATGAATGCTCTGAGAAGCCTGTTCTGCTGCTTCCATTGTGAGGGCGAACGCCAATGCTTCAGAAAGCGTCCGTTTTCCGGCTGTTCGTACTGCTCGCTGTAGGTTGATATCAGCTAAGCCACGGACAAATGCTTCAGCAGCAAGTTGTTTAATAATTTCCTCACCCGCCGTTGGATATGCCAGATGAGCGAGGCGTTCGATGTCTGCTTGGAGCTGTTGAAGAGTCTCACCTCTTTTCTGAACCCTGGTGTTAAGTTGTACCCGGAAAACCTCTTGCATATGGCCATCTCCAAAGCGTTTTTCAATCGCCTGAGTAAGAGCTTTGAAGTTGCCATGTAACTCTGCTGGTATTGTTTGCAGTAGTTCTGCAGCAGGTCCTCTGAGAGCAAGTGTGAGTGCAACAAACTTTTCTTCGTCGTCCCAGCCGTTTGTTGTCGCAGCTGCTTCAAATTGTCTTTTGTAGATCGTCCAAGCAGTTTGTCCATCAAAAGTTGGCGGATGCATTTCCTTTCTTCGGATGCAGTCACCAGAACTTTCTCTAATTTTAATTTTTCTTACCTTGTCCAACTCCTTTGCATATTTTTCGAATTTGTCTTCAACTTTCTCGAACCTTTCATCTACAATCAAAATTTGTTTTTCGATGCTTTCGAGACGCTCGTCAGCAGCAACAAACTTGCTTTCAATGTCAGAGAACTTTCCTTCAAGGAGGTTTTTCTGATCTTCAAGATTCTTCTCTTGTGTTTCAAAACGTTCTAGAAGTTTCGCTTGTTCATTCTTTTGTTCGTTTCTTTGCTCTTCTAGAAGATTCTTTTGTTCATTTCTTTGCTCTTCTAGAAGATTCTTTTGTTCGTTTCTTTGCTCTTCTAAAAGATTCTTCTGTTCTTGAAAACGTTCGAGAAGGAAAGCCATCATATTAGACATGTCGGAGCTTGTACTTACTTGCTCTTGTTCGTCTTGTATTTCAACATCCAGAAGAAATGTTTCTGGATTTTCATTTTGCTGAGTCATATTTTCCTGCAGTCTAATAATGATGTCATTTTTGGTTCCAGCAGTAGGAAGACCCCGATTCTTTAACACTGCTCTAAGTTCAATCAAGTTAAGGGCATTTACAAGTTTACCCATAGTCACTTTATCACTTTTCACTTTTATTTGTCCAAATGAATTATGCACTTAAGTCTTATTTCACTTCTGACACCACTGTAATATTTTTAGTCTTGGGTTCGAAAATAAAACTTATTTTCCTTTACTTTTCAATCACCACTACTATCTCTATAAATGAAACTCACTTTTATCTAAGTTCAAACTCTTTATTTATTTCTTTATCTTAGCACCACTAATTATTCACCATTTATTCGTTACCACGGTTAAAATGAAACTGTGTCCATTTCCGAATAAAATGTCCTATTTATACTTGGGATCAAAGTTTCCCGAACAGTCTAGGTCTCGAACCTTTCGGAATTGTCAAGATGCTTTGAAAGCTTTCAGAGCTTTCAAATTCAACATTGTTATTCAGCAGAATCATTCAGCAGAATTGTTCAGAATTTTACTGTAGTATAGACAAAAACCATATAGTAATATTTCTGTAGTAGAAACAAAAACCATTCATAAGACTGTAGTTGAGACAAACACTATTCATGTAACAATACTAATAAAGTTGATCCTTATTGATCACACTGTCTTTTTCAATCTTAAATAAAAAACCCGAAAGTTAAATTTACTTTTTATTGAAATTACCTCCGGACGCGTTTCGATAGAACTTTTCTATGATGATGTCAGCGAACACGACTGATGATTAAAAGTGTCATCTTCATCTTGAAAGGAATATAGCATTTTTAATCCAAAATGCAAGTCATTGTTTTGATTTAGTAAAATGTAGTTTTAAACCGCGACGGTGGTTTGACATCACGAACGAACGAACGGAACAAAACAAAAAACAAAAAATGAACTTGTGCGTTTGATTTAGATGCACTTGTTGGCGAAGAGTAAAAGCTAATTTTGCACCAATTGGAATAAACAAGATGTTATATTTCCATTATCGGCGTTAATTGATTGTTGGTCTTTTTGGATAAAGTAACTTTCATATGCATCTAAACGTCTCGCATCATTAACTTGTCGCAACAATTTCAAATTGTCCTTTTTAATGTTAAAGTATTCATTCGTTAGTACGTGGTTAGCAAGGGCTGAAGGTCTACAGTTGTTTGTTTTTATGTATGTAATAAAAAAAAAAAATTGTTGGCACAACAGCTCCAAGCGGGGCCGGGGCCTGTGACTTACACTCTCAACCACTCCTGTGTGTGCGTTAATATTCTGCAGGAATGAAAGGGACCTACAATTTACCGCCGAATCCGAACGGCTAACAGAGAAGCACTTTCCATGACATTAATTACTCTTGGAGGATTTGTCACTTCCTCGCAAGAGGCAGTACTCCGGAAAAAAACTTAAGGTGGCAACGTCAGGGATCGAACCCTGAACTTTCGGCGTAGCAGTCCGACACACTAACCACTACGCCACGGGGTATGTAATATGTTCTTTAAATCGCGTTTCATTGTTTTTTTTTGGTTTGACCGTAGTACACTTTTTCACAATCGCCGCATTGTATTGGGTATATTCCCGATTTCTTTAAAGTTTCATTTCTATCTTTCGTTGAACATAGGACATTCTTTAATTTATTGTTGCTCGAAAAAATCATTTGCATGTTGTTGCGATTGAATACACTTTATAATTTGTTTGTCAAAACTGGGTTGTATGACAAACAAACCCTTTTAGGTTAATTTTTTTTAACAATTTTTTTATTCTGTGCATATAATGTCGCTAAATTCGAGTTATTTATTTTTCTCATAATGTTATAATATGAGATCGATAATTTTTTGGTCATAACCATTTAAATTGGCGATATATTTAATATGCTCATACTCTTTTTTGTAGTCAGCAACTGATAGTGGCAATTTACATACACGATGGATGTATGTATGAGCAACAATAAATTAAAGAATGTCCTATGTTCAACGAAAGATAGAAATGAAACTTTAAAGAAATCGGGAATATACTCAATACAATGCGGCGATTGTGAAAAAGTGTATGGCTCGGCGAACGTGTTCTCCGTGGGGCCGGAATAGGCGGAGGGAGTTTCTGACAGTATATCTCTTGTAAACTAAGAATCCCACTATTCCAATGGTGGTGAGTAGTCCAAGCACTGCCGAAGCGAGGGGGGCAAGGGGGCACAGGCCCGGGCGGCACTTGGCTAGGGGCGGCAATTTGGAGCAGTTAATTTTTTTTAATTTAGAAAACTTATTCTTTTCCAAAAAAAGAATTCATTTAAAAAGTAAACCAGCATTAACACTGCTTCACACTAAGTAATTGCTAGGTAGAGGTATCTTATATGTTAATAATAGGAAGGACACTCTCTCTACTTAATATGCAACTCCTAATATAAATAGTTACCTACATACATATGCAATCAAAAAAAGGCAAACAAAAAACAGAATAGTTTAAAACTATTTATATATATATTAAACTTAAGAAAGATAGGTAAGAATGTTCATATACAGGGTGTTCCCTTATTTGTAGGCAATATTTTAGGGCTTAATTTTTTTGTATATTTTAAGAAAAAAATCGTTCAAGTACAAAATCAGAAAACCCTCCTTTACCTGCTGCAGGTTTTCCCAAGTATCATAAAATGTGTAGGCATTTCCTGTTTTACCATAAAATACTAATTACCTAAACCCAAAAAAAAAATCGTTTTTCTTCATAACTCATAAAATTTGCAGCTTAAGGCACTGATTTTATTTTAAAAATTGTAACTGCTCATTCAAAAATACATTAAAACGCTATGTTTGTTATGCATTTTCGGAAAAACTGACCCGGAAGTACAGAGGACCTAAAGGAGAGTGAAATCTTTCGTACGTATCACCCTCCGACACCCATTTCCGGTTTTTTATTATTATTTGAAATCGTGTCTTCGAATAAATGCAAAAACAACAACACAAAATCATATCATAATAGCTAAGAGTGTATGCGAGTTTTTACGCACACTTTCGCAGCTAATCTGAATTTTCGGTCAAATCAGCTTGTAGGCAAAATTCCATTTTCGGCCTACATTAAACTCTCTTCATTATATTCTCTCTGCCCGAAAGTCAAAAAATTAGCATATGGGCAGGAAAAGTGGAACAAGCTTAATGGGATATTTTAAAACTGAGAAAAGATATCAATTTTTCTTACAAGGGATATTATTTCTCCTACAAACAAAGTTCTAAACGAAGTGTCTGTCATTAGTACTAACAGCGCAAATACCGTTAACGTGGGTAAGGGTACAACTAAGTAAGCCTTTTCTTTAATCCTCAAAAAAATTATATCGGAATTGGGGCTAGGCTCTTACTGTGCAACGATTAACGTTATTTATAAAAAGTTTTTATAATAGGGTTTTGTTTTCGTACATACATATGTATATATAATATGCAGAATGTAGATGTAAATATAGCAAGCTTTTTTTCGCTAGTAAACTCAGATGCGTGTTAACATTGCAACTGCAGATACCTCTGTCTATTGAGTATTGAGTTAGTGAAGTTGTCTTGTATTTTGCTCAGTTTCCAAACATAAACGAACATTCTAGTTGGAAAAAGTTGCAGTCTTGTTTCTTTTGCCGTTGTCGTTTTAAAGTTAATTACCCAGGTACCTACTAAAACAAGCAAAAATTAAGTAGTTTTTTTCACAAATAATGTAGTTATCATTTTTGGAACAGGCAAACTGCGTATGTGTGTTGTGAACAGTGAACTCGATTGAATTCGTGTGATTGTGTTTTATCCTGTTTATATGAAGGGAAGCTTAAGCTTTGTTTGTAATTGCAAACATCCCAGTCGGTAGTTAATAAGAAAAAAAAATGTGTGTGCGTAATTCACACTCGGTTGAAGTGAAACTTCAAAGAAGTTGGTATACCTAATTTACGAGAGAATGAGATGACAAACTCAGCCACCCAGCACCAGTTTTCGGATTACTTTCAAACCTTATGTTATGTATGACTACTCGTAAATGCTTTCAACACGTAGCTATACAAATACAAAAGTTTCAACACATATTCAAGCATACAGGCGTACCGACATACTTTGCGTCCTTTTGACTCCCTTTTAAAGTATGAACTCCAGGACGCCACTATTTAAAGCAAGTCAAAAATATATTCGAAAACTGACTATTTTCAAAAATTCAGGATACTTTTTTAAAATTTAAATAATTTTTTGAATGCCAATTTTCTATAAATACTTTTGTTATGTATTTGTTTGAATTTTACATTCTTCTTGAATTAAGTTTATTGAAACCTTTTGTAAAGCTTTTCCTGTTAGACAGCATTCAAATCACGTACCTATAGTAACTAACATACTAACTTAATCGTACCAACGCGCCTGCTCACTCGCTTTTGTTTAACATAATGCTTAGTAGACCTGAGTGAGAGGCAAAACGTATGATAGGAGAAAATGAGAGCTAGAATATAAAATACTGTGTCATAATTTTTTTTTCATTCGTTCTCTCTTAGACTTGTTGCGATATATTTTTTTTTTAATTGATTTACATATTTGCTTAAAAGTGTCATGTTGCATTTCCGTTTCGTCGAGTTTCAAATTACCCCGATATTAAAGAAGTTTCACTTCAATAATAACACACCACGCTGACATCTTACTTTGTTGCGGTAAATTTTACCACAACAAGTTTTGCCAACCCATTTCCTCTAATAACTTTTGTTTCACATTCCCTTCCTGTTGCGGCTCCAAAATACTCTAAAGAGTGCAGTAGAAACCTGGTCCATCAGCCAGAGGACTGCTCTTTAAGTATTTTGGAAAAGTAACCAATCTAGGTTCCATCAGAGGTGTTGGACAGGAGGTCCACTTTATTTTACGAAAGGCGGAAGAGCCACTAAATCTTCGAGTTGTCGACAGAAGGTCGAAAGAGCAGAAAGGCATGAAGATGACTCATGTCCAACGATGTGTGAACTATAATCACACCAACATAAATGTAGTATGGCCGAGTGCCCACCATAAAGTGTCGGACATCAAAGAAAAATCACAATGATGTGTTTTTCCCTTTCTAATATTTTCTGCGCGAAGGTCTACAAAATAAAGATTTGTCTTGTTTATAAATTCCACCATTTTAGTTGGAAAATGGTTAAGTTTCTTTCCAACAAGAATATTCTTCTTAAAATAATTAATTTGGGCCGGTTTGGGCTGGGGACTTTGCGCGTTGTGTCGTAGTTTTTCACTTGCCTTTTTAAAATAAAATATAATTGACATTTTACGGCTGAACACGTCCACTGAGCCTACGAGGATCGCATCCTCAACGCATAGGATCGCGTGCAATGGTGGTATCACCGCTCTCAGTCGCACGTCTCTGCATAGATGGGCGAGATTCTGCTGCATGACTGAGACAAGAACACCACCACGCAAAAGATCCGAAGAGGATGGCTATATGGTCGGGGCGAAGTGGACAAGCCAGGCCTCCTTTTTGAATGAAAAGAGATTCAATTTTGGATTTTGAGAAGAAAAGATAATTTTAATTTGGAAGAAAGAATTTTTTTGAAAAAGAGAAGTAAAAAACTTATCGAAATCGAGAAGTAAATTTGGAGTTAAGGAGTAAACGATTGAGGAAATCGAGAAGTAAATTTTGAAGACATTTTTGAGAAGGATTTTCTTGTTGGCGGGATTTTACGAAGCTAAGTATTTTTGTGTCTGGTTGAGACCAGAAATTTTAGCTTTTCTATTGTTTGTTTAATTTGTTTTTAACTCGTTTTGTTTGTGACCCTATGTGGGGCAAACAAATTTAGTTGTGTAGGCCTTCGCTGAATTTTCGTTTCCCTCCCAAGGTTGTGGGACTCGTGACCTTTTTTTTTCCTTTTGTATACATTCCATTACCATTGTGATTTTCCTTTGTGTCACCGTGACACAAAACAGTGTTTGCTTTTCTTTATTTGCTTAAACCTATTCCTTATTTCGAGAATTAGCCTTCTGCTAACCTCGAAATACATTTGTTCCATTTTTCTTTTTGTTGAAAAGACTCTGGGTTTTCGTCCAGGCCTTCTGCCAAGGTTTCCCAGACCATTCCCTTTACAATCAATAAAAGATTCGAATTTCCCATTGGGAATAATAATTCTATTGTTTATTTCTTAAAATTGAAGACACTTTTCAGCTTCCATTTGGTAAGGCAAACTACCATAAAAGTTTCCTGGCGCCCACTTGTAACTGAGTACACCCTGTAATCTATTTACACATAATTCAAATTCGTCGTTTCTTTTTTATTAATCGAGCGCGATTAATAAAACATTGTTCTTATCGAACCCACTCCCAGCTGAGCTAACGGGAGACAGCACTGCAGTTGCTGTCTGGCTAGGGATTATGTTTTTGTGTATCTCTTTTTTTTTATCAAACACACCGGCGCGGCGTTTGACGTTTCGCGTTTTCATTAAAATTCTCAAGTCGTGTTGCACATCGCTTCTGTGCATTATTTTTTTTTTGTTTTGCTTAATTTAAATAATTAAATCGGTATTCGGTTTTGGTTATTGGATTCGGATAATCCAAGTAGTTTTAATTAGTTTAAATTAATTCGCGATCGGTGTGTTTTCGGTTTTGTTCTAGTTGAAAATATATTCCTAGCAACTGGCGCTCCAATCCGTGGGGCTTGTTTTAAAAAAATCATCGAAGGTCTTGTTTTGGAATTCTGTCTTGTGTGTCCTGTGTTTGTGGAAGTGGTTTAGGGAAGTGGTTTTATTATATTTTATTAAAAATATTTTACTTGGTGTTTTTTTTATCCCTTATCTAGGTACCTATACATTGTACATACCTACAAAGCAAAATTCAGTGGCTGCATCATATTTTTGTTGACCTTGATAGGAAGGTTTGGAGCGGCAACAGGAATTACCTATTGCCTAGAACTTTTTTTGTGTCCAAGGGAATTAATCCGTGAGTTTTCTTTTTTATTTTCTTTTTCGTTTCTAATTTTTTTTGTAGTTCAATTATTGTTTCGATATTTCTTTTTTTTGTATGAACATTCATTGGAACAAAAAAAAGAATATCGAAAGTAGTTTGTTTACCTAATATTTTCATTTTGAGTTGAGAGTAGAATAGCGTTGTCGCACTCTCACTCATAGTTTTGGTTTTTTTGTTTGACGTTTCTTCAAATTATTTTATTGATTTTCAGTGTTGCCCTTTTGATTTTTGATTATATTTAGTGAAGACATTTTGACTTTTTTTTGGTCAATATTTTTTTTTAAATTTTGTTTTAAAATTTCAATTTGTTTCATTTTAGGTGTTATTTAAATTTACTTTTTTAATTTTTTTTTTGAAAAGGTGTTTTATTTTAAAGTCGATTTGAGTTTTTTTTTTGAACTATTTTTTTTTACTATTTTGTTTTTTTTTTTTGGTTTTGAGTAAAGTTTTTTTCGTTTGTTTTTTTTTTATTATTAAAATGGATGTGGGGGAGAGTACGATAACTGAGGCGCCACGATTTAATAACGGTTTTGTGTAGGGGCGTCAAATGCAAGTATTTTTTACTATGGGAGGGGGGGTCTACCTCGCCCCGTTTAGGAGGTAGGGGCAATTTTCGAAAAAAATGTCTTTAATGGAAAAACAAATATTAAAAAACAACGGCAACACTTAAAATACATTACTATAACGGTTTTAAAAGCCAGAAGTCTGTTCTTCAATCCTACATTTAAATTAAATTACTCGTTACAATAGTTTTCAAAATATTCGCATTCAAATTCGAAATTTTGATAAAAAAACGTAAACAAATATGTTTAAACCATTTTTGTTCAAAATTGTGAAATGGAAAAATAAATTTTTTTGTCTGTGATCGATGCTTCAATAAATATTTAATCGAACGCAAAAAAACAAAAGCTTTTATGTCTTCTAGTTCTTGTGAAAATTGAAAATTACTGAAACTACTTTTTTATGAAATTTTATATTCTTGGCATTTGTTGTGATTTCATTAGAGGATTAATGTTGATGAAAGGTTTATCTTTGAAAGTAAAGTACAGCAATTCAGTTAGCGTTACCCAGAATGCATGACGAGGAGTTAGAATTGTGTTGCATTCCACTTTCTAGTCAGTCAGTTTGTGAGTAAGGAGTCAGTTGAAAAAATCAAGTCAATTTACAACTCACATGATGTATTTAAAGGGTATGTCAGTCTCGTCAATGAAGTCATCGTCTAGGTTTTCACTTTGGATGGTCGAAGTCTTTAAGTTGCAGACCAACACTTTCTCTCCCATAGACAAGACCTGACTTTTTTGTATGTCCAATGTCCGCGACGCGGGCCACCCAGGTACTGTTGATTAAAACTACTATTGATACAGGCGCCTGCCAGGCAGCTGGAACTACCCTTAGCGGAGCAACGAAGTTGCGTGAGTGGATGTGCCCCCAGAAAAGGGGTGACACGCCTCAATATCCGCGGACAAAATAACCGCATACACCCGAACTCGCACCTACCCCAAGTCCTATAGTGTGCCCAGGCAGGGGGGTTGCAGGGGGGCAGCATGCCCCCCTTACATAGTTCATTGTTTATACACCGTAATATTATGCGTCGCGGATATTTTGACGCGGATATTTTGTCCGCGGACATTTTGTCGCGGTTATTTTGACCCGGATATTTTGTCCGCGGATATTGAGGCTTGCAGCCCGAAAAGGGAGTTAAAATCCTTAGATCCCGTGAAGCGGTCCACCCAGGTACTGTTGATTAAAAGTACAATTGACACAGGTGCCTGCCAGGCAACGAAGTTGCGTGAGTGGATGTGACGCCGAAAAAAGGGGTGACACGCCTCAATATCCGCGGACAAAATAACCGCATACACCCGACCTCGCACCTACCCCAAGTCCTATAGTGTGCCCAGGCAGGGGGGTTGCAGGGGGGCAGCATGCCCCCCCTTACATAGGTCATTGTTTATACACCGTAATATTATGCGTCGCGGATATTTTGACGCGGATATTTTGTCCGCGGACATTTTGTCGCGGATATTTTGTCCGCGGATATTGAAGCGTGCAGCCCGAAAAGGGAGTTAAAATCCCTAGATCCCGCGAAGCGTGCCACTCAGGTACTGTTGATTAATCCTTAAAGTTAGATCACCGTAAATACCAAAAATAAAAATCTCATAAAAAAGTAGTTCAATTTTCAATTTTCACAAGAACTGGAAGACATAAAAGCTTTTGGTTTTTTGCGTTCGATTAAATATTTAATGAAGCATCGATCACAGAAAAAAAAATTTATTTTCCATTTCACAATTTTGAACAAAATTGGTTTAAAGATATTTTTTTACGTTTTTTTATCAAAATTTCGAGTTTGAATGCGAATATTTTGAAAACTATTGTAACGAGTAATTTAATTTAAATGTAGGATTAAAGAACAGACTTCTGGCTTTCAAGACCGTTATAGTGATTTTTTTTTAAGTATTGCCGTTGTTTTTTAATATTTATTTTTCCATTCAAGACATTTTTTCGAAAATCGCCCCTACCTCCTAACCGGGGCGAGGTAGACCCCCCCTCCCATAGTAAAAAATACTTGCATTTGACGCCCCTACATAAAACCGTTATTAAATCTTGGCGCCTCAGTTATCGTACTCGTGCCTGGATGTGAGTCAGATAAATAGACTGACACAGGAGGAAATTTCTTACGAAATTGAGAGTAGGGGTTTAGCGGTAGGAACAGTTGAGGAGATGCGCAAGACGCTTAGGGCCGCTCTGAAATTACAGCGTAGGGCTTCTTTTGTAGCTCCGGCTTACCCATTCACTTTTGATGTGGATCAGGTGGCCGTAGAGAATAAATTAGGAGAAATCGCGAAACTTTTGGAGAATCCTCCGAAGTCAGAGACTTCGAAGGAGTATCTAAAAATTTTGACGAAGATTGAGTGGGGGTTACGTAGGATGGATAGGTCGGTCCCTGAGAATGATTCGCAGGAGAAGTGTAGGTTAGGGTTGAAAAATAAATTAATAATATCTTTGGCGGATTTAGATGATGATGATGATGATGATGATGAAGAAGAGAAAAATGAGGAAGAAGAAGAGGAAGTAGAGGTAACTAAACAGAAGACGAAAAAGAGTTCAGTGGGAAAGGAACTTGACAGGGAAAGTGAACCTCGGAGAAGTAAGTCGGTGAACACTTCTGCCAGTGCATCGACAGTTATAGGAGAGGCAGACAATAGGAGCGAGGATAGAGGGGGGCAAGTAGTGAATGTAGTGAGTGCAGAAAAGTTTCAGAACTTGGCAAAGTGGGATGTGAAGTTCACTGGGGAGCGCTGTGGTGCCTCAGTGAACTCATTCCTAGAAAGAGTTGAGGAGTTGAGACAGGCTAGAGGGGTTTCAGAAAACCAACTTTTTAAGGCAGCGGTCGAGCTTTTCGTAGGAAAAGCTTTAATTTGGTTTAGGGCGATTAGGATTTCGGTTGGTTCGTGGCAAGAACTTGTCAAGGAGTTGAAACTTGAATTCTTGCCACCGACCTATGATGATCAGCTTCTCGATGAGATTAGGCGTCGTACACAAGGCAAAGATGAATCCATCGGAGTCTATGTGGCGACAATGCAGAATTTGTTTGGTAGGTTAACCGATCAAATCTCAGAAGGTAGGAAGCTGTCAATGATTCAAAGGAACTTGACACCTTTCTACCAAACTCAGCTTGGTTTGGCTAAACCAAGTTGCGTTTCGGATTTGGTTGCTTTAGGTAGGTATTTAGAAGCGGTTAGGGCGAATGTGGAAGCGTATGTTCCACCACCTAGTGTTAGGAATAATAGGACTTTGCTAGAGCCGGATCTAGCATATGTAGGTTTTGATTCTTCTGAGGTTTTGGTTGTTTCGGACAACAACCCAACTTCTAATCAGGCCCAAACTTCAAACCAACCCCGACCTTTGATCAGGCCATTATGCAAATAGGTGTTCTGCTCCTAGGCGTTGTTTTGGTTGTGGCGCTGCAGGCGTCTCTAGACAGAATTGTCGTAAGTGTTCGGGAAATGGGCAACGGACTCCTGCGCCAGCAGGGCGGGAAGTCCGAAGACGTTGACAGGGTTGCCTGCTGGTAACCAGTCGGCGGATTTAATTCATTTAGGGTTTACTCGAGGCAAACGGTAATGATAGGAGACCATTTTTGAGTGTTAGTGTTTATGGTTCTAAGTTTTTAGGTTTATTAGATTCAGGTGCTTCTAGAACCATAATAGGTAGGGATGCCTGGTTAATGATAGGAAATTTAGGGCTTTCTTTGAAAAAAGACTCTGTTCACTGCGTGTGTTTGGCAGATGGAACAAGAGTTGAAGTTTTAGGAGTGATCTCTCTTCCAATCATAGTTGAGGATAGGGCAGTTTTAGTTGACTGTTTGGTCATCCCTTCTCTGCCACATACGGTGATTCTCGGCGCAGATTTTTGGGCGCTGTCGGGTATTGTCCCGGATTTAAGATCACGGATGTGGACTTTTTCGGAGCAGGATAGTCCTGTTTCGATATGTTCGATTACAGAACGATCTGAGTTGAGTGTTAGGGAAATTGAAACATTGGAAGAGTTTATAGGAGAATCTTTTAGGAAAATGCCTGAAGGCTTAGGGTGTACAACATTAGTTCACCACAAGATTAGGACGTCGGCGAAACCGATAAAGCAACGGTATTATCCGGTTTCCCCGGCAATGCAGGAACATATTGATAGGGAGTTAAATGAGATGTTAGAGGCAGGAGTTATTGAGAGATCGACAAGTGCTTGGTCGTCTCCAATACTTTTAGTTAAAAAGAAAGACGGCTCCTATAGATTCTGTGTGGATTATAGGAAGCTGAATAAGAATACTGATAGGGATGCTTATCCACTTCCGTATATTAATTCAATTTTAGATAGGCTTCGGGGTGCTAAGTTCTTGTCTTCATTAGATATCAAGTCAGCGTATTGGCAGATACCTATGGAGGAAGAATCTAAGCCCTTTACTGCCTTTACGGTACCTGGGAGGGGTCTGTTTCAGTTTAGGAGAATGCCTTTCGGTCTGCATAACTCACCGGCGACTTGGCAGAGGTTTATCGACACAGTTTTGGGTGCCGACCTGGAGCCATTCGTCTTCGTCTATTTAGACGAGATCATCATAATTTCAGAAACTTTCGAGAAACATCTTGAAATTCTGAATGAGGTGATGAAAAGGTTGAGTGAGGCAGGATTAAAAGTGAGTAGGGAAAAATGCAACTTCTGCATGCCCTCTCTTAAGTTTTTAGGTTATATAGTGGATCGTAATGGGTTACATGTAGATCCAGAAAAAGTGGAAAGCATGGTTAGGATTCCAGCACCGAAAAATATTAAAGAAGTAAGGAGTTTTATAGGGACAGTTTCGTGGTACCGTCGTTTTGTACCAAATTTTGCAGCATTGCTTAGGCCTTTGTCAGATCTGTTGAAGAAAAATAAAAAGTTTATTTGGAGTCAGGAATGTGAGGATAGCTTTAGGAAGGCAAAGGAGTGTTTGGTGACAGCACCTATACTCACTTGCCCAGATTTTAAACGACCATTTGTAGTTCAAACAGACGCGTCAGATTACGGTATCGGTGCGGTTCTTTCACAGAACTTTGATGAGGGAGAAAAGGTTGTCTGTTACCTTAGTAGGTCGTTAAATCGTAACGAAAGAAACTATAGCACAACAGAGAAAGAGTGCTTGGCTGTACTTTGGGCTATTGAGAAGTTGCGCCCGTATATCGAAGGTGTTCGGTTTACGGTTGTGACGGATCACTATTCCTTGGTATGGTTAAGCAATCTTAAAGATCCACAGGGTAGGTTGGCTCGTTGGGCCATTAGGTTACAGCAGTTTGACTTTGAGATCATTCATCGCAAGGGCAAAGAGCATGTGGTTCCGGATATGCTTTCTCGAGGAGTGCCACAGTTGGGTGGTATCTCAGATGAGGATTTAGACCCTTGGGTGACAAAAATGATTTCTTCAGTCAATACAAATCCGCTTAGGTTTCCAGCTTGGAGAGTTGAACAAGGGAAGTTGTTCAAACTGGTGAAGCCAAATCATGTCGTAGTACATGAAACTAATCAGGAGTGGAAGAGAGTGATAGGTAAAAATGAAAGATTAGGTATTTTACAGGAGAACCATGATAGTCCATTAGCAGGACACATGGGTGTTAGGAAAACTTTCGCCAGAGTAATGGCAAAATTTTACTGGCCAAAAATGAGGGCCGATATAACCAGGTATGTTAGGAATTGTAAAGTTTGCCAACAGTTAAAGCCGGTGAATGATAAGCCAGCTGGTTTGATGACGGAGAGGGTAGGAATCAAATCACCATGGGAGATGATTTGTATAGATCTGGTAGGTCCACTTCCTAAGTCGAGTAGGGGTTTTACATACATTTTGACGGTAGTGGATTACTTTTCAAAGTTTCCACTACTCTTTTCGCTGAGGTCGGCTACGGCCAAATCAATTTGTAGGGAATTAGAAGATAATGTCTTCCTTCTTTTCGGCATTCCTAAGGCGATCGTTTGTGACAACGGTCCTCAGTTCCGTTCCAAGGAACTGAAAACGCTTTGCCAGGCGTACGCGTCACAATTAAAGTTCACAGCCCATTATCATCCGCAGGCGAATCCTGCGGAAAGAATTAATCAGATTATTAAGACGACGTTGAGGGCTTACGTCGCTGAAAACCACAGAGTGTGGGACTCACAGCTGCAGAAGGTGGCGTGCGCGATTCGCACGTCACAACATGAGGTTTTAGGAGTTTCTCCTTATTATGCAAACTTTGGAAGGGATATGGTGACTTCTGGTCGAGAAGTACCATTAGAAGAAGATAGCTCCGAAACGGTTCAAGATCAGGTCGAGATCGAGAATCGTTTCAAAGAGCTTAGAGACGATATTTTAAAAAAATTACAGGCAGCTTCTAAGAGATCTGCCCAAGCCTACAATCTTCGACGGCGTGATGTTCAATATCACCCCGGCGAACTTGTATGGCGTAAAAATTTCTCATTGTCGGATGCCGCGAATTATTACGCCGCGAAATTAGCACCGAAGTTTGTCGGTCCGTTTAGAATTAAAAAGCGTTTGTCACTTTGGACTTACTTGCTTGAAGATAGTAATGGTAAAGACCGCGGAACTTGGAATGTCAAGGATTTGAAACCGTATACCGACGCATCCGATCTGTAAAGTAACGTAGCTTGTTTTTTTTTTTGTTAAAAAGTTTTTTTAAGTAACGTAGCTTGATTTTTTTTTTGTTCTTATAATTTACATTTTGGTTTTAAATTTAATTTTTCTCTTACTTTGGATATTTGATTTTTGATATTTTTTTTTTAATTTTAATTTGGTTTTACTGTTGTTATGTATAATTCACATTTACTTGGTTTTTTTTTTTTGATGGAAAATTATACCTTTTTCTTTCCCGGGCATCTCTTTGAAAATGTATTACAATTTTTATGAATTGTAAGTACATTTCCTAGGAGGTGAGGGTGGGATTTGTTGCGGTAAATTTTACCACAACAAGTTTTGCCAACCCATTTCCTCTAATAACTTTTGTTTCACATTCCCTTCCTGTTGCGGCTCCAAAATACTCTAAAGAGTGCAGTAGAAACCTGGTCCATCAGCCAGAGGACTGCTCTTTAAGTATTTTGGAAAAGTAACCAATCTAGGTTCCATCAGAGGTGTTGGACAGGAGGTCCACTTTAATTTACGAAAGGCGGAAGAGCCACTAAATCTTCGAGTTGTCGACAGAAGGTCGAAAGAGCAGAAAGGCATGAAGATGACTCATGTCCAACGATGTGTGAACTATAATCACACCAACATAAATGTAGTATGGCCGAGTGCCCACCATAAAGTGTCGGACATCAAAGAAAAATCACAATGATGTGTTTTTCCCTTTCTAATATTTTCTGCGCGAAGGTCTACAAAATAAAGATTTGTCTTGTTTATAAATTCCACCATTTTAGTTGGAAAATGGTTAAGTTTCTTTCCAACAAGAATATTCTTCTTAAAATAATTAATTTGGGCCGGTTTGGGCTGGGGACTTTGCGCGTTGTGTCGTAGTTTTTCACTTGCCTTTTTAAAATAAAATATAATTGACATTTTACGGCTGAACACGTCCACTGAGCCTACGAGGATCGCATCCTCAACGCATAGGATCGCGTGCAATGGTGGTATCACCGCTCTCAGTTGCAAGTCTCTGCATAGATGGGCGAGATGCTGCTGCATGACTGAGACAAGAACACCACCACGCAAAAGATCCGAAGAGGATGGCTATATGGTCGGGGCGAAGTGGACAAGCCAGGCCTCCTTTTTGAATGAAAAGAGATTCAATTTTGGATTTTGAGAAGAAAAGATAATTTTAATTTGGAAGAAAGAATTTTTTTGAAAAAGAGAAGTGAAAAACTTATCGAAATCGAGAAGTAAATTTGGAGTTAAGGAGTAAACGATTGAGGAAATCGAGAAGTAAATTTTGAAGACATTTTTGAGAAGGATTTTCTTGTTGGCGGGATTTTACGAAGCTAAGTATTTTTGTGTCTGGTTGAGACCAGAAATTTTAGCTTGTCTATTGTTTGTTTAATTTGTTTTTAACTCGTTTTGTTTGTGACCCTATGTGGGGCAAACAAATTTAGTTGTGTAGGCCTTCGCTGAATTTTCGTTTTCCTCCCAAGATTGTGGGACTCGTGACCTTTTTTTTTTCCTTTTGTATACATTCCATTACCATTGTGATTTTCCTTTGTGTCACCGTGACACAAAACAGTGTTTGCTTTTCTTTATTTGCTTAAACCTATTCCTAATTTCGAGAATTAGCCTTCTGCTAACCTCGAAATACATTTGTTCCATTTTTCTTTTTGTTGAAAAGACGCTGGGTTTTCGTCCAGGCCTTCTGCCAAGGTTTCCCAGACCATTCCCTTTACAATCAATAAAAGATTCGAATTTCCCATTGGGAATAATAATTCTATTGTTTATTTCTTAAAATTGAAGACACTTTTCAGCTTCCATTTGGTAAGGCAAACTACCATAAAAGTTTCCTGGCGCGATTAATAAAACATTGTTCTTATCGAACCCACTCCCAGCTGAGCTAACGGGAGACAGCACTGCAGTTGCTGTCTGGCTAGGGATTATTTTTTTGTGTATCTCTTTTTTTTTATCAAACACACCGGCGTTTGACGTTTCGCGTTTTCATTAAAATTCTCAAGTCGTGTTGCACATCGCTTCTGTGCATTATTTTTTTTTTGTTTTGCTTAATTTAAATAATTAAATCGGTATTCGGTTTTGGTTATTGGATTCGGATAATCCAAGTAGTTTTAATTAGTTTAAATTAATTCGCGATCGGTGTGTTTTCGGTTTAGTTCTAGTTGAAAATATATTCCTAGCAACTTAAAAGCTGTAATACGCAGCCGCATACAGTGTACAGTAGCTCACGTAGTTTTCACATGCACTAACACACGTTAAATGCTCAAATACAAGCACGTATTAAACAGTGTGTAATATACATACACACCGACATCTGCTCTCTCGCTCTGACTCACAAATTACAGGCGACTATGCTTAGAAGACGGGAGTCTGGACGCTACGAAGTATGGGACAAAGAGGAGAGACCGATAATATAAAATAGTATGTATATTTCTGTCTCATTCTTTCCTGGCTTCATCCTACACATTTTTGTATTTGTGTCTCTTACCTGTCGTTTTTTCCGTTGCATCCGGTTTGAAATCACAACGATTCTAAAGAAGTTTCACTTCAAAAACCTGGGTAGTTACGAGTTACCAGATAAATAAGGGCAGATTACCTTCTTTAAAAATACCTCAAATACTAACCTTCCTAAAAGAAACCAATTTGGAGGAAGTGCTGTAGGACGAGTATCCTCATCCAGCTCTAAAAGGGGCACAATAGATCTTCAATGTCGCCGTGCGCTTTTCCCCAATTTAATTCATTCATGCAACTTAAAATAATATGCATACGATGAAACACAGTTTCCGAGCAAAGAAGTTCAAACTCTTGTGCATTTTAATTTATTAAATTCAGTCGTTTATAAACAGATGTCCGTTATTTGTATTTTTAGCCAAAACAAAATTTGAAAAAAGATACTATTTTCTTCATGTCTATTTTTTCGAATTTTGAATGCTTTGGGAATATGTATGAATAACCATGCGAAAACTGGCGATATATCGATGTATTGATTTTTTCTCTAGATAATTATCGATAATGTTAAAGAATATCGATACGATAAATATCGATATATTTTTTACTTGCCCATCCCTACATTGATCAAAACAAACAAATGCCATGGAGCACGTGCATGAATGAGTAAGATTATAGTATTTATATTCTCACTCGTTCGTGCACACGGTGAGCTAATGCGAGTCATCGGTGCCGCCATATTGGAATACTGAGCGTTACTTCCGTCAGAAAAATAGTATGTATATTTTTGTCTCATTCTTTCCTGGCTTCATCCTACACATTTTTGTATTTGTGTCTCTTACCTGTCGTTTTTTTCGTTGCATCCGGTATGAAATCTTAACGATTCTTAAGAAGTTTCACTTCAAAAATAGATTACATGTAAAGGCATGTGTTAAATTTGAAAAGTTCACTTATCCTTGTCTTGTGTTGTTTTTGTAATTTCTACGAAGTATATACGTACATATGTTTTTTACTTAAAACTATGTAAATACTTGCATTTAAAAATTGTATTAAAAACAATTCTATTTATGTAATTATTTATTTATTTATTAATGAGTTAAATTAATTTAAAAACAAACTTAATAAATTAAAAAAATTAAAAGCTAAAGAAAAAATAAAATTGCATGGAAGATCAATGAAAAAATCCTAATTTTCTGAAGAATTTGAATAGAGATAATTAAAAATTGATTTACGTTATTAATTTGTTTGATATCCTGAGGTATGTCATTTTTATTCGCTTAGAGATTGGTAAATCGTTAAAAAACCAATAGCAAAATTTTAAATTTGCAGCTTCATTTTTGCTTCACTTGCAGTAGTAGGGACAACAGTTCACAAAATTTTGAAGAGAAATGTTACCAAATTCATTGGCATACATTATGTGTAGTTTTAACTGTTTGAAACCATACACGAAAAAGTTTTTTTTTTTAATTTTTTAGTGTGTGAAAAAATTACTAGTGGCGGCAAAATTTAGGTCTGCCCCGGGCGGCACCAACCCTCGCTACGCCACTGAGTCCAAGTGAACTCAAGATGCTGTTTATTGTCTGCATTCAAGTCTATTAATGGTTTATCTACCTCTCAACTGTTTAATGACTGTGAACCACCCAATACCGCGCACTCCGACTCATCCGGCCATCGTACCTATATAACTAAATGAAAGCCTTTCTCTTCTGCGTCATGCTATTCAACTGCGGAAAGAAGGAATTCTGTTCTCAGTGAGAACGAAAAATGGATTTATTTATGTGAAAAAGAACAGTGATGACGTCGAAATAAAGATTGACTCTCGTACTTTTTCTACTCCTGCTACTACTTTTGTTTAAATGATACCGGAGTAGATCGACGTATTATTATTTTTGATATTTTATAATTATTTTAATTATTTGATATATAATTTTCTCTTTATTTTTTGAATTTTAATTTAATTTTGATTCACATCTTCTTCTCAATTTGTTATTGTAATTCTTTTTGCTGTTTTTTGCCTCTGTTAGTTATAGATTTCTGCTTTTTGTTCAAACTATTTTTTTTTTTTTTTTTATACGGCACACGCGCTCAAGGGGTTTGTTATAGCCCTTTTAATGATAAGTCACAGCGCGAGCGATAGGAAGTTAGGGGAGGGAAAGGAGGTGTCGATGAACATTGATCTTGAATGTTTGAAGATCAAAATGGCAGGGGAAAATTGTGCCAGGCAATTCATTCCACATTCGTGTTGTACGGCTAAAGAAAGAATCCCTATATTTCACGGTACGTCCGAAATTGGGCTCAAGTGTAAACTGATGAGCGTTCCTAGCAAGACGAGTATTACGGGGGAAATGTTTAAGGGGTGGAACGCAGCTGGCTACCTCGAGTGAGCATTTTTTGTAAAAGAATCTATAAAATAAGGAAAGACATGAAACATTTCGACGATGTTCAAGGGATGGAAATGTTTCCATAATGTTTCTCTCTCCTATCAATTTTAATGCTTTTTTCTGAACTCTGTCGAGCAGGTGAAGAAAAGTTTGAGATGCACCTGCCCAGAGATGGGAGTTATACTCGAGTTTAGGGCGTATAAACGCCTTGTAAATTGTAGCCAGATCAGAAGGGGTGAAAAACTTCTTGCATCTATTAAGAAAGCCTAAGCATCTTGCAGCATTCTTGGCAATCTCAAGTATATGATCATTCCAACGAAGATTGTCACTGATACACATACCGAGTACTGATAGCTTTTCGGCTTCCTCGATGCAAGTACCATTCATGGATAATGGCATAGAGGGTATGTTTAGCTTCAACGACAAAAGACAGCATTGAGTTTTCGACGCATTAAACTCCACACGATTTCTAGTACCCCAATTCACAATGCTGTTTAAATCGGAGTTTAACGAGCTTATCATACGATTTCGTTGTAATAACACGTCCGAAGGCGAAGGCTGTGAATTATTAAACGTATACGAAAAGCTGAGGGTTGAGTCGTCAGCAAAACAATTTAATGGATTCGAAGTCACAGACAAGAGATCATTTATAAAAATGAGAAAGAGAGTCGGAGACAGAACGGAGCCCTGGGGCACACCAGCATTTATTTTGTGGAGATCAGACTTGAAACCGTCTAATACAACTTGTATTGATCGGTCCAGAAGATAGCTTCTAATCCAACGAATAAGAGTATCATCGATACCAAATGCACGCATTTTCGATAAAAGAGCTTCATGCCAAACTCCATCAAATGCCTTTGAAATATCAAGCGCAATAATCTTGCTTTCGCCAAAGCGATGCACAGATTTGTTCCACTGTTCGGTGAGATATGCCATCAGATCACCAGTGGAACGATTGCTGCGAAAGCCGTATTGCCGGTCATTTAAAAGCTCCCGATCTTCGAGATATTTCTTGAGCTGACGATTTATCAGCGTTTCCATGACCTTGGAAAGAAGGGACGTAAGTGCAATTGGTCGGTAGGAGGAGGGGGAGGAGGAGTCACCTTTTTTTGGGACGGGCTGGACAAATGCTGTTTTCCATCTACTAGGAAAGATTCCTGAACGATAGGAGCGATGAAAAAGCTTACGCAGTGGTTTTGCCAGAGATGAAGAACACTTCTTCAGAAGAATAGGGGGTATACCATCCGGGCCAGCGGATTTGTGTATATCAAGATCTTGAAGTACTCTTGCTACTGTACGAGTGCGGAAAAATATCTGTCCCATAGAAGAATTAACGTTCTCAAGTACAGGAGGGGCAATGTTGCTTGCAGGCAACGTAGAACTTGCAGCAAAATGAGCTGCGAGCATATTCGCCTTCTCTGAAGAGCTGACAATTGGTTTATCGTCGACGATGAGCGTTGGAACTGATGACGACGTTGAGTTCTTGACGTTTTTTACAAATGACCAGAAGTTTATGCTGCCTTTGGGACATTTCAGAATTTTTTGCCGTAACTTCTGGTCATGTAAGAATTTCGTTTTGTGTATAACGGAGTTGCACGAGTTCCTAACTTGTTTGTGTTTCTTCCGATTTTCCTCAGTTGGGTTGGCTTTATAGGATCGGAAGCTTACTTCTTTCAATCTGATAGCTTCTTTACACTCTTCGGTAAACCAAGACTTTTCTTTTGGTTTGATACATTTTGTTCTGTGAGGGACAAAAGTTCTCATTCCAAGAAAAATCACTTCTGTAATCATTTCAGCACTGGCATCAATGTCATTATCGAGGAAGCATAATGACCAGTTAAAATTGCGAAAGAAATTATTCAGACCGTTCCAGTTGGCTTTCTCGTATTGCCCAACGGTCCTAGTGGGAATTTTTTCTTTAACTGGATGGTTGGAGATCGAGAAATTAGCTGAAATAACACAATGGTCCGAGGTGCCAAATGGAGAAGTTACTTCAATAGTATATTTATCAGGATGGGAAGTAAGGAACAAGTCAAGAGTATGGGCGGAATGCCCATCAACATCCGGTATACGAGTAGGCTCATCGACAAGCTGGGTAAGATGGTTATACTCAGCAAAGATCTCGGTATACCTTCCTTCGAGTGTTGTCTGGCCAGAATATCGGAGCCAACTTGAATTGTGTACATTGAAGTCGCCCGTAATCACGACTTCAGTGTGAGGACAATGGGAAACAATTCGGGAAATTGAATCTGACAAAACATCTAACTCATCACAAGTAGACATGCTGTCAAGATTCGGACTCCTGTAAAGAAAACAGTAATGAATGATATGCTTGCGGACAGTGAATTTGAGCCACAGGAAATTAAAGTTCGTATTAGAACAATGCCCATATTGGGGAAGGCTCTGGCAAGCAATATCATTCCTAAAATAAACGACAAGACCATGGTGGGAAAAAAGTAATGGCACTAAGTTATATCCAAACAAACAAAATTCTGATAAATCAGTATTCTGTCCAACCTGGGTTTCACTTAATGCCAAAACAGCTGGCCTGTATTGCACAGTATGGGCGTACACAGAAAAGAAATTCTTTCTTAGCCCACGAACATTTGAATATACAACACAAAAATCACTTACCATTTTGAAAAATTAAACACAAAAGATTCAACTTTGACGAAACTAATTTCAGCCGTGCAGTATAGGCCCATATTAATTCCAATTATAAACAAACTGTCCTATTTGTTTTATCATGTCTTCTGGTTCGGTTCATTCTGGTGGTATATCTGCTAAGTCAGTCTTAAAAATTCTTTCAAATGCGCGTGAGGGTTTCAAGGTTTGCTGTTTGAATGCGCGTATCTTAAACTTTGATAAGTTGGGTTTTGTAAGGTTTATCTTTGATTCGCCTGGGGTTGATGTTATATATGTATAACTGAGACATGGTTTAGGACCGACACTCCGAATAATCTATACAAACTCAACAATTATAAGTTAATACGCAATTATAGAATCACTGTTACTACTGGAGGAGGGGTTGCAGTTTATGTTAATGCGACTCTTAACTGCAAAATAATTGCCAAATCTGAAAGTGCTGGCATTGACTTTCTGATTTTGGAAATAACTGATGGTAATGTTAAAAGCCTACTAGGAGTTGCTTACAACCCTAATAGGAGCTGTTCTGCTGAACCTCTTTTTTCAATTCTTCGGGAAGTATCTACTAATTATGAAAATATTATAATTTGTGGTGATTTTAACGCCAACCTGTTCCTCAATGATTCTAGAGCCTACCAACTGCTTGATGAGATTGCTGCCACTGGCCTCGCTGTTACTAACTCTCATGCCACTCGTTTTTGTGCCAACTCCACTCCAAGCTTACTTGACTTGATGATTGTATCCGACCTATCTAATGTACTTCTAGTGGATCAACTATCACTCGAAGGTATATCTGATCATGATTTGATCTTTTGTACCTACAACATTGACTTCTCGCGGATCGATATTTCGTCTTCATTTCAATTCCGTGACTTTAAATCTATCAACAATATTGCCTTATTATCTGACGCTTGTACTTTTTCTTGGGATTTATGCTACAGTTTGTATGATGTTAATGACAAGGTAAATTTTTTTCAATACCTACTACTCGAACTGTATGAAAAACACGTTCCATTGAAGACTGTTCGGATTCGCAACAAAAACTGTCCGTGGTTCACCTCTGAAGTACTAACATCAATTAAGATACGACGAAAATTGTATTCTATATGGAAACATAACCCTACTTCTTTAAACTGTGAGATTTTTTGTCGTGCTCGTAATCATTCTACTTTCATTACTCGTAGAGCTAAAAAAAAGATTTTTTATGTCAAAGTTAAGTACAAACCAGACTTCTCGCAAGCTTTGGAATGGTTTACGTTCTATTGGTGTTGGTAGAAAGGAGGTTGTTGATAATTTTCCTGACCTAAATGATCTGAACAATAATTTTACATCAGATAGCTTACAGATTTCTAACTTTGCACCCATCAATAATATTATGTTTAGTGGAAACAAATTTGATTTTGAAGTCGTTTCTGAGTATGAATTATTTATGAGCATAAATTCTCTCAAATCTAATTCGATAGGTGAAGATGGAGTTCCCATTAAATTTATCAAAATTGTTCTACCTCAAATCATTTCTACCTTTACACATATTATCAATTTTTGTGTTACTTGCTCATCGTTTCCTAATTGCTTGAAGCCTACAAGAGTAATCCCTGTACCTAAAAAACCTCACCCATCATCTTGTGCTGATTTTAGGCCTATAAGCATCCTTCCCTGCCTGTCAAAGGTTTTTGAGAAGATCCTAGCGAATCAAATATCTAGCCACGTTAGTCACCATAATTTATTTTCTCCTGTTCAGTCGGGTTTCCGCCCTCACCATAGCTGTTCTTCAGCAATGGTGAAAGTACTTGATGATATTAGAATTCAGTACGATCAAGATAAATTGACTATTTTGTGTTTGCTGGACTTCTCAAGGGCTTTTGACAGAGTCAATCACGAAATCCTTTGTAAAAAACTTAATTTGTACTTTAGTTTTAGTAGAAGATCTGTTGGTTTAATTAAAAGCTACCTACTACAGCGTAGTCAAAGAGTAAAAGTTGGTGATACTTTTTCTGAATCTTTGAATATGCTTGCAGGTGTGCCCCAGGGATCTATTTTGGGCCCCTTGTTGTTCTCCATGTTTATCAACGATCTCCCGCAAGTATGCCACAATGTCATGTTGCATCTTTATGCTGATGATGTTCAAGTGTATTTTTCTCGCCCATTTAATTTATTAGAAGACCTTATTTGTAGATTCAATGAAGATCTTCTCGGGATCTACAACTGGACCCTATGCAATGGACTTACTTTAAATCCTGCCAAATCGCAAATAGTTGCAATTTCAAAGAAGAAATTTGATGTAACAACCCTTCCCCCTGTCCTTATATCGCGTTTTGAACTTAAGTTTGTAGATAGTGTCATGAATCTGGGCTTCAAAATAAATCGGACCCTTTCAGCTAGTGATCATGTTAACCTCGCAGTTGGCCGTATCTATGGTTGTCTCCGAAAATTAAACCTCTTCTCTCACCTAACTCCTATAGGTACTAGGCTGAAACTTGTTAAATCCCTGTTACTGCCTATCATTGATTATGCTGCTGTTGTTTACTGTAAGCCAGATTCGCATTCACAGCATAAACTATCTGTTGCTTTTAATGACATGGTTAGGTATATTTATGGTTTACGAAGGTTTGACCATGTTTCTCATTATTTCATTTTCATTTCTTTATTTTTTCTTTAACTGAAAATTACATTAACCATTTACATAAAGATATAAACTAAAGCATGGCTAAATAAGCCGTCTGCCGTTTTAATTACAATAAATAAAAATTTAACAATAATAGAGAGATACAATTTTACTAAATCAAATGAAAGAAAAGAAGCTATAACATGAACAGTAAATAATGTACATATATTTTAAGTAGTATGGCTTTTAGTTTAGCTAAAACAAAATAAATAATTAAAGTCAAACAGCATTATTCTTTATACTATACTAGCAGACCCGTGCTCGCGTTGCTTCGCAAAGTTTAATTGCGCTTTATTAACCAAAAGTTTATTTATACATACTTACCATATATAAATGAAAAGTTAGATTATCTTTAATGGAAACATACAAAAATAGACTTTGTTGTTTTTATAATTTTTTATTTCAAAGCCTCTGGATAAACAATGTTGGCAGTTTTATTATTTTCAGGAAGAAGTAAATACTGATTATTTTTTGAGCTAACTCTTGAAAGTGCAACATAAAGCTGACCATGGGAAAAAACATTTTCCCTTAGGTCAACCCCAATAAATTTAAATGATTGACCCTGAGCCTTGTTAATTGTCATGCAAAAGCATGGTTTGATTGGAAATTGTACCCGTCTGAATTGAAAAGGAAGATCTGTTGGTATGATTGGTATCCTTGGAATAAGAGCATATTGTCCTACTGCTGGTCCAGTTAGAATTTGAACCTTTATTATATTTTTGGAAAGTTCTTTGATTTGGAGTCGTGTTCCGTTGCATAGGTTTGGAGGACTTAGATTTCTTATCAGAATTATTGGTGTACCAATTTTTAAGTTAAGCTGATACGGCGGCAGACCCACTGGGCTGAGTGAATTTAAAAATTCCTGAGGGTAGTGCACACTGTCATTATCATTTATAACATAACACTATCAATGGCTTTATATTAATGTAACTCTGTTCTTAAATTCATTTGCACGATTTGGTTGATTTCATCCACAGAGCAATTTTTTGGTGACACAATAGCTCTTTCGCAAAACCAAGAAAATGGTTAGATTCTAAGGCGTTCAAGTCTCCATACGCGCACTTAATAAGTTGTTGTTTGCTATGAACAATTTGTCCAAAACTTTCGTTTAAGACGTTTAATTCAATTATGTTAGAATCTGATGAAGTATATTTTCCATTGCCTATTCTGAGGAGTAGTGATGCGAATTGGGAATTGTCACTATTATTTTCAATCTGTACTCTCATATTTATTTTGAGTTGAAGTTTTTGGACATTTAGCCAAATAGAAGATGATTTAAGGCAAGATTTGATGACATCTACTCGAGTTCCTTTGGGAATCACTGGCATTATTTGTCTAAAATCCCCAGAGAAAACCATTGTGACTCCACCCATAAGCTTTGACGAAGATCTCAAATCTTTTAAAACTCTATTTACAGCCTCAATCTGAGCTTGATTACTCATCGTGCACTCATACCAAATAATAAGGACCGCTTCTTGGAATACTTTGGCTATGGCACTATTTTTTGAAATAGAGCACGTTGCTTCTTGGTATGCAATAATGTTTATTTGAAGCTTAAAAGTGGAGTGAACAGTTCTGCCTCCATAAAGCAAGGTTGCTGCGATTCCAGAAGAAGCAACGGCAAGCACAATTTTACCTTCTGCTCTATATTTTGCTAGCAAGAGATTAATCAAAAAAGTTTTACCAGTTCCTCCAGGTGCGTCTATAAAAAAAAGTGTTCCTTTTTCCAAACCAACACTTTTTTGTATTTTTTTTAAAAGCCGTTTTTTGATCGGAATTAAGTTTTGTTAAATTTTCCCGCACGTACTGGCATAAACTTTGTTTGTCGTATTGGATTTGTCTTGTGTATTGGTGTTGAAAATCCATTTGATTAATCCTTGTTGGTTCTGGAAGGCCAAAATTATGAATTCGCTTATCAGTCACCATTAAAACTTTATCTTCTATCAAAACTAAACCTTGGTTGAAGATGTCATTAGAAAATTGTAGGTCGTTGTTTCTTTGCTCAGAAAGTGCTTTATGTAATATATCGTCACACATACTTTCTTTAAAATGGTCCCATAAGCTTTAAGGTTCAGTTGGCTGACAGAACATTGTCAATATCGCAAACAAATCTCTTATTTGTGATGGTGACTGTGTTGCGGAGGCATCAACTAAAGTTTGTTTCCAGTGTTCATCATCTTCAAGAAGTCCCAAGTTTTTGCACGCTGCATGGTATGTTTGTTCTATTTTACCGTTGACTGTTCTTAACATTTCGAAAGAAACTGGTCCAGGAACATTGTGAAGAAGAATTCGTAAAAAAAAGCATTCACCGGAATTGGGGTGGATTGTATATACTCGACCTAGAGTATCGTCTCTTCTGATTGATTCCTGGATGCCCTGGAACCAATTGTCCGCGCTTACGACGATTAAATTTATTGTTGCTCCAGGTATAATAGGACACACATAATCGCTAATTTCCTATCAAAATCTAATTTCTAAAAATTTTAGTTTTTGTCTTGTTTTGTTCAAATTGATCTGCAAGCTTAAAATTGAATGATGAGCTCATATAGTGATTACCCTGGCATTAATATGTCTCAGCTGTAGGCTTGGCACACGCCTTTTTTTATTGTGACAGCAGTTATTGTACATCGGCCAAACAAAATTTATTTTATTGAATTTTTCCCTGCCTGCTAAAGAAGAATTTTGTTTCCGATACTGGAACAGCGGCTGGCTGCGAAGGAGGCGAACACATATGCATATACATATACAAACATGTGGGGAATAGGGTATCCAACAGTTCGTTGCAAACGTACTGTAGCTCTGGCTTATGTTTTTTTTTTATTTTGTTTTATTTACGTCTGAAGTTTCCTTGGATATTATTTCCAAATTATTACCTATTCATTTTTTTGTATTTCAGCCGTTGCCATGGATTTCATTTTGATCATGAGCATATCTGTACAAAAAATTGACAAAAAATAAGAAAAAATGAAATATCTTTACTTACCAAACAAATTAAACAAATATGAATTAGCCCTAAACATTCTTCGGAAAATAAAGAATATTATAAAATTTGTTTCAAGTAAATCGGTGAAGTACTTTTCGAGATCATGTGGGCCAAACATTTTGCTAGTTACGTCTTTATATAATAGTATAGAGTATAGATTACACATACATTTATTTATTTTTGAAGTAAACGTTTAGTTAAGCTAAAAACAAAAATAACTGAATATATTTCTTTTAACTGGAGCGAAGTTGCATAAGAGCTACAATACCTTAGGTTGTAACAAAATTAAAAAAAGAAAAAGAACTTATAAAGTTGGGACTTTTAGTTTAGCTAAAACGAAAAAAATGAGTTGTTTTTGTAGTACACAATGGCTCAAAATAAATTCAAATATGCATTACGAAAACTTCTCGCATGTAAGATATAACGAATAAGTGGTTTCCAGCCAACAGCTCCATTTAGAACCCTAAGACAATCTTCAAAAGAAAGAAAACTGGAGCTCAAATGTAGTCTTCGGATTTCCTGAAGAATTGGACAAAGTGCTAAAAAATGGAAAACATCTTCATTCTGATTAAGGTTGCAGAGCGAACAATGGGAGTTTATATCAGATCTATGGGGTCTGTAGTTCAGTTCGAGCATTTCAGTTCGAATTTTGAAAATCAGACCCATTTCTACTACGCTGAACTCTTCTCTAAAATAATTGTTTCCCCCAAACTCGGATTGAGCTGGCTATAAATAATACGGGATGTTGATTCCCTCTTACTCTGGAGACATTGTTTATACAATGTATCGTCTATCAAAGAAATGCAATCGTAGAAAGAGTTCTTCAGTTCTTCCACATTATGCACGGATAATGACATAGCAAAGTTATGCACAACTGCAAGGTCGTACCATTCCTTGATTGGACTATAGCCACAGCGGAGGGATATCAAAAGAATCCGCTTTTGTAGGTTACTTTCAGAGCGTTTCATCACCCTGACAATATAATCTGCATTAGATTTAAGGTTTCTAAGAAATATGTGAGGTAAACCTGACTCTACGTGAATAGCATAATTAGGGGTATTAAAAGGCAGTTTAAAAACTCGCTTGAAGAAGTATCTTTGTATAACCTCCATTTCTTCTAACTTTTGGAAACCATACACCTCGTTTCCATAGCAGAAACAACTGTTTATCGTAGCGTTAAAAACTTTAAACTTAGAAGAAGGGTCTACAAATTTGTTCGTAAAAAACTCCGACCACATTGTGTTTATGGCTAATTTTGCGACTCTTAATTTTTCTTGTATATGTGCCCGTATATTTAAATTATAGGTCAGTATATATCCTAAATAATTAAATTCGCTTACCACTTCTAGAACTTCGCCATTCAAAGTCCAGTCGTGCCCATAAGTGATAGACCGATTTTGGGATCTGAAGACCATTATTTTTGACTTTGCTGAATTAATTTTGAGATCCCAAAAATTGCAATATTGTTTCAGTTTGTTAATCTGAAGTTGTAAAGTAAGCGGATTTTCAGATAGAATTACTATATCAGCGGCGTAGAGTAGTACCTTTATTGTCATATCCCCAAAGCTGACCCCACCTGTAATGTGATTTTCTACATCATTTATAAATAATGAAAAGATTAAGGGACTTAAGATGAAACCCTGAGGAACACCCGTTTCACATTTAAAAAATCTAGACAACTGCTTACCGCTCTGCACTGCTGTATTCATACTTCCAAGGAGTTTTTCGTAGACCTTGATAAATTTTGTTGAAATACCTGTTTCTGCGAGTTTAAAGAGTAAAGTCTTTCGGTTGATCGTGTCAAATGCTGCTTTAAGATCGACAAAAAAAGCGTAAAGACACTTTTTTTTGTCAATAAAACGCCTTGCTGTAGAAGTTAGGACAAAAATTTGATCAACAGTCGAAAGGTTCGCTCGGAATCCTGCCTGAAAACAGCTTATTATATTATTTTCTTCCACCCAGTTCACAAGTCTATTATAAAGTACTTGCGTAAACAATTTCCTTAAAGAGATCAAAACAGAAATACCTCTATAGTTTTCTGGCAATTTCCGATCACCTTTTTTGAAAATTGCCGAAATTCTGGACGAAAGAAAGCTTTCGGGGATTGCTTCTTCATTGAAAATTTTATTAAAAAGAACTAAAATGAACTCTAAGAAATCTTGGGTGGCATTTTTGTAGAATTCTACTGGGATCCCATCAGAACCTGGAGCTTTGTTGTTTTTCATTTTTTTAACGCTATATGTAGGGTGTCCATCATATCTCTTTAAAAGAGAACATGTTCTCTTTTTTTGTTCAGATCTTTTTTACACTTTCTTTTTCGTTAAGGATCTATTTTTGTCCTCTTTTTTCGTGAATGTCTCTTTTTGGTTCCGATAATTTTTGAATTGATTTTGTTCAATAATACAAATAATCTTTTTTATTATAACCCATATAACCACTGTGTTATGATTTTATCTTCGATTTACTACAAAATTTAAAAGACTACTACTTTTTACTTGTCAGCTGGGGTGGCTGTCAAATGTCAGATTCAATTTAAATGTTTTGAATATTTTTTCGTTGCGCCATCGAATAAGGGAGATTTAAGCAAAAATCATTACTGTTTTTGAAAAAATGTGAGTTAAATGAATTCAATTCAAATTAAGGTATTTATAAGTATGACATTTTAAACTTTTCTTTTCGCGGACATTAATCATTGTAATATTATAAGATTTTCGGAAGCTTACCGCGTAATTATTAGAAATATTTATTTATTTCTTCTTCCCGACGACGTTTCGAAGAAATTTCACTCTTCGTATCTTGTAAAACGCTAAAAATTTTTACTTAAAAGATTTAATTTTATTTATGTAAAAATAATCTGTTATTGTTAATTTTGTATGTGATTTACATATATTAATTTAAATGGACTAAAACAGACTGAATAGAGTTTTTATTTTTTTGTTAACTATTGTTTTTTGTTATGTTTTGTTAATTTTTGTATGTATTTAGGTATTTAATAAGAAATGTTATGTAAAATTGTTCCTAAAACATATATTTTTATATTCAATAAAAACAAAAAAAATCAATATTGCTTTTCTTTTTGTATTGTCTCTTTTTTGTCTCTATTTTTTTTTTTTGTGATGTTCTCTTTTTTAAAAGCTTTTGCAGGAAAATGTTCTTTTTAAAAAATCCCATATGGACACCCTAGCTATAAGCAATTCCGGCATTGAAAATGAGCAATCCAAATCAGGGTTCAAGACATTTTGTAGGGCAAAACATATTGTATTTTGATTGGGATCAGGTAGCAGGAGTTTTTCGAAATAGTTTGCTATAGGGAATTAACATCAATAGCGATGGAAGCGACCCCGCTCTGGCCACTAAGGAGACGGACATTATACCAAAAAGATTTTGAGTCCCTACATTCAATGAGCTTAGAAGCACTGTTTTTAAGGTATTGTTCTTTTTTATGTGCACACAAATCTTTATAGGCTCTGTTTGCTTGTAAATACAACGATTTGTAAGCAGCGTTGTTGGTACTTCGAAAGAGTTTTAGGAATTTAAAAGATTTTTTTCTTTTTTTTCGCAGTCTTCGTCATACCAATGCGACTGTTTGGGAGTAAGAAGAGTGCTTGGAGTGCAAGCAGACTGTCTAACTGCCAGAAGAACGGAGGTTATAGCCTCTTCTATGGAACATGAAGTTGGATCGGGCAAACTAACTACTTGTTGACTTAGCTTACGTCTATATAAGTCAACTTTTTTTTCTACCCATTTGAGTTTCTTTTCCGTATTTTCGGGTAATTGAGGACTAAGAAGGGTATGTTCAAACTCAACAGATACAATTAAGGGCAAATGTGAAGAAAAGTTTGCAGAATAAACCTCGAAGTCTTTAATTAAATTCAGCCATTCACCTTTTACTATGCAATAGTCTATCACTGAGCAACCCTGATCAGAGATAAACGTAAAATTTCCTCTTAAATCGTTTTGGGAGACGCCGCGCCGTTTAATACAAAAAACCCGAAGTCTTCCAGCATCTCAATAAAAGACTTTCCATTAGAGTTCAGGCAATTGTCCAAAGATTTCCTTTCATCTAAAAACTTCTCATTGTTCATGAAAATTGAATTTTGAAAACCGCTTATTCGGGCATTAAGATCACCGATAATCATTAAATTACTGTTATTATGATTAACTAAAAAATTATAAAGGTCGTGATATTGAGAGTTCCAATCACTAAAATTAAGATAAATTGGAACGATCTGAAAGTTTTTTGAGTCATGTGTAATATCTATAATAATATTGTGAGCGATATTTTTAAATTTGATGTGGTTGTTTAAACCGATATTTTTTATACCACACATAATCCCACCACTAGCTCTACCAAGTCTATGATTTCTTATCGCTGGGATACATTCAATTTCAAAATTCTCAAAATACTTAAGGTATTGTTGTTCTTTTCCTTCCTCCAAAAAAGTTTCTAATAGTATAAAAATATCGTGATTGGTAACAAGTCTAAAAAATTCGGGCATAATAAGTTTGTTTTTAAATCCTGTAATATTTTAACACAAAATTTTTAATTTAACATTATTCAAACAAAAATTATTAGCATGGCAGACGGCAACCCTGTCCTAACTATACTGAAGATTGCTGCGATCCGCATTATGGATGTTGTGAACTCGTTGACTTACAGATGGCTCTGCTCTCGCATTGTGGGTGTTTTGACGTCTCGAATCATTGACATCTATGTTGTTTATGTCAAAGAAACACATCGCATCATCCCCATATTTTGCTTGGACAAATTCGAATTCTTGTTTTGATTTGATTTGCAAACCTCGAAAATTATCATATGCAAACATGAATTTGTCGATTTGCATCTTCACTCCTTTGATGTAAATTGTTGTTTCTGGATTTTTCCCTGCAAGATTTCTTTTAATTTCATAAAGTGCCCTCCTTTTGTTTCTGTATAACAGTGACTGTTCGCGGTGTACAAAGACTCCAGTTCCCTTTAGTTTGTAGGCAGAACCAATGATTTTATCAACAGTGCCTGCGTTGTCTAAGTTTAAAACCATTGTTGTTTTGTTCGTTTGTCGGTTTGTAAACTCTTGTGATGTTTTAATTGGTACATCGGCAATTTCGTTGAGGTTGAGAAGGCCCAAACAAGTTTGTGTAGCAAATTCAAGTTTATTTGCCTTCTTGTCAGATGGAAAGTGCATGATAACCGTGTTTTCGTTGGTCCTCTGTGTCATAATCTCAATTTGCCTTTCAAGGGTTACACATTCTCAACTATAGAGAGACGTTCAGCAAGATGAGCATTTTGTGAACGAAGCAACTGCAGATCTTTGGAAACTGCCAAAACATCATCTTTAGTTGAGATATTTTTTAGATGTTCTATCAAACAATCGTTAGCTATTGATTTTATATCATTTGGGTTCATTTTTAAACTGCTCTGAGATGAATCTTTCTTACAGCGGGGTGTTTTAATCGGAGATATATCCGTCGCCTTACGTTTTTGTTGCATATATATATATAGCGGTACAAGCAAAATGTCGGTTTTCTAGGTCGGATTTTTTGTTTGTTTAAAATTAAATTATCCTACCTTTGTGATAGTTTCAGGACTTGAATTCACTTTATTATTGACAGAATGTCTTTAAACTTGGAATACTAATATTTTTGACTTTTTAATTTGAGTTTAAAATAAAATTAAGTGTAAAACTAAAGCACTGAATAAAAACGTCGACTTTACTTCACTCTCTCTCTCTCTCTCTCTCTCTCTCTCTCTCTCTCTCTCTCTCTCTCTCTCTCTCTCTCTCTCTCTCTCTCTCTCTCTCTCTCTCTCTCTCTCTCTCTCTCTCTCTCTGTCTCTCATATCTGAATGAGCCTTGGTTATTTTTAGTTCGCATGTTGACAGATCCGATTTATTGTTGAGCAAGCTGATTTCGCACAAACTCAAATTAGTTCCAGCTTGATATACCGGATGGTATATCAACCATTAGTGGTACATCTAGAAAGTTCATCTTCGGTTATGGGATACAATTGGTCATGGTGAGTACTCACAGCTAGGACGTCTGTTGACAATTGTATGGTTATGTAGCTGTTATTAGTTGCTGCTGGGATGGTAATTAGTTTGTATGCTATAAATTCTTCTAACCCGAGTAACGGCAGTTCAATGTTGAATATGATATGATTTGAATTAGTGTGTCCCTCGACATTCATTAGCTTATAGAGAATTTGGTCAGGTTCTACTGGAATCCGAAGACCTGGTGGAATATGACTTCTTATTTTACCTACTTCAATTTAAAGTTGTTGATAGGTGATCAAAAGATGATTTACTTGTCCTTTGTGGGTATCTGCTAAAACATCTGTTATTAACGTCTGCATTCTTTAAATGCTAATGATTATAAGGGTAGCGTGGGTGCACCAAGACAGAAATAATTCTTTCATTTTGGTTTGGTATAGTTCTTCAGTGACATTGTTTACACGATTGAATAATTGACTCAGTTGATTTTATCAAGCGCATGTTGTCTTTTTGACATATCGTCTTGGCTTAGTTTTATGATGTTGACTGTCGAGTCTAGAATGGAAGTGTGATTTTTTAAAAGGTTCATACGTTGATCCTCGTTCGATTGGATGCCTTCTTAACGTTGAGACATTTCACTGGCGTACTTGGAGTCAAGAAGTTTCTCATTATCATCATCTTGTCCTTGGATGCTCGTTTATGCAATTTCTTGATTCAAGATGTTGCATTTTTTTGCATAAGATAATTCAAAGAAGAGCACATTCATATCTATTTGATAAGCTCCGCTTCTCGCAGTTTATGCGAACCATGAATATTACTACTCAGGCATCTAAATATTTAAATTCTTCGAGACTTTTTTTTGTATATACCATTGGACTCTGGAATTCCCTACCTGTAATGGTAAGACAGATAATAGGAATAACACAATTCAAAAAAGCATTATTACAGAACTTTAGTTAAAATGTAAAATTGAAACAGCAATTTGAAAGAATATGAATTAGGTATAGAATTTATTATTAAAAAAAAAAAAAAAAAAAAAAAAAAAAAAAAAAAAAAAAAAAAACAGATGCATATACTATTATTTTTTTTATTTTATCTTTTTAGTTAAACATATCTTTTGGTTAGTATTATTATTATTATTACATTATTGTTATTGCTTAAATTTTGTTTGTTTTACCTACCTTCTTTTTATTTACCTATAAACTTAATAGAAATAGTTTCTCCGATCTAAAATGTATTATCTTTAGGTACTATAAAAGACTTCGTCTTACTTGTACGATATAATAAATAACATTAAATTAAATTAAAATTAAAACTAATGTTATGATAACGGATATGATTGGGTGATTCCAGATGCTGACTTCTGAGCTGATGTCGCAGTTCATTCAACTCATGATTTAAAGAGCTGGTATTTGATGTGTTGTAGTGAAGTGTAGCTAGCTGAATCGCCTTTTGAAACGGCAAATCTTGAATTAATCTGGTGTATGAAGCTTGAGCCTTAGACGAATAAATTTATTTGCCTTGGGTCTCAAATGCTTATTTTTTGCCACACAATACGGTTGAAGTTTCAGCAAACCATTTCCTTCTAATTCTATGAATGATGTTTGTTGCTTGCAAACGACATTAAGCATAGTTTCTTCATTAACTGCAAATATCCATTGATTTAGTTCAGGAAGCTTGGTCCACACTGAATGAGCCTTGGTTATTTTTAGTTCGCATGTTGACAGATCCGATTTATTGTTGAGCTAGCTGATTTCGCACAAACTCAAATTAGTTCCAGCTTGATATACCGGATGGTATATCAACCATTAGTGGTACATCTAGAAAGTTCATCTTCGGTTATGGGATAAAATTGGTCATGGTGAGTACTCACCAGTGTTGGATAGTTACGCGTAACTTTGAAATTTTAATTAGTTTTACGTTACTAATGTAACTTATGTAACTAATGTAACTAATGTAACTTATTGTAACTAAATGTAACTAACTATAACTAAAAGAATTTTTCAAACACAAAAACTCACATTTTATGTTAAATTGAAATTTAGAAGTTCCGTCCACAAACCCGATCGAATGACGATTGACTACACTGTTTTATGGAAAAGCTAGATGATTGATATTGCCATCGGGCCAGCTGCCAGCTGTGGCCACGGCAACCTGGCAAGGAATACATTTTTAAATTACTATATTTCTGCAAAAAAACATTTCAAAATAATAAAACAAAATAGATCTCGTTTGATTTCCTTTGGGCGAGCTAAATCTGAAATTTGAGACCAAATCTGAATTTAAAATACAAAAATAAATCACAATAAACAAAGAAATGTCCAGGAGTCTCAAGAAAGAAGGGAAAACTTAAAATGTAAGTAAAAATCTATTGTATGCTCCAAGAATATAATATTTTATTAGATTTCTTTTTCATCAGGAACATAGTAATTTTAATATGTATTCCTTGCCAGGTAGCCGTTGCACTTGCTTATAAAAGAATTTTGTCAATAGTCGATTGGGATTCAGGATGAAATGTGATTTTTTTTATTTTATATTATTAAGTTAGAGTTAGTTTTATTTAGTTACAGTTAGTTACATTTAGTAACATTAGTTACATTAGTTACGCTTAATATTGGGCGTAACTAATTCATATTAGTTACGCGTAACTAAACGAGTAACTTACTTCGTGTAACTTACTTGCCAACACTGGTACTCACAGCTAGGACGTCTGTTAACAATTGTATGGTTATGTAGCTGTTATTAGTTGCTGCTGGGATGGTAATTAGTTTGTATGCTATAAATTCTTCTAACCCGAGTAACGGCAGTTCAATGTTGAATATGATATGATTTGAATTAATGTGTCCCTCGACATTCATTAGCTTATAGAGAATTTGGTCAGGTTCTACTGGAATCCGAAGACCTGGTGGAATATGACTTCTTATTTTACCTACTTCAATTTAAAGTTGTTGATAGGTGATCAAAAGATGATTTACTTATCCTTTGTGGGTATCTGCTAAAAAAAAATCTGTTATTAACGTCTGCATTCTTTAAATGCTAATGATTATAAGGGTAGCGTGGGTGCACCAGGACAGAAATAATTCTTTTAGTTTGGTTTGGTATAGTTCTTCAGTGACATTGTTTACACGATTGAATAATTGACTCAGTTGATTTTATCAAGCGCATGTTGTCTTTTTGACATATCGTCTTGGCTTAATTTTATGATGTTGACTGTCGAGTCTAGAATGAAAGTGTGATTTTTTTAAAGGTTCATAAGTTGATCCTCGTTCGATTGGATGCCTTCTTAACGTTGAGACATTTCAGATTTCACTGGCGTACTTGGAGTCAAGAACTCCGAAGAGTGAGTTTGCTATGTTTCCGACAACGTTGACGGCACCTCGTTTAATTCTTACAGAGGGCTTGTTTGATGGAATAATATTATTTTCATCTAATTCGTGTGTTATAAGCCGTAGCTGTTGGATCACCCGATCTTCTATCGTGTGTAGGTTTTAACTATCGCGGAGGGGCTCATCATATTCGTAGATTAGAGCTATTGCGTTGTCCCCAACACCGTACTTATTATAGCATGAATGAACCTCTTACCCGCATGTGCAAACTTTTCAACTCAAATAAAAGTATTGTTGATTTTAATATTAGTAAATCCTCTCTAAAAAAAACATTTAAAACCAGTGCACCACGCTCATAGTTTATGTTTTGTATGTTCTCAATGTTTTTGTATCTATTTTGTATAAATGTATTTGTTTATTTATTTTTTATTTTTTGTGCTTGTGTTATGCTATTTGTATATTTTGCTTACTAACAACTAACACCTGCACTAAATGATGTAGCCAGTGAGCACATAATATGTGTTGGCTAATCTCCGATTGTAAGTTAATGCTTGATATAAGCTTCTTACTCTCGAGAACTGATAGTGAAAAAAAAAAAAAAATAACTTGGGAGCAGAGTTCTTTGGAGGGACGTTTATTGCAAATATGCTCCAATATTGTAGTATTGTTGTCTAATGCTTGGAGTTCCTTCTGGTATGGCTCGAGATTATAGTACACTACAAGGTTCCATCTGGGATGAATCAGACTTATTGCTTCATGTCGTTGAAAGTGAATTCCAGAAAAAGCATTGTTGAATTTTATAACCTCTATGTCACTTGCAATTACAATTGGAAGGATAAGACAAATAGTGTAGTGAAGAAGTTTGGGTTTGTTGAGTTCGCCCTAGCTTAAGTTGTTGCTATTCTTGCTGCCTTTGATGATGATGTTTCACTAGGATCAGACTTATCATTTCTTCGCTTCCGTTTGGATGATGGCGCGTCTGTTTTAGGCTCGGACAAAGGTGCAAGTTTGTGTGATTTTGTTTGTACGTCTGCGACACGCACCAAACCGTCGTTTCCATAATGCACCTTTTCGATTCTACCTAGCGGCCATTTCATTATAGGAGTGTTGTCTTCCTTCTTAATTACCACGGTGCCTGTTTTAATGTTTTTAGATGGCGTTTTAAATTTTGTTCGAAGTCGTTCAGTCGTACACTAAAAAATATTTCATTTCATATTGCTGATGTTCTTTGTTATATCTTCAATCTCTGTGTTAAAAACGGCGTGTTTCCGGATTCTTTAAAAACAGCTATTGTAATACCATTACACAAAAAAGGAGATACTTTGGATTTAAATAACTACAGACCAATTTCCCTTCTACCTGTGTTGGCCAAGGTTTTTGAAAAGGGTATGAAGGACACAATTATGTCCTTTCTCTCTAGTACTGAGTTTTTCAGTGATTTTCAATTCGGTTTCAGGAAAGGTAAATCTACTGAAGATGCACTGTTAAAATTCTGCAGTGAAATTTATAAATCAATCAATGATTCAAAAGTTCCATCGGCTCTATTTATTGACATAACTAAAGCATTTGACACAGTAGACCATAATTTGCTACTCAAAAAACTTTATATGGCAGGATTTAGAGGTTTTGTGTATGATTGGTTTTGTTCCTACTTGTCAAATCGTAACCAAAAGACCAGAGTTAACAATAAACTTAGTTCGTTATCCTATCAAAAAATGGGCATTCCTCAAGGATCGGTTTTAGGTCCTGTATTATTTCTGATCTTTGTAAATTCTTTGTTTTTACAGCAATTTAAAGGTAAATTATCTGCTTTTGCTGATGATACTGCTCTTTCGTACTCTAATAATAATTATTTTGATACCATTGTTCATATGAATCATGACTTAGAAATTCTACGTCATTGGTTTGGGAGTCACAAGCTAGTCATTAGTAGGAAGACTAAGTTCATGTTATTTAATTTATTAGGTGTCCTTCCTCAAGGTTTATCTTTAACTTATCATGCACCTAGCTGTTCTAGGTTTACCTGTTCTTCGGTGTTCTGATGGCTGTTTTGACATTGAATGTGTTGATCAGTTTAAATATTTAGGTGTTATACTTGATAAAAAGCTAAGCTGGGTTGATCATACGCACAACTTGAATTGTTATCTGAATAAAGCTGTCCGGCAGTTTTATCACCTCAGTCTTTACTGCACTCTTAAAGTTTTAAAACTAGCTTATTATGGCTTAGTTCATTGTAAGCTTCAATACGGAATTTCCTGTTGGGGTGGTACTCATTCGTGTAAAATTAATCAGTTGCTCTATAGGCAAAAACATTTGGTTCGCATTATGTTAAAGGTACCTCGCATGACACCCAGTTTCGCTTTGTTTTCTAACCTCGGCATATTTCCGGTAAGGCATTTGTATTTTTATAGTGTTTTAAAAGTATTTTTTAGAAGTAAAGGTTATAATGATGTCAGAGTTCAGGAAGCTTTCAGTTTGAGATCCAACTTATACCATCTTGTGAGTATTCCCAGAATTTTCAAATCACATTTTTGTCATTTTTATTCCATAACCGCTCCCCGTTTATTTAATAAACTACCTGTTAAATCCAGATGTGAGAGAAATGAATAAAATTTTTTAGCTAAAACTAAACGCTGGCTTTTCTAGTTTAATCATATAGAGATAGATGTTATTCTTAATCCATTAATATGATCAGATGATTACATTTTGTAAAGACATCATATGTTTAGGAACTATATTATTTAAGTTATTTACTGTGTAGCCCCCACAAATAATTTGTAATTATAAATGTTTCATAGTGGTTCATTCATCACTTATTCTTATGAATAACAGAATGTATTCGTAGATTAGAGCTATTGCGTTGTCCCCAACACCGTACTTATTATAGCATGAATGAACCTCTTACCCGCATGTGCAAACTTTTCAACTCAAATAAAAGTATTGTTGATTTTAATATTAGTAAATCCTCTCTAAAAAAAACATTTAAAACCAGTGCACCACGCTCATAGTTTATGTTTTGTATGTTCTCAATGTTTTTGTATCTATTTTGTATAAATGTATTTGTTTATTTATTTTTTATTTTTTGTGCTTGTGTTATGCTATTTGTATATTTTGCTTACTAACAACTAACAACTAACACCTGCACTAAATGATGTAGCCAGTGAGCACATAATATGTGTTGGCTAATCTCCGATTGTAAGTTAATGCTTGATATAAGCTTCTTACTCTCGAGAACTGATAGTGAAAAAAAAAAATAAATAACTTGGGAGCAGAGTTCTTTGGAGGGACGTTTATTGCAAATATGCTCCAATATTGTAGTATTGTTGTCTAATGCTTGGAGTTCCTTCTGGTATGGCTCGAGATTATAGTACACTACAAGGTTCCATCTGGGATGAATCAGACTTATTGCTTCATGTCGTTGAAAGTGAATTCCAGAAAAAGCATTGTTGAATTTTATAACCTCTATGTCACTTGCAATTACAATTGGAAGGATAAGACAAATAGTGTAGTGAAGAAGTTTGGGTTTGTTGAGTTCGCCCTAGCTTAAGTTGTTGCTATTCTTGCTGCCTTTGATGATGATGTTTCACTAGGATCAGACTTATCATTTCTTCGCTTCCGTTTGGATGATGGCGCGTCTGTTTTAGGCTCGGACGGAGCTTCATTGTTTTCTAACAAAGGTGCAAGTTTGTGTGATTTTGTTTGTACGTCTGCGACACGCACCAAACCGTCGTTTCCATAATGCACCTTTTCGATTCTACCTAGCGGCCATTTCATTATAGGAGTGTTGTCTTCCTTCTTAATTACCACGGTGCCTGTTTTAATGTTTTTAGATGGCGTTTTAAATTTTGTTCGAAGTCGTTCAGTCGTACACTAAAAAATATTTCATTTCATATTGCTGATGTTCTTTGTTATATCTTTAATCTCTGTGTTAAAAACGGCGTGTTTCCGGATTCTTTAAAAACAGCTATTGTAATACCATTACACAAAAAAGGAGATACTTTGGATTTAAATAACTACAGACCAATTTCCCTTCTACCTGTGTTGGCCAAGGTTTTTGAAAAGGGTATGAAGGACACAATTATGTCCTTTCTCTCTAGTACTGAGTTTTTCAGTGATTTTCAATTCGGTTTCAGGAAAGGTAAATCTACTGAAGATGCACTGTTAAAATTCTGCAGTGAAATTTATAAATCAATCAATGATTCAAAAGTTCCATCGGCTCTATTTATTGACATAACTAAAGCATTTGACACAGTAGACCATAATTTGCTACTCAAAAAACTTTATATGGCAGGATTTAGAGGTTTTGTGTATGATTGGTTTTGTTCCTACTTGTCAAATCGTAACCAAAAGACCAGAGTTAACAATAAACTTAGTTCGTTATCCTATCAAAAAATGGGCATTCCTCAAGGATCGGTTTTAGGTCCTGTATTATTTCTGATCTTTGTAAATTCTTTGTTTTTACAGCAATTTAAAGGTAAATTATCTGCTTTTGCTGATGATACTGCTCTTTCGTACTCTAATAATAATTATTTTGATACCATTGTTCATATGAATCATGACTTAGAAATTCTACGTCATTGGTTTGGGAGTCACAAGCTAGTCATTAGTAGGAAGACTAAGTTCATGTTATTTAATTTATTAGGTGTCCTTCCTCAAGGTTTATCTTTAACTTATCATGCACCTAGCTGTTCTAGGTTTACCTGTTCTTCGGTGTTCTGATGGCTGTTTTGACATTGAATGTGTTGATCAGTTTAAATATTTAGGTGTTATACTTGATAAAAAGCTAAGCTGGGTTGATCATACGCACAACTTGAATTGTTATCTGAATAAAGCTGTCCGGCAGTTTTATCACCTCAGTCTTTACTGCACTCTTAAAGTTTTAAAACTAGCTTATTATGGCTTAGTTCATTGTAAGCTTCAATACGGAATTTCCTGTTGGGGTGGTACTCATTCGTGTAAAATTAATCAGTTGCTCTATAGGCAAAAACATTTGGTTCGCATTATGTTAAAGGTACCTCGCATGACACCCAGTTTCGCTTTGTTTTCTAACCTCGGCATATTTCCGGTAAGGCATTTGTATTTTTATAGTGTTTTAAAAGTATTTTTTAGAAGTAAAGGTTATAATGATGTCAGAGTTCAGGAAGCTTTCAGTTTGAGATCCAACTTATACCATCTTGTGAGTATTCCCAGAATTTTCAAATCACATTTTTGTCATTTTTATTCCATAACCGCTCCCCGTTTATTTAATAAACTACCTGTTAAATCCAGATGTGAGAGAAATGAATAAAATTTTTTAGCTAAAACTAAACGCTGGCTTTTCTAGTTTAATCATATAGAGATAGATGTTATTCTTAATCCATTAATATGATCAGATGATTACATTTTGTAAAGACATCATATGTTTAGGAACTATATTATTTAAGTTATTTACTGTGTAGCCCCCACAAATAATTTGTAATTATAAATGTTTCATAGTGGTTCATTCATCACTTATTCTTATGAATAACAGAATGTATTCGTAGATTAGAGCTATTGCGTTGTCCCCAACACCGTACTTATTATAGCATGAATGAACCTCTTACCCGCATGTGCAAACTTTTCAACTCAAATAAAAGTATTGTTGATTTTAATATTAGTAAATCCTCTCTAAAAAAAACATTTAAAACCAGTGCACCACGCTCATAGTTTATGTTTTGTATGTTCTCAATGTTTTTGTATCTATTTTGTATAAATGTATTTGTTTATTTATTTTTTATTTTTTGTGCTTGTGTTATGCTATTTGTATATTTTGCTTACTAACAACTAACAACTAACACCTGCACTAAATGATGTAGCCAGTGAGCACATAATATGTGTTGGCTAATCTCCGATTGTAAGTTAATGCTTGATATAAGCTTCTTACTCTCGAGAGCTGATAGTGAAAAAAAAAAAATAAATAACTTGGGAGCAGAGTTCTTTGGAGGGACGTTTATTGCAAATATGCTCCAATATTGTAGTATTGTTGTCTAATGCTTGGAGTTCCTTCTGGTATGGCTCGAGATTATAGTACACTACAAGGTTCCATCTGGGATGAATCAGACTTATTGCTTCATGTCGTTGAAAGTGAATTCCAGAAAAAGCATTGTTGAATTTTATAACCTCTATGTCACTTGCAATTACAATTGGAAGGATAAGACAAATAGTGTAGTGAAGAAGTTTGGGTTTGTTGAGTTCGCCCTAGCTTAAGTTGTTGCTATTCTTGCTGCCTTTGATGATGATGTTTCACTAGGATCAGACTTATCATTTCTTCGCTTCCGTTTGGATGATGGCGCGTCTGTTTTAGGCTCGGACGGAGCTTCATTGTTTTCTAACAAAGGTGCAAGTTTGTGTGATTTTGTTTGTACGTCTGCGACACGCACCAAACCGTCGTTTCCATAATGCACCTTTTCGATTCTACCTAGCGGCCATTTCATTATAGGAGTGTTGTCTTCCTTCTTAATTACCACGGTGCCTGTTTTAATGTTTTTAGATGGCGTTTTAAATTTTGTTCGAAGTCGTTCAGTCGTACACTAAAAAATATTTCATTTCATATTGCTGATGTTCTTTGTTATATCTTTAATCTCTGTGTTAAAAACGGCGTGTTTCCGGATTCTTTAAAAACAGCTATTGTAATACCATTACACAAAAAAGGAGATACTTTGGATTTAAATAACTACAGACCAATTTCCCTTCTACCTGTGTTGGCCAAGGTTTTTGAAAAGGGTATGAAGGACACAATTATGTCCTTTCTCTCTAGTACTGAGTTTTTCAGTGATTTTCAATTCGGTTTCAGGAAAGGTAAATCTACTGAAGATGCACTGTTAAAATTCTGCAGTGAAATTTATAAATCAATCAATGATTCAAAAGTTCCATCGGCTCTATTTATTGACATAACTAAAGCATTTGACACAGTAGACCATAATTTGCTACTCAAAAAACTTTATATGGCAGGATTTAGAGGTTTTGTGTATGATTGGTTTTGTTCCTACTTGTCAAATCGTAACCAAAAGACCAGAGTTAACAATAAACTTAGTTCGTTATCCTATCAAAAAATGGGCATTCCTCAAGGATCGGTTTTAGGTCCTGTATTATTTCTGATCTTTGTAAATTCTTTGTTTTTACAGCAATTTAAAGGTAAATTATCTGCTTTTGCTGATGATACTGCTCTTTCGTACTCTAATAATAATTATTTTGATACCATTGTTCATATGAATCATGACTTAGAAATTCTACGTCATTGGTTTGGGAGTCACAAGCTAGTCATTAGTAGGAAGACTAAGTTCATGTTATTTAATTTATTAGGTGTCCTTCCTCAAGGTTTATCTTTAACTTATCATGCACCTAGCTGTTCTAGGTTTACCTGTTCTTCGGTGTTCTGATGGCTGTTTTGACATTGAATGTGTTGATCAGTTTAAATATTTAGGTGTTATACTTGATAAAAAGCTAAGCTGGGTTGATCATACGCACAACTTGAATTGTTATCTGAATAAAGCTGTCCGGCAGTTTTATCACCTCAGTCTTTACTGCACTCTTAAAGTTTTAAAACTAGCTTATTATGGCTTAGTTCATTGTAAGCTTCAATACGGAATTTCCTGTTGGGGTGGTACTCATTCGTGTAAAATTAATCAGTTGCTCTATAGGCAAAAACATTTGGTTCGCATTATGTTAAAGGTACCTCGCATGACACCCAGTTTCGCTTTGTTTTCTAACCTCGGCATATTTCCGGTAAGGCATTTGTATTTTTATAGTGTTTTAAAAGTATTTTTTAGAAGTAAAGGTTATAATGATGTCAGAGTTCAGGAAGCTTTCAGTTTGAGATCCAACTTATACCATCTTGTGAGTATTCCCAGAATTTTCAAATCACATTTTTGTCATTTTTATTCCATAACCGCTCCCCGTTTATTTAATAAACTACCTGTTAAATCCAGATGTGAGAGAAATGAATAAAATTTTTTAGCTAAAACTAAACGCTGGCTTTTCTAGTTTAATCATATAGAGATAGATGTTATTCTTAATCCATTAATATGATCAGATGATTACATTTTGTAAAGACATCATATGTTTAGGAACTATATTATTTAAGTTATTTACTGTGTAGCCCCCACAAACAATTTGTAATTATAAATGTTTCATAGTGGTTCATTCATCACGTATTCTTATGAATAACAGAATGTACCTAACTATTTCAATGGTATATCAACCATTAGTGGTACATCTAGAAAGTTCATCTTCGGTTATGGGATAAAATTGGTCATGGTGAGTACTCACAGCTAGGACGTCTGTTAACAATTGTATGGTTATGTAGCTGTTATTAGTTGCTGCTGGGATGGTAATTAGTTTGTATGCTATAAATTCTTCTAACCCGAGTAACGGCAGTTCAATGTTGAATATGATATGATTTGAATTAATGTGTCCCTCGACATTCATTAGCTTATAGAGAATTTGGTCAGGTTCTACTGGAATCCGAAGACCTGGTGGAATATGACTTCTTATTTTACCTACTTCAATTTAAAGTTGTTGATAGGTGATCAAAAGATGATTTACTTATCCTTTGTGGGTATCTGCTAAAAAAAAATCTGTTATTAACGTCTGCATTCTTTAAATGCTAATGATTATAAGGGTAGCGTGGGTGCACCAGGACAGAAATAATTCTTTTAGTTTGGTTTGGTATAGTTCTTCAGTGACATTGTTTACACGATTGAATAATTGACTCAGTTGATTTTATCAAGCGCATGTTGTCTTTTTGACATATCGTCTTGGCTTAATTTTATGATGTTGACTGTCGAGTCTAGAATGAAAGTGTGATTTTTTTAAAGGTTCATAAGTTGATCCTCGTTCGATTGGATGCCTTCTTAACGTTGAGACATTTCAGATTTCACTGGCGTACTTGGAGTCAAGAACTCCGAAGAGTGAGTTTGCTATGTTTCCGACAACGTTGACGGCACCTCGTTTAATTCTTACAGAGGGCTTGTTTGATGGAATAATATTATTTTCATCTAATTCGTGTGTTATAAGCCGTAGCTGTTGGATCACCCGATCTTCTATCGTGTGTAGGTTTTAACTATCGCGGAGGGGCTCATCATATTCGTAGATTAGAGCTATTGCGTTGTCCCCAACACCGTACTTATTATAGCATGAATGAACCTCTTACCCGCATGTGCAAACTTTTCAACTCAAATAAAAGTATTGTTGATTTTAATATTAGTAAATCCTCTCTAAAAAAAACATTTAAAACCAGTGCACCACGCTCATAGTTTATGTTTTGTATGTTCTCAATGTTTTTGTATCTATTTTGTATAAATGTATTTGTTTATTTATTTTTTATTTTTTGTGCTTGTGTTATGCTATTTGTATATTTTGCTTACTAACAACTAACACCTGCACTAAATGATGTAGCCAGTGAGCACATAATATGTGTTGGCTAATCTCCGATTGTAAGTTAATGCTTGATATAAGCTTCTTACTCTCGAGAACTGATAGTGAAAAAAAAAAAAAATAACTTGGGAGCAGAGTTCTTTGGAGGGACGTTTATTGCAAATATGCTCCAATATTGTAGTATATTGTTGTCTAATGCTTGGAGTTCCTTCTGGTATGGCTCGAGATTATAGTACACTACAAGGTTCCATCTGGGATGAATCAGACTTATTGCGTCATGTCGTTGAAAGTGAATTCCAGAAAAAGCATTGTTGAATTTTATAACCTCTATGTCACTTGCAATTACAATTGGAAGGATAAGACAAATAGTGTAGTGAAGAAGTTTGGGTTTGTTGAGTTCGCCCTAGCTTAAGTTGTTGCTATTCTTGCTGCCTTTGATGATGATGTTTCACTAGGATCAGACTTATCATTTCTTCGCTTCCGTTTGGATGATGGCGCGTCTGTTTTAGGCTCGGACAAAGGTGCAAGTTTGTGTGATTTTGTTTGTACGTCTGCGACACGCACCAAACCGTCGTTTCCATAATGCACCTTTTCGATTCTACCTAGCGGCCATTTCATTATAGGAGTGTTGTCTTCCTTCTTAATTACCATACGGTGCCTGTTTTAATGTTTTTAGATGGCGTTTTAAATTTTGTTCGAAGTCGTTCAGTCGTACACTAAAAAATATTTCATTTCATATTGCTGATGTTCTTTGTTATATCTTCAATCTCTGTGTTAAAAACGGCGTGTTTCCGGATTCTTTAAAAACAGCTATTGTAATACCATTACACAAAAAAGGAGATACTTTGGATTTAAATAACTACAGACCAATTTCCCTTCTACCTGTGTTGGCCAAGGTTTTTGAAAAGGGTATGAAGGACAGAATTATGTCCTTTCTCTCTAGTACTGAGTTTTTCAGTGATTTTCAATTCGGTTTCAGGAAAGGTAAATCTACTGAAGATGCACTGTTAAAATTCTGCAGTGAAATTTATAAATCAATCAATGATTCAAAAGTTCCATCGGCTCTATTTATTGACATAACTAAAGCATTTGACACAGTAGACCATAATTTGCTACTCAAAAAACTTTATATGGCAGGATTTAGAGGTTTTGTGTATGATTGGTTTTGTTCCTACTTGTCAAATCGTAACCAAAAGACCAGAGTTAACAATAAACTTAGTTCGTTATCCTATCAAAAAATGGGCATTCCTCAAGGATCGGTTTTAGGTCCTGTATTATTTCTGATCTTTGTAAATTCTTTGTTTTTACAGCAATTTAAAGGTAAATTATCTGCTTTTGCTGATGATACTGCTCTTTCGTACTCTAATAATAATTATTTTGATACCATTGTTCATATGAATCATGACTTAGAAATTCTACGTCATTGGTTTGGGAGTCACAAGCTAGTCATTAGTAGGAAGACTAAGTTCATGTTATTTAATTTATTAGGTGTCCTTCCTCAAGGTTTATCTTTAACTTATCATGCACCTAGCTGTTCTAGGTTTACCTGTTCTTCGGTGTTCTGATGGCTGTTTTGACATTGAATGTGTTGATCAGTTTAAATATTTAGGTGTTATACTTGATAAAAAGCTAAGCTGGGTTGATCATACGCACAACTTGAATTGTTATCTGAATAAAGCTGTCCGGCAGTTTTATCACCTCAGTCTTTACTGCACTCTTAAAGTTTTAAAACTAGCTTATTATGGCTTAGTTCATTGTAAGCTTCAATACGGAATTTCCTGTTGGGGTGGTACTCATTCGTGTAAAATTAATCAGTTGCTCTATAGGCAAAAACATTTGGTTCGCATTATGTTAAAGGTACCTCGCATGACACCCAGTTTCGCTTTGTTTTCTAACCTCGGCATATTTCCGGTAAGGCATTTGTATTTTTATAGTGTTTTAAAAGTATTTTTTAGAAGTAAAGGTTATAATGATGTCAGAGTTCAGGAAGCTTTCAGTTTGAGATCCAACTTATACCATCTTGTGAGTATTCCCAGAATTTTCAAATCACATTTTTGTCATTTTTATTCCATAACCGCTCCCCGTTTATTTAATAAACTACCTGTTAAATCCAGATGTGAGAGAAATGAATAAAATTTTTTAGCTAAAACTAAACGCTGGCTTTTCTAGTTTAATCATATAGAGATAGATGTTATTCTTAATCCATTAATATGATCAGATGATTACATTTTGTAAAGACATCATATGTTTAGGAACTATATTATTTAAGTTATTTACTGTGTAGCCCCCACAAATAATTTGTAATTATAAATGTTTCATAGTGGTTCATTCATCACTTATTCTTATGAATAACAGAATGTATTCGTAGATTAGAGCTATTGCGTTGTCCCCAACACCGTACTTATTATAGCATGAATGAACCTCTTACCCGCATGTGCAAACTTTTCAACTCAAATAAAAGTATTGTTGATTTTAATATTAGTAAATCCTCTCTAAAAAAAACATTTAAAACCAGTGCACCACGCTCATAGTTTATGTTTTGTATGTTCTCAATGTTTTTGTATCTATTTTGTATAAATGTATTTGTTTATTTATTTTTTATTTTTTGTGCTTGTGTTATGCTATTTGTATATTTTGCTTACTAACAACTAACAACTAACACCTGCACTAAATGATGTAGCCAGTGAGCACATAATATGTGTTGGCTAATCTCCGATTGTAAGTTAATGCTTGATATAAGCTTCTTACTCTCGAGAACTGATAGTGAAAAAAAAAAATAAATAACTTGGGAGCAGAGTTCTTTGGAGGGACGTTTATTGCAAATATGCTCCAATATTGTAGTATTGTTGTCTAATGCTTGGAGTTCCTTCTGGTATGGCTCGAGATTATAGTACACTACAAGGTTCCATCTGGGATGAATCAGACTTATTGCTTCATGTCGTTGAAAGTGAATTCCAGAAAAAGCATTGTTGAATTTTATAACCTCTATGTCACTTGCAATTACAATTGGAAGGATAAGACAAATAGTGTAGTGAAGAAGTTTGGGTTTGTTGAGTTCGCCCTAGCTTAAGTTGTTGCTATTCTTGCTGCCTTTGATGATGATGTTTCACTAGGATCAGACTTATCATTTCTTCGCTTCCGTTTGGATGATGGCGCGTCTGTTTTAGGCTCGGACGGAGCTTCATTGTTTTCTAACAAAGGTGCAAGTTTGTGTGATTTTGTTTGTACGTCTGCGACACGCACCAAACCGTCGTTTCCATAATGCACCTTTTCGATTCTACCTAGCGGCCATTTCATTATAGGAGTGTTGTCTTCCTTCTTAATTACCACGGTGCCTGTTTTAATGTTTTTAGATGGCGTTTTAAATTTTGTTCGAAGTCGTTCAGTCGTACACTAAAAAATATTTCATTTCATATTGCTGATGTTCTTTGTTATATCTTTAATCTCTGTGTTAAAAACGGCGTGTTTCCGGATTCTTTAAAAACAGCTATTGTAATACCATTACACAAAAAAGGAGATACTTTGGATTTAAATAACTACAGACCAATTTCCCTTCTACCTGTGTTGGCCAAGGTTTTTGAAAAGGGTATGAAGGACACAATTATGTCCTTTCTCTCTAGTACTGAGTTTTTCAGTGATTTTCAATTCGGTTTCAGGAAAGGTAAATCTACTGAAGATGCACTGTTAAAATTCTGCAGTGAAATTTATAAATCAATCAATGATTCAAAAGTTCCATCGGCTCTATTTATTGACATAACTAAAGCATTTGACACAGTAGACCATAATTTGCTACTCAAAAAACTTTATATGGCAGGATTTAGAGGTTTTGTGTATGATTGGTTTTGTTCCTACTTGTCAAATCGTAACCAAAAGACCAGAGTTAACAATAAACTTAGTTCGTTATCCTATCAAAAAATGGGCATTCCTCAAGGATCGGTTTTAGGTCCTGTATTATTTCTGATCTTTGTAAATTCTTTGTTTTTACAGCAATTTAAAGGTAAATTATCTGCTTTTGCTGATGATACTGCTCTTTCGTACTCTAATAATAATTATTTTGATACCATTGTTCATATGAATCATGACTTAGAAATTCTACGTCATTGGTTTGGGAGTCACAAGCTAGTCATTAGTAGGAAGACTAAGTTCATGTTATTTAATTTATTAGGTGTCCTTCCTCAAGGTTTATCTTTAACTTATCATGCACCTAGCTGTTCTAGGTTTACCTGTTCTTCGGTGTTCTGATGGCTGTTTTGACATTGAATGTGTTGATCAGTTTAAATATTTAGGTGTTATACTTGATAAAAAGCTAAGCTGGGTTGATCATACGCACAACTTGAATTGTTATCTGAATAAAGCTGTCCGGCAGTTTTATCACCTCAGTCTTTACTGCACTCTTAAAGTTTTAAAACTAGCTTATTATGGCTTAGTTCATTGTAAGCTTCAATACGGAATTTCCTGTTGGGGTGGTACTCATTCGTGTAAAATTAATCAGTTGCTCTATAGGCAAAAACATTTGGTTCGCATTATGTTAAAGGTACCTCGCATGACACCCAGTTTCGCTTTGTTTTCTAACCTCGGCATATTTCCGGTAAGGCATTTGTATTTTTATAGTGTTTTAAAAGTATTTTTTAGAAGTAAAGGTTATAATGATGTCAGAGTTCAGGAAGCTTTCAGTTTGAGATCCAACTTATACCATCTTGTGAGTATTCCCAGAATTTTCAAATCACATTTTTGTCATTTTTATTCCATAACCGCTCCCCGTTTATTTAATAAACTACCTGTTAAATCCAGATGTGAGAGAAATGAATAAAATTTTTTAGCTAAAACTAAACGCTGGCTTTTCTAGTTTAATCATATAGAGATAGATGTTATTCTTAATCCATTAATATGATCAGATGATTACATTTTGTAAAGACATCATATGTTTAGGAACTATATTATTTAAGTTATTTACTGTGTAGCCCCCACAAACAATTTGCAATTATAAATGTTTCATAGTGGTTCATTCATCACTTATTCTTATGAATAACAGAATGTACCTAACTATTTCATTTCATACCTTGTACAGCTGTCAAATTATGCATGTGTTAATGATAGATGTTCATATTTTTTATATTGAATTTTTCATACATGTATTTAATCTTATATTTGTATTGCTGATAAAATGTTTATTCTCACTTGCTGTAATTTTTGGAATGAAATAAAGAAATAATGAAAAGAATGAAAAAGAATATATGCTTGTTTTGAGCTCTTCTAGTTGATTTTTAGCTTCGACAAAATTGGTGGCATTATCGCAATACAAATTTTTAATATGGCCACGTCGTCGGCTCAAAAATCTTTGCAAAGCTCCAAAAAATGCATCTTTAGTTAAATCATTGAAGACTTCGATGTGTACCACCTTTGTGGCGAAGTAGCAAAATATTGATAAGTAACGTTTTTGGGCTCGGCTCACTCTCGTTCGGTAATGAACCCATAATGGACCCCAAAATTCCACTCCTGTATTGATGAATGTATGTGATGGTTGCACTCTTGGCGCTGGTAAATTTCTCATCATTTGCGGTGAGTACATTTTCGGCTTCTCCTTGATGCTAAATATGCAGTGCTTGACAATAGAGCGCGCAATTTCCTTGCCCTTGATTGGCCGAAATCGCTGTCTTGTGATTGCTAATAGGCCTGATTTGTATTAAAGTGAAGATCCGTCATGAGCATTTTTACGAGTGGGTGAGAATATGGCAACAGCATCGGATGCTTGCTGTCATAGGGTAAATTGGATGCTTGAAGTCTGCCTCCGACACGCAAAAGATCATCTTGGTCTCAAAATGCAGCCAGTCCCTTCAATGGACTTTCCTTAACTAGTTCTTTGTGTGCCTCAGGAAGCGCATGTCTTTATGGAAACCGTGATTTTGGACTTCCTTGGTAATGAACTGCATGGATATTTCTAGTTCCAAGGTTGATAATGACCATGCCGTTCTGACGCCCTTTTGGGGTTTGTCTGACGGATTTAAGTGCATCCTTGAGTTTACCTGACTTGCATAATTGGACAAATCGATAACAGTAGGCTATTATTACACTAAGTTTGTTGAATGAGTTTGAATGCTTTATTCCTTTCAAAATACTTTGTACATGATCATCTAGGAATTTGAAATTTATTTAATTCTTGGAGACCTTGGTAGTATTTGTTCCACCTGGTGTATATTTCTTCTGGTAGGGAAGCATCCCAGTCGTACTTGAGTTCCCACAATTCTTGCAGAAAAAGCTTTGCGACGATTACTACTGGAGCGACTATTCCAAGTGGGTCAAAAAGACGTGCTATATCTGAGGCTACAGATCGCTTTGTGAATCATTTTGATGTTCTATAATTTGTTTTTATGCAGAAGACTGACTTGGGTCGCCATATTGACCCAAGAGTCTTGACAGTGCCTTCGTTGTTGTCGTCGGTGAGAGATATCTTCTGATCTTCTAATGGAACGTTATCAAGTAATTGTTTGTGGTTTGAACACCACTTTTTTAACTGGAGCCCTACCTCCCGCAGCAACAATGACAATTGTGCCTGGATGTATTTTGCTACTATAATGCTATCTGCACCTGCCATAACGTCATCAACGTAGAAGTCTTTGAGCAAAACTTGCGAGCCTAGTGAATATTTTGCAGAATATTTTTTAGCTAAGACCTGAAGGCGTTTTATTGGGAGATATAAAGCTGAAGTGGTTCCATAAGTCACGGTATAAAGTTTATAACACTTTATAGGCTCAGTTCGATTGGGTTTCCACACAGGGCTGCCAGACGACGATTTTGGCGGGACAGTCCCGATATCTGTCTCCACATTCAAAATGTCCCGCTTTTGTCCCGACTTTCCTTTATTTGTTCAACTTCGAACAATAATTATTAATTTGAAATTATTGCTCTGAATTCATTCACCCATACAATTCAGAAATCACTTGAACGCGCCCATTTTTATTTCATATAACTTTATTTATTTCATATGTGTCAAACGCTATTTTACAGCGTTTTAAGGCAAGTACGTGATAGATCTAACGAATATTGTTGTTTTTCAGTAAGTAATTGACTAAAAATGCATTAATATCCTTAATTGTTTAAGCTTTTTATCAAACATGGCTTCTTCTGGGTCAAAAACAAAACATTGTAATTTAATCACAATTAAAAGATTGGTTTGTTGCAATAAACAGTGGGAAAAAGTCTATCCATGGCTAAGAAGCGTCGGAAACGTGCATTATGCGATCTGCAAATTATGCTCAGCAGAATTTTCCATATCTCATTCTGGAGTTGGAGATATAAAAAGACATTTGCAGAAAGCTAAGCATATTTCTCGAGTGAATGAAAATGCTTCCAATTCCACCATCGCAACGCGTTTCAATACGAATTCGGTGAAGACCTCAAGATCTATTACCGAAGCGACTCGGTGTCGTGTTCATATCAGCTTTTAAGAAAAATATTCGCAGACCCGGTCGATGTAATCGCTCCTGCTATAAAAAAGAAGGTAAAAAATGATTTGGATGGCATTGTCTTTAATAAAGCTATACAGATTCTCCAAATAAGGGAAACGTTATAATGTTTCCATTTGTGATTAGATACTCGTATTTTATGCCAAAGAATGGCATTATGTATCTGAAGTTTTATTCACTTACCTCTGAAACATCAATATCGATTGTACAATCTTTGAAGGCAATTCTCATCTCTGAAAACAAACCGCTGAGTTAGGTATCTTCTTACGCAGCTGATAACGCAGCGGTTAATTTTGGTGTGAACCAAAGTGTGTTTACTGAATTGAGAAAACAAAATCCGATATTCTGCAACGAGGGTGCATATGCCACATACTACATTAATTTAGTTGTTTCGACCAAAAATGTCACCAAACTCAAGGGTGAGTGTAGTTGATTATACAAAACATTTTTTTTTAAATATCTTTGTTCTTAAGTATTCAAAGAAGTAATATTAAACTATGTATCGGGTGTCAGATCTTGCGGCTTGGTGCGGAGAAGAGGAGTGGAGTGAACTCTTGCGCCATGTACCTACAAGATGGCTGTCTCTAATACCAGCAGTAGAAAGGCTTCTGAAGCATTTTGAAGCGGTAAGAACTTACTTTACAGAAAAGAAAAACGCCAGGAGCTACATTCGGAAGTTTTTTAATTCAGAGTTAGCGGAGGCGTATCTCGTTCATACTAAACGTGGGTACTATTATTTTCCAAAACGCGGTCACTCAATTGCAGCCTGTCGATTCAACAGTATACTGGATGTGTATAATTAACTGGAGAATATTCAAATTATGCTTAAATCTAAGTTAGATGAGCAATTTCATGCCAGTATTGCACGGCAAGCTTAACAGCGATGTGAAGATAGTGGACTAAGGACAAGATTTAAGAGAGAGGACATTTTTGGAAATTGCAATATAATATTTTAAATAACATTATGATTTTAATAACAAATTTAGGTTATTGCCATTAGGCTTGGAAACAATTATTCCAATATTCGGCGAAATTTCAGAAATTGTTGCTAATTTCAAGATTAAGGACGTTGACATTGACATGTTATTTGAAGAACTACCATTTCTTAAGGAATTTGTTAAAAAAGGGGTCACTTTCTTCAAATTGCACGATGCCCCTAATTTTCAAAAAATATGTGAATTTACGTTTTCTCTGCCAGCTTCCAATGTTATGTGGAAATGAGTATTTAATTTTAAGACAACAGCATGGTGAAAGGCAAGGAATTGTTTGTCTATCGATACATTAGAAGCAGAACTTCTTATTCAAATGAATTGTGACTATAGTTGTAAGGAGTTTTATAGGTTTGTAAAGGAAGGTCCGGTTGGTCAGAAAATCATTTCTAAGATAAATTCAAGTGACAAATATGTTTAACATGTAGTGTAACTATACTTCTATTTTTCTTAACAAACTTAACAAACAAATGTATGTACCTATGAGACTAAATTTTCAATGTTCCCAAAGTTTTTTTTTTCTGATACATGTAGGTATGTACAACAACGTAATTTAATACAAAAAATTATGTTCCTTATATTGTGTTTAATGTTTTAATTTTATGAGTTTTAGAGTTCCAATCTGTCCCGCTTTGTCCCGACTTTCGTGACCTGTTGTCCCGATTTTACTAAATGTTGGTCTTCTCGTATAAGTATTTGCATATACATTTTTTGAATGTCGGCCTTAATAACAAATTTTGGCAGTCTAAATCGCAAAAATATTGAAAACAATTCGTCTTGAATTGTTCGTCCGGAATATGGTAAGTCATTTAACGACAGATTAGTTGACGTCTTTGCAGAGGCATCAAAGACTACTCGTAACTTTGTCCTAATACTTTCTGGCTTGAGAACGCAATGATTAGGCAGAAAGTAGTGTGGTGTTGGAATTGTTTTGAAATCAATCTCTGTCATGTATGTATGCGTGTTTTGCAGTAGTGGAAACTCAGTGCCAAGTTTAATCTGGCCAACACAGAATAACTGATGGTAAAATTTTGCTCCGATGAGCAATTCAATATTATTTCTTTTGTTGAACTGCGGGTCAGCTAGTATGATAATCCTTGGGAATTTCCACGTAAATATGTCAAATGTGTGTGTTGGCTGAGGAGATACAATCTGAGGCAATACGTTTGCTTCGAGCCTGGTAGTGAAACTTGTTGTAGTCGATTTTAAACAAATGTTGGCTCTTCGATTAGAATCCTTCTTGGAATTTCCTATTCCGTGTATGATCATGGGGCGAAGATAGCGGTATATTGAGTTTGCGAATAATTCCTTCTGTGAGGATGTTGATTTGTGAGCCGGAATCCAAAATAGCGTGATAGTTGATCGGAGAGCCATCTTGATCTATCAAATGTATGATAACGGTGCTCAGGAATACGTAACAATCTTTCTTGTTTATGCTTAACGGTGCTAGTGTTGCTGTTGAATCTACATTGAATTTATGTAACTTCATACACATCAATGCACTTACTAATTTGTAAACTTACTTCATACTTTTACTCAGCACTGTAATGTATGTAAATAACTGAATTATTATATATCTAATTATGTACTTACACATATCATGAAACAATACGATGTACTTTAGTTTCTTTTTTAGTCTCTTGATAGCCTCTGAATTAAACAGTTCAATAAGAATTTACTGGTTTGTTTTTACTTTCCCTAACAAAGGTTATGGGCCCAGTTATAGCTTCAAGATAAAAGTAATTATCCTATCCCTTAGTCAGTTTGCCCATAAATCTATTTCAAATATAAAAAACAAATGAGTTCTCTGTATTAAATCGAAAAACTCGATAACAAAAATTATGATGGTTGAAAGGTACAAATGAAAAGTATTCTCATACATAGTGAGTTATGGCAAAATGTCAGTGGGGAAGAGACGATGGCAGCTACTAACACTGAGGCCGTAAAAACGGAATGGAAAAAAAGGATAAAAAGGCTCTTGCTACAATGTTGTTATGTGTTCAATAGTCACAATTGAATCACATAAGAAATTGCATAACTTTGTCGGAAGCGTGGAATAAGCTTAAGGAATTACATCAATCCACTGCTCCAGCACGTATGTAAGGTGACTTTATTTAAACAGTTTTTGGCAAGCAAAATTAATGAAACCCAAGCAATCTCAGACCACTTAGACGCGTTTTTAAATGTAGCTGAAAAGCTGAAGGAAATAGATGTGGATGTCAAAGAGGAATTATTGACGATAATATTGCTATGGAGCTTACCAAAATCATATGAGAATTTTGTGATAGCAATAGAGTCGAGGGAAACTCTACCATCAATCATTGCATTAAAAACTAAGTTGATGGAAGAAGGGCAGAGAAGGACGATCGAAAAAAGGGAAGAGGAAGGTAAAACAGCTTTTTTGGCGAAAGCAAGAGTTAAACCTACTAAATTCTATAGGAGCTCTTCAGAGGAAAATCCACAAGCTGGTAGCAGTGGATTTAAGGGTAAACACTACAAGTGTCACCGCAAAGGTCATTTTGCATCTCAATGCAGAGATCGTCAGAAATTTAGTGCTTCTAAGGTGACGAGTTCATTCGCTATGTTAAATTCGGTTGGTAATGACATTCTTGATCGAAACACGTGGGTTTTTGACAGTCAGTGGCTAAACGTCACACATGTGCTGCGAAGAAAGTTATATTATTAATCTACAAAAGCATGGGCGTAGCGAAATCCTCATGCGGACACTTTATGTAATGGCATATAAAATATGGTCATCTTAATGCAAAAGATATGGCATTGATATGTGGTAAGAAAATGGTACGCGGTTTGGATCTGAAGAAGATTCCTGAAAACTTCAATTACGTGACATGTTTGAAATGTAAAATAACGAGACAGGCTTTTCCCACTGGTCAGGAAAATTGTTTTGACTCTATTCTGGGCTTGGTCCACAGTGCTGTCTGTGGGCCGATGAAGATTTCTTTTCTGGATGGCGCTTTTTTTTTGTCACATTTATCGATGAGAAATCCCGAAAGATTTTTGTGCATTTCTTGAAATCAAAGGGTGAAGTTTTGGAAGATTTTAAGAGATTAAAATTCCAAGTAGAACTTGAAACTGGACATAAAATCAAAATCCTTAAGAGCGACAATGGTCGCGAATATGTAAACAACGACCATTAATATTAAAGAATAAAAACAGCTTAAATGAATTTGCCAATATAAATTTATTTTATTTAAAAGATTAAACAAAATTAATTATTTTTCGGATGCATTTCGACTATTTGTCATCCTCAACGAATTTTCCAATTTCTTGGAACTAAAAGGAGTGGTGCGTCAGCTTTCGGTCGAATATACACCACAACAAAATGGCGTAGCAGAGCGTGCAAATCGAACAATCGTTGAAATGGCAAGATGTATGCTCTTGAATTTATAGCTCCCAGAAATTATGTGGGCCGAGGCAGTCAACACTGCCGTTTATATAAGTAAACAGATCTGAGACAAAGGCGTTAAACTCTATAGCAATATACGAAAGTTGGAGTGGACGTAAGCCAACTGTGAGACATCTACAACCATTTGGCTGCAAGGGAGTGATGCTTGATAAAAGGCCGTCGAAATCTTAGTTAAAAGCAAAAGGCGTAATGGTTGGGTATTCAATCGAGTCAAATGCATATCGTGTCTTCGTGCCAGAGCAGCGGAAGGTTCATAAAACTCGCCATGATAAATTTCTGGATATGCCAGGTAACAAAGTTTAAAGAAAATAATATTGAATATATAATTTACGAAAACATCTGGACATCAAATGACGATAAAGACGAAAATAAGCAGGCAAAACATCGTAAATCTGATGATTATGATGATGGTGAGATGCGGGTTGTTGAGACCAACGTGGGTAATAAGCCAGAAATTTTCGATCTCACGAATGCAAGCGGAACAACTGATGAAGAACTATATCAAGATCCAGAAGACGAAGAAGAAGTTGACCATGGGGGAGATGAAGAAGAACCGTGCCCAGCTCCCACTGAAGAAGAAGTTGACCATTTTGGAGATGCGAGGGTTGACTATCCTGGTACATCATCGAGCGAGTGGACGGTTTTGCGGTCCGAAAAAGATAATCCGAACGTAGTATTTAGCCAATTAAATTATATAGGCCATCACGACGCGATTCTAATGACGGTAAAAGATGCTCTGGCGTCAGAGGATGCTTAGAAATGAGTATCGGGCTTTAATATCAAACCACACATGGGATTTAGTTATTGTTCCAGTTAACAGAAAACCAGTTCAGTCAAAGTGTTTCTTTAGTATAAAGACAGATGTAGAAGGTAACATAAACAGGTATAAGGCACGCCTTGTAGCCAAAGGCTTTTGTCAGAAACTTGGAGTAGACTTCCACGAAACATTCTCAACCGTCACTCTTTATTAGACTATTCGATTAATCCTTTCTTTGTCATTTCAGCATAGTCTTCATCTCCAATAAATGGATGTAACCAGTGCCTACCTGAACGGCGGGTTGAAGGAGAGGTATTCATGCACCAACCAGAGGGCTACGTTTCAACAAAACAACCTGTTCGTGTTTGTAAGCTAAGGAAGGCTCTGTATGACCTAAAGCAGTCGGGTAGAGAGTGGAATGCAAAACTAGACAAGACTCTGAAAAAGCTGGGACATATTCAAATTGAAGCTGATCGTTGTGTCTATACAATGAATAATAAAATCAGCATTAACATCATCGCAGTGTATGTGGACGACATACTCCTTGCATGTTCCGATGAAAGGGAACTTCATTTAATCAAAACAAAAATAAAAAAACTAATTTGATGTGGTAGACAAGGGGCAGGTTGGAGTTTTCTTGGGCATGAAAGCTAAGCAGAACTAACAGCGAAACTATGTTGGCATAAGTCAAAAGAAGGCAATCTCATCATTAATAGAGAGCTACCAAATAAAAGACTGTAAAGGGAGGAGCACACCTTTAGAACCTGGTCAGAAAATTTTTAAGATGCCAAAACTGCCAAAACTGTGAATTGACAGAGGAGAAGGAGTATCAAAAGCTGATTGGGTCATTGATGAACATTGGGCATGCAACGCGACCAGACATTTTGCATTCTGTCAACAAACTGTCACAGTTTAATTAAAATCCGCATGAAGCTCATATGATGGTAGCTAAACATATTTTAAGGTACTTAAAAAATGCAATTAAGTATACTTTGTCTTATCGCAGACTTTCCAAATCACTTTGTGGGTACTCCGATGCCGACTGGGTATCAAACTATGACAGACGCTCTTACACTGGCTATGTGTTCAAACTTAGTGGTAGTTCAATATCATGGTCAACAAAGAAGCAACCGACAGTGGCGTTGTCAAGTACTGAGGCAGAGTACATGGCTTTAACTTCTGCAGCAAAAGAAGCGGTTTACTTGCGGTGATTGATTTCGGAAATGGGCTTTAAGAACATTGTCAGCAGTCCGACAACAATCTTCTGTGACAACCAATCTTGTAAAAAATCCCGTATATCATGACCATAGTAAGCATATTGATGAACGATTTCACTATGTGAGGGAAATATACAAACGATCGGCGATAGATCTGAACTACATACCTACTGAGGATATGACAGCACACATTCTTACTAAGAATTTATTAAAATCAAAACATTTGACATTTAGTAGTTTATTAGGACTTGAAAATTGTTATTAAAAATATATTTTTTAATTACTTAACGCATTGAGGGATAATTTGTTGAATCTACAATTGAATTTATGTAACTTCATACATCAATGCACTTACTAATCTGTAAACTTACTTCAAACTTTTACTCACCACTGTAATGTATGTAAATAACTGAATTATTATACATATATCTAATTATGTACTCACACATAACATGAAATAATACGATGTACTTTAGTTTCTTTTTTAGTCTCTCGATAGCCTCTGAATTAAGCAGTTCAATAAGAATGAACTGGTTTGTTTTTACTTTCCCTAACAGTTGCATTATTAACTTCGGATGTAGTGGATGGTTCTGGATCTGGAGGTGACACTTCTTAAGTAACAGAATTTGAAACTGATGCACTCGTTTTTGGTTGAGTGAATTTGGACAGTTGGAGGAGGTTTGTCCATCCTGGAAACAATTCACACACAATTTATTTTTTCTCACATTATTTAATCGTTCCAAAGGCGTTAGGTTCAGCACCTAAAGACACCCCCGTGGTTTACCCTTAACCCGCAACAATGTGTGTGAGTTGACTTATATAGCTTCTTTGTAAGTATATGAAGCAATATTGGATCACATTGACCAATATCTAATTCAAGGTGGGTGAGGTCATGCATACATTCTTCTGTTGTATCATGAAGGTCTTTTAATGCCGCAGCGGATGCTGTGTCTGACGACCGAGAGACGGTTGACCCAAGAGTCGGTTGAGTAGAGCGGATGGGTACTTTTTGGCGGTGTCGACTTTACTCAATTTTTGTTGAATATCGTGCAAAACTGGTTAAAGCTTCCATTGTAAGGACTTCCATTTAAGCTGAGTAGCTCAAATCTCCTTGTAGTTAAGTGAATCATGAAAATAGTTTCTGTCATTGAGGTTATAGTTAAGCTGTGACCATAATAATCTACTTTCTGATTCACGAGCTTTTTCAACAAATGTTTCACGTGCAAAGTCCTCATTTTTCTGGATAATTTGGTACAACTGTTCTTTTAAATTAAAAGTGTTGTTCGAATCAATAAGAAGTGTTGTACCACAGGTATTTCCGATATTTTGCCACTTAGCAACCCACCAGTCTTTGTTCCTTAACTCGTAGAAGATCATCTTTTTGGCAATTCTGGAGTCCTCATATGTTAACGTCTTGACAATGTAATTAACTTGTGCCTTAAGTGTACTTGTAAGTAGTTTAGGTATTCCTGTTTCTAGATAGATTGCATAGTTGTTTTTGTTTAGGTAAGTTGAAGAGTTTCTTCAAAAAATTTCTTTGGAATTGATCTATTATCATATTCTTCTGCTCCCCAAACCTGAGAAGCATAACAAAGAGTTGATTTTACGACGGCATCATATATCTTGTATTTGGCAGTATTCTATTATTTGAAAACACATTTTTCCACGTAGAATTTAATAGACTTGAAATCCATAGTTGTATTCAGTTTTACTCCAAGATATTTGATTTCCGTAGTAACTTCTATTAGATTTCCATTGTAACGCCATCCATAACTGCTCTGACTCCGAGAGTATCGTGAGAAGACCATTACTTTAGATTTTTCTGTATTAATCGTAAGCTCCCATCTATTTCAATAATTTGCTAATCGATTAATCATCAACTGTAGGTTTTCTGCTGATTCGGATGGTATGACAAGATCATCAGCATACAATAAAACATTTATTATACAATCAGCTATCCTTATTCCACCAGGTAAGTCTTCAGCTATGTCATTTATAAAGAGGGAGAAAAGTAAAGCGCTGAGGGGACACCCTTGTTTTACTCCATAAGTCGTTTCAAACCATTCTGAAAAGATTTTGCCATCCCATACGGCTGCTTTCGTTTCAGTATACATTTCTTTGATAACTCTAATAAATTTTGAGAAGGTACCAACCCGTGAAAGCTTATACAGAAGTGCGTTACGATCCACTAGATCAAAGGCAGCTTTAAAGTCTACAAAAAACGTGTTCCGTGCTTGAAAAGCATTTACAATTGAAGCTAGGGTGAAAATCTGGTCTGTTGTAGAAAAGTTTTTTCTGAAACCGGCTTGCAGATCTGAGAGTATATTATTCCTTTTCACCCATTCCTCAAGTAACTCCACAAGTATACCGCAGAATATTTTGCTAGCGTATTCATAAATGAAATGCCTCGGTAATTTTCAGGAATTTCCAGAGCGCCCTTTTTATGAATGGGGAAGATAACTCATTTTTTGAATGAAGAGGGAATATCAGCAAGCGCGAAGACCTTATTATAAAATGTTCTTAGGTGGTTAAAGAAAGAAGGCGTTGCATTTGAATAAAATTCATAGGGAATCCCATCTTCACCTGGTGCCTCTCCATTTTTCGCTTTCTTTATGACAGCTTCTATTTCCGCAAATGTTATATCTGAGTCCAACGATTCATCAAAGATTAATGGTTCCGCGAATGAGATCGTTAGGTTCGATTTGTTGTGAAGGAGATTTTTAAAATGAGTTGCAAGACTTTCTGCAGATAACCCAGTACCTATATTATGACTTATTCCATTCATATCTCTAGCAATCTTCCGAAATTGCTTCGAATTTTTAGTTTGCCCAAGGATAAGTGCTTGTCTGTTTTCAAAATCTGTTTTCTTTTGATGGCATACATTTTTGTAATAAGTATTGGTATCTATGTACCATTTCCTTTAATCGGCATTGTGTGAAGTACGTTATACTCTCAAAAGTGCAAAGGATTTTAGTCGTGCCTTCAAACAGTCGTTATCGAACCATTTTTGTTTGATTGGTGGGGAAGTGGTTTGTATTTTGTTTGATGTTGAGTTTCGTATTAACCCTGTTAATTGGTGAGAAATAATGTCTGCAGATTCAGTTGACAATAGGTTTGATTCGATTAGGTTGTTCAGATTACGTTGATAAGAGTTTGACTCCTCATTCATCCATTTAAGTCGAGGTAATAGTTGAAGATTTGTGTGCTGGGATGTTGCTTCGCTTGACAATTCTACTGCAATAGGCATATGATCGGAGAACGTTTTACAGTGTACTTCAATTTTTTTGATCCGGTCAATCCATTCATTATTCGCTGCACAGAAGTCAATGACTAATTTGCCTTGGCCCCCTATGAAAGTATAGTGTCCTTCATTATCTCCATTAGTGCAGCCGTTGAAAATGATACAGTCAAACATTTGCAGCATTTCAGAACCATTTTTATTACAAATGTTGTCTTTTGATGACCTGTTAATATTAGATATCGCCAAATTAGTAATGTTCTGGCAGGTAATGGTTTGAGAGTTGCTGATCATTGCATTAAAGTCTCCAATTAGTAATACGCTTTTATTTGAAAAGAATTGCATGGTGTTACGAAGCTTCTCGAAATAATTTTCCTATTTGTTACAGTTGATATAACATGGTAAAATATACATATTGTTTTTGTGTAAGAGTTTTACAAATGTAGTTCCTTCAACTTCTTCGAAATCGTACGTATCTAATAACGATGTTTTAATTCCAAACAGGTGTCCACCACATGCACGACCTTTAATAGAAGTTTTGACTGCTTTTCCCCATATAAGCTTAAAGTTTATGAAATAATTTTTGTATTTAATAATTTTTTCTTCAGTAACATGAGTTTCGAACAAAAAAAAATATATCAAAATTGTGAACATATTTAAAAAAAATCTACAAATAATAGCTTATTATTCAATCCTGATATATTGTATGATAAAATATTATGAAATCTAAAAGTATTTTGACTGACGGCATTTAATTATCAGTTTTTGGATAATCTACTACAAACTGGATTTTCATTTAACATCCCTGATGCATCTGTTGTCATTGCTCTACTCCATTTAGTTTGACGTGAGGTTGACATTGATTGTTTGTTTACTATGACATCTCCAAAGTTAAGATCACCATACATAGTTTTTAATTCATTTTCACCATCGTTATTTCTATATTTCAGCTCGTTTTTTTCATTCAAATAAAATTTTTTATCACAAATAACTAAGATGTTATTCTTTACGTGTACTATTTCTGTTGTTTTCGATTTGACCACTTTGCGGTAACCGAGTCGAATTCGGCGTTTAAGTTGCTTGCAAGTTTTTGCTAAGATACCGTTGAATAAATGCTCCTGTGCCTTTTAACTTTGTTGCATTTTTCAACATTTTTGTTGCAGATTCATTTGATCATGTATTGAGCTTGAATTTAATAACTTTTGTGGTTTCGCTTAGTTTTATGGCCTCTGGCATGTGTTGTGTTTGATTATCCAACAAAAGTGTTGTTATAGTTTCGCTTCGTTCCTGCGGATCAACACCTTGTCGGGCTCGTTTGGAATCGAGAAAATAATGTTTTTACCTTTGAATTCTTCTCTATATGAACTATACACCCTTTGGGCTGAGTCATACGTGAGTGATGTCTTCCTTTCTGGCCCATCCTTCTTGTTATTCGTTAGTAGGCGCTGGGTGTTGTCTTATATCTCCTGTTGCTCTGCGACTTTCTTAAGCATGTTTGATGTCTTCGTTGTACGATGCTGATGTTTCCCCTTGATTGTAATATGTTTGAATATATACCAGTGTCTAAGTTCTGGTCACGCTCAATTTCCGATGAAATTTGCCCCTTACCTCTGGTGGAGGGAAGCACTTCTTTGTTTTAGAGTTTTTATCAGTGTTTAAGCCCTGATAACGCTTTACTTTAATAGTTACCCCTTACCATTGTTGGGGGGAAGCGGGGAAGCAACTATCACGTCGGATTCACCAAATGTAAGCGATACTTCTATCGTCTTTATGTTGTCCATATCACAGTTCTTGTACTATGACTGGAGTGGTGTATACTGTGAAGCACTATAAAACCTTGAGATGACAAAAACAGCTCCAAGCAGACTCACTTGAATAAAAGAAAAAGTCTTGGGTACTGTTCCGTTGCTATCTGAAAGCAATTTTATTTCCTACCGATTGTATGCTTAGTCTTCCGAGCAGATAGCGTGATAAGTTTGACTTCTCAATTTATTATTTTTATACCGTCCAATTAGTTTGTCTAAACTATGAGAACATGGATGGTATTTTTTTTTTTTTAATTAAATAAACTCAGAAAAGTATGCATACGGCCGAGAGTAGGTACTTTACTGTTTAAGCGTTGTTTTTAAGTTGAAAAATTGGCAATTGCTGTAAATTTTCCTTTAACTTCATAAGTTTACTTTTTTTAATTGAAAATGTGATTTATTATTATTGAATTGAATGGTTATAATTTAATAACTTAAAAAACAGAAGTCGTATTATATTTTGTATTGTTTTGTTTGATTTTTAATACTTAAATAATTTTATTTTACTAACGTAGTGCAAGCGGATATACAATGTTTTTAGTTTTTTTGTTAGGTGTATAAATGTATAAATTTTTAGGTGTTCCAACTCTGGAGCATCCGTATTACAATTGGCTTTGGGAAAAGCATTCATTTCTAAAATAAGGCCAGCAAAAGGTAACGACTGTCCCTGCGTTGTATTGATGGTGATTGCGAAGGCTAGGCGTAAGTACCGGAAATTTCAGTCGTTTAAAGCTAAACGGCAAATCTGTCGAAAGCATTGGTATTCGCGGAATCAGGACAACTTTGCCTTTGCTCTTTTTTAATAATTTTAACTATGCCTGTTAGACCCAAGGTCTTTTGAATGCAAACTGCACGGCATTAGTTAGAAGGAATAGAAAATAGGAAAGAATTTTTGTTGGTACAATGGAGAATAAGATGATATTTATCTCAAGAAAATCCCACGGGTGGCGTCCAGTTGAAACTGGGGGAGTAAATACAAATTGCTGCCCAGGCTGGGGCTCAATTCCACAACTTTTAGGTTAGCAACCAAGCACTACATCCACTGTACCATTGCCACCGCTCTTGCCGGTAATAATTGTGGCCTCGATTAAATTTGGTAATAGTTTTTTTTACAGCAAGTCTGGTTCCTTTGCACAGCTTCGGAGGTTGCAAATTGCGGACTTACATCAAGCAACTGTGAACCTATTTTGAGAACTAATTCATAGTGTGGCATTCCATATGGCTCCAAAGAGTTCAAGAATTCGATAGGATAGTTGACAGTTTGTTCCTCCTCCATAACTGAATCAATAGGTATTTCATATGTTTGCCGGAAATTTCAATTTTTTACTTGCTCTATAGGGCAAGTATTGGTGTTTAAGAAATGACACAAGTCTTATATATTTCCATAAAATCACCACCTTACCTTGGGTAGGGGGATAGTAATTTTATATTTATTGATATATATTGCAAGAGTGAAGAAATGACAAAATGTGTAGTCTATTTATACAAAGAAAAGTGCTGAGCTTGGTAATTTATAGGAAAATACCATCTAATCAAATATTTAATTATTATTTAAAAGTAGGTTAATGCAGTCAGCACATTATTATTGGTAGTGTATTATTTGGATTCGTAAACAATCTCCCGCCAGAAAAAGGTGCAAAATTAGTCAATTTGCTTCGGTGATAGTAATGGATACTGGATCATTGGTGTTGACGTGTGTCCGTGCCCAGCTACCAGGTATCTTGTCTTCCTTGCTGAGGTAACTTATATTGGCATCCATTGTTCTTGTCTTACAAAGAGTTTTCTGAATAGCAACTGTTGAAATAATTGTAAACAAAAAGAGAATGGTACATAAAGCGCCTCCCAAGTACCAGTACTGATGGTCCAGGGAGATCCCATTGGCATCCTCAAGTTCATTTGAAATTTCTGCTTTAAGTAAAGCAATACGTGGGTCGTTTGGGAGTCGTTCTTGTATCGCAAGTCTTGGCGGTGACAAATTATCTGCAACATTTGTAGCGTTATCAGTAATAATTTTTACGACATCTTCCATTGGAGAAACCACCTGCGATGAATTGCTGGAAATAGTGCAACCTTGGAATCGTACGACGTTTACCTTTGTTATGATTGGAATGATAGTCAGTGCACATCAAATTAACTTTATTTTCTTTTGATCTGTAGATGACTGCAAGATAACCCTTAAAAAGATGAATTATATTGTATTCGGTGTTGACCTTAGTGGTGTTACAGGTTGTCAAAAATGAATTACGAGTAGGAATTTTGAGGACTTCCTTCCAGCACTCATCTAATTGCTTCTCCTTAACGTCTTCGTATATTCCGTTGCCCAGATCTATGGCTTGAGATGGCTCAAAGAATGTTCCGTTGTCTGAACTAATCATAATTTGCTGTACAAGACTTCCATTGCCTAGGAGAATAGCTTTGTTCATTCTGCTGACGTGCTCCATTAGTTGAGTAGAAGGGCGAATGTTTTCGATGTTTTGGTGATTAGCCTGAATGGAACTGATGTGTAACTGAATGCTCGACGAGTAGGTATTTATTTCCTCCTGAACGCGAAGCAGCTGCTGCTGTTCTATGAGCTCATCAAGTTGTGTATCCACGGCTTTAAACTCTAAGTCGGTGATATTTGTTTTTATATAGGACATAGGAGAACTTACTCATTTTGTTTTTCAGCTGGGTAATTTGTTGTTCCAGCTGATTGTATTTAACAAGTCCTTTCATTACCGCAGGGATGGCACCGCCTTTTGGTCGTCCTTTGGGATAGCTTGCGATTATGCCTTCCTTAATTCTCGTGGCTTCTAACGTAAGAGCTTGTTCTACAGCCTGACAATGTTGGTTTAATTGGCTATATTTAGTGTTGTCATATTGATTGCAAAATATTTTGAAATCTTGAAGAAGAGTGTCAATAGCATGTAAATCTGCAGTGATATTCAGAGAAGTTTCCACCGAAAATTCAAGGTCGAAGAGTTTCATCATGAATTTTAACTCCAGGAGTAAGAGGTTGAATGGAAAAAGCGCTAGTTTCTGGATAAGTAAGGGAAAGCCAAAGCAAAATAACACGTGTAAGCAGCGTAGTCGTGCGATTTTGCACCCGGTTTCTTCTTCTTAGGGCTAACTTTCCCTCAGTGTCATCTGGAAATATTAGGACCAATCGAAACTTCCCGATTCGTTGTCTTTACATCAACTCTGCGCACATTGCCTTTTTCATCAGGAAAGCATTCAATGATTCGACCCATTTTCCAGTCTGTAGGCATAACGCTCGCTTCTTGAAGTGAAGACTACATCTCCGATACCAAGGTTTTGAGTTGCAAACTTCCATTTGTTTCTTTTCTGTAGACGTTGGAGATATTCTTGGTGAAATCTATTCCAAAATTGCTGCTGTACTTGTAACCAGCGTTTTGTAATTGGACCAACACTTTCAGATATATGGCCAGCATCGATTACAGGGTTCTTGAAGCTACGTTGAGTTATATAGTGAAATGGTATCCCAGGTGGTAGATCGCCCATAATCGGCTTGATGGGATTAGACTTCCATCGGATACAAACTGGATAGGATCGAAAACATTTCTCTACACGAGATCTAATAGCAGGGATCCAGTATTCTTCTCTCAGTATGTGCTTTGTCAAGGAATTCCCGCTATGATGGTGATCATGGTGAATCTGGCAAACGATCAAGTCCACTAAGTGACATTTTGTTAATATAATTTGGTGGCGTTGGCTCTCTGGAATATTAGCAAGGGAAATCCTCCCCCCTACGAAGTATGCCGTCAGAATCAATAAATGGTGTTAAGCAGGCTAGCCAGTATTTTTTTGGAGGAAGTCTTGATATGTTGAATTGGGAGATTTCGAATCTGCAGTCGATTAAGTGAGTTGGTGTAAGTCCGCGTGAGGCTGGATCTGCCGGATTTTCAGAAGATTGATTGGGGTGGATAGTTTTTCGAATTTTGCTGACTCTTGACTTCGCAAATTTGTTATCAATCTCTTTGTTAGTTTTTACCCAAGGTAAGGTGGTGTCTTGATTTTGATCTATCAAAATGTCGTAATTTGCCTCGATGGAATCCCGAAGGCTCTTTGCCTTGTTATACTGCCTTGAGAGTGTTTCCAGGGTACGCCTCTCTAATCCCAGCTTTGTAAGGTTAACTCTAACCTCCTCCAGCTGGACGATGACATCTTGCAGGTTATCTATAACCCTTTGAATTTTTGTTTATTTTTTTTGTTTGCTTAACCACTGGGTTAATATATATATAGGTTTACTATAACCCTTTGAATTTGAAATGACACTTGTCTATAATATATATGTATATAGGTTAACTATAACCCTTTGAGTTTGAAATGACACTTGTCTATAATAAATATGTAGGTTAACTATAACCCTTTGAATTTAAAAATGACTCGAAGGACCACTTGTTTAAGAAATGACACAAGTCTTATATATTTCCATAAAATCACCACCTTACCTTGGGTAGGGGGATAGTAATTTTATATTTATTGATATATATTGCAAGAGTGAAGAAATGACAAAATGTGTAGTCTATTTATACAAAGAAAAGTGCTGAGCTTGCTAATTTATAGGAAAATACCATCTCATCAAATATTTAATTATTATTTAAAAGTAGGTTAATGCAGTCAGCACATTATTATTGGTAGTGCATTATTTGGATTCGTAAACAATTGGTTTCGTGCAAAAAAAAAATCGAGGTTTTAATCAAACATGACATTACGATGATAGAGAAGCCCAAAAAAGTGGTTTTCGCCATACCGTCCGTCGGTCTGTCTGTGCGTCTGTGCGTCTGTGCGTCTGTGCGTCTGTGCGGATGTGCGGATGTGCGGATGTGCGCTTTTTCACGTCATGCTACAGCCTAAACGGCTTGACGGAAACTTGGTATATAGCAGTTTGAAGAAAAACGGTTGCTGAGGTTTTTTTTATTTTGTTTTAGCACGGCTCAAACTGGTACCTTTCAAGTAACGGTTTTTTTCAATTTGGATTTTCTCGAAAACGGCTCTAACGATTTTGATTAAATTTATAATTTAGCTTACTTTAAGCATTTCTAACAAAACTGCGTTTTTTTGTTTTTGCCTCAAATGGTCGTAACGAAAATCAGGTTTTAACGGCTTTTTTTCAAATAGCCCTAAGTTCACAACGGCTTGATTGAATTGACTCAAATTTTGTTTGGTATAGTTCCTTACAGCTTCCTATCAGATGGCATTGATTTTTTTTTCATTTTCTCTTTTTTAAATGGTGGCTCCAATACAAAGAGCCACTAGATTTTGGCCATTTTTTTCATTTTTTCTAATTTACTCAAAAAAGGCTACCCTGATTTTTATGAAACTTTTTATGTAACATACATAGAATACTTCAAACAAAACTGCATTTTTAGTTTTTTGCTATACATGATAATAGCGGAAATTGCTTTTAACAGTATTATTAATTTGGCCATAAGTGGACATTTGTATCATTTGTAACACCCAAAAGATAACGTCTTTTTTAAATATTAAAGGTTTCTTAACGTTAGCTCCCATATATCGAGTTTTCCAGTTTTAGCCAAATTTTTTTGGTTTTTACCAAATTTTTCAAAAATGAATTGTTCTTATTGATCGAAAAGTTTGTTTTCATCGTACTATTGCACCAACAGAGCAAGTACGTGCGACTCAGTCGTGCATTTTATTTATTTTGTTGACATCGTGGTTTTTTCGGTGCATGTTCATAAAACCAATCGTTATTTTTTCAATTGGTCAGGACATCAACAAAAACCTTTTGCACAACATCGTTAGTTGAATGTTCCAACAGACAAAAGTTATGTGTTTTCTTCGCTACCTACCAATTTAAATTTATGAATATCGTGAAGTTAAACTTTTTTGTTGTGGTTTATTTGTTTCCAATCATTGAAACATGTAGGTTGTAGGTAGGTATACATATACTGACAGACTAAGTTGAAAACACTCACACAAACTTCATCCCCACCACCTCCTCCCCAAAGACTTTGTTGCTGCTTTTTGCCTTTTCCAATATTTGGTATTTTTGCATCTTTCCTGTTTTTGAAGTTTTTTAAAATGCAACTTGCATCAAAAAAAATATTTAGTGAAATTGAATATGTATGATGTATAAAACTTTTTTTCGAACTATTTTTCTTTTCTTTTACTGCAATTCATCTTCAACTGCATTAAGAACCCCAATTGCAACTTCCATTCAATTTTGGTAAGCCAATATTATGTAATACATTGTTGTTATTATGAACTAATTAACTGCAATTATTTTATTTACTAAGCATTTTTCAAAATTAGAGACTTCATTAGATAGCGTTAAAAAGCATTTTTCTATGAGAAATTTAAAAAAAAAATCAGTAGGATACCTACTATTTCGTTTACCCTATTTCAGCTTAGGCTTGCAAACCCGCAAACTACGATCATTCAAAACAAAGATTTTTTTTTAATTTAAAATTTTCTAATATAGAAGCTTTTCAAGGACCTGACGTGTCTTCCTTCGGCTTGTGGCCAAAGTACATAAACGATTTTGACCAAACTTTACAGGAACACTCTTGAAATAATACCAAAGATTTTCTGAAAATTTGAACTCAATTGGATGGGCGGTTTTGGAGTCCATACCATATTTACAAACAAACATACATCCATTTTTATATACATATGTATAGATAGATTTGGTTGGTCTCACAAAAAATAATGCTGAATTTAAAAAAAGTGAATTTAAAAATAATTCAAGTGTGAAAGGTCTTTTGTAACATTATTGGTTGAAAAATAAATTAATGCTGAAAATGAAGAAGGCACTACAACTGAGTTTTATAGTATGAATAATATTAAAGTGTAGAAGGCATTACAGTATGTGAAGCAAAAAAAGTATTTGAATATGAATTTTATACGAAGACTGTTCTGTGGAACTGAACAGAGTGCTTAGTCCACTCAGGAACAAGGACATTTTAGTCTTGTTGAAAGGGATATTGATTTAATTAACGCCAACCACAAAAATATTGCAATGCTTTTCGCTACACTTATCCTTTTTAATGGCTAAGTTCTTACAAAGATGTCAGGAATCTTATACTTTTCAGAGATATCCTCAAACAATGACCCTTTAGTTTTGAAATGTTTAACAAACACTTTTTTGCGAAAAGGAAGGAACTCATTTCCTAAGGGCTTACAGCACTGATGCGAGAAAAGCAACAACTGAAACAATAAAATTACAACATTAACGAGCGGTAAATCCTTCTATTTCCATCCCATCAACCACAGTTAATGTAGCTTAGGCACTACATATGCTGAGTGTGAGTCAAACTTGTTTGCAAGATATTTATGCATAACTTAATCTAAATAATCCCGTATGCAAAATTCTCTATTTAAATTTCTTCCAGGAGCGGATGAAGGCACATTTCCATGAAGGCGTAGTCACTGATAGAAATGTGTTATTGAAAAGTTCAAATTGGGGAAATATATTTTTTGACAAAAATACCGACCGGGTTAATGTTAAAAGTAAGTGTTATTTGTTCGAAACATGTCTATGAAAGTTCTCTAATAATTATTTTTCAAGTGGCTCTCTGTCGCACTAAGTGCTACTTCGCTTATTCAAACACTCTTGCGGTTTATAGAAAGCTCCACTAACCCGACACCAAGTTTTGTAAATTAAGTATGTTTACTAATCCTTAAGTATTGTAATCAGGGTTGTCAGGTTTAAAAAAGCGAAGTCGCCAAACTTAAAAATAAAATCGCCAAAAGATCGCCAAATTTCAAAATTTTCCACTCCATATATCACCAAACTCAAAAACTTTATTTTCACAAAGCAGTTAGAATTTAATTTAAGTGTTTACATTCTGCACAAACATTTGGTTCGTTCTTTTTTCTAACCATAGTCAACAATAAATTGTTGTTACGTAACAAACATTTGTTCAAGCTGCATTGTTAGGATGTTGGGTTTTTTTACCAACCACTTAGGAATGGTACTTTCTTAGAATTTGTTAAACTGTCAATATACCACATTTAAAATTTTGTTGTAACTAATTGAATTATTATTCTTCATCGCTCAAAATTGGCAAATAATCCATTTTATTCTTTGTTGTTGATCCACTCAAAGAAAATAAAGACGTCCTTGATGCCCAAATCAAAATCAAAAATTTTTAATGTTTTGGTTTGCTTTTTAATAAGGACTTTTAATTATTTAGAACAAAGCGTCCAATTTGACAGACCAACAATAGCAACTCATGTCATGGAGGTGAGTTGGAAATAGTAACAAATCTTAACTATTTGACACTTTAACGTGAGTTAAGGAACGCTGTTATAACGTCATACATTCACAAATCGTTCGTAAATAATTTTGATTAAAGGAACGCCTTGTTGTTGACTATTGTTAACAATTGTTGACTATGGTTGGAAATCAAACGCATGAATTCGGTTCGACGTACGTGATTTATTTTATGGATGAGAACGAAATTGATCTGAAGTGCCTGCATTCAAAATTACTATTTCGATGACTCCATTCAGCATGCAGGAATGGAAAAAATTTAAGGTTTAAGTGCTAACTAGACAAATGAAAAAAAGTGTTAGGACTTCGATTCAAAAAATTAAAGTCGCCAAAAACGAAAAATATCGCCTTTTTTTGGGTACATCGCCAAACCAAATTTTTGTGTCACCAACATAAATTTAAAATAACCCGTTGGGCGATAAATCGCCACATCTGACAAGCCTGATTGTAATGGCAAATTTGACTGTATTTGTTTCTATGTTAGGCTTTCACGCACTAACTTTTCACTCAACCGATCATCATGAAATTTTGTAAACACATTGTCATTGTCAGGAGTACAAAAAAGGACGTAGGGTATATAGTCATCCGCCAACTCGGCTTCCCGGAGCAACGGAGTACCCCTGCTTGTCTAGTTTAACTGGGTACTCCGCAAATTTCCAACTTTTGCTTGCAGTGTATTCGACTCAATCTGAATTAAAAAGAAGCCAATGGACAAGAACTAAGCAACTGAGCGTTAAAGACAAAATGACAAAAGTCAACTTCGATAGGTATTTAAAGGCAACCGATATCGTATAATGATATTAGATAATAGGAAAATCCACCATTTCAACTTCTGGTCCATAGTTTCGCCTACAAAAAGCGGAATTCGCACTGAAATATCTCCTTTTTTTTATTTAAAGACAAAATAAAGCAAACAATGTTATATTAATTATTGTCCAATGCTTCACGAATCCGTTGTTCGAATAAGGGTAGGTTTCTAACAGTTCGAAACACAAGGGTCCTCAATGTAATTCGCTGTCATTTGCTTTTTGTTTTTCGTTCTGGCAGTTCTTCCAATACAAGATCCGAAATAGAAGTTAATTTCAAGATTTGTCTTATATTTTTTTTATATAGAATTAAAATACCCTGTTCCCTGAGATTTTGTCGCGACTTTCCTGCACTCTCTCTTCGAAAATGTAAATATACAGAATATTTCTGTTGTATTTTCTCTTTTTAAGATCGCACACGCAAGCTGTGCCAGATACTATGAGTATTTATTTATTTTACGTTTTGGTTCGCTTTTTCGGCTGCTCCACGTCGCGTCATATCTTGCTGCAAGCTCGTAGAGGAATTTCCAAATTTAATTGATGCCAATTTGAATTTTCTCAAATCAATTTTGTTTCCATATAACGTTGAGAAAAAAAAGTGAAAATATTATAATATATCGGCAGTTGTATTAACCTTCCAAGAAATTATCGAAAAAAAAGATTAATTAATATCGTACACCTATTTCAGCATAAAGGGGTCATGTCGGGTGTGTGTGTTTATTATTATTTTTTTTTTTAAATGTTAAAACATTTGTAGAAAACGAATAAGATTTTTAAAAAGTTCCCTTAGTGCTTCTCCTACTTGGTTTATGTAACGCCTTTCAAGTGTAAAAAAAAAAAACAGAGTGTAAAAATTTTGGGGAATACAAAGTTAAAAATAGAGGCTCCCATTGTCACCTAAGCACAGTGTGACTGCGACCCAGATTTTTAGCATTTTATGATGCCTTGCTTTTGGTAGCTTGGGTTGGGTTTAAGATTCTGTAAAATTACGTGCATTGTTTTCATAGAAAAAAGTAGAAGACAAATTCGAGGTTAAAGTACGATTCTGGCCAGCTGTCAAGGCCACCACTTAGAAGCGGAGAAAATATGAAGAAACTACTACATCATCACCATGGCAAACACAACTATAAGTCCCCATTCATAATAAGAAATAAAAGGCGGGTAAGAAGCTAAGAAGACTCATGCTTTCGTGTTTCGCGTTTCGTGTCGCTTGTCAACTCTGTACAAGTGTATTTTTCTGGTGCCACACTCTAATATGGTATACATATGTGTCATTTAAATGAAAGATATTTTTAACAGCTCATTTTGTTGCTGGGTTTCCCAAATGTAAGATACATTTGCTTTTGCAATACACATTAGCGAAAGACTACTAGAACCCCTATACCGTTTTCCTGACGGCAACTACTTTAAAGTTTAAACAGGTAGACAGACACACAAGTCTATGATTTGATTTTTTTACAGTTCGGAAAAAGGATGTTTGATGGAGGAAGCAGGTTTGTTATTATAAATAAACATTTAAATTTTGTTTGGTTATATTCTCATAGGTGAAGGTTTCAAGTATAGATTATGAAACTCTATCAGTAATTTCAACAAATGTGCACTCCTGGAAAAATAAGTCGTTAGATGTAGCTAAGACCAAACCAAATAAAGGTGAAGAAACAGTATCAAGTCTTTTCAACTGGTCTAAAAGTTTCACTTATTTTATTTACACATCCATGCATGTGTGTTACTAGTTCCTCAATCCCCAGTGCCTTTTTTGTTTTCATTGTTATTTACTTGCTCAATAGGGCAAGTATTGGTTTCGTGCAGAAAAAAAAATTTCGCCCAAAAAAGTGGTTTTCGCCATACCGTCCGTCGTCGGTCTGTCTGTGCGTCTGTGCGTCTGTGCGGATGTGCGCTTTTTCACGTCATGCTACAGCCTAAGCCGCTTGACGGATTTTCTTCAAACTTGATTGTATAGTAGTTTGAAGAGAAACGGTTGTCGAGATTTTTTTTATTTCGTTTTAGCCCGGCTCAAACTGGTACCTTTCAAGTAACGGTTTTTTTCAATTTGAATTTTCTCGAAAACGGCTCTAACGATTTTGATTAAACTCAAAATTTAGCTTACTTTAAGCATTTCTAACAAAACTGCGTTATTCGTTTTTGGCTCAAATAGTCCTAACGAAAATCTGGTTTTAACGGCTTTTTTTCAAATGGAAATAAGTTCGCAACGGCTCGATTGAATAGACTCAAACTTCGTTTGGCATAGTTCTTTATAGGGTTCTATAGGATGGTTTTGTAAATTTTTCAGTGAAGCCTTTCTATATGGTAGCTCCCATACAACGAGCCATTGAGTTTTAGCCAATTTTTTTTGGTTTTTTCTAATTTGCTCGAAAATGGCTCTAACGATTTTGATTAAACTTTGTGTGTTATATTCTTTTAGTGTTTTTAAAAGAACTGCGTTTTCAGTTTTTGGCTAAAAATGCAAATAGCGGAGATCTGCTCTTAACGGCTTTTTTCAAATGGCCATAAGTTGTCAACGGGTGCATCGAATTCACTCAAACTTTGTTTGGTATAGTTTCTTTCAGCTTCCTATCAGATGGCATTGATTTTTTTTCATTTTCTTTTTTTTTTAAATGGTGGCTCCTATACAAAGAGCCATTAGATTTTGGCCAATTTTTTCGTTTTTTCTAATTTACTCAAAAAAAGCTGCCCCGATTTTTAAGAAACTTTGTATGTTACATAATACTTCAAAGAAAACTGCATTTTTAGTTTTTTGCTACACATGACAATAGCGGAAATTGGTAATATCAGTTTTATTAATTTGGCCATAAGCGGAAATTTATATCACCCAAAAGACGACATCTAAATTTGATATACTAAAGGTTACTTAACGTTAGCTCCCGTATATCGAATCTTCCAGCTTTAGCCAAATTTTTTTTAGTTTTTACCAAATTTTTCAAAAATGAGTTGTTCTTATTGATCGAAAAGTTTGTTTTCGTCGTAGTATTGCACCCACAGAGCAAGTACGTGCGACCCAGTCGTGCATTTTTTTTTTTTTGCAAGAACAAGTGCTCCGCAAAGTTCAAGTTTGGCAATAAAATCTTTTTAAGTTTTGCCACTTTCGATTTTGAGCACAGTAGTGTCGTTATAAATATTGTATTAACATTTTTATAGTAATTTCATGGAACATTTTCTTTTAGTTCTGAACTTCGTCAATGGCGGCGCTAGTTGCCTTATCTACTTTACATCAAATGTCTTTTATTGTTGTTTTTGCTTCCCATGGCAGTTTAGACAAAAAACATAGATGACGCACCAAACGTTCCTCTGATTGGTAATACTATAAACTATAAATACAATGATTATAACTTTTCCTGATTCCGTTACTTTCCTTGTGTACAGTGACGGTGACGTTGCGTCACTAAAACATTTTAGACAATGTCGTATCCTATTCTGTAAAAATAATTGTATATGTTATGTTATAAATATATACCTTAGCATAATAACTCGCACATGGTATACCTAACGTTACTTCCAAACCAATAAATTAATTTAACCCGTCCCAATTATACTCAAGAAATAGCTACAAATTTTTCCCCCAACTCTCATGAAATAATTAACTCGAGACATTTTCCATATTCATATTCGTCCCTTCACCATTGTATATATAAACTATAGTACTACCACTTGAGGTGCGCCATTTATCGACGGAAAACTAAGCTCTTGATCTTAGAGGTTTTTGCAACAACAACAATTAAAATGGTGGAGCGTAAAAAAAAATTGTTGTTTTTGCTTCCCATGGTAATCTAGACCAAAACCTCTAAAATCAAGAGCTTAGTTTTCCGTCGATAGATGGCGCACCTCAAGTGGTAGTCAGTGTTGTTTCATGTAAACAAAACATGCATAAACTACACGATTGTATGCGTGTAGACAATTCAACGTAGACAATTTATCATTGTCTACATGTCAATGTAGGAAATGTATACAATCAATTCGGTTTCAATTTTCCAACTTTTGTTGTCTTCTAAAGCATAAAAACAACACAATTTGTATTATTTTAGTCTTCAACTCTGCATTTTGTATTTATTAAAAAAAACCACTTCTATTGGAAATGCTTACTTCATAATTATACAATAAGGGGAGAGTACGATAACTGAGGCGCCAAGATTAAATAACGGTTTTATGTAGAGGGGTCAAATGCAAGTACTTTTTTTTTTTTACTATGGGAGGGGTCTATACATATATAAGTGGGCTATAGGTCAATTAAATGCAATTTTAAATTTGCGACGTTTCGAACGTGTTTACGTTCTTCATCAGGCCTTTATTTTAAATGAAAAATATAATAATTTAATCACAATTACATAATGTGATATGTCACAGAAACTTACACAAATATTAATTAATAGGTACATCAATTATTGCAAAAACAGTCTTGAGAAGAAGCAATAGTGCTTAAAAACATCACTTTGGGCTAGAAAATTAGTACAATTATTATAAATTAAACTATAAATATTCAAACCGTTTTAGTTTACATTTTTAAAAATTTTTTTAAGAAACGAAATACAAATTTCGCCATCTCAATAAAACCACTAACACGTAATAGCATCCCTGTTAGGTTTCCCCACAAGTTGGCTATACGAACTGCACAGCTGTTCACAGTCTGATCTACGATTAATCGCTTTCTTGTTGTTTACGATAGGCAGCATCTCCAAAAGCATTCTCTTGCTGTAATGTCTCTCAGTCTGCAATATTGATACATTTTCCAAGTTGGGTTTATGCTGTTCCTTTATGCAGTGCTGAGCAAGTGCCGTTTTTTGTTCGCCTTTGTTATTGATGTCAGATCTATGACCAGAGAGACGATTTTTTAGCTTTTGTTTTGATGTGCCTATGTAAACTGCATCGCAATGTGTTCCGTTTTTTCCTAAGCAGTTTATTTGGTAAACAATATCAGCTTTCTCCATCTTCTCTTGTTTTCCTTTTGTGTTGGTAAACAGTTCATTTTTAAGAGTCAATGCCGACTTGAAAGCTAATCTTGTTTTTTCCTTATCTCTTATCGGAGCCGTAATCATTCGGTTAGAAAGAGATGGTATGTATAGTGCACTTTTGTATGCAACTATATTATTCATATAGGCATGATAAATTTATCAATAAAATTTACAATGACACAAAGAAATGTATGAAGAAACATAAAGATATTTATATAGTTCCAGCAGATAAGGGGAATGTTACTGTGGTATTGTATAAAACCGATTATTTACAAAGAATGCAGGATCTTATGATTGATAGACGCACATACAGAATATTGAGAAATAATCCAACATCAACATTACAAAATAAAAACAATGATTTTGTGAAATACCTGTTTGAACAAAACATAATTAATAGGTACGAGAAGAATCGTATGACCACTTATACGGCGAATAGCCCGAAAATATATGGTCTACCTAAGATCCACAAAGTAAATATGCCACTAAGACCTATTTGTGCCTCCACAAGTGTACCTTGCTTCGAACTTTCTAAGTTTATTGTACAATCCCTTAAGAAATTGACAGAAAGTTCTAAGTATAATGTTAAAAACGCGGGTGATTTTATTGAGGCAGTTTCTACGCTTCATTTAGGAACGAATGACATTTTGGTATCTTTTGATGTAATATCATTATTTACGAACATACCAGTTCAATTGGCGTTAGAAATTATTGAGAAAAATTGGAGTACCATAAAAAACCATGCAAAAATGTCAAAATCCAAATTCTTGGAAATGTCGCGGTTCTGCATTGTAGAAAATAACTACTTAGAATTCGATGGTAAAATTTATCAACAAAAACAAGGAGTTCCTATGGGAAGCCCGGCATCCCCAATTATAGCAGACATTGTAATATAAGCTTTACTTAATGACGTTTTAGGAAAACTGGAATGCAAACCAAAAATTTTAACAAAATACGTAGATGACTTGTTCGCGGTCATTAATGTGAACGATATTGAGTCAACTCTCAAAGCTCTAAATTCCTTCCATCCACGTATCCAATTCACGGTTGAGGTAGAAAAAGATGGACATTTACCTTATCTAGATGTGAAGTTGTAAGAAAAGAGGGAAAACTAATTTTCGACTGGTATAAGAAACCAACATCTTCGGGACGTTTGATAAATTTTAATACAAAGCAGCCGAAACAGGTAATTATGAACACAGCGCAAAATTTCATAAATCGAGTTTTGGATATAAGCGACATTTAATTTTCATTCAAAAAACATAAAAATAATAAGGAACACCCTGTGCTGCAATTCCTTCCCCCCTGAAATCGTCAACAAACTTATAAATAACTTCAACGCTAAGAAAGAAAGAATGAAAAAACCTTCGGTGGAGAATAATATAGTTGCATACAAAAGTGCACTATACATACCATCTCTTTCTAACCGAATGATTACGGCTCCGATAAGAGATAAGGAAAAAACAAGATTAGCTTTCAAGTCGGCATTGACTCTTAAAAATGAACTGTTTACCAACACAAAAGGAAAACAAGAGAAGATGGAGAAAGCTGATATTGTTTACCAAATAAACTGCTTAGGAAAAAACGGAACACATTGCGATGCAGTTTACATAGGCACATCAAAACAAAAGCTAAAAAATCGTCTCTCTGGTCATAGATCTGACATCAATAACAAAGGCGAACAAAAAACGGCCCTTGCTCAGCACTGCATAAAGGAACAGCATAAACCCGACTTGGAAAATGTATCAATATTGCAGACTGAGAGACATTACAGCAAGAGAATGCTTTTGGAGATGCTGCATATCGTAAACAACAAGAAAGCGATTAATCGGAGATCAGACTGTGAACAGCTGTGCAGTTCGTATAGCCAACTTGTGAGGAGACCTAACAGGGATGCTATTACGTGTTAAGCTACCATTAGACGGTCCTTGTAAATGGTCCTTGCAAGGACAGTCTGACGTCACAGAAAATGTGTCCTTGTGCTGTCAGTGAACGGACATTCTTCACCGTATCCTTGCTAGTAAAATAGTCCATTACACGAATGAAACAAATTTGACATTCTTGTCCCAAAGTACAATGTCCACCAAAGTGGACATTGTTACTTTTGCATTTCGGTGTCCTTGCAAGGACAAGCACAACAATGTCCATTACACGATATGACAATTTTGACAGTTGGTGGTGAATGAAACCGCGCTGAAGAATGCAATATTTTGCCGCGACCATTACACGACATTTATAAATTGGTCCTTGTAAAAAGTAAATTTGACGTTTGGGGGGCATTTATAAATTGAGTGACTATCGTATTTTTTTTTCTCTAGAAAATATTCACGAGCGGTATGTGTGTGAAGTTTTTCGATAAAATAATTTCAATTAAATATAATATAATAAAATTATAGTTATAACAGGTAGGTATGTCGTACTACAATCGAAAGTTGCAGGTGGCGATTCTCGCAGCGCATATGTATATTGGAGAGCAGCGACGACGACGAAAAAAACCAAGGGCCAACACGAAGAGTTCGTTCTGTGTGGTCCAAAAGAAAGTTCAGAGTGGGAACAGAGCAAATGCACGCAAGGTTGTCAAAATCTGATGTCACTTTTTGAATTGAATTGAATTTGGCAGCTCATTGAAATTTAACAACAACAAATCCACCCTGAAAAGTAGACATTCCAAGCAACAATGTCCCGGCAGAAATTCGTGCTGTTGCATTGTTGGGACATGGTCTTTGCAAGGACCAGATGTCAAAAAAATGTGTCCTTGTGTCCCATCAACAATGGAAGGACCATTACACGGTCCTTGTAATTTGTCTTCGCAAGGACACATGACATTGTGACATTGTGGTGGACATTGTGGTTTTCCTTGCAAGGACAGCATTTTACAATGTCCATTACACGACATGTCGATTTTAGGACAGATAAATACGTCATAATGACGTCAGGCTGTCCTTGCAAGGACCATTACAAAGACCGTCTAATGGTAGCTTTAGTGGTTTTATTGAGATGGCGAAATTTGTATTTCGTTTTTTAAAATTTTTTTTAAAAATGTAAACTAAAACGGTTTGAATATTTATAGTTTAATTTATAATAATTGTACTAATTTTCTAGCCCAAAGTGATGTTTTTAAGCACTATTGCTTCTTCTCAAGACTGTTTTTGCAATAATTGATGCATTAATTAATATTTGTGTAAGTTTCTGTGACAAATCACATTATGTAATTGTGATTAAATTATTATATTTTTCATTTAAAATAAAGGCCTGATGAAGAACGTAAACACGTTCGAAACGTCGCAAATTTAAAATTGCATTTAATTGACCTATAGCCCACTTATATACATTCTGTTTTGAAGAACAACAAAGGTCACAAAATTTCAACATTATGGGAGGGGTCTGCAAAGTCCGTCCGTCTGTCTGTCTGCTCGCACCTCTAGATTTGCTTTAAATTTGGTAATTATTTGGAATTCCTTAAGGGGGTCTTTTTTAATTTTTGCAATACAAATATAAACAAAAAGCTAGATTTTCTCGAAAACAGCTACAACGATTAATATAAAACTTTCAGAATGCTATTTTCTTAAGACAATCTATCTTTTGGTTAGCAAAGTTTGTTCGAAATTTGTCTTATAACGGTACCTCTCATAGAACCGGAATTTTCAGTTCAAGTTTTTTCGTAAACTATACATCCGATTTCACTAAAACTTTGGATTCGGGAAGTCATTTTTGAAAATATTGATATGAATTTTCAAAATTCAGAAAAACCTTGTTTTTTGATTTTTAATAATTTCTTTTTGATTGTTAATAATTTTTACTTACTCTATATAACGATTTGATTAAACTTAGAATTTAACTTACCTAAGATATTTTTAACAAAATAGCGTTTTTGGTTTTTTTCTTAAATGGTCGTAACGAAAATCAAGTTTAAACGGCTTTTTTTCAAATTTTGTAAATTTTTCAGTGAAGCCTTTCTAAATGGTAGCTCCCATACAACGAGCCGTTCAGTTTTAGTAGCTAACTTTCTTAGGTTTTTTCTTATTTGCTCAAAAATGGATCTAACGATTTTGATTAAATTTGGTGTAATATATTCTTTTACTATTCTTAAGAGAACTGCGTTTTTAGTTTTTGGCAAAAAATGCTAATAACGGAGATCTGATCTTAACGTCTTTTTTTCAAATGGCCATAAGTTGTCAACGGTTGTATCGAATTCAAACAAACTTTGTTTTGTATAGTTCCTTACAACTTTCTATCAGATGGCATTGCATTTTTGTCAGTTACTCTTTTTTAAATGGTGGCTCCCATACAAAAAGCCACCAGGTTTTGGCCAAATTATGTAGTTGTTTTTAATTTAGTACTCAATAAAGATTCTACCGATTTATATTATACTTTGTATGTAATATATATAAAATGTTTTGAAGAAAACTGCATTTGAGTTCTTGGCTACAAATGATAATAACGGAAATTTGTTTTAACAATTTTATTAATTTGGCTATAAGCGGACATTTATATCATTTATAGCACCCAAAAGATGACATCTTAATTTGATATATACTAAAGTTTTCTTAACGTAAACTTCTGTATATCGGGTTTTCCAGTTTTAGAGAAACTGTTTTGGTTTTTCCCAATTTTTCCAAACATAGTTCTTCATATTGCTCGAAAACTTTGTTTTCATCGTACTTTTTCACCCGACTTTTTCACACGACTTTTTCACACGACTGGGTCGCACGTACTTGCTACGTGCGACCCAGTCGTGCATTTTATTTGTTTTTAAATTTGGCTTAAAATATTTTGAAAACATGTGAATCAATTTTCTTTTTAGATTATTTTCTTAGATAAACACTATAGATTTTCTCAAAATCACATACTCAAAAATGTTTTTTTAAATATTTTCCCGAAAAATTTTTAAACAAAAAATTTTCTAGATAGACATGTAGTTTTGAAATTTTATTGCATACTTTGTTTTTCTGAGAAAACTCTTAAGAAAATTAGCAATTATCAGACATAATTATTATCGTGCGACTCAGTCGTGTATTTTATTTTTAACAGAAAAGTCAGATTTTGTATATAAAAGAAAAAATAACACACATACTTACCGACGAACTATCTACTCTCAGCAGTAAAAATGTCATTCAGAATTACTAGACGACGAATGCTACACATACACGCAGGTATATGAAGTTTATTTTTTAAATATTTGATCAATTTTTTTTTTCAAACAAAATATAACATAAACATTTATTATCATAATATGTAAAATATAAACTTTGCATATATCCGGCGGTTAATTATCGACATTTAGGTAAAGCAATTTTAAGAAATTATTATCATCATCAGAATCTTCCTCAATTGAATGTTCCAACTAATTTTCTTCAGGTTCTTTTAAAATAATATCATCAACATTAAGCAGGGTATCAAGCTGGAGTCAAAGTTTTTTTATATTTATAAAAAAAAATTACTTACCTATAGCATTATTCTTAGAAGCATATAGGTTTTGAAACTTTTGAAATCTGGCTTCATTTACACTTTTCCATTTCTTTAAAATATACATAATGTGAAGTAAAAGTTTTGAATAACTTCAGTATCTTTTTCTTGTAAATTATCAGTTTGTTTACTCAATGCTTCAAAGGCAGCCTCTTAGGTGTCACAAGAAAAAGTCACAAAAATGTGATTGTCACATGTGACAATCATCTAACCAGACGAAATTTGTTGATTGTGACTATCACTTATCACAAATCACCTTAGCCGATTCCACCCCTGGTTTTTGTAAGCCCTGAACTGTGAGTTGGTATTGACGATTCTATAGTTTCTCTTTTTCCTAATACCATCCATCATATCGCATTCAGTTTGCAGTTTGAATTGTATACGTATTTTTCACCTGTTTTTTTGGATAATGATTTCAAATTCAATTTAAATAGCACTGACTTCATCTCTTTTGAACACAATCTCAGTGGGATTGATTGGCATGCATTGTTTTTTAATAATAATTTAAGTGACTGCTACGAATCATTTTTAAAACTTGTGCATAATGCAATTGCTTTATATACACCAAAAATAAAAATAAAATCGGGTTCTAAGCCCGTTTGGTTCAACAAAAGAATAGTTAATCTAAATAATACAAAAAACAAGGTTTATAAGCAATTTCGCAGATCAAACAATGATCGCGATCTTTACCAAAAATATCGCTTCCTGCAAACGAATTTTTTTTGGAAATTTATAAACGCCAAAAAACAAACAAATGGCATTCCTAATCTTATGCGTCACGATGGAATATCATCCTCAGATCTCAAAGATCTAACTTATTTACAAAACATTTTCGATCTGTCTATTTAGATAGTTCTTCAAATTTAAGTCGTTCTGATGAATCTAGTTTTACGGATTGCTTTCTAAATATAGGTTATTTAAATCTTTCAGTCTCAGAAATTGAAAAAGCGCTTTCTGAGATTAAGGCTGACACTAGATTTGATATGGATGGAATTGCTCATTTTATCTTAAAAAGATGCCCAAAAGTTTTTGCTGTGCCGGTACAAATGATTTTTAATCGTTCCCTAGATTGTGGTGAATTTTTAAATAAATCGAAACGTTCGTCAATTACACCAATCCTTAAATCAGGTAATAGACAGGAGGTTTCTTATTATCGCCTATTTGTAAATTAACCACAATTCCTAAATTTTTCGAAAAACTGATTTATAAAAGACTATCCGTTATGTTAAAACATTTTATTTCTCCATATCAACACGGGTTTGTATCTGGTAGATCAACGACCACAAACCTTTCGATTTTTACAAATTTTCTTTTAAACGAACTTGAAAAAAGTTTTCAGGTAGATGTTATTTACGCTGATTTTTCGAAGGCATTCGATCGTGTAAATCATGATATCTTACTAAATAAGTTGCACAAAATTGGTTTCCACTCAAACTTTTTTCGATGGATTAATTCATACCTAAAGAATCGCGTTCAATATGTTCGTATCAACAGCATTATGTCTTCACCTATTCATGTTGGGATGGTGAAGGCACAAGGAGGATGAAAAACTGTGACATCTACTACGGCAAGTGCTACAGGACAAGGAAACAGCGGCTATTTGGATGCGGATTTGTGATAAGAGGAAGCCTTAGGCAAGAAGTCTTGGGGTTTCGTGGCATAAGCGAACGCATTGTCACAATTCGCATTAAATCCAAATTCAGCAACATCTCGCTGATCTGCGTTCACGCCCCCACGGAGGAAAAAGATGACACGACCAAAGAAGAATTCTACGATCTTCTCGAGAAGACGTATGATGAATGCCCGAAGTACGACACTAAGTTTATTCTTGGTGACTTCAACGCCAAAATCGGAAAGGAGGGTAACTTTGGCTCGACAGTCGGAAAGCATAGCCTGCACGACAACACTTCCGGTAACGGACACAGGCTAATCGACTTTGCTGCGGGGCGAAGTGTCATCTTAGCTAGCACATACTTCCCACACCTCAATATACACAAGGGGACCTGGCGGTCTCCTGATCAAAATACCGTCAACCAAATTGATCACATTGCGATTGATAGCAGACATGCGCCCAGTGTCATGGATGTCCGCACTTTCCGAGGGGCCAACATAGACTCGGACCACTACCTTACTGTAGCTAAAGTGCGAATGCGGATCTCCACCAGACCGCAAAATCGAACATCCACTGTGAGAAAGTTTGATGTTGCGAAGTTACAATCGCAAGAGACCGCCACAACCTTTGCCAATCTTGTCTCCTCTTATCTCTTGACAAGCCCGGCGTCTGCGCCAAACCCAGAGGCCCAGTAGCAACATTGCAAAATGGCCATCAAAATCGCTGCCACGGATGTTTTGGGTTTCATAAGACGACCACAACGAAACACCTGGTTTGATGATGAGTGCAGGCTCGCACACTTGGCCAAAGACGAAGCCTATCATTCAGTTCTGAATGCCAGAACTAGAGCTGCCAAGAGCGCTTCCCGTGCGGTTTACCAGCAAAAGAGGAAAGAGGAACATCGGCTTTTCAGAAGAAAAAAAAGAGAACTGGAAAAACGAATGGTTGAATCTATTGAGGGGTGCTACGGCAGAAGCAATGTTCGAAAGTTCTACCAAAGGGTAAAGCATTCGTCCAAGGGTTACAAAGCCCGAGCGGAAGCATGTAGAGACGAGGGTGGGAATGTCGTTGTAGATACACAGTCGGTGCTGAGAATTTGGAAAGAACACTTCTGCAGACTGTTAAACGGCGAAGACAACCAACTAATCACTGTCAGGCAGAATGATCCATTCGATTTGGATGATGAAGAACAAAATTTCCGTCCTCCCCACCAAGAAGAAGTTCGGATAGCAATATCTAAACTAAAGTCCAACAAGGCTGCTGGAGCTGATGGCCTTACGGCTGAACTCTTCAAAGCAGCGGGAGATGACTTGGTGAGGAGCATACACCAACTCATCAGTACAATCTGGTCGGATGAAAGTATGCCTGACGAATGGAACCTCAGCATTGTGTGCCCTATCCACAAGAAAGGAGATACTCTAAGCTGCGCCAACTACAGAGGTATAAGTCTCCTAAATGTCGCCTATAAAATCTTGTCGGCCATTCTGTGTGAACGTCTGAACCCTTTCGCACGTGAACTGATTGGCCCCTATCAGTGTGGTTTCAGGCCCGGTAAGTCAACCGTCGACCAAATTTTCACACTTCGCCAGATTTTGGAAAAGACCCAAGAATTCCAGATCGATACTCACCACCTCTTTATCGATTTTAAAGTCGCCTATGACAGCGTAAACAGGAACGAGCTATACAGAGCCATGTCGCTTCTTGGCATCCCTGCCAAACTCGTTCGATTGTGCAGGATGACTATGGAGAACTCTCGCTGCTCCGTCAAGGTTGGTAAGAACACCACCGACTCATTTAATGTCGAGAAAGGCTTACGACAGGGTGACGCGCTGTCATGTAACCTCTTCAACATCATTCTTGAGGCAATCGTACGCAACTCGCATGTCAACACCAGCGGTACGATTTTTTTTAGATCCATTCAATTACTTGGCTATGCTGATGATATTGACATTATTGGAAGAACGCAGCGCGCTGTCAGTGGAGCATTCGCAAGTATTGAAGTGGAAGCGGCTCGAATGGGTCTGGCTGTAAATGAAGATAAAACAAAGTATATGCTGTCCTCGGGTGAAGTAGATCATCACCGTAGGCTCGGACAAAACGTCACAATGGACAGATATAACTTTGCGGTTGTCAAGGACTTTGTCTATTTGGGTTCCACTATAACCTCTCAGAACAACATCAGTGAAGAGATCAGTCGAAGAATCACTCTTGCCAATCGCTGTTTCTTCGGGCTAAGAAGGCATCTTAGTAGTAAAACCCTCTCTCAAAGGACCAAGGAGACACTATACAAGACCCTTATCATCCCAGTCCTGCTGTATGGGGCAGAAGCGTGGACACTGACACAATCGGATGAATACAGGCTGGGGTGCTTTGAGAGAAAGATTCTTCGGGTGATATTCGGGCCTGTATGTATCAATGGAGTATGGAGGAGAAGATTCAATGGCGAACTGTATGGGCTATACAGCGACATTGACTTGGTTAAGAAGCTGAAAATTCAGCGGCTTAGATGGCTGGGCCATGTGGAGCGTATGGAAGAAAACGCTCCTGCCCGACGAGTCTTCAATTCCAAAGGTCCGACGCAGTTCTGGAAGACCCCATCTAAGGTGGCGCGATCAAGTGGTAAACGACCTCAACCAACTTGGTGTGCGCAACTGGAGGCCACTGGCTAGGGACCGGCCTAGCTGGCGAGGATTGTTGGTTGAGGCCGTGGTCCACAATGGACTGTCTGCGCCACCTTAACTAACTAACAGAAGTCGTATGCCGATCTACTTTTGCTATAGTATTAACAATATGTCTCTTTCTAAAGTATATTTTAAAAAAGATCTACTGGTTGTTTTTGATCAAAAACTTGATTTTATTAAGCATATAGACTTTTTAGTAGACAAAGGTAATTCAATGTTAGGTTTTATTTTGCGAAATTCTAAAGAATTCAAAGATCCGTTCACTTTGAAATGTCTTTTTTATACATTTGTTAAATCAACTTTGGAATATTGCAGTATTATTTGGTGCCCTGCTTATAAAACGCACTCTTTGCGAATTGAAAAAATTCAAAAACGTTTTACAAGAGTTGTATTTAAAAAGCTTCACTGGGGAACAGAAATGCCTTCTTATGAAACTAGATGCAAGTTATTTGGAATCTTGCCACTGAATCTCCGAAGAAAGATATCTGGCATCGTATTTATTCGTGACGCTTTGGCCAATCATATTGATTGCTCAGATATTTTGGCTCTGATTGACTTCAATGTTCCTGCGAGGATGCTTAGAAATCATACGTTATTTAAAGTTCAACAAAACAGAACAAATTATGGGGCAAATGAGCCGTTTTCTAGATGTATAAAAGACAGTAACACAGTTTGCGATGTGATGGATTTCAGTTTAAATAGATCTCCTTTTAAAAATAATTTGCTTTTGATTCTAAGTAATGGTTTATAATTATAATTATTGTATAATTACATGTTATTTTATCTGTATTCTGATTTAAGTTTTCTTTATATTGTTATTTTATTTATTTTTTGGTATAATCTAGTAATCATAAAAAGGCAATCATGTACTTTGTTTGATGAAATAAACTAAACTAAACTAAACTAAAATAATTAGTACGGCTTGTTACTATATATCCCTATATATATATATATATATATATATATATATGTATATATATACTTTGATATAAAAACACTTCCGTATATCAATTAACATAATATGTATGTGAATTATTAGTTGAAGCTTTGTATATAAAATCTATAGTAATGGAACGTGCAGAATCGACGGTGTCGGCCTCGCGCGCCTCCACACAATTGACTCATTAGCAGACTTTCTGTGGACTTTAAGAATGACGAGACTCATGTTGCAGAGAATAGGTCAAAATGGAAGAAATCACAACTGAGTGCATTGGAATTATGCATGAGTGGAATTGTCTTTTGCGGGTGGGTTTGTGTGTTAGTAGGATTTTATTATTTGTTTTTTTTTGGTTTGGTGGAAATGTATGGCAGCCATCTTTAATTTTCATTTTTACATGCGATTATAGGTACTATAAGGCAAGTTATGCATTCGTCGAAAAAAAAAGTTTTGAGATAACAATCAAACATGACATTACGATGATAGCGAAGACGAAAAAAGATGGTCTAAAAATTCTGTCCGTCTGTATGTCTGTCTGTCTGTCTGTCTGTCTATCTGTCTGTCTGTCTGTCTGTCTGTATGTAGACCTACAGCCCAAACGGGTGGGCCGAATTGCTTCAAACTTGGTATATAGACTTTTTTAGGTATTGTACAGAAAGGAAATTGAAATTTTTTTCTTAGCTCAAAAAATAACGGTACCTGCCATACAACCGTTACGTTAAAGCTTATTTTTCTCAAAAACGGCTCTAACGATTTTTAATTAAAAAAATCAGTGTTGCTTTTTAGGTACGACCAATCATATGGCTGAAAAAAAAGTTTTAAAAAATGGCTAAGAACGGTACTTTCCATAGGACCGTTTTTTTTGCTTTCGACTATCTCGAAAACGACTCAACCGATTCTTTCGAAATTTCACACACATATAGCTGTAGGTAGCTCAATTTGTACTGCATACCAATATTTTTGAAAAATATTTTTTTGTATTTTTAAAAGCATTTTTAAAAAAAAAAATTTAAAAAATTAATATTTTGAAAACTGCTTATTAAATTTTTTTTTTTAAATTTTAAATAAATGTATTTGCTGAATACCTATGAACTGGCGTTTTTGAATTTTTTTTGAAATTTTTTTTCAAAAAGCTTTTAAAAAAAAACTTTTTTTCTCAAAAACCGCTCCACAGATTTTTCTAAATTTACTCTCATAAATTCAAATTTATCCAAGAAATAAAATGGCGTACTTTTTTTTCAGCTCAAATTAGTTTAAGTATTTATTTAAGAATTTTGAAAATTTTATTTTTATCAAAATCTCAAGCCCATAAACCACTGTCACTCATTAGAGCAAGTTCGTGCGACCCAGTCGTGCATTTTATTTTGAATTGCTGTGATGGATTTTGTTGGCCTTGAAGAGGAAATGTATGAAAACGTTCATATTTCATGTGGCAGCTATGGTTGCCAATAAATAAATTTTTCTAGCAAAATAATAATGTTTGGTGATTTAGGTAATTATTGTGGGGCTTGCACTTTAGTGTATAAATGCACTCAAGGATTATAGGTATGCGGTATTTGAGGATTACCTATATAAGGTATGTATATTAAAAATCGAGGACGTGGGTTGAAACAAGAAAAAAAAAATAAAGCACATGAATTCTAGAATTATTAATAGGTATATATATGCAACCTACTTTATTTAATTGCCGCTTTTCTTAGTTAACAAACGTTTTACATGATGTGCTGTGTTTGAACTTAATAAGTACCTATTCTGAAATACTAAAAACGAGAAATTTCTAAAACTCTTTCTTTTCAAATAATTCTAACCTTCCCTTTCCTAAAGAAAACTATACTTATGTATGATTTTTACAACGATTGCACAAATGACTATAGGTAAAAAGAAATAAAATTTTTACAAATGCATAGGTACACAAATATTTACCCAGGAAATTACTATTTAAAGTTAAAAAAGACCTTATAAATTTTGCAGAAACCCGTAGAGCTGGCAATCATATCGCAGTATTTGTTATTGAGTGATATTTTTATTGGGAAGTGATTGTGTGAGTGTATTGTGTTGAAATTGAAATTTGGCAAATTCTTGCTATCTGTGCTGGTCATAAATATTTGCAAACAAAAATGCACGACTGGGTTGCACGAACTTGCTCTAATGTCTGAGAATTGTTTATTGGCTGCATAATTTGGATTTAAAAGTATTTCGCAAATTCTTATATTTTTCAAATTCAATTAAGAGTTTTCTCAGGAAAATTAAGTAAATTAAATTTCAAAAATTGTTTTTTTTTGGAAAACTTTTTGAAAACATTTTTCAAAAAAAAATTCAAAAACGATAGTTTCATTCATACCTATACATTTTTGAAAAAAATAATGGTCAGTTTTCAAAATATTAACTTTTTTCCAAAAATTTAAAAAATGTTTTAAAAATACATAAAAATATTTTTAAGAAATATCGGTATGCAGTATAGATTGAGCTATCTACACCTTTATATGTGTAAAATTTAAAAAGTATCGGTTGCGCCGTTATTACAAAAAAATTAAATTTCCCATCTGTAGGTACCTACAATATGTAAAAAAAACTCTACGATATACAAAAACTTTTTTTTCCACGAATGCATAACTTGCCTTATAATACCTATAATCGCAAGTAAAAATATTGAAAATTGCCAAAAATATAAATACATAATATCAAAATATTTCGAAAATCAAATGATATGACATTCTAAACAACATTTTCTATTATTCTTGCAACATTCTACTCTTCTTCGCAATTTTCTCTGCCAGCACATTGACAGCGACATCCAACGTTCAACAATCGCGTAATTTTATACTCATTGACGCCATTACTATAGTGTCTATATACAAAGGTTGAAGTTTATATTTTTTTATTACTATTTGATCAACTTTTTGTGTTTAAATAAAACGTTAAATTCTCTTTCTTAAAAGCTTATTGTTTATTCTGGAATAGCAACTCTAATAGGTTATGGGCCCAGAATCCCAACAATAATAATAAGAAAGACAAATTTGAGAATTGCGATTATGTAAATACAAAAAAAAAATATTTTTCAAAATGGACGATCGAATATCAAGAAATTAAACACCAACAACTAAATATACATACATGGAAATACCAGATGGAATTGCTACTTATCAAAGAAGATCTTTAGGATATAGTACTTGGACTATATGGAAAGGCTCGTGCAACCATTGGACTTTCAGTGGAAGATTCTCAGTTGAAGCATATTCGAAGACTGAAGACTGCAAGAGAATGCTGGGAAGCTCTGAAGAAGGTTCACGAGAAATCCACACTTTCAAATAAGGTGATGTTGTTGAAGAAGTTATGCCATATCCAATTAAAAGAAGGCGACACAATAGAAGATCAGATCTGTGAGCTGCTGGACATTGTGGATCGCCTACTTGGATTAGGTGAGCATTTGGCAGATCATTTGGTGGTTGCATTTCTTTTGGGAAGTTTGCCCGACGACTACAGCTCCTTGGTTACTGTTCTTGAAGTAAGAAAAGACGAAGATCTGACAGTTGAGCTTGTTAAAGAAAAGCTAACTCAAGAATTCAAGAGAAGAACCGAAGATATTTCAGAGGACATGTTAAATGATGCTGCCTTAAAGACGAAGAATTAAAAAATTCAAATGTTTTTCTTGTGGGAAAATGGGTCATTTTAAGAATAATTGTCCGGAATTGAAGCAAGACAAAAGGAAGTTCAATTTCAAAGCCAAGAAAAGTATAGAAGCAAAAGAATCTAAAAAGGGAACTGATGTGGCTACGAACATTTGTTTCAAGACCTACTAATTGATATCAAACAATATTTGAGGATAATCAAAGTTGCTTGGAGTTGTAAGAATCTGAAAAGATTAATACTCGAACAAAGCACATAAACGTAAGATATTATTTTGTTCGTGATATCAAACAATCAAAGGAGGTTCAGTTTATCTATTGTCCAACAGAGGACATGATTGCGGATATTTTTACAAAGTCTTTGCAAAATACTAAACTATCAAGATTCAGAAGACTGGCTGGACTTATATAAATAATTTACAATTTATTAAGAAGGGGTGTTAGTATATACATATACCTATATATATATGTATGTATATACTTTGATAAAAAAAACACTTCCGTATATCTATACACATAAATAAAAATGAAGTGTCTGTTTGTAATTTCAAAATATCAGTTTTTTACTAAATGCGTATGAAAGTACATACGGTACTTAGAACAAACACGCAATTTTTAAAATTTTTGTCTGTCTGTCTGTCTGTCTGTCTGTCTGTTTGTTCCGGCTAATCTCGGAAACGGCTTAACCGATTTTGACGGGATTTTCACTGGCGGATAGCTGATGTTGTAAGGAGTAACTTAGGCTATTTTTATTACTCCTGTAGGTGGCGCTGTGGTCGCAATTTTCAAAAATTCTTATTTATGGGCCGATTTTGACGGGATTTTCACAGGCAGATAGCTGATAATCTATATCTATACACATAAATAAAAATGAAGTGTCTGTTTGTAATTTCAAAATATCAGTTTTTTACTAAATGCGTATGAAAGTACATACGGTACTTAGAACAAAAACGCAATTTTTAAAATTTTTGTCTGTCTGTCTGTCTGTCTGCCTGTCTATTTGTTCCGGCTAATCTCGGAAACGGCTTAACCGATTTTGACGGGATTTTCACTGGCGGATAGCTGATGTTGTAAGGAGTAACTAAGGCTAGTTTTATTACTCCTGTAGGTGCGCTGTGGTCGCAATTTTCAAAAATTCTTATTTATGGGCCGATTTTGACGGGATTTTCACAGGCAGATAGCTGATAATCTATACACATAAATAAAAATGAAGTGTCTGTTTGTAATTTCAAAATATCAGTTTTTTACTAAATGCGTATGAAAGTACATACGGTACTTAGAACAATAACGCAATTTTTAAAATTTTTGTCTGTCTGTCTGTCTGTTTGTTCCGGCTAATCTCGGAAACGGCTTAACCGATTTTGACGGGATTTTCACTGGCGGATAGCTGATGTTGTAAGGAGTAACTTAGGCTATTTTTATTACTCCTGTAGGTGGCGCTGTGGTCGCAATTTTCAAAAATTCTTATTTATGGGCCGATTTTGACGGGATTTTCACAGGCAGATAGCTGATAATCTAGACACATAAATAAAAATGAAGTGTCTGTTTGTAATTTCAAAATATCAGTTTTTTACTAGATGCGTATGAAAGTATATACGGTAGTTATAACAAAAACGCAATTTAAAAAAATTTTGTCTGTCTGTATGTTTGTTCAGGCTAATCTCGGAAGCGGCTAAACCGATTTTGACGGGATTTTCACTGGCGGATAGCTAATGTTGTAAGGAGTAATTTAGGCTATTTGAATTTTTCCTGTAGGTGGCGCTGCGGTTGCAATTTTCAAAAATTCTTATTTATTAGCCGATTTTGACGGGAATTTTCACAGGCAGATAGCTGATAAGCCGAATTAACTTAAAATTACACAGTATCTATACACATAAATAAAAAGTATAAAATATCAGCTATATACTAAATACATATGAAAGAATTATTATTTTCAATACATTGATGAAATTTGGCGAAACGAAGTTCGCGGGTCAGCTAGTTAATTTATATGTGAGCTATTAATTGAAGTTTATATTTTAATTTATTATTCTCTTTCTTAAAAGTTTATTGTGTATACTGGAATAGCAACTCTAATATGTCTGTTGTCTGTGTTAGATGCTGGTACCAAAATGTTTGAATTAGGCATTGCATATATAAACTATAGTATTCTCACTTGAGGTGCGCCATCTATCGACGGAAAACTAAGCTCTAGAATACCATGGGAAGCAACAACAACAATTTCCACCATTTTAATTGTTGTTGTTGCTTCCCATGGTATTCTAGAGTTTAGTTTTTCGTCGATAGATGGCGCACCTCTATAGTAGTACTATAGTTTATATATACAATGAATTAGGTTTTGATTTGCTTCTTGATGGCTACAACTGTTTTCATGTTCTTCACGTTAACAAATATACGGGTTTCGAACTTCATTAGAAAAGTACTTGTCATCTACGGTCAAAAATACTTTTTTGTCTATTAAAAGATTCTAGATTTGAGTTTTTTTTGCCAAACTGATTTGTCAAAGCATTTCACCAGTATAGTGGCAAAATGCTGGTGGGGCTGGAGACAATAGATATGATAAACATGACTTCATATCCATTTTTTTTCTAATGGTTTTTCAAACCGATCAATGTTCGCAGAACACTCTTCAATAAATTTAATTTGTTTTGTTTTTGGCCTATCTCATTAACATTTAAAACAAAATCTGCTGTTTGCTGGTAGAGCGGCATCAACCTGTTGTTATGTTGAAAATCAATTCTTTTCCCAATTTGGCATCAAAAGGATTTATATTTTGCTTAAAAGTATTTGCCATTTCAAAAAGACAAGAAATCATAATTTGGATTTCTTGTCTTTTTGAACTCTATTTCCAGCAAGCTCATTGCATATATATCATTTGATTGTCCAAATTTTATTTCAGTTAACATTTTGAAAATTATTTGTATTCTCATAATATGACGCAATGCCCGGCGTTGTCCTGCTGAAATTAAATTGGAAAAGTGTGTAACACCAGTTAACGAGTTTGAGGCATCCGCATTAATGATTTGCTCGAGAGTAAGGTCAACTGGTGACCTAGCGAAACTTTTTGCGGTACGCCTTATACCAAAAACATTACGCCTAAATTCTTTAATTAAATTGGATTTGTTTATTTTTAGGTCAACTAAATTAGAGTGATATTTTAATATCCATCGTGCATATTTGTAGGTCGGTTAAGCACGAACAATTATCGGCGAGTACATTATCGGTGCAAATTTTGGTATAGGTTGACACGAAATAATATTGTTATATGTATGTAGTGAGAAAATAAGTTGGAAAAACAATTTTGTTTAAATTAAATATATCCTTTTAGCTTTGTTTGTTGAACTTTTTCCAGGGTCGCCATAGGTTTTCGTGACAACTCCAAGAGTTGTCAAAAAACCTGAGTTTTCCCGTTCTCAAAAAACGCATTAGGGCTGCTGATTGCATATTTTTCACAACGTACAATATCAAAAGCTTCCATTTTGCTTTAATTGTTCGATTTGTATTGTTTGATGAGAATTTTCTCTTGAGGGCGAGTTGAGGTATTTCAAAAAACGAGTTATGGCGATGGCGACCCCAGGGTGACTTCAGGGCTCAACAAACAAAGCTCTTATTATTACTACATATTACAACCAAAACACATAATTTTATTAAATACATTCTGTAAATGAGTTTTTGAACGCATTTTAACTAGAGTTAGTAGTTCGTTATTTTTACTTGTGATTATAGGTACTATAAGGCAAGTTATGGATTCGTGCAGAAAAAAAAATTTGAGATAACAATCACACATGGCATTACGATGATGGAGAAGTCGAAAAAAGTGGGTCTGAAAATTCCTTCCGTCTGTCTCTGGAGGCTGAACGGGTGGGCCGATTTGCTTCAAATTTATTATTTAGGATTTATTTGGCCGTCCCTCGGAGCATATTTTTTATTTTTGTTCTAGGCCCAAAAATAACGGCACCTGCCATACAATCTTGAAGACAAAAATTGATTTTCTCAGAAACGGCTCTAACGATTTTGATAAAACTTTCAGAATGCTATTTTTGCAAAAAAAATTTTTGGTTTTTTCGAAATATGTTGGAAACGGGTACATTGATTTTTTTTAAAATTATTTTTCAAATGTAAACTACAGATTGCCATATATTTGCTTACTCAAATAAATTTCAAAATATTTTTTGAAAATGTTTTTCAAAAATAACCTTTTTAAAAAAAAAACTGGTCCAACGATTTTCAATATTTTTTTTTCCTCGATTGACGTATAGCTTTGAAATTTTATTGCATACTTACTTTTTCCGAGAACACTCTTAAACTAATTTAAAAAATGAAAGAATTTTCGAAATTATTTAAATTTTTACTTGCGATTATAGGTACTCTAAGGCAAGTTATGCATTCGTAAAAAAAAAAAATTCTAACAATCAAACATGACATTACGATGATAGAGAAGTCGAAAAAAGTGGGTCCGATAATTCTGTCTGTCTGTCTGTCTGTCCGTGTGTCTGTCTGTATAGTTACCTACAGCCTAAACGGCTGGACCGATTTGCTTCAAACTTGGTACATAGTACTATTATTACGTCCTATAGAAGGGTTTTTGGAATTAGCATCCTAGCTCCAAAACTAACGGTACCTGCCATACGATTTTTGTGAAAAATTAAATTTTCTCAAAAACGGCTCCTACGATTTTGATAAAACTTTCTGAATGATGTTTTCTGTGTAAACTTTATGTTTTGGTTGGAATAGATTTTTCAGGAAAAGTCTTATAACGGTACCTCCCATAGGACCGGTTTTTTGAAATCCGATTTTCTCGTAAGCCACTTGACGGATTTCGATGAAATTTTTAATGTAGAAGCATTTTTATAAACGAAATAATACAAATTTTTAATTTTTCCAAAAAATGTTTTTTTGAGTTTTTAAAAAAGTTTCAAAATTTTTTTTTAACTTTTGTTTTTTCCAAAAACGGTTTAATCTATATTTTTTTAATTTTATTTTTCTGATACAAACTACAAAGTGCTAGAAGTTGGCATACTCAAAAAAAATTTGGAATAAATTTTCGAAAAGTGTTTCAAAAAAAACTGTTTTTTGAAAAAACTGGTCCAACGATTTTGAAAAAAATTTTAGTCAAAATTCAAAAACGTAAAAGAAAACTGATGGCTTACTTCATTTTCTCCGAAAAACGTTTTAGGTATTGATTTTATAAAATTTCATATGATTTTTTCAACGCTTTTTTCCCAAAATCTCAAGCACCCAAAACCATTTTAACACATTAGAGCAAGTTCGTACGACCCAGTCGTGCGTTTTATTTTAATATCCATATATACAGCCACTACTCAATTGCTTATCATAAGAGCAAGTTCGTGCGACCCAGTCGTGCATTTTATTTTTAATATCCATATATGCAGCCACTACGCAATTGCTTATCATAAGAGCAAGTTCGTGCGACCCAGTCTGGCATTTTATTTCATTTACTTAGGTAAACAGGGTGATTCACGAATGTTGTGCCAAAAAGCTAGAGCGTGTAGGTTGGATTGAGACAAGAAAAAAATCGTTTTGAAGGGGGGTCTATTCCCCTCCGTTTAATGGGGGGGGGGGGGCAATTTTCTAAAAACATGACTTAAATTTGAAAAAAAATTAATTAAAAAAAAGGTAACTCCTACAATGCCATGCTAAACCTTTTTTTAAAGCCAAAAACTTATTATTTTATTGTAATTTTAAATGAAGTCATTCTATTGAACTGAACCGTTTTCAAAATATAAATTTTCAAACTCAAAATTTTGAAAAAAAAAAATTAAAAAAAATAATTTTAAACTAATTTTTTTTTTTCAAAATTTTACGTATTTAAATATTATTTTTGTTCTCATAATTCAATGCTCCCATTAATTTTAAATCCAACACTGAAAACCGTATGGTTCTATGACTTTTTGTTGCCAAGCTATTGAAAAATAACCGAACCTACTTCTTTACAAAAACAAGAAAATCTAGCCTTATGGGATGGCACAAGTGATCATTTAGCCAATTTTTTCGTGTTTTTGTGAAGAAGAAGGTTCGGTTATTTTTCAATAGCTTGGCAACAAAAAGCCATAGAAACATACGGTTTTCAGTGTTGGATTTTAAATTAATGGGAGCATTGAATTATGAGAACAAAAATAATATTTCATTACGTAAAATTTTGAAAAAAATTAGTTTAAAAATAATTTTTTTTTCAAAATTTTGAGTTTGAAAATTAATATTTTGAAAACGGTTCTCCGGAAAACGTTTTAGGTTTTGATTTTATAAAATTTCATATGATTTTTTCAACGCTTTTTTCCCAAAATCTCAAGCACCCAAAACCATTTTAACACATTAGAGCAAGTTCGTACGACCCAGTCGTGTATTTTATTTTTAATATCCATATTATATGCAGCCACTACGCAATTGCTTATCATAAGAGCAAGTTCGTGCGACCCAGTCTGGCATTTTATGTCATTTAGGTAAACAGGGTGATTCACGAATGTTGTGCCAAAAAGCTAAAGCGTGTAGGTTGGATTGAGACAAGAAAAAAATCGTTTTGAAGGGGGGTCTATTCCCCTCCGTTTAATGGGGGGCAATTTTCTAAAAACATGACTTAAATTTGAAAAAAAATTATTTAAAAAAAGGTAACTCCTACAATGCCATGCTAAACCTTTTTTTAAAGCCAAAAACTTATTATTTTATTGTAATTTTAAATGAAGTCATTCTATTGAACTGAACCGTTTTCAAAATATAAATTTTCAAACTCAAAATTTTGAAAAAAAAATTAAAAAAAATAATTTTAAACTAATTTTTTTTTTCAAAATTTTACGTATTTAAATATTATTTTTGTTCTCATAATTCAATGCTCCCATTAATTTTAAATCCAACACTGAAAACCGTATGGTTCTTTGACTTTTTGTTGCCAAGCTATTGAAAAATAACCGAACCTACTTCTTTACAAAAACAAGAAAATCTGGCCTTATGGGATGTCACAAGTGAACATTTAGCCAATTTTTTCGTGTTTTTGTGAAGAAGTAGGTTCGGTTATTTTTCAATAGCTTGGCAACAAAAAGCCATAGAAACATACGGTTTTCAGTGTTGGATTTTAAATTAATGGGAGCATTGAATTATGAGAACAAAAATAATATTTCATTACGTAAAATTTTGAAAAAAATTAGTTTGAAAATTATTTTTTTTTCAAAATTTTGAGTTTGAAAATTAATATTTTGAAAACGGTTCAATAGAATAACTTTATTTAAAATTACAATAAAATAATGAGTTTTTGGCTTTAGAAAAAGGTATAGCATGGCATTTTAGGAGTTACCTGTTTTTTTAAATAATTTTTTTTCAAATTTAAGTCATGTTTTTAGAAAAGTGCACCTCCCGGTTAAACGGAGGTTAGTAGACCCCCACCTATACGATTTTTTTCTTGTCTCAACCCAACCTACACGCTCTAGCTTTTTGGCACAACATTCGTGAATCACCCTGCATAAAAAATATGAGTTTTCGGTTAAAAAAAATTAAAAGCTTTGGTAATGAGTTTTATGAATTTTTTTTTTTTTTTAACTCTGATTATATTTTTGTATTAAGTTCATAGTGTAAACTTTCACTTGTTATTAATGTTATATTTATTTCACCTGAAAAATCTTAATATTGAGTTTAAAAAAAATTATAGAAATTTTATTTATTTTTTTTTTTTAAAGCGGGCGGGTGCATGTTTGGCCCATGTAAACTTTGTCCGACCAGTAGATTCTTAATGTAGACAGTCTAAGCTTTTATTTGATATTCCATTTGTCCATTGACCGGATGGGAAAGGTCGACACCAAAAATACAGTTTTTTGAGTTTGAAATCTAGGATTAAATATCTATGCGCTTCCTCTTAAATTTTGCATTGACCCTATGGTATAACCTTACACCGGAAAAATTCAAAATAAAAAAAAACCTGAATTATTTGAATTTAATTTAATTTAATGAAACCAACTTTGGAACTTAATCGTAGAATAATAATTATGCATGCTATAGACTTGATAGACAATCTTGTAAAGTGGGGGGGGGGGGGGTTGATATTTTGATAAACAATGATATAAAACATTCTGCCATTCCAGCTGTTAGGCTTGAATTTGGTTGAGGCTATAGGTGTTGAAATAACCTTACACGATTCAACTAAGTTTAGTGACTGTTCCGCGTATTTCCCGGTTGGAAATAGTTGTACGGATAAGAACATTAGATTCAAGAGGGATATTTTGAAATTACTTAAGACAAATAATGGTTTTGTTATTGGTGGTGATTTAAATTGGAGACACCAGTCATGCAATTGTGTATAATAGCAAACTGGTGGAGTAATATACTGCATGATATTATATCCGCAAACAGTAATTTGACTTTGTTACGCCCACATCTTGAACCGACTTATATACCTACGTGCGCCTCCCAGAACCCATTAACTCTTTATTTTTTAGTGACAAACAATGCAAGTCATTTTTCACAACCTGTTACACTTAACGCTTTAAGCTCCAATCTTATACATATGCCTGTTCACACTAACTTGAAAGCAGTATGGTGACACGGAGTAGCTTGAATCTTAGCTACAATTATTCTGCTGCTAACTGGAATCGATACACTTCTTTTGTTACTGAAAATCTTAATGAAATCAGGCCTTTGCCTAACAGTATTTCTGCAGTTGAGGAGATTGATTCTCTCATTGAATTGCTTATCAATAATGTCAACAGAGCAGCGGATATAGCTATTCCTTAAACTCATCCTCGCAATTCACAATAAATGGATCCTTTAACTGAACGAATATTACAATTGATTCGAACAGGGAACTCTGAAAGAAAAAAGTGGATCGGTTATAGACTTGATACGTACAAATAATTTAAAAAAATTGAATAAACATATTAAAACTGAAATCGCAGACTTCAAAAACCGTAATTGATATAGTCTTCTATCGAGCTTTGAAAAAGGATCCAAACCCTAAAATAATACAAAAAAAAAACACATAAATACATACAGGGTGTCCCGAAACTCATCGTCAAGCGGGCACCGGGTGAAAGGGTAGGTTATGTCCGTACTGGGAAAAGTAAGGAAAAAAATCCATCTCGCTTTGTTTAGTAAAAATAGTAATATTTATAAAAATTATAAAAATCGTTACACTAGACCACACTTTTAGGTACTGTGGTCACAAATTTTCATATTTTGCGGTGTTTATTTTTTATGTAATCCTTACTAACTATGCTATTATTCCCAATTAAAAATCCAAAAATAAATATAGTAGTTTTCGTAAGAAAAATAAAATTTGACTGAGTCATGGTGAAATTTTTTTTTTAAACTTAACTTTGATACTTCATACTTTAAAAAAAATGTACCGCACTACCCTCGGCAAGTTATGTAAAAAGTTGGCCCATTTTACCAAGATTTCAAAATGGTACAACACTTGCTAATTATTCACCCATAAAAAATATTATTAAAATTTAAACCGCTGTAGAGCATTATAAATTAGGACTAAAAAATTGGAAAATTCTACCCTTGTTAAGAAAAACACTGGCCAACACAACAACAAAAGATGCAACTTCCTGGCAATATCCATCAAATTCCTGAAAACAGAACAAACTAACGGATTGCAGCTGCATACAGATCATTCTAAAGTGAAAATCACAAAAAAGCAGCAGACTAAAAATTTCTGTTTACACGATCTGCTTTCAGTACAGAACGCTCTTACTTTTGTTCGCAATTTCTAATAATCGTTGGCTTTTTTATTAGCATAATCGTTTGCTTTTGTTTTCCCCTGGATTCGATTAGTGTTGTGTTAATTATTATCTAAAAATTGTGTTATAATTATAATCTAGTAATAGAGAATAAAAACCTTCCGTGAAATGCCGTATTCCTACACAGCTGAGGAATATGCAAACATGCACATTATTTACGGTGAATGCGGTTGTAATGCCTCTGCTGCCGCCAGATTGTATCGCGAAAGGTACCCAAATGTGGCGCGTCACCCAGACCACCGTGTGTTCATCTATGAACACATTTCATATTCCCAAGGACGATTGCCTAGTACTTGTATGGCCGGCGCCGCAGACGGGAGACCTCGAGGACACAACGACGACGTAGTTATGAGTGAAATTATAGATGATCCCAGCACTTCAGCACGTGCAATTGAAAAGTCAACTGGAGTTCCGAAGAGCATTGCTCATAGAATCTTAAAAGAAAACAGCTACCACCCGTACCATGTACAACGAGTACAAAGTTTGTTACCTCGTGACTACGCCCCTAGAGTCAATTTTTGCAGAACAATGTTGGCCAAAAATAGTGAAGACCCGCAATTTCTCAACCATATTTTATGGACCGATGAATCGACATTTAAAAAAGACGGTTATTTGAATTTGCATAATTTACATGAGTGGCACAGAGAGAATCCACATTTTATGCGTGAAGACCGCTCTCAAAATCAATTTAAAATAAATATTTGGACCGGAATTTTAAATGAACAAAAATAATTGGACCATATGAGCTGCCAGAAAATCTAAATGGCGAAAACTACCTGCATTTTTTACAAAATGAACTGCCGAATTTGTTAGAAAATGTACCATTGAACATTTCTATCGAGACATTTGGTTTCAACAAGATGGTTGCCCAGCACATTATGCTCGTCTAGTACGGGATTACCTGAGTACTGAGTATCCCGATAGGTGGATTGGGCGCCTTGGATCAATTTTGTGGCCTCATCGTTCTCCGGACCTAAACCCGCTCGATTTCTTTTACTGGGGCTGCATAAAAGAAAAAGTTTATGATAAACCAATTGTAAATAGAGACGAACTACGCCAAAAAATTCTTGAAGCAGGAGAAGATATTAATGCAAGGAGATTTGGACGTCTGATGAACAGATCTTTTCTGCGGCGATGCAGAGCCTGTATTCGTGCCGAGAGTAAACATTTTGAACATTTGCTTTAGTGTAAAGGGCTTTTAGATAAAATAAATGTATTAAACTTTTTTCATTTGTTTCACTAAGATTTATGAATAGATAAAGTTTTCAGTAATACATCAATAGGGAACAATACAATACTTTCCAATTTTTTAGTCCTAATTTATAATGCTCTACAGCGGTTTAAATTTTGATAATATTTTTTATGGGTGAATAATTAGCAAGTGTTGTACCATTTTGAAATCTTGGTAAAATGGGCCAACTTTTTAAATAACTTGCCGAGGGTAGTGCGGTACATTTTTACTTGCGATTATAGGTACTACAAGGCAAGTTATGGATTCGTGCAGAAAAAAAAATTTGAGATAACAATCACACATGACATTACGATGATGGAGAAGTCGAAAAAAGGGGGTCTGGGAATTCCGTCCGTCTGTCTGTCTGTCTGTCTGTCTGTCTGTCTGTCTGTCTGTCTGTCTGTCTGTATGTCTGTTCGCGCCTCTGGAGGCTGAACGGGTGGGCCGATTTGCTTCAAATTTGGTATTTAGGATTTATTTGGCCGTCCTTCGGAACAAATTTTTTATTTTTGCTCTAGGTCCAAAAATAACGGCACCTGCCATACAATCTTGAAGACAAAAATTGATTTTCTCAAAAACGGCTCTAACGATTTTGATAAAACTTTCAGAATGCTATTTTTGCAAGAAAATCTATCTTTTGGTTTGAAATTTTTTTTCAAAATTTGTCTAATAACGGTACCTCTCATAAAACCAGTATTTTCAAATCAAATTTTTTCGTAAACTATACATTCGATTTCAATAAAATTTTGACCACATAAAGTCATTCATAATTTCATTAATATGGCATTTCAAAATTTTCAAAAACTTTTTTTTTGATTTTTTATAAAATTTTTTCAAAAAAATTTTTGGTTTTCGAAATATGTTGGAAACGGGTACATTGATTTTTTTTTTTAATTATTTTTCAAATGTAAACTACGGATTGCCATATATTTGCATACTCAAATAAATTTCAAAATATTTTTTGAAAAAGTTTTTCAAAAATAACCTTTTTAAAAAAAAACTGGACCAACGATTTTCAATATTTTTTTTCCTAGATTGACGTATAGCTTTGAAATTTTATTGCATACTTAGTTTTTCCGAGAAAACTCTTAAACTAATTTAAAAAATAAAAGAATTTTCGAAGTTATTTAATTTTTTGTAATATCCATATATGCAGCCAGTACGCAATTGCTTATCATATGAGCAAGTTCGTGCGACCCAGTCGTGCATTTTATTTTTAAAGTATGAAGTATCAAAGTTAAGTTTAAAAAAAAAATTTCACCATGACTCAGTCAAATTTTATTTTTCTTACGAAAACTACGATATTTATTTTTGGATTTTTAATTGGGAATAATAGCATAGTTAGTAAGGATTACATAAAAAAATAAACTCCGCAAAATATGAAAATTTGTGACCACAGTACCTAAAAGTGTGGTCTAGTGTAACGATTTTTATAATTTTTATAAATATTACTATTTTTACTAAACAAAGCGACATGGATTTTTTTCCTTACTTATCCCAGTACGGACATAACCTATCCTTTCACCCGGTGCCCACTTGACGTTGAGTTTCGGGACACCCTGTATATCCCACCTTTTTGCGTCAATGATGAGGTTCTTGTGACTTAATTGAAAAAAGTAACTAGGTACTCTTGCTGAAACTTTTTCTCATAATTATTAAGTAAGTAAGTAAGTAAGTAAGACACCTAATAAAACAGTTAAATTGCAAAAATTCGTCGGGTGATGTTGGAGAAAATAATCGGTTATTGAAAGCGCTACCTACCTCAGCCAGCAAGTTTTTAGCAATTATTTTCAACACTTGTTTTTTGCTTTCGTACTTTCCTTATCAATGGAAAATTGCAAAAGTCATTCGGACTGGCTTAGTGCTCTTAGATATCAAAAAAGCATTCTATTCAGTCTGGCATAAAGGTCTGATCTACGAACTCATTTCATTTAATTTTCCAAATTATCTTGTAAAATTAGTAAGTTCTTAGCTTCCTCCTCGACAAGAAATTCTTTGTATATGCTGCTGGCGTTAAGTCTTCTATATTATGTATGCATGCGGATGACACTGTACTATTTGTGTCAGGTGTTCTGGCTCAAAACAGTCTTGATAGCTAATATCTTACAACGCTGACTTCTTAGTCTGCAAAAATTTATTCACAAATCTAAGATTAAAGTAGATATGTACTTACATCTCAAGGAAATCAGCATTCTTACCACAAGCCAATTTATATTTTAATTCTAAGCCAATACCTTGGTCAGATAGTTGTAGGTACTTAGGAATCACACTTGATAATATTATATTTTGACAAGAATTTTATACCCGTTCATAAATAGAAAATCAAGAATTCTCTTGAATTAGATGCTCAAATTGATAAGGTTTTTGGGTTGATGTGCAATTTTAGTTTGTAAGATTCAAATAATGGTTTTTTTGTACCTTTTCCCTTGTACTTCATTATTTCCTTTTATAACTATATTGTATTTAGTTAAAGTTGTAAAGAATTATTTTCTATACGTATCCCTTAAGAAATCAACTCTCAATTCCATTGAAATGCCTATTAATAGCATCGAGTTCGAAAGCTGCATCAGTGCCGTCAAAGGCCAAACACCGGATTTTTGACAGAGTTTCTTACCCAATGATTCGTAATGCCCCACCAGCCGTAAAACAACATCTAATTCAGCTATATAATAATATATTAAACTCTGGTGTGATTCCACAATCATGGAAAACTGCAACCCTAATTCCCATCCCCAAACAAAAACAAAACCCTAATTATACAAATAGCTACAGACCTATATCCCTCTTATCTTGCATGAGTAAATTGTTAGAAAAAATTGTTTCAAAGAGACTACTCTGGTAAATAGAAAAAAATAATTTCATCGCCCTCAATTAAGTCGCGTTGAAACATGGTCGTAGTACAATAGACTCATTACTCCATATTGGCGAATTTGTCTCTACGGCAATATCGTCAAAAAATCACATCTCAATCTTATCCATTGATTTTGAGAAAGCATTTGACCGCATAGGCATCCATGTTGTGTTGAACAAATTAATTAAATGGAAAATTGGGCCAAAAATATTCACTTTTGTAAAATCCTTCTTAACGAATCGTAAGTTTAGAGTTAAAGTAAATAACACCTATTCAGACATCTACAACCTGAATAACGGTATTCCTCAGGGATCGCCACTATCAGTTGTTATCTTCATAATAGCCTACAATGATATAAGCGAACTAATCCTACAATCCAAGAATATTGACCACTCTCTGTACGCAGACGATCTCTATATTCTATCAAAATTCAAAGAAAATTGTCGGACTGAAAGTTCCTTCACGGAAATCATCGATCGAATCAACTCTTGGTGCATTCAATCCGGTGCCCAAATTTCTTTAAACAAAAGCAAACTCTTACACATTTGTAGAAAATATACATGTTCTTGTCCTTTTGTTAACATAAATAATATTCAAATCCCTTCTGTTACTAAACTAAGCATACTTGGAATTGTATTCGATTGTAAATTTATCTTTAAGGAACACTGTTTAGCATTAAGTACGAATTTGGCTATGAGGCTTTACATCATAAAATATTTAGCTTCAAAAAATAGCTTCACTCATACGAACTCATTGATCAACGTAACAAAATCCATCATATTATCAAAAATAGATTATGGCCTTGTTATTTATGGAAAATGTGCAAAATCTTACATCCAACCTCTTCAATCATCATATCACGCCGCAATCAGAACCAGCCTTAAGGCATTCAGGACTAGTCCAATAAAAAACATCCTAGCTGAGGGTGGTTTCTCATCAATCGAGGAAAGAAAAGAACTACTTACATCAAGACTTTTAGGGAAAATACTCGAATCCTATGACTCTCCAATTCTTTCGGACTCGTCAAAAATCTTAAAACGTTCCAAGACACCAAAAAAGCCATCAGCCCTCTATATAACTCTAATGTTTGCGAGAAAAATCGGCATCGAACTAAAATTCAAAAGAAAAGTTCTCGAGTGTCACCCTCCTTTGGCTATTCTTCAAAGAATCCATCAAAACAGTCCTCGCCCGATTTAAAAAAGATTCAACTCCGAGCATGATATACCTTCAGCATTATCACGAATTACTGAATTCTTTTATCTGCAACACCTGGAACATCCTCTTTGCCGACGGCTCTAAGTCTGAGGAAGGTACTTCTTTCGCAATCGTTGACTCAAACAACAATCTCCTTTCATCCGTAAGACTACCACCATTTTTCTCAATCTTCTCAAATCAAGGAAAAAGACAGTGATATGCACGGATAGTCTTTCAACTTTAGCCGCTATCGAAAACATCAACAATCGATCGTCCTACATCAGCTTAATCAGAGATAACATCATCAAACTTGGAGATAGAATAAAGGTTATATGGGCGCCAGGTTACATCGGTGTGAAGGGCAAAGAACTCGCGGACCGTGAATCCAAAATATCTGCCAGGAACAGCAACCTAGCCATCTCACAATTCCAGCCCACCAAAAAAGATGTTCTAAAACTGACTTCCTCCTATCTGTACAATCAAAAAATACTGGATTGGTCTCAATATCATCACCACTACTCTTCCATCAACCAAAATCGCAGCCCAGTTACCTACCCTGCTGTCATGAACAAATGCTTCACCAGAGACCAGACTGTGGATTGGGCACACCCAGCTCACACACAGTCACCTACTTAGCAAAGACCCCCCACCCATATGTCACCTCTGCCAACTTAACATTAAGCTTTCCATCAACCATTTAACTACAGACTGCACGAAAATCAATGATATTTGCAACAAACTTTTCAACAATAATTTAAAAAATTTCCTTTTAGTTCCTTCCGAACAAAACATTAAAAATACTTTCAAAATTTTAAAAATACTCAATTTACATCAGAATATTTAAACTTTATTTATATAAATAACCTCTGCGGGCGCGGTCGGAGAAAGTTCTTACTCTTACTTCCCCCGACCGCCCCCTTGCAGTTGGTAACCTCAAACATTCAAATTATTCTTCTAAGTACTTTTTATAATATTCAGCTAGAAGCCCTGGTAGCTATTAGCTTTTAAGTATTGCCCTGTACATTTATGTATAGTTTAATAAATAATAATAATAATAATATTCTCCAACTACAATAAATATTGTTTTCTGTTCTATTCTACTTAGTTGCTTGTTCTGTTCTGTCTGCTTCTGTATACTTTAACATTAGAATAGCTTTGATTTTTAAGTGTTTACAAAAATCCGTTCTTCTCAGAATTCAAATAGCTTTTGAGACGTTTGATAACATACGTTTCTTCTGATCTTAAAATGTAACACAAAGAGCTCATCTATTCCTCTTCGGCATGAGTACATTTCTTGCAGCACATGGCACCATTATTAAAGTCACGCGTCATGGCTCATGGGGTTTCTCTATGCCCCACTTGATAGTACGCACGCATATTTACCCTTTATTTCGAAAGCTATTATGTACTTGGCCAAATTCCCACTTCCAGTCTTGCAGTGTGCTTAATCTCATATGATTGATAACGCATGCGTCTGCGTCGTGTAATGTTTGCAGTGTTGCCGAAAGTACTACTATCGGAGGATTATCCTCCTTTCGAGACTACGGTACTCCCGTACTCCTCCTTTCGCATCCGTACTACTATTTTGAAAAGAGAAAACAAAATATATCTATAATGTCACCCTTAAAAAACCTGTTTCCTCTTCGCATTTCATGCTATTAGGCAGCATTTGTATTTCACATTTTCTTGTCATAAAAAAGAATAGGATTTCCCTCTTTTTTTTATTTCTTTTTTTTCTGCTCTGCTACATGATCATATTGTTTATTTAAGTAGCTATTTTGCAAAGTTAAAAATGTTAATTTTACTTTTTATTATGGGTACTATAAGGCAAGTTGTTGATTCGTGAAAAAAATCCAACAATAAAACATCACATTACGATAGAGAAGTTAAAAAAAGTGAGTCCGACAGTTCTTTCTGTCTGTCTGCTTGTCTGCGCGTATCGGCACCTACAGCATAAACGGCTTTACCCATTTGCTTCAAACTAGGTACACCGTATAGGTATTATGATAACGTCCTATAGAGGAATATTTGGAATAAGCATTCTAGCTCTAAAGCTAACGGTATTATATAACGCATTTTTTCAAAAATAGGCTTTACGATTTTGATAAAACTTTTGGAATTATGATTTTTCTGTAAACTCTATGTTTTGGTTGAAACACATTTTCCAGGAAAATTCTTAAAACGGACCCTCCCATAGGACTGGTTTTTTCAAATCAGATTTTTCTTGTAAATCACTTGACGGATTAATTCTTAAATTTTTCAATAAAAGTTTTTTTGAGTTTTTATTTTTGGTTTTTTTCAAAAACTGTTTGTGTGGTTTTTTTTTAGTTTTATTTTCGTGACTACAAATTGCTAGAAATTGGCATACTAAAAAAATTTGAATATGTTTTCGAAAAGTTGTTAAAAAAAATTGTTTTTCTTAGAAAAACATTTCGAACGATTTTGTATTTTTTTTGTCCGAAAAATTCATAACAGTATCTAAAAGAAATCAGATTACTCCATTTTTCAAAAAAAAAAGTTTTAATAAGGTAGTAAATAATAAAAGTAGATGCCTACATATGATTTTTTTTTCCTGCTAACTTTTTTTCAAAATCTCACGCCCAAAGACCACTGGCACACATTAGAGAAAGTTCGTGCAAGCCAGTTGTGAACTTTTTTTAAAGCAATTTATATTTTATGTTGTTTTCTTTATTTAAAAAAAAATTTTAAAATAAAATATTTAGATTTGATGCTCATTTTTTTGCAAGGCTTTAAAAGGCCGGTACTACTATTTCTTTTAAAATACTACTATTTTTTGGTTGATGTACTACTTTGAAAAAATACTCTCCGGCAACACTGATGTTTGCCACTGAGAAACAGGAAATTTTTCAAAAATAGAAAAAAGCTCCTCAGTTCTCACTGGAATATCCATCTCTGTTCTATGCGATTGAATTACACATTATTAAATAGCAGTGTTCCAGGCCACGGCGGCATAGGAAATAAGATAGCGTCTTCGTGGATGAAATCAAGTTGACGACGTTGACGTGACATTTTACTAAAGCGCCCCAAAGGTTACCAACTCTTACCTACTTAATAACTTTATGAGTATTTTATTTTGTTGTAGTTGTATTTGTTTGTAACTGGTGAGGGCAGTCTGGCCAATTCAGCATTTTTTATGCTAAATTTAGCATTATTATTTTGCTTTTAGCAGTTTTTTTTTTTTTTTTTCAAATAATGCTAGCATTTTTTTAGCACGATATCATATGTTAGTTCGAAAAGTAAAATTTTGGTTTGGAATAAAGTGGAATTAAAATAATTTCATTTGAATTTGTAGTATAATACCTAATATCAAACCAGACAGAAGTGTGAAAAAAGCCCAATACAACAAACTTTAATTAAAATTGGCTTTGAACATAGTCACTTTCTACGAATTCAGTTAGCTAACAAAACAATCAACCTGTCAAACAATAAACAATAATTCTTTCTCTTTTGTTCTCGCATCCTATTTATTTTTTATATTTTAAATTGGCTCATGAACTTAGTAAAAGACCAATGGAGAAAAAGAATGAAAATAAACATGCTTAAAGCGGGGTTCACATGGGGCAGTGCAGAGGCCAAGACAATGAGACAAGACAATTGTTGTTCCATGTGAAAAACTCTTTCCAGGACAAGACAATAATTGTCATTATATTGTCTTCCGAGCAAGCCTGCCGATCTTTCTCTGAGGACAATATCGATATATCGACTGTCTGGCATTGTCTTGTCCAACCCCGTTCAAGAAGCTCGGATAGGACAATTGAGTATTGTCCCATAGTTTTGTCTGCGTGTGAACGCTGCTTGATAGTATTCTTCTTATCAGAGACAATTTGTCAGAAATTTGTTGTGACAGTTTCAACATTCCAAATCACATCGTGAAAGAAGTGGGAAAAGCAGAATTTTGTTTTACAGCTGTAAATGACGCGAATTGATGTTTTTGAGGAGGCTTTAAACGCAGCTGAACGTTTTTTTTTTTTAATTAAACCTGAGATAATGACATAATTTAATATATTTTATGTTTTTTTTGGTACGAAGTGATTATTATGTTTGTAATAAATAAATAAAAATGTAAAAACTAAATACACCTATATTTTTTATTAGTTTGAGGTTACTGGCAGGATTTTTAGCATTTTTTGTCAACGAAAAAATATTTAGAATGATTTTTAGCATTTTTTTTAATAAAAAAAAACATGCTAAATTGCTGGATCTAGCACGATTTCAAATATTTCATTGGTCACATTGGGTGAGGGCAATGAACACTACTTTTTATTTGTAAAAAAGGAAGTTTTTAAATGGGTATCTGTACTTCCTTTTTTTAAATTTTCAGAATATTGAAAAAGAAGTTTTTGAATGATTGGTTTCTTGTCAAATATTCCAAGATCCAGGGAATGTAAAATCGTGGTTGATTTGAAATTTTCATTTGTTTGGCAATGCGGTTGAAAAGCTTTTCCGAGTCAATAAAAATAGCCAAATTCTAAAACGTGTTAAGGTGTTATAAATAAATCAAATCACACAAAGTATACAAATATAGGGTCTTATCGCCCATGATAAATAGTTGGCGATTCAAAATTTTTCTATTGGTCCAGTCAAATTAATCGATTCATTTTCATGTTGGAAAGTTGTAGGTTTTTGAAAGAATAAAAATTTCAAAATGTATGTTCGTATAGTATATACAGCGTGCCCCAAAAGTCAACGTCGAAACGAAAACGGGTGATAGGGTAGGTGGTGACAGTTATCAGAAAAATAATAAAAACAAATCGTTGCCATGTATTTTGTGAGTTAGAGGCATTCAAAAAAAAATAGAAAAAATGCTTACCCTCTGACGGCCTTTCAAGTGCCGTGATTACAAATCTTAATTTTTCTCAATTTTTTTTCTGTTATGGAACCTCGAATACCCCCGCTAACAATTGCATTACAAAATTTAAACACACCTGCATGAGTTTTGAAGAAAATATCACTTTTTCACCCAACTAAATACTCAACATTCTTACATGACCCTTATTCAATGGGCTGTAGTGTAAAAAAAATGTATGTACTACGAAATTTTGGCAAGTTACCTTAAAAGTTGGCGTGTTCAATTCTCCTTCCAAAATAGTATAAGATTTTTGAAAATATTCCATAAATAACGGAAAAAAAATGTTTTTCTCAAATAAACAGGTTTTAAGATAATTCTTTTTAATTCATTAAAAAAAAAATGTGAATGTACTCCAGGCTTTCTCGTCTATGTTTAAGTTCGAGGTTAGTGACCGTCATTATTTAGAAGTAACTACTAGCAGGCCCAGGCTACCAAGGGCTATCAGACAGTGATTAATTTCTTGTCGTTTAGTAGAACTGAATAGGTCCTTGGAATATTTTTGTTGTCGTTTGGATTTAAGTGCGTTATAATCTCACTTAATAACATCACGATGCCATCTTTGTACACTGCGCAGGAATATGCGAACATGCACCTTATTTATGGAGAATGCAGAGGCAATGCTAGTGCTGTAGCTAGACTTTACCATGAGAAATAACAAATGCTGAGCGTTATCCGGATCATCGGGTTTTTGTAAATTTGCACCAGTCATTCTCAGAAGGTCGATTTCCATACCAAAGAACTAGTGAAGGCAGGCCCCTCATGCCCTACGAGAACCAAGTGCTAACCAAGAAAAAGTTTACTCAAAACCAATCCAAAATTTTGCAGAGCTGCGCCATAAAATTACGGAGGCTGTTGCAGACATCAACTCAAGAAGATTCGCTCGTCCTACAAAACGATCTTATTTAAGAAGATGTAGATCTTGCATTGCTGCTGGAGGCAAACAATGTGAACATTTGTTATAGTTGTAACTAATCGAAATAAACTTTGATGTAATTTTTGTGGAAAAATTGAATTTTATTTCAAACTTAAACCAAAAAATACAAATGAATCACTATCTGATAGCCCTTGGAAGTCTGGGCCTGCTAGTAGTTACTTCTAAATAATAACGGTCACTAGCCTCGAACTTTAACTTAGACGAGAAAGCCTGGAGTACATTCAAATTTTTTACTTGCGATTATAGGTACTATAAGGCAAGTTATGGATTCGTGCAGAAAAAAAATTTCGAGAAAACAATCACACATGACATTACGATGATGGAGAAGTCGAAAAAAGTGGATCTGGGAATTCCGTCCGTCTGTCTGTCTGTTTGTCTGTATGTCTGTTCGCGCTTCTAGAGCCTGAACGGATTGGCCGATTTGCTTCAAATTTGGTATCTAGGATTTATTTGGCCGTCCCTCGAAACATATTTTTTATTTTTGCTCTAGGCCCAAAAATAACGGCACCTGCCATACAATCGTCAAGAAAAAAATTGATTTTCTCAAAAACGGCTCTAACGATTTTGATAAAACTTTCAGGATGCTATTTTTGTAAGACAGTCTATCTTTTGGTTAAAAAATATTTTTCAAAATTTGTCTTATAACGGTACCTCTCATAGAACCAGTATTTTCATATCAAATTTTCTCGTAAAATATACATTCGATTTCAATAAAATTTTGGCCACAGGAAGTCATTTATAATTTTATTATTTTATTCATTTCAAATTTTTCAAAAACTTTTTTTTTTGATTTTTTATAATTTTTTCAAAAATTTTTTTGGTTTTCGAAATATGTTGGAAACGGGTATATTGATTTTTTTTTAAATTATTTTTTCAAATGTAAACTACAGGTTGCCATATATTTGCATACCCAAATAAATTTCAAAATATTTTTTGGAAAAGTTTTTCAAAAATAACCTTTTTAAAAAAAAACTGCTCGAACGATTTTCAATATTTTTTTTTCCTAGATTCACGTATAGCTTTGAAATTTTATTGTATACTTTGTTTTTCCGAGAAAACTCTTAAACTAATTTAAAAAATAAAAGAATTTTCGAAATTATTTAAATTTTTTTTTAAATCCATATATGCAGCCACTAAGCAATTGCTTATCATAAGAGCAAGTTCGTGCGACCCAGTCGTGCATTTTATTTTGAACCTGTTTATTTGAGAAAAACATTTTTTTTTCGTTATTTATGGAATATTCTCAAAAATCTTATACCATTTTGGAAGGAGAATAGAACACGCCAACTTTTAAGGTAACTTGCCAAAATTTCGTAGTAAATTTTTTTTACACTACAGCCCATTGAATTAGGGTCATGTAAGAATGTTGAGTATTTAGTTGGGTGAAAAAGTGATATTTTCTTCAAGACTGATAAAGGTATGTTTGAAATTTTGTAATGCAATTGTTAGCGGGGTTATTTGAAGTTCTATAACAGAAAACAAAAATTGAGAAAAATTAAGATTTGTAATCACGGCACTTAAAAGGGCGTCAGAGGGTTAGCATTTTTTCGATTTTATTTCGAATGCCTCTAACTCACAAAATACATGGCAACGATTTTTTTTATTATTTTTCTGATAACTGTCACCACCTACCCTATCACCCGTTTTCGTTTCGACGTTGACTTTTGGGACACCCTGTATATGTATTATATAAAAGACAATGTCGTCTGTGTGTGTACTCATAACTCGAGAACATATCGTTAGATTTTAATGATTTCGGGCTTGGTGAGTTCGTATTGGCCCAAGAAATGACAAAGGATATAATAATGCAGGAACAAATCTGTATCTATCTATATATATATAAAAAGAAAGCTTTAAAATTGTGTTTGTTAGTACCAGTTGTACAATAGCGGCTCAGCACTGAACCTCGTTTTTAAATTCTTGATCCGTGGGTCAACTTTATTAAATCCATCGAAATCGGTGGGTTAACTCTTGAAGCACCGGTTGTTTCTTTTGCTTTTTTTGTAGCTGCGTATGGTTTCGCGCGGTGTATAGGTACAAATATATTCAAAGCATTGTGAAGCATGTTTGAAATTATTGTATTTTCGAAAAAAATGTAGCCGTATAATACTTATGGTGAAGCCTGTTCGCTAGGTTTTGAGTAATGGTTTGTGGGAACCTGGAAGAGTTTTCGTTTGGTTGCCCAATAGAAGAAGCATGGTTGGATTTGTGTCCAAGCGATGATGATGCTTCGATGTTGGTAAGGGGTGTTTTGGTTACCTGCACATTTAATAATATAGCAATATTGTTTCAATGGTTGTTTTTCTCTTTTTTCATGGAATGGAAATTGTGTGCGCGTTAACAGCTATCATTGCAGTTTCAACATGGGCGGATACCACGCCCCCTGAATGGAAAATCCACTTTTTTTAATTTTCCCCTTGCTTGTATCAAAAGGTCTAACATTCTCCCAAGTTTCAAGATTCTACGACTATAAGAAATGCTCCAAGAATTTGATAACATTTCCGAATAAATGGGTGGATACCACGCCCCCTTAATTGAAAATCTAAAATTTTCGATTTTATCCTTTGTATGTATCGCAAAGTCAATCACTGTGCAAAATTTCAAGGTTCTGCGGTGACAGCAAGTGCTCCATAATTTCGATGATCTGTTAGTCAGTCAGTCAGTTACTATTTTTGCGATTTTTGAAGCCCTGTATCTCAGAAACTAATCATGCTAAGTATCTGAAATTTCCAGATTGCTTTTTCTTGCCATCATTAATAAGTGAAGCGAATTTGAAGCTTCTGGGTTTGTTGGCTTGGAATTTAGAGGGCGGTCGAAAATGGCCTGAGGGGTACTATCGTGCCCCTTGATTTGTCTTTTTAGATACATTTTTTGATATTTTGCCATTTTCTCCGGCTAAGTATTTAGTCAACGGTTTTGTTACTGAAGCGTAGTTTTTAACAAACTAACGATAATAACCAGTCATACCCAAAAACATCTTAATTGTCGAAGCTTATTTGGTAATGGGAAATTATTAATAGTTTCTTTTTTGACCGGGTCTGTTTCCTTTTTTATAGAATTTCGATTTTTCAAAGGAAATTTTCATATAAGCCCTTTTTAATATATGTATATATAATTTCGTGAAGATTTATGGTAGGTATGTTCTTTTAATTTTTCGAATAGACTATTATGTCGTCAGCGCCGGATCTAGGGGGGGGGCAAAGGGGGGCACTTGCCCCGGGCGCCTGGCCTTGGGGGCGCCAAATGGAAGATAAAGAAATATAGGAGAGCAAAAAAAAAAGAGTAGTTATTCAACATTTGAACATCAGGGCGCCAAAGTAATGCAATGTTTATTTATTTCTTGTTCCAAATATGAAAGAAATATGTAATGAACCACTTTCGTCGCCCTTTAAACGAATTCGTAGCCCCTCATGGGGGCGCAAAATTGGAAGATGAAGAGAAGAGGTCTTCAACTTTTGAAAATGATAAACAAATTCGTTGCCTTCTGCAGGGCGCAAAATTAAAAGGTGAACAAGGAAAAGAGAGTCAAAAAAAATTTGGAAATGATGCTATGTTTATTTATTTCCTGTTCCACTATGAAATATGTAATGAACCACTTTCGTCGCCCTTTAAGCAAATTCGACGCCACTCATGGGGGCGCAAAATTGGAAGATGAAGAAAGAAACGAAAGTAAAAAAAAGGTCTTCAACCTTTGAAAATGATAAACTAATTCGGTGCCCTTCAGCAGGGCGCAAATTAAAAGATGAGCAAAAAAAAAGTAAGAGTAAGAGTAAAAGAGAGTCGCAAATGTAGGAAAAATCCCTTTTTTTGGTACTGCAAACGGCTCTGCAATAGTTTGGTAGACTACCAACCGTTTACTGTCACTAAAATGCAGCTCAAATGTAGTGTAGTTCGACTTATTTTATATGATTTCATACAAGGAATACGTGCATTTCAATTATTGTAGTGCAGTTCCACATAGTGCGGTCTTGTATATAAACAAAGAGTGAACCATCATCTGTTCGTCGTAATTAGTTGCGCACAATGGTGAAGCTGCAGCTGTAGTACGTAGCATGTCAAATTTAAATGTTCGTTAATCGTATTGCACGGCTACAATGTAAAGTAGCAGCTGCAGCACAGAAAGTAGCTGAAGTTGAAGTCGACTGAATTTGAACTTCACGAACGTGCTGCAATGGAAAACAACAACAAACGAAATGGTGGACACGATTTTTGTTTGAGTTAAGTGCAACACCATTTTATTCGTGAATGCTGCTTAGTGAGCTACTTTTTTTGACATTTACTCCGGCGCTGAGTGCTACTGCTGCAGCTTCACCATTTTGCGCAGCCAGTTAAGCATAGTTCAAGAGTTGACGAAAAACCAGATAAGACCTTCCCATTTGGCATGTGTCTCCTTGACGTAGAGCGCAAAACATAACAAAAATGCAAGGGTGATGTGTGGGTGCCATGCCATTTGGCCATATGCCATATGGCCATATTTCAAAATATGGCCATATGACACTTTTGAATTGTGTCATATGACCATATTTTAATATATGGCTATTTGTCGCTTTGGTAACGTGTCATCTGACCATATTTTCTTGTGTCATATAGCCATATTTTTAATTGAATATCTGTAGAGTGTATACAAGTACACAAACATTCATACATCATATATACATAATGTACATTCATACTTCAGGGTTCAGGTACAATAATTGGTAGCGAGCGAAGCGAGCGGAAAAAAATTTGCCCAAAAGAGAATCCATTTGGGGTGAAGAAAATAAAAAAATTCGCGCGAATTTTGAATGAGTGTACATTATGTATATATGATGTATGAATGTTTGTGTACTTGTATCATGAGCGAAGTGCACAATTATCAATTGTTTGTAGCCGCAAGCTGGTACAAGACAACACTAAAAGTACCATCTAAAAGATAGTTCCTGCTCTAACCATTTTGCAAATTTTGAATCGCGGCTGCTATCGTCGGTGAAAGAAATATTGCATATGCAAAATTTTCTTTCGTTTTTGTTTTTGCAGTTTAAGAACAAGTTTTAAAGTGTCATTTGGCCATAATGGTCAAATGACACATTACCAAAGTGACAAATAGCCATATATCAAAATATGGTCATATGACACAATTCAAAAGTGTCATATGGCCATATTTTGAAATATGGCCATATGGCATATGGCCAAATGGCATGGCACCGATGTGTGTTCGTGACGTAGACGAAACAAAAAAGAGAACGTGAAGGCGCTAGGTTTGAATTCGATACAACCGTTGACAACTTATGGCCATTTGAAAAAAGGACGTTAAGACCAGATCTCCGTTATTAGCATTATTTGCAAAAAACAAAAAGCGCAGTTCTGTCAAGAACACTAAAAAAATATGTAACACACAAAGTTTAATCAAAACCGTTAGAGCCGTTTTTGAGCAAATTAGAAAAAACCAAAAAAAGTTGGCTTAAACTGAACGACTCGTTGTATGGGAGCTATTATTTAAAAAGCCTTCACTGAAAAATTTACAAAACCATCCTATAGAACACTATAAAGAACGATGCCAAACGAAGTTTGAGTCAGTTCAATCAAGTCGTTGCGAACTTATGGCCATTTAAAAAAAGCCGTTTAAACCTGATTTTCGTTACGACCATTTAGCTAAGTTAAATTCTGAGTTTAATCAAAATCGTTAAAGCCGTTTTCGAGCAAATTCAAAATGAAAAAAACCGTTACATTAAAGGTACCAGTTTGAGCTGGGCTAACACGAAACAAAACCAAGTTTGAAGAAAATCTGTCAAGCCGTAGCATGACGTAAAAAAGCGCACATCAACACAACCGCACAGAGACACAGACAGACCGACGCACGGACGGTATGGCGAAAACCACTTGTTTGGGCTTCTCTATCATCGCAATGTCATGTTTGATTAAAACCTCGATTATTTTTCTGCACGAAACCACTTGCCCTATAGAGCAAGTAAAAATGAAAAAGAATTTTTGTTGTGTACTACTGAGCTATTTCACTAAAGCTGTTCTATGGATTAGTTATGATTTTGTATATAGGTGAGTAAAAGTTAAATGTGCAATCAAAATATCGGACAGAATCACAAATAAGCATACAGCCTTTTAACTTTTTATGAACAACATTAGCAGGTTCTCCGCTGTCGTTTATTGAAATAGAAAAATTATGAAATCAATCTGGATATGGCACATACCCCAAAGGTTTTATTTTGCACATACGCCAAGATTGCATTTTGAGTAATCAGTAACATGAGAACCCTCAGCCATGCCTTATTTTCTTAGGTTGAACATAAGCTTTTGTCAACAGCATCAAGCATTAGAGCATAAAGATAAAAACAGGTTAAGGATACGAGTTCAAGTTTTGTACTTAAACTTAAACAAAATGCGGGGGGCGCCAAATTCAACTTTTGCCCCCCCTTGAACAAATCCTAGATCCGGCGCTGTATGTCGTTTTGCTGACGACTCAACCCTCAGCTTTTCGTATACGTTTGATAATTCACGGCCTTCGCCTTCGGACGTGTTATTACAACGAAATCGTATGATAAGCTTGTTAAACTCCGATTTAAACAGCATTGTGAATTGGGGTACTAGAAACCGTGTGGAGTTTAATGCGTCGAAAACTCAATGCTGTCTTTTGTCGTTGAAGCTAAACATACCCCCTATGCCATTATCCATGAATGGTACTTGCATCGAGGAGGCCGAAAAGCTATCAGTACTCGGTATGTGTATCAGTGACAATCTTCGTTGGAATGATCATATACTTGAGATTGCCAAGAATGCTGCAAGATGCTTAAGCTTTCTTAATAGATGCAAGAAGTTTTTTACACCTTCTGATCTAGCTACAATTTACAAAGCGTTTATACGCCCTAAACTCGAGTATAACTCCCATCTCTGGGCAGGTGCTTCTCAAACTTTTCTCTACCTGATCGACAGAGTTCAGGAAAAAGCATTAAAATTGATAGGAGAGAGAAACATTATGGAAACATTTCCTTCACTCGAACATCGTCGAAATGTCTCTGTCTTTCCTTATTTTACAGATTCTTTTACAAAAAATGCTCACGCGAGGTAGCCAGCTGCGTTCCACCCCTTAAACATTTCCCGCGTAATACTCGTCTTGCTAGGAACGCTCATCAGTTTACACTTGAGCCCAATTTCGGACGTACCGTCAAATATAGAGATTCTTTCTTTAGTCGTACAATACGAATGTGGAATGGTTTGCCTGGCACAATGTTTCCTTGCCATTTTGATCTTCAAACATTCAAGATCAATGTTCATCGACACCTCCTTTCCCTTCCTTCCTAACTTCCTATCGCTCGCGCTGTGACTTATCATTAAAAGGGCTATAACAAACCCCTTGAGTGCGTGTGTATTATATAAAAAAAAAAAAAAAAAAAAATATATATATAGACAGGACATATATCTTACCTATACATTCACGCAATATATCGTCCATCGCTCTTTAAAAGATGCGTGGAGCATTTTTTAAGCCAAAAGGCATTCTCAAAAATTCTTATTTGCCGTTATTTTATTTACACTAAAGGTTGTTTTCTCAATATCTGATTCTTTCGTCTGTATTTGATGAACGCCCGAGTCTAAATCTATCGTGGAGAAAAATTCTGATTACCCTAAATTTGAAAGTATAACATTACTTTCGGGTATTAGAAATCTGTCCGATATCGTTTTTTCATTTAACTTTTTGTAGTCAATTACCATTCTTAATTTTTGATTACCATCTTCATCTTTCTTTCTTCTGAAAAAAAATGTTGTTCTCTTTTACTATTATAGATCAGAAAAGCATTTTCAAAATCTAATTTCATGGAAGCTTTTTTAAGTAATAAGTAACCTATTATATTTCTTAGTTTTCAATTTCATAAAAAATAACGTCTCTGTCAAAATAATGTACACCCGTTTACTGTTCGAATTCTTTTTTGAATCAATAAAAATTCTTTCCTGTTTTAAAGAACGTTAGGTCTACAGTAACAACTAGTAGCTCCCGTGTCAATTAAAATTTTTAGTTGCTTGTCTGATAGGTTTCTGACGACGAAGGGTAATTGACACGGTCTTTGCCTAAAAAAGATTCCTCATTTATATTATTTATTCTTTGGGTTTTAACCAGCGCGCGGCGGCGGCGGCGGTTGGGAACTGTTTTGTGCACTATGTGGTCTCTTGTCCACATACGAGTTTTTTTTTGAAAACTATTATAATTTTGTTGCTGTCTAAACGGATTGATTCTTTGTCCCATATTATTATTAGTATAATTATAATTATTGTAGGATCGCCAATTGTTTTTAAAGTTTGCATATGATTGGGCATTTTCATATAGATAATGTCATTGGTGAGGATTGTGATTGTTGCTGGCGATAATGGTTTGGATTTGGTTCTTTTGGTGAATCTTACATTATTGTTTTTATTGTTTGTATTATTATTGGTATTATTATTTATATGATTATTTTTGTTTAATTGAAGGGCGATTTGAGCCTTTTGATTATTCGACTCTAGCTCTTGTGCCTTTGCAAGGGCACTAGGCAGATCACTTGGACTTAGTGAAAATAAATATATTACCTACTAGAGCCTTAAGCCCTGTAATAAAAACACTTAAGGCATTTTTACGATGAGCTCTTTGCTCAAGCTGTCTTGACCATGTGTCATTATAGGTTTATTGACTAAAAGCGTCAATTTCTTATTGACTACATTATAATAGTCGATTGATGATGAAGAACCTTGTCTGAAAATACTAAGTTCGTGTTCAATCATATGAATTGGACGCTTGTCCGCGTATGCGAAATTAAGACGACTCAGAATCTCATCAAAATTTAGAACCGTTTCATGGTTCGTTAGTGTATCATTTGCGTTATTTATAATTTTATTTCGCAAAATAGTTAGGGCAGTTAAATACCTTCGAATACCTCTCTTATAGAGAGTCATTGAATTTGCTTGCAGCTTCTCTCCAGCTGAAAGTGTTGTGATTACCTGTAAGTTCAGGCAATGATTTAATCTCGTCAAGTGGTTCAACGCAAGCCATATTCTGTGACATTTTCAATGCTTCAATTTCGGTGCCATGAACAAACGCCATACGAATTAAGGCCATAATGGCGTTAACTCACATCTAAGTACGAATTAGTGCCATAATCGGGATATGGCCGTAATTCAACTTAAAAAGAGAACTTAAGCCGTATGGCGTTAGTTCATTTTGAAAAATGGACGTTAGGTGGGTGAGGAGATGGACAAGGAGGCAGACGAGGAGGCAGACGAGGAGACAGACGAGGAGACAGACGAGGAGCCAGACGAGGTGGCAGACGAGGTGGCAGACGAGGAGGCAGACGAGGAGGCAGACGTCTGCCTCCTCGTCTGCCTCCTCGTCTATCTCCTCACCCACCTAACGTTCGTTGTTTTCTTGTACTAACTGTACCCCAGAGATCAAAACATTTTATGGCATTAGTTTACATTGGACTTATGGCTATAGTTCTCATTTAAAAGTGAATTAAAGCCATATCTTGGATATGGTGCTAGTACACACTTAAAAGTGAATTAACGCCATTATGGCCTTAATTCGTATGGCGTTTGTTCATGGCACCTTCAATATCTTCATTTACAATTCTAGAAATCAATTCTTCAGTAGGCGTCGGTCGTCGCCATTTCGCTGAATTTTTATATTAAACCTTCTAGTTTTTGTTTAACAATGTACATTTTGTTGAACCTTTTTTTTTTAAATTAATTACAATATATCTTTTTGTAAACTCTTAAATTATCTTACACTTATAGAAATGTTTATAAACAAAATGAAATTTCTTAATCTTGTTTTTAATGTAGAGTATGGTGGTTGTTGGTATTGATCGAGATGTTTTTTTGTTCTTTCTTCTAGGGTTTTGTCATCCACTTTAAATTTTTTTTTTTTTTATTTTTTTTTTTTACACTATTTATCTAATTATGTCTAGATAGAAACCTATTGTATCTGCAAATATTTATATATATATATACTTTTTCACCGTTTATTATTTTTTAATAAACGATTGTCAACAGATTCAATTTATTCTTTAATAGATTTTTTCTATTTTCTTATTTATTTTTTTTTTTTGTGAATTTTTAACACTTCACTTTATTTCTCCCTCGATATTGATTCATTTTTTTTTTGAAATCAATACAATAGTATGTTTTATTTACACCAAATCAATTTTTATATTTTTTTGTTTACGCGTGCAATTTTATTAATACACTACTTCTTCAATTTTAATTTTTTATCGGGTTTTATTTTTTCCAATGCAAATTTACTTTTTACGCACTTGAGTTTTACTTTTTCACACTTGCGTTTTACTATTTTCTTACTTGCGTTTTACTTTTTTCACACTTGCTCCACGTTGGGCGTCAATTAATAATTATCTTTGGCTTTCAGTCTTTTAAAAAAGACTTAATAACTTTTATTATGGAACCGAAATGTTCCTACAGGTTCAAGTGCGAAGTAAAGACTAACTACAGAAATCAGATTTAAAGATAACTTATCCTTATTGAAACAGCGATCGCCGATGAAGGAAATGATGAATCGCTGAGGTGGTTGCAATGTTGAGAGGAGTAACATAATATTTCTTTATGTTGGTTATGATGTTATGGTTAATTTTACCGCAACAAGAATCATTATTTTCGGTTCTTAAAACCTTGTCAAATCGTGTGTTTTGGGCACGGTCCAACTCTCGATATTTATTTCCGCTTCACCCCAACCTTTCTTTTTTCGTACAGACATTTTGAGTCCGTTGTCCTCTGGGAGTTTTGAGAGTGACTCAGAGGAAGATAACAAAGCAGGTTATTTTCCATCGGATCGAGCCAGCGGACGAGCTGGAGACTTGCCCGCAGTGTTGGCAAGTAAGTTACATGAAGTAAGTTACTCCTTTAGCTACGCGTAACTAATATGAATTAGTTACGCCTAATATTTGGCGTAACTAATGTAACTAATGTAACTAAATGTAACTAACTGTAACTAAATAAAACTAACCCTAACTTAATTATAAAAAAATAAAAAAAAAATCACATTTCGTCCTGAATCCCAATCGACTATTGACAAAATTCTTTTATTAGCAAGGGCAACGGCAACCTGGCAAGGAATACATATTGAAATTACTATGTTCCTGATGAAAAGGAAATCTAATAAAATATTATATTCTTGGAGCATACAATAGATTTTTACTTACATTTAAAGTTTTCCCCTCTTTCTTGAGATTCCTGGACATTTCTTTGTTTATTGTGATTTATTTTTGTATGGTAAATTCAGATTTGATCACAGATTTGGTCTAAAAGTCAAACGAGATCTATTTTGTTTTATTATTTTTAAATTTTTTTTTGCAGAAATATAGTAATTGAAAAATGTATTCCTTGCCAGGTTGCCGTTACCACAGCTGGCAGCTGGCCCGACGGCAATATCAATCATCCAGCTTTGCCCTTAAACAGTGTAGTCAATCGTCATTCGATCAGGTTTGTTGGCGGAACTTCTAAATTTCAATTTAACATAAAATGTGAGTTTTGTACTTGAAAAATTCTATTAGTTATAGTTAGTTACATTAGTTACATTAGTTACATAAGTTAAATTAGTAACGTGTAACTAATTAAAATTTCAAAATTACGCGTAACCGCAACGTATTCGAATTAACTCGTGCTGAGCCAGCGGATGAGCTGGAGACTCACACGCAACTGTCTTCCATCAAACGTGTCGAGCCAGCAGACGATCTGGAGACTCACACGCAACTCTAATAACTCATCTATCGTGTAGAGCCAGCGGACGAGCTGGAGACTCACACGCCATCTGTATTAAGAACGAAGAAGCTCCTTCCAATAATGTTGAGCGGCGATACATCAACTAGAGGATATCAACTACACCATTTCTTTTAACAACGGCCCAAAAGCGAGCCCATCCTAAAATTAGTTTTCACTATTAAAGTAACGTAGTTTTAATTAAATTCTCTTCAAAAGACCGCAATAAGAATGGAACACTAAACAGTCGTCCTTGATTCCCCAACTCTGCACAAAGGTCCATTGTAGTAAGTTTCGCGAAGTAGTTTTTGTTTTCTTTTTCCTTCGATCCTCAAAAACATGTAATATAAGGTAAATAATTCTTAGAAAAGGAAACTTCTCCTTCAACTGATTTTCAAACAAAACTGTATAGTAGGTTAGGTTAGGTTAAAGTGGCTGTTGGCTGAAAAGACCAACACACTTAGTTCAGAAGAGAACCGTTGTGATACCACGAGTTTGGGGTATTTCCCCCTAGTAACTCAGAACCAGTTTGTGCTTCTAATGAATTTTAAGAGAGAGTTAGTGTCCACGTTAGACAGATCACTACTATCGTTGAAGAAGTATGCTCCCAGATGGAGTTTCCTTTTGCGAGCTAGTGCAGGGCATGTACAAAGAAGATGGGCAATTGTCTCTTCCTCATCTTCGTCCATACAACTTCTGCAAAAGTCGTTTGCGAACACGCCAAGTCTTATGGCGTGTCTACCTATGAGGCAGTGTCCTGTAATGACACCTATAATGGAGCTAATGTGCCGTCTGCTCAGAGAGATCAAAGTCTTAGAGCGATTTGAATCCAGCTTTGGCCAAATCCGTTTTATCGCTAGACATGTGTTGCCACTTGTCCACCTAAGATTTGTTCTATCCATAGCTTCTTGCCTTAGCAAAAGTTTACATGTAGCAATGGGAATACCCAGGTAACTGTGTTCAGTTAATATAGGTAGTGTTGTTCCTTTTTTGGCAAGTTCGTCGGCCTTACAGTTCCCTGGAATATCTCTGTGCCCTGGCACCCAGCAGAGGTGAATGGTAAAATATTCCGTCATCTCTCTAAGAGATGATCGACAGTCGAGAGCTGTTTTAGAGTTATAGGAGATGGAATCCAGGGACCTCAGCGCGGCTTGACTATCAGAGAAAATGATGATATCCTTAGAAGATATCACGTTTTCTTTAAGCCAAGATAAAACCTCCTTAATTGCCATTAGTTCCGCCTGGAACACGCTACAATGGTTTGGTAGACGGAAGGAGAGACTAAGATTTAAAACAAATAAAATGAATAAAAACACTTGTTAATCCACAGTTTTATATATTTTAAAGAAAATATTTTATTATTGATATAAAAGAGGCCGACGCGTTTCGTCTTGTTAGGACATCCTCAGGGCATGTCCTAACAAGACGAAACGCGTCGGCCTCTTTAATATCAATAATAAAATATTTTCTTTAAAATATATAAAACTGTGGATTAACAACTGTTTTTATTCATTTTATTTGTTTTCTAACAACAAAAATATGTCAAAAATAAACTTCCACCAAGTGTATACAAATCGCTCAATTGAATATATAACTAAGATTAAGTCTATTAGATTAAACACCTCCCCCCACCCCATCATTTGTTTTCGACCCATCGGTAAAAAAAAACTGAATTTGATCGTCGTCCTGGAAGGCATTTTCCTCCCAGAGTGATCTAGAGGGTATGCTTGGCTGGAAGTTTTTATCAAAATGAAGTTGGGATGTGGAGTAGTCTATGTTACTTTGGGGGATACTGAAGGAGTTCAGTATGTTAGCATGGCCATAATTATTATTTTTCCATATAGAGATCGCCTTCAGGCGAATTGCTGAGCAAGCAGCGGTTTGCTTGCTGAACATTTCTAGGGGTAGCAGGTTAAATAGTATTTCTAGCGCTGCAGAGGGAGTAGTGCGCAGCGCACCGCCTATACACAGGCATTCGGTACGTTGGACTTTACTGAGCTTAGCACTATTCAACGCTGTGTCTAGGGCAGGCCACCAGACGACCACCCCATAAGTGAGAATCGGTCTTATCACCGATGTGTAGAGCCAATGCATAACGTGGGGCTCTAAACCCCATTTATTGCCAATGGCTTTTTTGCAAGAGAAAAGAGCTACAGTGGCTTTCCTTACTCTTTCTTGTATATTGGGTTTCCAGCTTAGTTTCTTGTCCAAAATAAGACCCAAGTATTTTGCTTCGTCACAGAATATAAGACTTATACCATTAATAAAAGGAGGGTCAACGTGTGGAATTTTATATTTCCTTGAAAAGAGGACAAGTTCAGTTTTGTGGGGGTAAACACCTAGTCCACAACGACTTGCCCAATTTGTGAGCCTATTGAGTGCAGATTCAAGAAGTTCACATAAGGTGCTGAGATGCTTTCCTGAAACGGCTATTGCAATGTCATCCGCATAGGCAATCACATTGAATCCCCCCTCTTCCAGCATTATTAGCAGTTCATTTACCACTTAATTCCAAAGGAGTGGAGATAGGACACCACCTTGTGGCGTACCTCTACTAACAGATCGTCTTGTGGATGTTACACCCAGTTTTGAGTTGATCACCCTGCTTATCAGCATTTGGTCGATCAGTTTACCAAGTGAGCCATCTTCCTTCAGACCTGAAAAAGCATTAGCGATTGCAGATGTGTCGACGTTGTTAAAAGCGCCTTCTATATCAAGGAAAGCCACCATTGTGTATTCCTTGTGATGGAGGGAGTATTCGATAGTGCGGACAAGTGAATGTAGCGCAGTTTCTACCGATTTCCCTTTGCAGTAAGCATGTTGAGACATCGACAAAAGTTTAGTATCAATGTTATTGCGTAAATATATATCAATCAGACGTTCTAAGGTTTTCAGAAGGAATGATGATAGGCTTATGGGCCCTAGATCCTTAGGGTTGGTTTGGGAGCTTTTGGTATGAACACTACTTTAACTTCTCTCCATGACCGGGGAATGTGACACAGTTCCAAACAGCTTCTCATAATATTTTCCAACACAGGCAGAATAATATCTGAAGACTTCTGAAGTTCAGCAGGTATTATGCCATCTGGCCCAGCAGACTTGTAAGGCTCAAAGCTGTTCAGTGACCAAAGCAGTTTGTCCCTGTTGATCAGACCTTCAGGGATATTTTGAATATTTGACCTATTAGAGTGAATATTACTGATATCAGAGGAACTATCAGGAAAGTGGGTATCCAGTAGTAAATTGAGCGATTCCTCGCTTGATGTCGTCCAGGAGCCATCAGGTTTTTTCATAAAACTTTGTACTACTGGGTTTGTTGAGAGAACTTTCCTAAGCCTTGATGCTTCAGAGACATTTTCGATTTTACCACAAAAATTTCTCCAAGACATTCTTTTTGATTTCCTTAGTTCTTTTTTGTATATTTGAAGGGACTTCTTGTATGATTCCCAGTCCAATTCATTTCTTGAGCTTTTGGCTTTGTTAAACAATTTTAGACTGTTTCTCCTAAGCGGTTCTAGTTCTGTATTCCACCAGTAAGGCTTCTTCTTGCCTCTTGGTGTTATGAGAAACTGATGAGGGTGCCAGAGAATTTTTGAGGGCCAATGTAAGATCATCAACCTTCTTGTCAAGCTCCTGGGTATTACAGGGGGTATTGAGAGATTACAATCTATCAGGTTTTTAAGTGTATCTCTGTACTTTAGCCAGTTAGTTCTCCTGTGATTTCTGAAAGCTACCTGGCAAGGGGGATCATCTTCTAATTTGAATTGGATGTAACGGTCTGGTGACACCCTCCAATCCCTGATATTTGAATAGATGAAATCGGAGACAAGAGTAATATCAAGTACCTCCCGTCTGATTTTAGGAACAAACGTAGGTTCGTTGCCTTTATTGCTTACAATAAGGTTAGTGCTTAAGATGAAATCAAAAAGTAACTCACCTCTACTGTTTATGTCGGAACTGCCCCACACTGTATGATGGGCGTTGACATCACTACCGATAATGAGAGCAGTGTTTGTTGCTTCAGCTTCTTTGACCAGCCTATCTAGGTTATCACCCGGGATAGGTAGGTCGTGTGCAAGATATGCCGATGCCAGCCAGTAATAATCTTTAGCCGTCTCTAGCCTTACGGCAGTCGTATCTTGGTCACTGAAATTAGGGAGTAAAAATACTTTAATGCTACTTTTCACCATAATGCATGACCTCAAGTTACCTTTGTCTGATGCATACAGTGTGTATCCTGGAGTCCTGAGTCCACGGACCTGGTTGTTGTGTATCCATGGTTCTTAGATCAGGACTATGTCCTCCCCAGTGTTTGTCAGCCGAAGGAGGAGTGAGGCCGAAGCCTTTTTGGAGTGCTGGAGGTTAATCTGAACTAACTGCAGCATTGTTGCTACAATCAGGCAGAGAAGCCTCCACCACTGTGTTGTTCAGGTCTTCGTCTGACGATAAACCGAGAAGTTCGTCTTCATTCAGAGAGCCTTTTAAGGAGTCGTACGTCTCTACTATCAACTGTTCGTCAAAGGTAAAAGAAGACAACGTTTTACCTGTAGAGGATGATGAGTCAGAGACATCCGCCTCCTCACCCATGGAAGGAAAGGTGATCCTCACATTATCGGGTGGAGAAGCCGATGCCTCCGACATAGGCACCTCGTTGTCAGAGAGCGAAGGATGTGGAGGAATAGTACCTGCCTCGAACTCTTCTTTCTTATAAGCTTTTAGGGTTATAGATTCGAACCCATACCTAATCACACCTTGGGTCTTTGCCAAATGGGCAAGAGACTCTTTATTGATCACAATTAGCGCGCATCTATAAAGACCCTTCTGCTCATCCAGCTTGGCGACCTTCCAGTTGTGAGAAGGTATATGCGGGTTGCTTACCGTGATTATTTGGATGATATCATCCCACGCGGAGGGTTCAGCTGGGATCCAGGTGCGAGTCCTGGGTCTGCTCGGGATATCCTCCTTTGCTACGGCTTCAAGATTAGCTCCTGACCATACTTCCCCAAGACCACCTATCGCAAGCCTATACAGATCACACGATCTCTGGTCCTCACAGACAACTAGTTTGACATGCCCCTGGTACCAGCCTCCATTACTAGTGATATGAGGTGTACCAGGATTTGCCAGCATTAAACTTAAGAAGCTAGCCAAGAGCTTCATCTTCACTAGCTGCCATCCATCGGACGAGATCGTGCCATCTGGATCGCTCTTGTCAATAACGGCGATGACAATTTTTCCATTCAAGGCGTCGCTGAAAGATTTTTGCTTAACGAGCCCAGAAGGATAGGGAGGGTTGGGAGGTGCAGCCTCCTCCATTGACCTCTGCCTTTTGGACGTACAGTCCACAGGATTTATGTCCTCGGTCAATACCTTCAAGGCCCAGCTTAATTTTTCTTTCTGATGGACGGTTATATCACTGTCTGGAATAGCTTCTATGAGTTGTCGAGACCGGTTTTTGTAGAGGACTTTCGAGGGAGCTATGCTCCGTTGTCCTTTCCTAAGAGGAGGGTTACCCCCCGGGGTGCTGGAAGCAGAAGGCCTACCAGGTTTGACCTTAGTAGTTTTTCTGCTTTGCAAATCTAAGCCCTTCGGAAAAGGTTTAACCCCTGTGGCCTTAGGAGTGGTGATGAGACCAGGTGTGTCCTTAGTGCCATTCCCATGCCTAGAGAGATTTTTGCCTTTTCTCCTCTCGCTGCGAACACCGCTTGTAGAGGGGCCATGAGTAGCCACAACCCCTCCACTGCACAATGTTGCAGGAGAACTAACGCCAGAAAGCTATAGCGCCGAACTGTCGCCCGGTTTAAAAGGAGAACCGGTCTCATCTGTTTTTGATTTTATGTTGTTTTGTTTTTATACCCTATTCCATAGAATGGGTATATTGTATTTGGTGTGGAGTTTGTAACATAGAGAAATAATACCGTTAGGTATAGAAAAGTATATATATTCTGACTCAGAATCAAAAGCCTAGTCGATTTAGCCATGTCCGTCCGTCCGTCCGTCCGTCCGTCCGTATGTATACTCTCTAGAGGTCGCAATTTTTGAGCTAGAAAGCTGAAATTTGGTATATATAATCTTTGGTTCAAGAGTAAGGTTAAGTTCTTGAACTGGTAAAATCCGCCCACAAACACGCCCACAATCGCCATTTTTGTTGAGCAACCTCAATTTAATAAAATTAAATTATGTTTTTTTGTACAGTTACGATAAAAGCATAACGCTAAAATTTTGCACACGTAAGCTTTAGGTAAACTTTCTTCCAATCAAATAAAAATATTTCAGGTTGGGCGTGGCTTACGCCTATTTTTCATACAAAACCATCAATATTGTTTTTATAAAATAACAATTGTTATATTAAAGCGAAAAACATTAAATTTTGTGGGTCTTACTGGCACATAAACATCTTGTGTATGAAATCAAAAAAATTGATTTTGGGTGTGGCTGACGCCCACTTTTTATTAGAAACTATAAAAAATTGTTTTTGTAAATAAACGGTATTTATAATTAATCCGCAAGCCAAAATTTTGCGTCTCTTAATAGAAACGAAAGGGTTTGTGTATGAAAAGAAATTTTTGAATTTTGGGCGTGGCTTACGCCTACTTTTCATGAAAGAACGAAAAACGTAGCCTTAAGAATTTAAGGCATTTCCAATGTTTAATTTAAACCTTTTTCCTTCCGTTCGTTATTTGAGAAATATATCCCTACATTTTCTTTTGTAAATTTTTGCAATACGCCCACTTTTAAAGGCGTGATTTTGGTAAAATACCCTTGTTCAGGTAAGATTGCTTAAAAACTACTCGATTCAGCTGTAGTCTTACACATATGCCTAAATACTGATCAAAGCTCAGTTAGTGCTTCAAATTTTTAAGACACGCCCACTTTTAAGGGGCGTTTCCGTCTAAAGTCGTATAATGCATTAATTTTTTTAACGTTTTTTAACTATCGGTCGGAGTTTTGAAGTAAACAGATGAACACTTGGATTTATATTCCTTGGTTACGTAGCAGAGTGTGGTCCAATAATTGTTAAAAACACCCATAATCGCTATTTCCATTCCAAATCTAATTTTTAAAAATTTAAGTTTTGTCTTGTTTTGTTCAAATCGATCTGCAAGAATAAAATTGAATGTCACTGAGCTCATAACAATTGCCTTGGCAATAAAACGTTTTAACTTTGGGCGTGGCGCACTCCTTTTTTTATTGCGCCAGCACTAATTGAACATCACACCGCATAAAATTAATGTTATTGAATTTTTTTCTGTCTGCTAAAGAAGAATTTTCTTTCTGAAACATCGGCTGTTTGCGGGAGGCAGACGCATGCACATACAAAAATATGGGGAATAGGGTATCCAACAGTTCGTTGCAAACGTACTGTAGCTCTCGCTTATGTTTTATTGTTGTTTTCATTCATTTTAATTTTTGGTCCCACGAGTTATGGGGGAAATCAAGTCCATCTGTCCATCCCTGTAGCAGATAAGGCACTTACTCTTCGATTTTGCCTGTTTCAAAGCGGTTCCGTTAGAATACAGCCAGTATACCCCCTGGCTGCAAACCATCCAATGGGCACGGGTCACATGACACCCTGGATTAGGGGGGGAGGGGGAGAGGGAGTGAATTAGGAGGGATTTGTGGATATTGGATAGGAGGGGGAGGGAAGGAATGGGTGAGGATGAGGTGAGACCACTGTTAAAAATTATAATGAACTACCTAACAAATATGCAATGCCTTATACTTTGAATTATATTCATTAAGCTATTTATCTCTTTCCTTATAAATGTTAATTAAATCTATTCTTATATAATACATACACACATAAACGAATTTGTTTACCTAAATACTATGTAATTATAAAGAGCTTTTTCCATTCAAGGCGTCGCTGAAAGATTTTTGCTTAACGAGCCCAGAAGGATAGGGAGGGTTGCTTTTGTTCCCCTTTGATCTTTTGGGAACCGGTGCAGCCTCCTCCATTGACCTATCCAGTATAATATAATACTCCTGGGCTTCTTTCTGCATGCATATAAATGGCTGTATGGTTTCACCGCGCGATCCAAGAAATTCCAAGTGCTGTTCAATTTGCTGAATGGACTCTCCTGCAAAAATGAATGCTAGCTGGGAGTCCTTGATGGTATATTTCGTTGAAGTTTTGTCGGCCAATTTCGTTTTCCTTGAATGTGTTTTTGTTGGCACAAGGTAATGGTGGAGGCTATTGAGGACGGAAAAAACCACTTGATCTGAAAGAATATAGAGAGAAAAAGAAAATTGAAATAAAAAAAAACATCAAAAGATCAAAAATTACCATTGTTAAAATCTTTGTCGCAGATATTCTTAAGCCTGTCGATGGCCTTTCTATCCTTCAAGTTGCTTATTAAGAAGTCCTTCAATGGCTTAAAGCTTTTTTCCCACAAAGTGAGGATATTTGAGCTCTCAGGGTAGATCGTTTGGAAATCTTTGTCAATCTTTAAAAAAAAATAAAAAAAAGAAAAAAAAGAAAAAAAAAATTAAAAAAAAGAAAAAAAAGAAAAAAAAGAAAAAAAAGAAAAAAAAGAAAAAAAAAGAAAAAAAAAGAAAAAAAAAAGAAAAAAAAAAGAAAAAAAAAAGAAAAAAAAAGAAGAAAAACAAAATAAGAACACATAAGAAAAATAAAAAAAAAATTATATGAAGCGAAATGAAATGAAATACAACATGTTAACCTACCAGCCTGTATCCGTTTGGCTTTTTATATTGAGGCCATTTCTCAAAAATAGTCTTTCGATCGGTGGAATTCATAATATCTTGAAGTCGATATTGGCTGCATGACTGCCACACACAGTCAAACTCTTCTGTCGACAGATTGTCGAATTTCAAGCTGTTCACGCAAGTTTCTGCATCTACCTCTGGATCTGTAAAACATAAGTGTTATCTTAAGATATTTATGTTTTATATGTGAAATTATACTAAATTTGATGTTTTCATTTTTTTCTGGGGATAAAAGTTTCCTCTTCATAGCTTTCAAAGTCTTAACAGCTCTTCTTTTGTTAAAGAACTTAGTGTAAATTTTTCCTCTTTTTCCCTCCGATCTATAAAATTCAATTTTTTTACAGTGAAACCTCTATTAAAGCGATCATAAGAATCATTGACATTTGTTACGTGTTCCTTTAATCAGCAGAGTCGAAATATTTAGTTGCGAAAAGTGGGACAAAAATAAGAGACGACTTAAGAATATAAAATGAAACAGCTGTTGCAATATTCAGAAAACCTAAAATAAAAAAAAAAAAGATGCAGATAGCTATCGAACTAAAAATCTTAAGTGGATTTATCAAGCAAGGAAAGTTGATAGTTTCTTTAAGTGAGGTTGCACTGTAATGAGGCTGTTATTTCGAAAGAAATATAAGTAAAATTAGAAAAATATACTGATAGTGGACGAAAATATTATCTTACAAATAGAATTTACTATCATTGAGTTACTTTATGTTTAAAATGGTGTACTGTATAAAGCATTCTTATGCATTACAGTGAAACCTCTATTAAAGCGATCATAAGAATCATTGACATTTGTTACGTGTTCCTTTAATCAGCAGAGTCGAAATATTTAGTTGCGAAAAGTGGGACAAAAATAAAAGACGACTTAAGAATATAAAATGAAACAGCTGTTGCAATATTCAGAAAACCTAAAATCAAAAAAAAAAGATGCAGATAGCTATCGAACTAAAAATCTTAAGTGGATTTATCAAGCAAGGAAAGTTGATAGTTTCTTTTAGTGAGGTTGCACTGTAATGTAGGTATTTGAATTGGTTATCATACACCGGCTATCATAATTGTCAATATGATGACTGCAAAGTTGCGATCATCATATTGACAACCGTAATTGTAAATGTGATGACTGCAAAGTTGCGATCATCATATTGACAACCGTAATTGTAAATGTGATGACTGCAAAGTTGCGATCATCATATTTACAACCGTAATTATAAATGTGATGACTGCAAAGTTGCGATCATCATATTGACAACCGTAATTGTAAATGTGATGACTGCAAAGTTGCGATCATCATATTGACAACCGTAATTGTAAATGTGATGACTGCAAAGTTGCGATCATCATATTTACAACCGTAATTGTAAATGTGATGACTGCAAAGTTGCGATCATCATATTGACAACCGTAATTGTAAATGTGATGACTGCAAAGTTGCGATCATCATATTGACAACCGTAATTGTAAATGTGATGACTGCAAAGTTGCGATCATCATATTTACAACCGTAATTGTAAATGTGATGACTGCAAAGTTGCGATCATCATATTGACAACCGTAATTGTAAATGTGATGACTGCAAAATTGCGATCATCATATTGACAACCGTAATTGTAAATGTGATGACTGCAAAGTTGCGATCATCATATTGACAACCGTAATTGTAAATGTAATGACTGCAAAGTTGCGATCATCATACTGACTATCCTATTTTATGAATATGAATATTTAAGAAGCTTGGGTTTGTAATTTACCGTTTTTTTTTTTTTTAGGAAAATAATTTGATTTTATTGAATTAAATTATAATCACTTTTATATAATTTTTTTCTTAATTTAATTTATTGAAAAATAACTCAGAGCTTTTAACCATATAGCTATGCATATGATTAAATACGACGCATTCAAAGAGGAATCTCAGCTTTGAAAAAAATGATGTTGGGCATTTTTGATTGAACGTAGGTATAATTTGTAAACGATTTGTTTTACTTTATTAAAATGTTTTAAGGTCAGGAAATAATAATGATATTTAATGAAATATAAGGCATTTACGAGAGGAATATGAACTTTAAATTGCAAGACTACCATGTAATATACCAATATTTGTAATTGAAAATTTACCATACAATATAAGTAATAAAAGAATAATTATATTTACCATAATGTTATTACCTTAATGTTCTTCTTCTTAAAATGTTGTCTTTTTAGGCATCTTCTTCACATTTTGCACTTTATATCAAATAAACTTTTAGGTTTTATAAAATTAATTTTAAACTGACTCAACAGAGCACTTAATTGACACGTCCGACTACTTTCACTTCCACAAATTAACTGAGCTTCACATCGAAACTTCTTTAATAGTCTGAAAATAATGTTGTTATATTGACAACCGTGGTTTTCAATATGACAATTTCAAATGTGGGATAGTCATATTGAAAATCGAAATTGTCAATATGATGACCACAAAGTAGCGATCATCATATTGAAAATCTTAATAGTCAATGTGATGAATGCGAATTTGCGATCATCATATTGACTATCGTGGTTGTCAATATGAAAATTTTAATAGCGTCAGTTCTTAATTTACCGTTGGTTTTTTGTCTGGAAATTGTATACTTGATTTTCATATTGACAACCATAATTGTCAATGTGATGACTGCAAAGTTGCGATCATCATATTGAAAATCTTAATTGTCAATGTGATGAATGCGAATTTGCGATCATCATATTGACTATCTTGGTTGTCAATATGAAAATTTTAATAGCGTCAGTTCTTAATTTACCGTTGGTTTTTTGTCTGGAAATTGTATACTTGATTTTCATATTGACAACCATAATTGTCAATGTGATGACTGAAAAGTTGCGATCATCATATTGAAAATCTTAATTGTCAATGTGATGAATGCGAATTTGCGATCATCATATTGACTATCGTGGTTGTCAATATGAAAATTTTAATAGCGTCAGTTCTTAATTTACCGTTGGTTTTTTGTCTGGAAATTGTATACTTGATTTTCATATTGACAACCATAATTGTCAATGTGATGACTGCAAAGTTGCGATCATCATATTGAAAATCTTAATTGTCAATGTGATGAATGCGAATTTGCGATCATCATATTGACTATCGTGGTTGTCAATATGAAAATTTTAATAGCGTCAGTTCTTAATTTACCGTTGGTTTTTTGTCTGGAAATTGTATACTTGATTTTCATATTGACAACCATAATTGTCAATGTGATGACTGCAAAGTTGCGATCATCATATTGAAAATCTTAATTGTCAATGTGATGAATGCGAATTTGCGATCATCATATTGACTATCGTGGTTGTCAATATGAAAATTTTAATAGCGTCAGTTCTTAATTTACCGCTTATTCTTTGTTTGCAAATTTAGATTTGTTTTACACTGAGAGAAATCCATTTCAAATAAGGAAATAACTTCCTTTCTTCAAAGTAACTTATTTCATTTTTACTTCAAATACATATAGAAACATAAAGAAAAGTAATGCACAAGAAAAAATCCAAGTCGAGATAACAATCAATCATGAGATTTAGGCTAACAGAACAGGGAAGAAGAAAAATTAAAAAAATTTTAAGAATGAATGACAATATACTACTTAGGGGAAGTATAGTTTTTACATAATATGTATGAAAGCACTATGTTAAATAAAACACTTGTTTAATTTCCACTTATATCTTATATATATATATATAAGTGGAAATTAAACAAGTGTTTCATTTAACATAATGCTTTCATCATATGTATTCCACCAAGTGCCAACAAAAAGCTCTATTGAGTTTATAAAAACTGATAATATGTATGTTTACAGAATATCGAATTCTGTGAAACAAAAGGTTAAAAAACTTAATTTTTCCTGGAAAAAGTAAAATTTCTTAATTTTAGTAGGTTTTGATTGTTTTTCGCCATTATCCGTTATTTTTAACTTTTGAGCAAAAATGTTTAAACTATGAATAGCTAACCGTTGTTAAATAAGGAGAGATTCAAGCGTTAATTCTATACGCTGTAAATGAATTTCTAAAATAATATAATTTGTATAAAATATATACAAATAAAGCCTGTATGATCGCACCCTGTGTGTGAAAAAATACGGTCATGTTTGAATTTTTTAACGCCTGCAACGATTTTGATAAGACTTTCTGAGTGCCATTTTGTCAGAGCAATCTATCTTTATGTTGGAATGGTTTTTTTTTGAAATTGGGTTCCTACATTCCATAGAACCGTTTTTCATAAATCAGACTTTCTCGTAGATTATACAGCCGATTTCAGTCAAATTTGAAACAAAGGGAGTCTTAGGAAATAATAATGCATTTGAAAACTGGAAATTTTTTTTTTTTTGATTTTTAATAATTTTTCAATTTTTTTTTTATTTTTTTGAATATTTTAAAAAAGGCTTAATGGAATTTTTGAAAAAATGTTTCGCAGATGAAAACTATAGATTTCCTTGTATTATACTGAAACAAATTTTGAAATATTTTTTTCGAAGTTTTTTTTTTCTCAAAAAAAAACATTTAAAAACAAACTGGCTGAACGATTTCCAAAATTTTTTTCTCAGAATAGACATTTGCAAAGGATATATTTTTGCATAATTAGTTTTTCCAAAAAACTTTCGAATTTATAAAAAAATTTAAAGATTTTTTTAAAATAATTTAATACCTTTTTTCTCAAAATACATAGCCCACAAGCAATAATGCACCATATGATCAAGTTCGGGTGACCCAGCCGTGCATTTTTACTTGCGATTTTATAGGTACTATAAGGCAAGTTATGGATTCGTGCAGAAAAAAATTTTGAGATAACAATCACACATGACATTACGATGATGGCGAAGTCGAAAAAAGTGGGTCTAGGAATTCCGTCCGTCTGTCTGTCTGTCTGTCTGTATGTCTGTTCGCGACTCTAGAGCCTGAACGGATGGGCCGATTTGCCTCAAATTCGGTATTTAGGATTAAGTATTTTAAAATCAAATTTTCTCGTAAACCATACATCCGATTTCAATAAAATTTTAGGAGCAGAAAGTGATTCATAATTTTATTAATATGGCAATTAAAAAATTTCAAAAACTTTTTTTTTTTGATTTTTTATAATTTTTTCAAAAAAATTTTTGGTTTTCGAAATATGTTGGAAACCGGTATTATGATTTTTTTTAACATTATTTTTTCAGGTGTAAACTACGTATTGCCATATATTTATATACTCAAATAAATGTCAAAATATTTTTTGGAAAAGTTTTTCAAAAATAACCTTTTAAAAAAAAAACTGGTCGCACGATTTTTAATATTTTTTTTTCCTAGATTGACATATAGCTTTGACATTTTATTGCATACTTAGTTTTTCCGAGAAAACTCTTAAACTAATTTAAAAAATAAAAGAGTTTTCGAAATTATTTTAATTTTTTTTAATATCCATATACGCAGCCACTAAGCAATTCATAAGAGCAAGTTCGTGCGACCTAGTCGTGCATTTTATTTTGTATGTAAAGGTTTATTACTCAGAAATCCAGTACCTGAATAGCTATTACTGAAAATATGATTTTTAATTCATTAAGTGAATTGATTCATACTTCTTTTAAATATTTATCTAAAACTTTAATTTCATTTTATTAAAAAAACGTTGTAGATACATACGATCGCTTTTATTGAAAATTTGAATTTAAGTTATAATATTTTTTGTAATTCATTTAAATTTGTTTTGAATTCTATTAAAGAACATTGTTCTATAAGGTCATATTGGTATCGTGTATGTATAATAAGATATAGATTACTTTCGAGAAATTATGTTTTCGAAAACATACGATATTTCATCATAACAGTTTGGAAGAAAATTAAGGCCCTGGGTCTATAGCAGTATATATTGTATTGGTGTAGTAAAAAGTTTTCTTCGATTTAAACATTCTTTTCTCTAAGTGTTCTAAGAACTCGATTTTCATATTGACAACCATAGTTTTCAATATGATGACTACAAAGTTGCGATTATCGAATTGACAATTTGAATTGTCAATGTGATGACTGCAAATTCGTGATCATCATATTGAATATCCTGGTTGTCAATATGAACATTTAAATTGCATCTGTTTTTAGTTTACCGTTTGTTTTTGTCTGGAAATTATTTGCTATATGACTTGCTTTTCATATGTAATGAGAGAATTTGATTTGAAGTAAGAAACTTGTCTTCTCAATCAACTTTCTTTAACTTTGTTTGCGATACATTTACGGTAACAGGAAAGAACATTGATGACCGCACTTTTATGTTGAAACTTGGAATTTCTTCGGTTTTCATATTGACAATGACGACTTTTTTTAGTAAAATATTTGTATTTCTTCGATTTTCATATTGACAATCGAAATTGTTCGTATTGACAATCCTTCCTTGTATTATACTGAAACAAATTTTGAAATATTTTTTTCGAAGTTTTTTTTTTCTCAAAAAAAAACATTTAAAAACAAACTGGCTGAACGATTTCCAAAATTTTTTTCTCAGAATAGACATTTGCAAAGGATATATTTTTGCATAATTAGTTTTTCCAAAAAACTTTCGAATTTATAAAAAAATTTAAAGATTTTTTTAAAATAATTTAATACCTTTTTTCTCAAAATACATAGCCCACAAGCAATAATGCACCATATGATCAAGTTCGGGTGACCCAGCCGTGCATTTTTACTTGCGATTTTATAGGTACTATAAGGCAAGTTATGGATTCGTGCAGAAAAAAATTTTGAGATAACAATCACACATGACATTACGATGATGGCGAAGTCGAAAAAAGTGGGTCTAGGAATTCCGTCCGTCTGTCTGTCTGTCTGTCTGTATGTCTGTTCGCGACTCTAGAGCCTGAACGGATGGGCCGATTTGCTTCAAATTCGGTATTTAGGATTAAGTATTTTAAAATCAAATTTTCTCGTAAACCATACATCCGATTTCAATAAAATTTTAGTAGCAGAAAGTGATTCATAATTTTATTAATATGGCAATTAAAAAATTTCAAAAACTTTTTTTTTTTGATTTTTTATAATTTTTTCAAAAAAATTTTTGGTTTTCGAAATATGTTGGAAACCGGTATTATGATTTTTTTTAACATTATTTTTTCAGGTGTAAACTACGTATTGCCATATATTTATATACTCAAATAAATGTCAAAATATTTTTTGGAAAAGTTTTTCAAAAATAACCTTTTAAAAAAAAAACTGGTCGCACGATTTTTAATATTTTTTTTTCCTAGATTGACATATAGCTTTGACATTTTATTGCATACTTAGTTTTTCCGAGAAAACTCTTAAACTAATTTAAAAAATAAAAGAGTTTTCGAAATTATTTTAATTTTTTTTAATATCCATATACGCAGCCACTAAGCAATTCATAAGAGCAAGTTCGTGCGACCTAGTCGTGCATTTTATTTTGTATGTAAAGGTTTATTACTCAGAAATCCAGTACCTGAATAGCTATTACTGAAAATATGATTATTAATTCATTAAGTGAATTGATTCATACTTCTTTTAAATATTTATCTAAAACTTTAATTTCATTTTATTAAAAAAACGTTGTAGATACATACGATCGCTTTTATTGAAAATTTGAATTTAAGTTATAATATTTTTTGTAATTCATTTAAATTTGTTTTGAATTCTATTAAAGAACATTGTTCTATAAGGTCATATTGGTATCGTGTATGTATAATAAGATATAGATTACTTTCGAGAAATTATGTTTTCGAAAACATACGATATTTCATCATAACAGTTTGGAAGAAAATTAAGGCCCTGGGTCTATAGCAGTATATATTGTATTGGTGTAGTAAAAAGTTTTCTTCGATTTAAACATTCTTTTCTCTAAGTGTTCTAAGAACTCGATTTTCATATTGACAACCATAGTTTTCAATATGATGACTACAAAGTTGCGATTATCGAATTGACAATTTGAATTGTCAATGTGATGACTGCAAATTCGTGATCATCATATTGAATATCCTGGTTGTCAATATGAACATTTAAATTGCATCTGTTTTTAGTTTACCGTTTGTTTTTGTCTGGAAATTATTTGCTATATGACTTGCTTTTCATATGTAATGAGAGAATTTGATTTGAAGTAAGAAACTTGTCTTCTCAATCAACTTTCTTTAACTTTGTTTGCGATACATTTACGGTAACAGGAAAGAACATTGATGACCGCACTTTTATGTTGAAACTTGGAATTTCTTCGGTTTTCATATTGACAATGACGACTTTTTTTAGTAAAATATTTGTATTTCTTCGATTTTCATATTGACAATCGAAATTGTCAATATGATGACGCCTTTTTTAGTTGAAAATTTGTATTTCTTCGATTTTCATATTGACAATTGAAATTGTCAATATGATTATCGCATTTTTTAGTAAAATATTTGTATTTCTTCGATTTTCATATTGACAATCTAAATTGTCAATATGATGACGTCTTTTTTAGTTGAAAATTTGTATTTCTTCGATTTTCATATTGACAATCGAAATTGTAAGTATGATTATCGCATTTTTTAGTAAAATATTTGTATTTCTTCGATTTTCATATTGACAATCGAAATTGTCAATATGATGACGCCTTTTTTAGTTAAAAATTTATATTTCTTCGATTTTCATATTGACAATCGCAATTTTCAATATGATGACGACTTTTTTTAGCTGAAAATTTGTATTTCTTCAATTTTCATATTGACAATCGAAATTGTCAATATGATGGCGCCTTTTTTAGTTGAAAATTTGTATTTCTTCGATTTTCATATTGACAATCGAAATTGTCAATATGATTATCGCATTTTTTAGTAAAATATTTGTATTTCTTCGATTTTCATATTGACAATCGAAATTGTCAATATGATGATCGCATTTTTTAGTAAAATATTTGTATTTCTTCGATTTTCATATTGACAATCGAAATTGTCAATATGATGACGCCTTTTTTAGTTGAAAATTTATATTTCTTCGATTTTCATATTGACAATCGCAATTGTCGATATGATGACGACTTTTTTTAGCTGAAAATTTGTATTTCTTCCATTTTCATATTGACAATCGAAATTGTCAATATGATGATCGCATTTTTTAGTAAAATATTTGTATTTCTTCGATTTTCATATTGACAATCGAAATTGTCAATATGATGATCGCATTTTTTAGTTGAAAATTTATATTTCTTCGATTTTCATATTGACAATCGCAATTGTCAATATGATGACGACTTTTTTTAGCTGAAAATTTGTATTTCTTCGATTTTCATATTGACAATCGAAATTGTCAATATGATGATCGCATTTTTTAGTAAAATATTTGTATTTCTTCGATTTTCATATTGACAATCGAAATTGTCAATATGATGACGCCTTTTTTAGTTGAAAATTTGTATTTCTTCGATTTTCACATTGACAATCGCGATTGTCAATATGATGACCGTTTTTTTTTTAGTTAAAATTTGGAATTTCTTCGGTTTTCATATTGACAATCATGATTGTCAATATGATGACCGAGATTTTCAATCAAAACTCTTTATTTTTAAGTTTTCATATTGAAAATTACAATAGTCAATGTGATGATCGCAAAAGGGCGATTTTCATATTGAAAATCACGATTGTCAATATGATGACCGAATTTTTCAATACAAAATCAGTATTTTTTCAGTTTTCATATTGAAAATTACAATAGTCAATGTGATGATCGCAAAAGTGCGATTTTCATATTGAAAATCACGATTGTCAATATGATGACCGCAATTTTGAATTGAAAATTAATATTTTTGTGGTTTTCATATTGACAATCCCAATAGTCAATGTGATGATCGGAAAAATGCTTTCTTCATATTGACAATTACAATAATTGTCAACTTTTTTTCAGAAATACGATGATTTTCATATTGACAATCAATGATTTTCAATGCGACAACTTCAAAATTGCGATCATCATATTGACAATCAATGATTTTCAATGCGACAACTTCAAAATTGCGATCATCATATTGACAATCAATGATTTTCAATGCGAAAATTTCAAAATTGCGATCATCATATTGAAAATCTAAGTTGTCAATACAACAATTTTGTTAAAAAACTGGGAAATTACAATCGCAAAAATAAAAATGTTCGTATTGACAATCCTGTTTTTACAATTGTAAAATTTTTTCTTCATATTGACAATTTTTGTAGTCAATATGACAATTTGCAGTTGACAACCGCCGATTGTCAATATGACAACGCGTATTTTTTCAGTGAGGTACTTATGAGTTATGCTGTTCAAATTTGGGAATGTTTGGACCGCATACAGGGCCGTCGAGAGGAATTCCGGGCCCGGGACGGACTAAACCCGGGCCCCTCATATATACTCTTTTTACTTGCGATTATAGGTACTATAAGGCAAGTTATGGATTCGTGCAGAAAAAAAAATTTGAGATAACAATCACACATGACATTACGATGATGAAGAAGTCGAAAAAAGTGGGTCTGGGAATTCCGTCCGTCTGTCTGTCTGTCTGTCTGTCTGTCTGTCTGTCTGTCTGTTCGCGCCTCTGGAGGCTGAACGGGTGGGCCGATTTGCTTCAAATTTGGTATTTAGGATTTATTTGGCCGTCCCTCGGAACGTATTTTTTAGTTTTGTTCTAGGTCCAAAAATAACGGCACCTGCCATACAATCTTGAAGACAAAAATTGGTTTTCTCAAAAACGGCTCTAACGATTTTGATAAAACTTTCAGAATGCTATTTTTGCAAGAAAATCTATCTTTTGGTTCAAATTTTTTTTTCAAAATTTGTCTAATAACGGTACGTCTCATAGAACCAATATTTTCAAATCAAATTTTCTCGTAAACTATACATTCGATTTCAATAAAATTTTGGCCACAGGAAGTCATTCATAATTTTATTAATATGGCATTTCAAAATTTTCAAAAACTTTTTTTTTTGATTTTTTATAATTTTTTCAAAAAAATTTTTGGTTTTCGAAATATGTTGGAAACGGGTACATTGATTTTTTTTAAAATTATTTTTCACATGTAAACTACAGATTTCCATATATTTGCATACTCAAATAAATTTCAAAATATTTTTTGAAAAAGTTTTTCAAAAATAACCTTTTTAAAAAAAAACTGGTCCAACGATTTTCAATATTTTTTTTTCCTAGATTGCCGTATAGCTTTGAAATTTTATTGCATACTTAGTTTTTCCGAGAAAACTCTTAAACTAATTTAAAAAATAAAAGAATTTTCGAAATTATTTAATTTTTTTTAATATCCATATATGCAGCCACTACGCAATTGCTTATCATAAGAGCAAGTACGTGCGACCCAGTCGTGCATTTTATTTTTTACTACATGCCTACGCCTGCTACGGCCAAATAACTATTGCTAATAGCATGGCACTAGTAACAATGAGAAGAAAGGATGAAATATTTTTGGAACGAAGTTCCTTATCGCGCGTTGTGAAAGGGGGCTAGACGGAAAAAATTCTGACGAAAAGTTGTCACGACAGATTTTGCTATAGTAAGCTATTGTAAGCTGTACGGCGTGCGCATGTTTCTCTGTCTGTCTCTCTCTCTCTCTCTCTCTTATAGAAAGCAAGCCAGATATTTTCATTTCTATTTCGCATTGAACAGTGTGGTGTCGCGACGATTATTTTTGTTGAGTGTATACAGGTTTTTTGTACATTAAGCGGCCCACAGACACCACACTTGTGCGTGCGCATGTGTCGGTGCGAGGAAATGTGTGCTGTCTGTGGGCTGGTGCGCACACCGATTTTCGGCGCGAGTATAAATCAAAACTTTTTGATTATTGGTGTCGGTGTCTTCTCGATCGGTGTGATGTGTATATTCAGTTGCATCGTATTGTGATTGAGTAAGGAGTGCGGAAGATTTATTTAAAATATTTTTTTCCTTTGAAATCTCTTTCACAACAAAAGTGTGTACGATGGTATGCAGTGTGTGGCGAAATCACGCACCAGTTTCGGTGCACATGCGCGCGCACAAGTGTGGTGTCTGTGGGCAATGTGTGTAATGGAAAACGGTGTTACCTTCATCATGGCAGTCATATATGTCTCACCAAATAACAAATTAATAGATATTCAGGAGTTCATTCATCGAGCACTGCTAGAGTATTCTAAAGACGTATCTCGAACGCTTAGCAGATACAACAAAAATTTAGATAAAGTTCAACTCATTTTAGCCGGTGATTTTAACATCAACTTCAGTAATGAAAAATCAAAACCATTGCTACAGTTTCTAGAGGAAGAATTTGATTTAAGAATTAACAATAATCCAGCAGAATCAACAACAAAATATAATACTACTATTGATGCAGTTTTTTCAAGACATTTGAATAAAAAAATTAACATTTAAATAAAATAGAATCCCAAACATATGTTTCCAACTTCAGTTACCATAAGCCAATTATTACTAAAGTTGAGCCTACTGATTAAGTTAATATTACATTATATTTGTTAATAATAAAAAAAATATTATTATAACTTAAAAAAAATAAAATTTTATTACAATTCCTTCACTAATTAATCGAAAGGAACTTCGTTCCATCCGGGTGTCCCTTGACACCTCTCAACTTTTTTTGTTAGCACAGTTGACCGAAAAAAATTGTCCATTATCTGATCATTCCCACGGGTTTCGTCGAGTTGAAACAGGGGATGTAAAGAAAATAATTCGGCATACGAGTAGATCGGTTCGAGTCCACATCTAGAATTTATCAATCAAGCTCTACATTCAGTGCGTTATTGCCAACTTCATGCTTGTAAATGACGGAAAAACACGTTTGATTAGTTATTAAAAAATTACTTTGAGAATAAAACATTTTATTTTAAAAGCTATGTATTGTAAAACGTTTTCATTTCAACTTTTGCATTCTTTTTTTACATTCAAAATATTATCACAATATTGCCTTTAGAGTTGGTTTGTATTCGACGAAATATTTTCTTATTGAATACGAACCTTCCTAGATTTCTGAGCAGCAAAACTACTTATATTTACATCGAAATTCAATTACTTTGCCAAAGGTGCTTCTATGCATAGTGTAGAAAGTCCCGAAACACGATCTTGCTATGAGCACGAGCGATGAAAATTTTTTACTCTGGCAAGGACGCTTAAGGAACGTTCGGCACTAGCTACGGTGACAAGTATGGTGCAAAACACACGCAGAGCAACACACACATTTGGGAAAATCGTCTCCAATTTCTGGGAAAAAATTGCATTCAGCAAACTCAATGGTGGAAGTTCTGCTTCGAAATTGGCTTCATAAATGTGTTTCAGATGAATTAATTCTTCCTCCAATTCTTGAGATACATGCGATTTGTACTTTTGAATAAAGCTTGTAGCAGAAATTCGAATTTCAATTTCGTCCATTGTTGAAAACTGCCATAAAAGTGAAAAAGTGGCATCGAACCGACGAGAAATTCCAGATATAATAGAATCAACTATGACGTAAAAGGTGTTTATTTTGAAGCTTGTTCCTTCGTCTGTATCAGTTTGTTCTTCACCTTGACTTTCTCCGAAATGTCTCTTTAATTGTCTTTTTCGGGTCGATGTGAACGATTCTGAAATATCCCAATCCAGCCGCAACTTCTTTGCAAAGCTGCAAATCGGAGATCAAACTATCGAGGTTTCGAATTTCAACGTCAATGGTGATATCGCTGACTTGAAGAATGATGCTTCTTTCATTTATAGCGCTCAGAACCATGCACCAGATTGAAGACATCAGGACACATTCAAATTTGTGCATATATTTTAATACGTCATGTACATCTCTTCTAGCTTCAGCAGTTAAAGTGAGATCACTTAATCCTTCTAGTGATTTTCTTAGTTTATAGAGATGATTTGCAAATGGTTTCACTACCTCAATTCTAGCTGGCCATCTTGTGTCGGATAGTTTGTGAAGGAATCCCGGCACATTTTCTTTAAGAATTTGCCAACGTTGTGCACTGCTGCTTAACAAGTTGAAACACTTTTGAACAACTCCGAAAAATGTGATTGCCGCAGTACAACATTCCGCGGAATCTACACGTTTATAACTCACTTCATCAATACTGTATTTTATATTTTAACACCTAGTTAGGTTTTCTACACAAGAATATTCAATATTAACTTCGAAGTCTTAAAGTCAAATCAGCGATATCTTATAGAGATTTGCAAATAACGGTCCTAGCGAAAACCCTTTCTCGATAAGAACAAATAATTTCTAATAACAAACAGAAATTAAATAGATATGAAGAAAAATCCGAATAAAAAAAAATATATATATTGTGTTTTTCGAAATTCCGGGCCCCTTATTAAGACTGAGGCTGATACAAAATTTCAAAATTTACTTTAAATTACAAAATTGTCTGTGCTCACGAATATAAAAGCTAAGCGATTTTCTATCATTTTCTTTAAATCGCCGGAGTCGGTCGATTTGTCTCTAGATATTTAAAAAAAAATGTCAACATTTGTCAGGGGCCCAAATCCGCAAGCGTGAGTTTTTCTTAAAAGATAACGTTCACATAGGGCCCCGATTTTGAAAGCGTGATTGATTTTTCAAGTTTCCGAGCCGCTAGAAAATCATGAGAATATATTAATGCTTGCGGATCAGGGCCCCAAGATGCATGAAAAATCTATCTCAAATAAAAAAATTACAAACAAAAATTACAATTCAACTTTTTGTTTCAAATTTCGGGAAAATCACGGGAATGTGTTAATGATTGATGAGGAACTGGGCCCCAGTTGGTATGAAAAATCTATATGAAAAAATTACGATTAAACGTATGGATTCAAATTTCCGGGCCCCTTAAAAATCCCGGGCCCGGGGGGATTCCCCCCTTACCACCCCCCTCTTGACGGCCCTGACCGCATAAGCTTATAAAGCAATAAGAAATTTGTTTTTCTGTTGCCCACAGCAATTGTCGGAGTAAAAAAAACAACATTAATCAACCCAGTTGAATTTTCTTGAAGCTTTTTTAAATAAATGAAGACACAGGAACCAATTTGGTTTGCCCCCCTTCCAGCTAAACCCTCGTGCCAAACAAAACAGTCCACATTTTTATTCTTAAGTTCACGGATTGTAAAATTGAACACATTTATCTTGGACACGTTGTAAAAAACACTTGAGTCTCCTCTCGGACATTGTAGAACAGCCTGAAGGTCATATACAGCTACTATGTTTGTTTCATTGGCAGATTGTTTATCTTTTTCTTTTTCCTCTCTTGAAAGTTTTTTGCCAAATGGTTGTCATACTTTTGTTTCAGGCTGTCTTTATTAATGCTGTTTTCAAAAGCGATGCATTCTTCGCATTGATCTTTTTTGGGTCGATGAAAGCTTATGTTGAAGTTATTCACAAAAACTCTTTGGAAAACATTATAATATTTAGCGAAAGGTATTTGTTTTTCTTTGCATTGCTCAACATAGTTTCGATGAATCGCTGTAACTGTCAAACCACCATCAATGTATTCCATATTAGATTTCGACCTACAATAATGGCTAGGTATACGTGGTATTGATTCAATGTGATCCATTATTCCTTTCAAAATCAATTCGTCAGTTTTATTAATTGGGGTGTGCTTATGCTTACCTCTCAAGTCACTTTGGACAATGTTGGTGACTGATTTATCTCTTTTAGCAAGGACAGTGCGTCGATTTGAAAATTTTTTTGCAAACTCTTATTCTCGAATTTTCAAGTGTAAAATAAAATGCGTTATTGTTTCTTCGAGGCTTTCTGGAAACGGAATGGGGAGTGGACTTATTATTTACCCGAATGTATCGATATTAAGGTTTTATATCAATCATTGCAGATGCAATAAAACATCGTTGCTTGTCGATACTTCCGTAATTCCAGTAATTGGTGAAAATTTTAGATCGGCTCTCTTCATCTATTTTCGACGAACAACCAAGTCTACAAGAACAAACTGGACCCATCTTTCTCGCCTCAATGAATTTTTTAGTTTTTGAACTTGAAATATAGGCTTTTCCAAATCTCCTTCCATCATAAGCTTTATTTCTTGTCCATGTCTTTTGAAATTTGCCTCTTTTTCGAATACGGCTTTTCGTTTTCATTGTATCGGGCTTGAAGCTGGGGTATCAACCAAAGATTCCGAAGAACTGCTTGAAGATTTAAAATTCGGGCCTCTACAATCGTCATCTGAGGAAAAGTCACTTCGTGTATCTGTGTTGAATTTAAGATGAGTATTTTTGGATGATTGTATAAACGGAGCAATTGATTGATGATCGGGTAGAGCAGGTTTGATTCGAAGGTGAATCTTGTTGCTAAAAGCAATATTCAAGCGAAAAAGTTAACATCAAAATATATTACGTAGACGACTATAAACTGCTTACAATGTTTTCGTAGGTGTAACAAATATTTTGTTCTGGAAGGTTTTCCAGACCTCAAACAGACCTTCCGGGTTTATTACTATTGTTTGAATTTCTCGCTAATTTGACAAACAGCTGAGATCGGTTCAGTCTGCATTACAAAACAAAAAATTGGTGGAATTCAATTAATAATTATTTTTTAACTTTTTGAGTTTTAAGTTCGTATTTTCTAAAACAAAATGACATATTTTGGATAATGGCCTTTAAAATTCAGATAATAAAAAATAATTTTGACATAAAATACAAAACGTCGTTTTAGTTTTCACATATTAAAAAAATTTGTTCGTTTTCTCTTAAAGTAAAATGACTTAATGTGAATATAGCGTTTAAGCACTAAAATAATTCTAAAAAAAAATATGACAAATGACTTAAAACGAAAAATGTAACTTTTCTTTAAAATTAATGTTCATACTTCAATAATATTTTTTGAAGAAAAGTGTCACAAATAAAAAAATGTCGAAAATAAAACTTACCTCTTCGTTTCAGTGTTGTCCGACATTTTAGAATTAAAACTTTTTTGGGAACAATTTTGTATTGTATTGTATTTTATTGAGTCTTTCAGAAAATTTTGCAGAGTGTAGATATACTTATACAATTTGTCAATTATATTTAGAAAACGCGCGGCTGTAATGTATGGCCTGCACTGGAATTATTATTATGTTTGCCTCATGGCTGTCAATTAATAGTTTTTGTCTGCTCTTGATCATGGAGCTATATACTGTTGCGCGTAACGTGTTGTTACTTTTGAATATTTACATATATACAAATAAATACTTAATCTAGCCTACGATAAACCTACAATAAAGAACCAGAAAATATACACTATATAGATTACATAGATTTGTTTCGTTTAAGTGGAAATTTTAAGAGCGAGTACGCTCTATATCTTATTGTATGGAAAATGAAATCACATTGAAAATACATGAAATAAAAAAAAAATTATTAAATGAACAGAGTATTTTTAGAGCAGGAACACTCTATTGAGTTACGAAAATTGAATAAATCACATTTGTACCATGAAATACGAATTACGTTCACATAAAATCTTTTCTTTTTTTAGACGATTACTTTACTATATAAATTAACAATCACTGGTTAGATTAAAAAGAAAATTTGCAAAGGATTTATATGAGAATAGAATATTTTAAGAACCAAGTTGCTGCATACTGACGTTGCTGCTGTTTGCGGTTGTGGTGCTTGTTGCTCTCACACCAATGTTGAGTGTAGTGCCTTTTTTACAGTTGATGGGCTTTGGTTAAAACTCCAGACAATATGTTCCTTGTAGAATTCTGTAGCCGATTAAAAATGATTTACAGTTGCTACTACAGAATTCGTTGTTCGCATTCGCCTAGTTTGCGGTGGATGTTAAATCCGAAAGCTTACCGCTCAGCCTGTTACTTTAACTGTACACTCTCCCCAAAGTTACAGTTAATAACCGTGAAGTAACTTCTAGCGGTGCTGAAGGTTGCGGGACTTTCGGATGACGAGTTGCTGGTCACTGTTTGAGTCCTGGTTGCCCCTCGGTAGACCGATGAATTTTGTAAAATCAAATCCACTCCGTTACTGTTTTATTCACGATAAAAAAAGGTGATTTGCAGCTGCTGCTACAGAATACGTTGTACGACCTCGCCACCAAGATTGCGGTGGATGTTAAATCCGAAAGCTTACCGCTCAGCCTGTTACTTTAACTGTACATTTTTATTCTTAAGTTCACAGATTGTAAAATTGAACACATTTATCTTGGACACGTAGTAAAAAACACTTGAGTCTCCTCTCGGACATTGTAGAACAGCCTGAAGGTCATATACAGCTACTATGTTTGTTTCATTGGCAGATTGTTTATCTTTTTCTTTTTCCTCTCTTGAAAGTTTTTTTTTCTGCCAAATGGTTGTCATACTTTTGTTTCAGGCTGTCTTTATTAATGCTGTTTTCAAAAGCGATGCATTCTTCGCATTGATCTTTTTTGGGTCGATGAAAGCTTATGTTGAAGTTATTCACAAAAACTCTTTGGAAAACATTATAATATTTAGCGAAAGGTATTTGTTTTTCTTTGCATTGCTCAACATAGTTTCGATGAATCGCTGTAACTGTCAAACCACCATCAATGTATTCCATATTAGATTTCGACCTACAATAATGGCTAGGTATACGTGGTATTGATTCAATGTGATCCATTATTCCTTTCAAAATCAATTCGTCAGTTTTATTAATTGGGGTGTGCTTATGCTTACCTCTCAAGTCACTTTGGACAATGTTGGTGACTGATTTATCTCTTTTAGCAAGGACAGTGCGTCGATTTGAAAATTTTTTTGCAAACTCTTATTCTCGAATTTTCAAGTGTAAAATAAAATGCGTTATTGTTTCTTCGAGGCTTTCTGGAAACGGAATGGGGAGTGGACTTATTATTTACCCGAATGTATCGATATTAAGGTTTTATATCAATCATTGCAGATGCAATAAAACATCGTTGCTTGTCGATACTTCCGTAATTCCAGTAATTGGTGAAAATTTTAGATCGGCTCTCTTCATCTATTTTCGACGAACAACCAAGTCTACAAGAACAAACTGGACCCATCTTTCTCGCCTCAATGAATTTTTTAGTTTTTGAACTTGAAATATAGGCTTTTCCAAATCTCCTTCCATCATAAGCTTTATTTCTTGTCCATGTCTTTTGAAATTTGCCTCTTTTTCGAATACGGCTTTTCGTTTTCATTGTATCGGGCTTGAAGCTGGGGTATCAACCAAAGATTCCGAAGAACTGCTTGAAGATTTAAAATTCGGGCCTCTACAATCGTCATCTGAGGAAAAGTCACTTCGTGTATCTGTGTTGAATTTAAGATGAGTATTTTTGGATGATTGTATAAACGGAGCAATTGATTGATGATCGGGTAGAGCAGGTTTGATTCGAAGGTGAATCTTGTTGCTAAAAGCAATATTCAAGCGAAAAAGTTAACATCAAAATATATTACGTAGACGACTATAAACTGCTTACAATGTTTTCGTAGGTGTAACAAATATTTTGTTCTGGAAGGTTTTCCAGACCTCAAACAGACCTTCCGGGTTTATTACTATTGTTTGAATTTCTCGCTAATTTGACAAACAGCTGAGATCGGTTCAGTCTGCATTACAAAACAAAAAATTGGTGGAATTCAATTAATAATTATTTTTTAACTTTTTGAGTTTTAAGTTCGTATTTTCTAAAACAAAATGACATATTTTGGATAATGGCCTTTAAAATTCAGATAATAAAAAATAATTTTGACATAAAATACAAAATGTCGTTTTAGTTTTCACATATTAAAAAAATTTGTTCGTTTTCTCTTAAAGTAAAATGACTTAATGTGAATATAGCGTTTAAGCACTAAAATAATTCTAAAAAAAAATATGACAAATGACTTAAAACGAAAAATGTAACTTTTCTTTAAAATTAATGTTCATACTTCAATAATATTTTTTGAAGAAAAGTGTCACAAATAAAAAAATGTCGAAAATAAAACTTACCTCTTCGTTTCAGTGTTGTCCGACATTTTAAAATTAAAACTTTTTTGGGAACAATTTTGTATTGTATTGTATTTTATTGAGTCTTTCAGAAAATTTTGCAGAGTGTAGATATACTTATACAATTTGTCAATTATATTTAGAAAACGCGCGGCTGTAATGTATGGCCTGCACTGGAATTATTATTATGTTTGCCTCATGGCTGTCAATTAATAGTTTTTGTCTGCTCTTGATCATGGAGCTATATACTGTTGCGCGTAACGTGTTGTTACTTTTGAATATTTACATATATACAAATAAATACTTAATCTAGCCTACGATAAACCTACAATAAAGAACCAGAAAATATACACTATATAGACTACATAGATTTGTTTCGTTTAAGTGGAAATTTTTAGAGCGAGTACGCTCTATATCTTATTGTATGGAAAATGAAATCACATTGAAAATACATGAAATAAAAAAAAAATTATTAAATGAACAGAGTATTTTTAGAGCAGGAACACTCTATTGAGTTACGAAAATTGAATAAATCACATTTGTACCATGAAATACGCATTACGTTCACATAAAATCTTTTCTTTTTTTAGACGATTACTTTACTATATAAATTAACAATCACTGGTTAGATTAAAAAGAAAATTTGCAAAGGATTTATATGAGAAAAGAATATTTTAAGAACCAAGTTGCTGCATACTGACGTTGCTGCTGTTTGCGGTTGTGGTGCTTGTTGCTCTCACACCAATGTTGAGTGTAGTGCCTTTTTTACAGTTGATGGGCTTTGGTTAAAACTCCAGACAATATGTTCCTTGTAGAATTCTGTAGCCGATTAAAAATGCTTTACAGTTGCTACTACAGAATTCGTTGTTCGCATTCGCCTAGTTTGCGGTGGATGTTAAATCCGAAAGCTTACCGCTCAGCCTGTTACTTTAACTGTACACTCTCCCCAAAGTTACAGTTAATAACCGTGAAGTAACTTCTAGCGGTGCTGAAGGTTGCGGGACTTTCGGATGACGAGTTGCTGGTCACTGTTTGAGTCCTGGTTGCCCCTCGGTAGACCGATGAATTTTGTAAAATCAAATCCACTCCGTTACTGTTTTATTCACGATAAAAAAAGGTGATTTGCAGCTGCTGCTACAGAATACGTTGTACGACCTCGCCACCAAGATTGCGGTGGATGTTAAATCCGAAAGCTTACCGCTCAGCCTGTTACTTTAACTGTACACTCTCCCCAAAGCTACAGTTAATAACCGTGAAGTGACTTCTAGCGGTGCTGAAGGTTGCGGGACTTTCGGATGACGAGTTGCTGGGCACTATTTGTGCCCTGGTTGTTTTCGGTAAACCGAAGAATTTTTTAAATTAAATCCACTCTGTTACTTTTTTATTCACGATAAAAAATGAAAATAGTTGCCAATAAAACTTTTACTTTTTTTGCTTTAGATTAATGGACGGCAGTGCTTGGCACAGCACAACCGTCCTCTATCACGACCTCCACATTTTTTTATTTTTTTTTTTTTTGGGAACAAACAGCACAACCACTCACAATGAAGACTGACATGAAACTGACAATGTCATTTTACAGATGAATAGTTCAGGGATGATATATAAAATGCAAAACGACACTATCCCCCTCAGGCGTTCAGTTTAAGAAATATTTTTGTGACAGTTTGACCGAAAAATTTACTTTTTTTTTGTGATTTTTTCTGTATACTCAACTCAAAATCGCCAAATTTTGAGATAAGCCACTTTGCTTCTGAGGGAACGATATGACGTTTGACAGAAAATTATTAAGATCGATTCTCCCAACCCATCACCCATTAGAGATGCATTCTTTCGTGCTGAGAATGGATCTAGAATTGCACTTTTTGAATGAATGAAAGTCTCAAAAGTGAAAAAGATCAAAACTTTTGACAGAAAGAGCAGTTTTTTTCGTGAATGAAACTCGCTATAACGAAACAACTCTTTTCAACTCGGTTTGTACCCGCTTCTAGAGCCAATGTCACAATAGAGTCAAATCTATTGTGGAATTAAATCCTCTTTTTTTAAAGAAGATGTGGAATGTTATTTATCGGAATTGCAAATTCTTCTTTTTTTTTGTAACGAATTCTCAAATTTCGACGACATTACCACAGAGGTATTTAAATTAAGAAATGTAATTCCGTTAGCATTAAAACTAGTTTCCTACATGTTAACCGCTCCTGTGACCTCGGCTTCTTGTGAGCGGTCATTTAGTAAACTAAAAATAGTTCTAAATTATTTGCGTACGACCATGGGCAATGAAAGGTTAAATTCACTACTACTGCTTTACTCCGCAAAAGATATAGTTGATGAAATTCAATTAAGCGAGGTTATTGCAAAATGGGCATTATAAAAACATCGCAGGGTTAAACTTAAAATTCATGTAAAATGTTTAAATTGTTTTTGAATTCGTAATTTCCATTTTAAAGACTGAACTAATAAAAAATGTTATTCATTTTCTTTTATTATTAAATATTATTATTTATTTATAAGTACCTTATAAAAAATGTTTATTTATTTATTTTGTTGTTAAAAATTATTATTTTTATAAATAAATGCTGAATTGTAGAATAATACTCTTAAGACTTTTATTTCTCTAAAGGAGTATGGGCAGTTTTGGGCGCTCGCGGCCATTGACAAAATTAGTCTCAAATTAAAGTTTTGTTATTCAGGAACAAGTTTTTCTATGGACATAACAATGTATTGCATTTAGAAAAAAATGATGTTTTAATATCAAGTTTTATTGTATGGAATCAATAGGCGCGCGCAAGTTTCTTCCACGCTTCAATAAACACATTAACTTTGACTTTGTTTATACTATGATAGAAATTATACAAATAATGCAGAATATTAAGTGAAATTGCATGAAAAATTAAAAAAAAACGCAGTTTATAAGTTTTAGAAGTACACTACAGTCATAAAACTTCTAGAAAGTAATAGTAGAACTAATTTAAACCAATAAATAACAATATCATTCCTGGCCGGCCACGCCCACGATCCATATAATATTGCCCATTCTCCTTTATGATTCCCAGAAATATTGATTTTTTTTTCGGATGCAGTCGGCAATTTCTTAGAATTAATCGGCATTTCACTGAAAGTCACCCCCATGCCTTGGACCCTCGCTACGCCCCTGTTCGTACGTATCACCCTCCGACACCCATTTCCGGTTTTTTTTTTTTATTATTTGACATCGCGTCTGTGAATAAATGCAAAAACAGCAACACAAAATCATATCATAATAGCTGAGAGTGTATGCAAGTTTTTACGCACACTTTCGCAGCTAATCTGAATTTTCTGTCAAATCAGCTTGTATGCAAAATTCCATTTTCGGCCTACATTAAACTCTCTTCGTATATTTGCTCTGGTTTATACCTATATGCAATGGTTATACGTTATACCTAATATGTAATAGTTACCAGCGACATCCATAGCCCAACAGTCGCGTTATTTCATTGCATATATAAACTATAGTATTCCCACTTGAGGTGCGCCATCTATTGACGAAAAACTAAGCTCTAGAATACCATGGGAAGCAACAACAACAATTTCCACCATTTTAATTGTTGTTGTTGCTTCCCATGGTATTTTAGAGCTTAGTTTTTCGTCGATAGATGGCGCACCTCAAGTGGTAGTACTATAGTTTATATATAACTACAATGGTTATTTTAACTCGTTCTCCAGACTACTAGATATAGATTTTATATACAATGACATCAGGCAAATTTTGTTTTTCATTTGCTGTAAAACTGGATTTTGCTTATCATACTTCTCTTAACGATGTGGTTTAGAAGGAATGGTTAGCTTACTAAATTCGTTGAAAGTGGATATGTTCAAAGCCAATTTTAATAAAAGTTGTGATGGGCTTTGTCCACACTTACGTCTGGCATGAAAAATGCTAAATTGGAGACACTGACCGCCAGTAACACCCTATCTCAGTATGTAAATATTTGCCAAAGTGCAAAAAAATTCTTCCTTTAGCACTATTTCATCTCTGTTTTGTTTCTCGATTTGAGTTTAGTCAGCTGCGAAGAAAAATTTCAGTCTTCCCCACTCACATATTTCTTCTTTATACATAATTTTAATATTGAAAAATGAAAGCAAATGCAACAATATCTTACAGTCTCTCATTTCCTTCTTCCTCCACAGAAATGTTTTCAAATAGAAAAAAACTATATCAAACACAAAGAAGCTTTCACCCAATTTCCATTGTTAAAGCTGTTCAAAAACTGGAATAACGCACACCAGTTTTTGTTCTCCTCTTCTAGATTCCAGAACCGAACAAAAAAAAGTTTCACTCAGCAGAGTTTTCCGAAAAATGTAACAAAAAAGCTTGCCGAATACATTCGACATTTCGACACCGTACGACGGCATTGAATAGGACAGCGTTTTCCAGACTGGCTCCTTTGTATAAACTTAAATCGGGAAAAATAAGTTTTTATAGGTTTAATTCGCATTTAATATTTTTGTATTTTAAAACTCATGATAAAATTTGTAAAGTGTTGAAGTAAATTACAAATAGTTTGTGAAAATTCGCCTCCATACATCAGAGAAGGAGAGAATAAAAAGAAAATATATCGTATTCCTAAGCTTTCCAGTTCGAAATTTGGAAATTTGCATTGGTGAAGAGACAGCGCAGCGCAATTTTCATTTATAAATGAAAAATAAATGTATTTTAAAATTTAAATTCATTTCCCATTCTGAATACTATTTAATAACAACAAAACATCCTTCACGACGCGACGACGAATGCTAAAAACAAACGAACCAATCCGTACATTTCGCCCTTCCGTCCTGCCTTCCACCGTTCATTCGCCTTGAAAATTGAAATACATTACCGACTTAAACTCTGCGGTGTGGTGTGTCTGTACAGATATTTTCTTCAACATTCGTTCCATTGAATTTTCCATGATTTCCCATCGTCTTTTTTTCTATATAATTATGTAGGTAATTTTATATATCTTTTTTCGATATTTTTATTAGAATTGATGAAGTTTCTAATAAGTAGTGTGTTGGTAAAAACATATAAGAAGAAACTTGTCGGGATGTAATTTTTCTGTTCCAAGGATTTTGCATCATATCGGAATTATTAAATTGTGAAAATTCTTTTTCAATATACCTATACGAGTACATCAATAGTTTAATGGAATAATTGTGATTTGAAAAAAAGAGAAAACTAACTCTATTTAAAGGCCGTTAGGGCTGAAATATCCAAAAATTCTATAAAGTACCTACATCTGTTGGCATTGAAGGGTGTCTACGGTGAAATCTTCAAAGGCTTTTAATACCTCGATTTTCGAAGGATTCTTTTTCGTTTTTTTTTTGTTTGCTTTTGTATTCTGACTCTTTGTGCGATCTTTCAAATAAAATTGAAAAAGGACCCAGACCCAATCAAAAAGTTGAACAAATAAAATTAATTGTTTCGTACAAATATAGATAAATATAGATAATGTGAAAGTGATCCAGCAAGAGCGGATATAGGTAGATGATGCAGATTTCTCAAATCGTGTATTTATTGAAGCACTCATAGCATTTCATGTGAACAAAATTTCATAAATTTTTCGGAAAGCAAGAAAGAAAATTAAGACTCAATTTTAATTACCTATATCGAAACAGATACGTAGATACCCACAGCAAAGCAATCAAAGGTTTCGGTATTCGATGTGAATATTTTTTGTTCTTACATTTTAAATCCGATAGCATTTTTTTTCGTTTGGTTTTTTTTTTTTTGTTCCACAAAATTTCCATTTATTAAACTTGAAATTGCCTTGGAATAAAACTTTATCAAAATATCATCATTCGAAGAAGATTGTGGGGCTGATCGGCCCATGGTGCAAAGAGCATCATCATCAGATGCCCCATCCATATCGGGGGGCCACCATCGAGAGTCTCGTTTTGGCCTCGGTGGTTATTCATCATACCAAAGTGGTTATAATAAATTATTTACACAGGTAGGTACCTATTACAAATATATTTTTTAAGTTTTGAACTGATACTTTATTTTGTAACTTTTGTGATGATTTTAAATTCTTTTGTTATAATTTATCATTTTCATATTCCACTCCCCTCATTCCCCAGAAAAACGAAAAAAACAGAAAATTCAATCCTTCTTTTTCTAATTTGTAAACAAATACCTACGAGATATGGAGATATTAGGAATGGGCTTACCATTGCAGAGAAGTTATGAAAATTCTGGTCTTATGTCTGTTTGTATCTCTAAAGTCTTGACGGATAGAAATATTTTCTGCAAATTTAATACTGTTGTTTTTAAGTGAATATTTACTTGACAATAAAACACTCGAATAATTTCAATCAATTCATCAATATAAATTTCAATAACAATACGTAATAAAGATTGACGACGAAGTGGTTTGATTGAAGTTGGCAGGGCTGCCAGAGAGTTACAATGCATTAGTATTGGCAGTGCAAAATTCAACGAAGAAATTGAAAAGTGATGCTGTGAAGACACTTGTATTGCAACAGGATACAAAGTGAAATCGACTGAAAGAAATTAAGCTATACAAAGCGAATGATATTGCTATGTTGACTTCTTTTTTAGCCAAGAGTGAAGTTCCAGAATGTGCTTGGTATGTCGATTCAGGAGCATCAGCTCACATGAGGATTAGCAAGTCTCCTCTTAAAAATCAAAGTTCACCAATCAATAGAGAAATTGTCGCTAATAATGAATGTCGCTGTTGAATGTTTCGGTGATGCAAATTTGAGTCTTTTGAATGGTAAGAAGAACATAGATGCTACAGTATACGATGTTAAATATGTTCCAAATTATGTACAAATTTACTTTCGGTAAGCCAATTAGTCAAAAACGGCATAACTGAAAAATTTGAGAAAGAGTGCTGCAAAATATTTGAACAAATGCAAATGATAGCATATCTGCATCATTGGTTGATCGATAACATGTATGGGCTGAATTTTGTTTAAACGAATTCATCATATCCGAATCATCTTGCCTTGCAAGCACAGTTTATGGCACCGTCGGAGGGCACATTTTTGTAACGACAATTTGGTGGATTAAAAGACAGTGGTCAACGCTGTATCTTTTGCTAGATTGAAGGATGAAAAATGTGTTGTATGCAAAAAGAGAAAGCAATCAAGAGAGAACCTTTTAGATCAACTGGTACCCGAGCAAAAGGCATGTTCTTGTTCCGGGTATAGAGACTGACTTTTGTGGACGATTTTAGCAGAACATTATATATTTATCCACTGAAACAAAAATCTGAAATTTTTGAGAAGTTTTTGGTTTTAAAAGCCCTTGTAGAAAATCAATGTGAAAGAAAAATAAAAGTAATACGCAGTGACAACGGCACGGAGTACTGAAACTTAAAATGTCAACGTTTTTTATCTGCGTGTGGCATTCAACATCAAAGTCAGCTCCGTATAATAATCCACAGTAAAATGGAGTTGCTGAAAAGATTAATAGAAACATTATTGTACGAGTGCGCCGCATGTTTTTTGATGCTAACTTTGAAAAACATTTTTGGGCTGCAGCAGCATCAACCGCAGCGTGTATTTTCAACCAAATCCCGTGCAGAGGTGAAAAGTCGAGAACTCCAGAAGAACCATGGTCTAAAGTTAAACCAAATTTGGCGATGCTGTGTGTATTTGGATGCAAGGCAACGGTGCATATTCCTTGCGAAAAACGACAGAAGCTCGATTCAAAATCAACCGGTTGCATATTACCTATTTCTGTACAGCTCTGAATCAAAGATGATAAAAACAGCTGAAAATGAGATACTTTCACTGGACGCTAGTAATAACAACCGTCTGCCTTCGTGGTAAAACGTATTCTTCCTTTATGAAACTAAACTACTACTACATTGCAACTCTTAAATATATCTTAAACTAATACATTTATATGTTCTTAGATCTATAATTGTATTAGGCCTAATTACCAGCTATCTTAAGTAAATATGGAAGAAGATAAAGCAGCGAGAAGGCATTCATTGCCAACATCATTAAACATCTTGAAGGTGGTCGTTAGTAATAAATGTGTGTATTGCCTCACACAAGGATTAACCCAAAACATTACCTATTTATTATAAGGCCAATAACAATTCGTAGCTATTTATGTGGACGCTGTTCTGATTTTCTCCAACGACGAAGTTCAAGAAAATTTTATAAAAAGATAGTTTAACGAACAACTTTAAAATGAAAGACTTGGGGGATCCACTTTAACACTAACCCATGTAACATAAGATCTGTTCCTTTCTTCCATCTCACTACTCATCGTACCAACTATGGCCATTTTAATGCAATTACAAGAATGCTTCGCCTAGCCAACAAAGCACATGTACATAATATCCTTGATTTTTCCCATAGCATAGCCTCCATAAGAAGAGACCTTTACGATAAACTTCCATAAACCTCCCATAGTTTTAAGTTATTATAATTATTATATAGTTTGTAAGCTTATTATTTATTATTAATATTTCTTTTCTCTATTTTTGCTTGTATTAAGCTAAATAAATAAATAAACCTCGTCAATTTTGGGAATTTGAATCACTCGTGAAAGGTTACATGGTAAAATTGCAATTGATCAAGCTCAATATATTATTGCACAGATATTAAGTCGTTTTGAGATGTTAGATTGTAATCTAGTATCAACACCACAAGACTTAAATCAGAAGATATCCTTGAAAATGTCTACAAAACTGAAGAAAAATAGGAGTTCATGATAAAACAGCCATACATGGAAGCTGTTGGATCTTTACTTTTTTGCCGCACAAACAACCAGGCCAGACGAAAGTTATGCGGTTAGTTTATTGAGCAGGTACAGCGTTAATCCAGGGAAAGCGCATTTGTCATTAAGCGGGTGTTTCGATATCTCAAAGGCACAGTAAACAAAAAACTTGTCTACCATAAGCAAAAGACCCAAATACAAGGATAATCCGTAATCGTCTACAGTTATGTCAACAATGTAGACAATGTAGGCAGTTTACAATTTTGAATTTATTTTATTTCCTAGCCCTGGAAATTTCTTAAGATAATATTTAAATTTTTAACTTAAGGAGAATGGGCGGTTTCAACCTATCACCATCGGTTTTAAATACAGTGACCAAAATCACTGGAAAATTCTCGATGCGTGTAGTAATTTTTTGTATAGACATAATTCTGTATCTCGTGCAGGGAAAGTTCTATGGTGGTTTGAATTAAAGACGCTAGAAAGTGCATTTCATTAAATAACATTAAATAAAATTAAATAGAAGTTACCTTTATAAGAAAAACGTTTTTTTTTAAAGTTTTCAGCTAGCAATTTTTTGTTGAACACAGTGCAAATAGCTGAACACTAGCACTTTTTTTAGCTCAAAAAATTACTACCTGAAATATAACCATTACGGTAAAGCTTATTTTTCTCGAAAACGGCTCTGACCATTTTGATTTAAAAAATCGTTGAAACTTTTTAGGTACAACCAATCATAAGGCTGTAAAATAAATTTTTAACAATTCCATAGGACCGTTTTTTTGCTTTCGATTATTTCGAAAACGGCTCAACCGATTCTTTTATAATTGTACACATACATAATATAGGTGTACATATAGTTAGCTCAATTTATAATACAGACCAATAACGATGGGTCATATATCGTTGGAAAGGTATTTTTGAGTAGATCAATTGCTTATAAGGCGTGAAGTCTCAATTCACTGGGGGAGAAAAGTTATAGACATAAATTCAGAACAGAGTAAGATAAATGAAATAGACATATTATATGTATACAAAATAAACAATAGCTAGTTTTTGTAATATAAGCTTTTTATGTATTTTTACTTAACCGAGCCATAACTTTTTCCCACAGTGAATTGAGACTTGCCGCCATATAAACATTTGATCTACCCAAAAATACCTTTTCAACGATATATGACTCATCGTTATTGGTCTGTAGGCCACCTCCCATACAAAAATTGCCATTCTCCACCGCATCACGGCAACGATCAACCTCAAATCCAGCCCCAGCCACCCACCCACCATGGGCAAGTAAACGCTATCGTCCCTACCTATTTGGAAGAAAATTCAAAATCTTTCTTTTCAATAATTATTTATAAATGTATTTGCTGAATACCTATGAATTGGCGTTTTTGAAAAATGTTTTCAAATAGTTTTCAAAAAAAAAACTTTTTTTCTCAAACACCGCTGTGGAGAAATAAAATGGCATACTTTTTTTAGCTCAAAATAGTTTAAGTATTTATTTAAGAATCATCAGAATCCTAAAACCACTGTAATACTTACATTAGAGCAAGTTCGAGCGACTCAGAATTTTATTTCTTAAACTCTTCACGCCCAACGTCCACGAATTTATTTTATTTATTTCCAATTTTCCAAGTGACAGGTGACAGCAGTTGTTAAAATTGTCTACATAGTAGTTGGCGCTGTCGATATTGTTGACATAGTTTACATTGTCGGCCAATTATTTACGTTTAAGTGTAGAAAATTAAAGTCGACACGTAGAGGAACAACAATGAGTTGTTTCCCGATTGTTCAAAAGAAATGAATCAACCAACAACGCATATTCTAACAGGACAAAACATGTGAAAACAAAAACCAACAGGAGGAAACATAAAAGACGTTATAATCAAATTAATATACACTCCGTCGATTAAAATGTTATCACGACATTTTTAAAAAAGCTTTACCATATAATAAACATATGGGATGTGAAGTGTACATTGCTTATGGAAATAGATTGTTGCATGGTCCTGCGTTCCTTGGAATTCTCAAAGCTCATAGATTGCGCTCCATCGTATAGGTAAGTTGATTGCTGTTCTCTAAAGGAATTGATTGTTACTCTTACCAAATCACATCAAATTTCAAACAATTCATTTTTACTTATAAACCCGGTGAAAATATCGTTTCGAGCTGAAAACTTCAGATGCTGTTTCAAATCTTCAGCCATTCAAGTGTCACAAAACTTAAAAAAATAATAATTTAACAGTAACTGCTGGTTTTTCAAGAAATATTGATATATATCACTTGATTTCAAAATATAACAAATGGACGAACTCTTAGCGTTTAAAAAATTTAAGTATTTTTTTTTATTAATATTAACGTTATTTAAAAAATAACATTGTATTCAATGTTTTTTAGGAAATTGACATCTTCTTTAAACGTTGATAAATAGAACCCTTACATAAAATTAATTTTATATTTTAATTTGAAAGTATGTATTAGTTTCGTGCGGACAAAAAAATTCCGTTTGTCGGTCGGTCTGTGCGAATGTCCGCTTTTTTACACCTAAACTACTCGACGGATTTTTTTTTGTAGTTTAGATCGGCTCAAACTAATACTTTTCAAGTAACGGTTTTTTACTTTGGATTTGCTCGAAAACAGCTCTAACGATTTTGATTAAACTCAAAATTTAACAAATCTAATAGTCCAGTCAAATTACAGAAAAACCGAAAATATCTACAAAAATGTGTAAGGAGAATTTTATTGTTTTATTTTAAAGAGTACCTTTTGGGGATACTAAAATCAGAAAACTCGAACAAAAAACCCTGTGCGTCGTCCGCCATTTTGAAAAAAGCTTCAAATAGCGTTTACTTGATTTTTTCGGCCACTATTATGGCTGAATCACAACGACGAGTTCACCTCAGCTTCGCGTACGTTACGTCGAACAAGCTTTACGGACGCGTCGCGATGAAAGCTGACATGTTTAACGTTTGAGTAAATCAACTAATTGAAATTAATAATTCTGAGGAAACAAATATTTTATTTGTCTTGTCTTGAAAATCTAATTTCAATTATAGAAGTTTTTGAAAAAGCGGCTTATACTGCCTTTTTTTAGCATGTGAGGAGTTTCACAAAGAGGATTCAAACTGAATTGGTGGGTTTCGGGAATTAAATCTTAGAAGGGATGAAAGAAAAAGATCCGGAATAATTTGTTAATTTTTTTTTTTGTTCCAAATCCTTAAAATGCTTAAAACTATGATATAAATGCACACATATAAAGGACAAAATACAACAAGGCGATGATTAATTGACCGAGGGATATCAACCCATTTTTGAAATGGAAAAAACTTAAATTGGAACACACAGAAACAGTATAATAATTATTTGAAACATCAAACGCGCGCATATGTTCAAACAATTCGACTTTTGCTTCACGTTCACTTCATGCTACTTGGTTTGTATACTTACTTTTTGATGCCAAAACGTAACGTTAGAGCTCAAAGCCTCATTGTGAGCATTATACACGAATTCCTATGTCTGAACTTTTGCGTTCTGTCAAAGCGAAGCTCAAAGCGTCGTTGTGAAGCAGGCATTAGTCGTAGAGTACTTATTTTGGTTTCCTTTTGTAGAAAAAAATATTTTCTAGAATTTTTGTTAAACTTTTTTTTGACAGCTCTTTCCAATAAAAAGTTTTTGTCAAAAAACTCAAATTTTCGAGTTAAAAATGGATTTTCAAGTTTATCTCATCCAGTGTCCATCCGGACCAAAAAACACTCAATACTTTTATGAGAATATTTAATTTATTAAATTTTGTATATTTCGATTTTATGTACGTCAAAAGACTTCCAAGATAGAGCACTACAAAGTTTTCAATATTCTGGGAATATTTTGTTAATCAGGAAATGAAGTGTGCTAACGTTACACAGAAATTATTATATTGATTTAATAGAAAGAGTGAAATGTATATTCATATATTATTAAACTCATTTCCACACCACCACTGAGGTAGAGTTTTGGCCGCAAACATGTTAAATGGTCGATATGTGCAGTGCAGGCCTGTGAGAAAAACGAGAAGATCGATGTCTTTTGGCATATATTTTCGAATGTTGAATGAGTGTCCCAAAAAACTTTATGTAGTTAAAACCCGCCGTCTACCAAATCAAATCACCTAGTTCCCATTTCAGGAGCAACTGAAAATGGCGAGAAAGATTTGTAAAACGAGGCTTTTGTTCCTTTTCTTAGTCCTTCCTCAGTAAACAAAGAGGAACCGGAGAAGGTTCGTAAGCCAGAAAATCTTTCAGGTCCTCATCAGAACTTTTTGCCAAGGAAGTTCTATGAAATAAAAACATTGAATCTATAGCTACTGGCACCGTTTACTTTTATGCTTCTTTTCATTGTCGCCAAGGAGCAAGGACATAGAGCTGCATCTTTTCGTTTGAAACAAAGCGAGTCATACGTACTCATACATCCGGTCACTTTCTTTGTCAATTCTAGACCGATTTCAAAAGCAAAATGACAATTAATGTTCTCAGAACCAATAATTCCCGTACTAATTGACATAATATAATCCATTTTTTGGTAGGACCTCTTTCCTCTACTATCGTTAGTTGTTTCTCGAACTCCACGCACATTTTTTGCACAAACTTGTTATCGCCAGCATTTTTGATGATTGTCGAATCAGAAGAGTTGAGTAATAAATGGATTTCTTCACTTTCCTCATTTTTCAGCTTAACTTCATCCATGATAATTTGGGCCAAGCACATATGAAGCATTGTATGGCCGCGTACTGCTCGACTGTATGCATGACCATCTAATATTTTGCTTATGCTATTTTCTGCATAGATTTTTTGCAACACAGAAAAAAGTATGCTACTGGCCATGATAGAGCCTATCGCACCAAGAAATGACATAAGTATGTGGAAACCGCCAAGTCTGACAACGATTTTTTTTATTTCGGAACCCTCATCTGCACAAGCAACAATATCACGCGCTTTCCAATATAATGGCTGATCGAATGTAACAAAAATCGTATCTTGATAAGAAGACAAACCCAGCTTCACACAGTGAAGTAAAAATAGTATCGTAGTTCGATGGAGGAGCATTTATGAAGGGCAGAGTTATAATTTTTGACTTTACATAAGGTTGATCGCCGGTCACTGACTCCATGAATCCATTCCAACCTTGAATTTTGGGTATTTTAGCCCATTTTCCATACAGCCACATCATGTCAAGGGGTGTTGGAAAGATTTTCTGTAGGAATTCATGTGCTCCAATCACATCGGCAACTTTAAGAGTTTCGAGACCTTGATATTTTGCTTTCTTGTAGTTTTTGATCTGTATGGTTCCATACTCTTTAATGGATGCTGGATTTGGCTGGTTTGGCATTCTTTCCATTGCAGTATCAGGCATGATTGCATTGGAAGGACTTAAACACTGAATTCCACCCATGACGTGTAAAGTCCCATACCCATCAATGGTGCATGTATTGGAATCTGCGTTATGAAATACAAATTCAGAGAAGGCATAAGGCATTACTTGACGCGCAGGCCGTCGAATGCAAGCTGCTTCAAATAAACTTATTTCGCTGTAAGATACTGAAAATCCAACAGATGATAAAACGTCAATTAGAGTTTTTTTTATAGAGGAAAGCTCCTATACCTAGAAGAACAGGCGAAACGAATGATCGAGGACGAATGACAGTTATTATCGAATGTGCGATCGACGTGCATTTTCTTTCCCAAATCTTAATATCGGATCTTTTTGATTTTAAAATCATTTCGGGTACAGGTTCATTAGTATTCTTCATTAATTTGTCGAACGCACATCTTCGACGATAACTGCTGCAGCTTCTCCAATAACACGCAATCTTTCCTGCTCTGGATTTAAACTTTTCTTTTTAAACCAGTCTTCGGCAAGCAATTTATGACCAGTATTTTTAAAGCAGACTATAGATTCGTGCTTGTTCCTTTCGAAAATAATTATATTGTCTTGGTTTTTTTTTTCAATGGCGTTTTAATGGTACGATAATCTGGAGAGTTTTCTTTCGGAATTTGGTTTATTAATTCATTGAGCGTGAAATGACACTCTTCACAATTTTCCTGAAGGAAAGTGTAAATGTGTTCCATGGCGGAGTCAATACTTTCCGATACGGTGCCGTGACATTGTGCCAAGCGTCATTGTGCCAAATTTGAAAATTTGGCACAATGACGCTTTTGAAAGCGACATTAGGCCAAATTTTTAAATTTGGCACAATGACGCTTTAGTAAAGCGTCATAGGGCCAAATTCGGCACAATGACGCTTTGAGTACATATTTAAATTTTTCATGATTTCAAACTTCTAAGTTATGGATGCATTAATGTATTACAATAAATTTTCATATCTTATCTTTACTTTTTACTATTATTTTATCTTATGCTCAAAAACTAAGCATTGATTTTAATAATTTTATATCGCGTTAGCATTAAATAAAGTAATAGTAAGAAATGTTTGCGATATTTAATTTTTAAAACCAATCTTTAGATTTTGAGCATAAGATAAAGTAATAGGAAGAAATTCGCGCGAATTTCTTACTATTACTTTATCTTATGCTCAAAAACTTAACATTGGTTTTAAAAATTAAATATGTTTAGTTTTTGTGCATAAGATAAAGTAATACTCTATTACTATTACTTTATCTTATGCACAAAAACTAAACATATTTAATTTTTAAAACCAATGTTAAGTTTTTGAGCATAAGATAAAGTAATAGTAAGAAATTCACGCGAATTTCTTCCTATTACTTTTTCTTATGCTCAAAAACTAAACATTGGCATTCAATAAAGTAATAGTAAGAAATTCTTGCGAAATTTAATTCTTAAAACCAATCTTTAGATTTTGAGCATAAGATAAAGTAATCTTAAGATTTGTTTTAAAAATTAAATATGGTAAGAATTTCTTACTACATATTAAATTCGCTCGAATTTCTTGCTATTACTTGAAGAATAAGATTTATTTACTTACATGCTCATTATGAGAATTTGGCATAATGTCCCAAACTTATTTGGCCCTATGACGCTTTACTAAAGCGTCATTGTGCCAAATTTAAAAATTTGGCCTAATGTCGCTTTCGAAAGCGTCATTGTGCCAAATTTTCAAATTTGGCACAATGACGCTTGGCACAATGTCACGGCACCTTCCGATACTAGTCTTCCTCTATTTTGACTCTGCGGGTTTGTACGATGAATTAACTGGTAACAGTCAAAGTGATACTGTGCCTTAACCACAGTCAAATCGGATATCCCTTTTAAACGGTTAGTTACTATTTTCGAAAAATTGTCATCCCGATGTCATAATTTTCGTAATATTTTATCACGAGTCAAAATATCTCGAACTTTATAGCTAACCCTTTTTTTCTCATTTACTCTTTTTGTTTGTTTTTCTTAAAATCACTGCCAATTGTTTCGGAGCAGAAAAAACAACATGTTTCGAAGTAAAATCCCGGTGGATCATCTGGCCTAGAGCCGCTTTAGTCATTCGTTAATTTGTATAATTTTTCCAACAACTAACATGTACCGTTAAATTTTCATTATTTTCTAAAATGTTCACATGGTCAAGGTTGCCTCTCTTAAAAGCAACTGAACGTAAGGTAAGTATAACCTTTTTTTAACAACCGTTATTATTTCATTACCAAATAGCTTTTCGCATATAAAACAAAAATTCATTTTAAACAAATTCTCAATCCGTTCCGTACCAAACGAGATATGATAAAAACTGGTTTAATAATGTCTCATCTCAACATATATTAAAAATATAATACCTTTAAATAAAAAATTTTGGGCCCAAAAAAAAATCTAAATATTATTGGGACTTTGTCGTGCTCTATCTGGGTAGCCTTTTGACGTACATAAAATCGAAATATACAAAAATTTAGGAATTTGAATGTTCTCATAAAAGTATTGAGAGTGTTTTTTGGTTCGGATGGACATTGGATGAGATAAACTTGAAAATCCATTTTTAACTCGAAAATTTGACAGTTTTTTGACAATAACTTTTTATTGTAAAGAGCTGTCAAAAAAAAGTTTAACAAAAATTCTAGAAAATATTTTTTCCTACAAAAGGAAACCAAAATAAGTACTCTACGACTAATAGTGGCCGAAAAAACCAAGTAAACGCTATTTGAAGCTTTTTTAAAATGGCGGACAACGCACAGGGTTTTTTTGTTCCAGTTTTGTTCCGATTTCAGTATCCCCAAAAGGTACTCTTTAAAATAAAACAATAAAATTCTCCTTACCTATTTTTGTAGATATTTTTGCTAATTTGACTGGACTATCTATAAGGCATTCTTGTTAATAGGTACTGCGTTTTTTGTTTTTCGATTTTATGGTCATAACGAGAATCTAATAAGCTGGCAATGGTTGTATCGAGTTCACTCAAACTTTATTTCGTATAGTTCCTTTCAGCTTCCTCTTAGATGCCGTTGCATTTTTCAGTTTCTCTTTTCACTTGCTCTATAGGGCAAGTATTGGCTTCGTGCAGAAAAAAAAAATCGAGGTTTTAATCAAACATGACATACGATGATAGTGAAGCCCAAAAAAGTGGTTTTCGCCATACCGTCCGTCGGTCTGTCTGTGCGTCTGTGCGGATGTGCGCCTTCTCACGTCATGCTACAGCCTAAACGGCTTGACGGATTTTCTTAAAACTTGGTATACAGTAGTTTGAAGAAAAACCAGTGTCGAGGTTTTTTTTGTTTTGTTTTAGCCCGGCTCAAACTGGTACCGTTCATGTAACGGTTTTAACGGCTCTAACGATTTTGATTAAATTAAGAATTTAACTTACCTAAGATATTTCTAACAAAACAGCGTTTTTTTTTTTTTTTTTTTTAAATGGTCGTAACGATAATCAGGTTTTAACGGCTTTTTTTCAAATGGCCATAAGTTCGCAACGGCTTGATTGAATTGACTCAAACTTCGTTTGGCATCGTTTTTTATAGCGTTCTATAGGATGGGTTTGTAAATTTTTCAGTGAAGCCTTTCTAAATGGTAGCTCCCATACAACGAGCAGTTCAGTTTTAGCCAACTTTTTTAGGTTTTTTCTAATTTGCTCAAAAATGGCTCTAACGATTTTGATTAAATTTGGTGTAATATATTCTTTTATTGTTTTTAAGAGAACTGCGTTCTTAGTTTTTTTTTCAAATGGCCATAAGTTGTCAACGGTAGTATCGAATTCAAGCAAACATTGTTTGGTATAGTTCCTTACAACTCTCTATCAGATGGCATTGCATTTTTCTCAGTTACTCTTTTTACTTGCTCTATAGGGCAAGTATTGGTTTCGTGCAGAAAAAAAATCGAGGTTTTAATCAAACATGACATTACGATGATAGAGAAGCCCAAAAAAGTGGTTTTCGCCATACCGTCCGTCGGTCTGTCTGTGCGTCTGTGCGGATGTGCGCTTTTTCACGTCATGCTACAGCCTAAACGGCTCGACGGATTTTCTTCAAACTTGGTATATAGCAGTTTGAAGAAAAACCATTGTCGAGGTTTTTTTTATTTTGTTTTAGCCCGGCTCAAACTGGTACCTTTCAAGTAACGGTTTTTTTTCAATTTGGATTTTCTCGAAAACGGCTCTAACGATTTTGATTAAATTTAAAATTTAGCTAACTTTAAGCATTTCTAACAAAACTGCGTGTTTTGTTTTTGCCTTAAATGTTCGTAACGAAAAACAGGTTTTAACGCCTTTTTTTCAAATAGCCATAAGTTCGCAACGGCTTGATTGAATCAACTCAAGCTTTGTTTGACATAGTTTTTCATAGTGTTCTATAGGATGGTTTAGTAAATTTTTCACTGAAGCCTTTCTAAACGGTGGCTTGCATACAACGAGCCGTTGAGTTTTAGCCAACTTTTTTTGGTTTTTTCTAATTTTCTCGAAAATATCTCTAACGATTTTGATTAAACTTTGTGTGATATATTCTTTTAGTGTTTTTAAGAGAACTTTCCATTTTAGTTTTTGGCTAAAAATGCAAATAACGGAAATCTGCTCTTAACGGCTTTTTTTCAAATGGTCATAAGTTGTCAACGGTTGCATCGAATTCACTCAAACTTTGTTTGGTATAGTTCCTTACAGCTTCCTATCAGATGGCATTGATTTTTTTTCATTTTCTCTTTTTTAAATGGTGGCTCCTATGCAAAGAGCCACTAGATTTTGGCCAATTTTCTTCATTTTTTCTAATTTACTCAAAAAAGGCTCCCCCGATTTTTGTGAAACTTTGTATGTAACATACATAGAATACTTCAAACAAAACTGCATTTTTAGTTTTTGTCTATACATGATAATAGCGGAAATTGCTTTTAACAGTATTATTAATTTGGCCATAAGTGGACATTTGTATCATTTATAAATTATAACACCCAAAAGATAACGTCTTAATTTTAAATATTAAAGGTTTCTTAACGTTAGCTCCCGTATATCGAGTTTTCAAGTTTTAGCCAAATTTTTTGGTTTTTACCAAATTTTTCAAAAATGAATTGTTCTTATTGATCGAAAAGTTTGTTTTCATCGGACTATTGCACCAACAGAGCAAGTACGTGCGACCCAGTCGAGTCGTGCATTTTATTTTAAATGGTGGCTCCCATACAAAAAGCCACTAGGTTTTTGCAAAATTATGTATTTTTTTTTAATTTACTCAAAAAAGGTTCTACCGATTTTTATTATACTTTGTATGGAATATACATACAATATATAAAATGTTTTGAAGAAAACTGCATTTGAGTTTTTGGCTACAAATAAAAGTAAAGGAAATTTGTTTTAACAATTTTATTAATTTGGTCATAAACGGTTATTTATATCATTTATAGCACCCAAAATATGACATTTAAATTTGATATACTAAAGGTTTCTTAACGTAAACTTCTGTATATCGGGGTTTCCAGTTTTAGCCAAACTGTTTTGGTTTTTCCCAATTTTTCCAAACATGAGTTCTTCATATTGCTCAAAAACTTTGTTTTCATCGTACTATTGCACCCTCAGAGCAAGTACGTGCGACCCAGTCGTGCATTTTATTTACATGGCGGCTCCCATACAACGAACCGCTAGGTTTTCAACAACATATTTTGGTTTCTTTTCTAATTGGCTCAAAAAAGGCTGTTAATTTTTTTTTTTAAACTTTGTGTGTTCGTTTAAAGAAATGTCTGAAGAAACCTTCGTTTTTAGTTTATGGCTACAATGATAATAAGTGAAACTGGTTTTAATGATTTAATTAATGTATGTAGAACACCATAACATTAACGAAATGGCTCAGACTTACTAAGGTATACTTATATCTTAAATAGATGGCATCTACATTTTAATTATTAAAGGTGTCTAAACGGTAGCTCCCGTATATCGGGGTTTCCAAATTTAGCCAATTTTTTTTTTACTTATTTCCTACTAAATTTCTCAAAACAGACTTAAACCATTTTGATTAACTTTGTGTTTTTTATCAAAAGAAAACATATGAACTCAATTGAAACATCTAGTTCTATCTCGTCTTCTCAACGCAACCAAATCCCTTCTCCTCTTTCCTCTACTAATGAATTTGAAACTTTTTGTTTACATCAAAATATTCGTAGTTTGAGAAAAAAATTTCATTTATTGTTAGCACATATCGAATCACTCGCGAACTTACCTATAATTATTGTTTTATGTGAAATTTGGATTTTCCAAAATGATTTAGATTTATATAATATTCCAGGATATTCTCTTTTCGGAAAATGTAATGATTCCTACCCAGCCGGTGGTGTTGCCGTATATGTCAAAGTTGGTTATAGCCCAGTCATTTTAGGCATTTTAAACCCCAATCTGCGGAAAAATTCCAATCAAGCTGAATTTTGGTACACACCTTTATTACGGCGTTGTTATGAAGATATGAATCGACAAAAAAGGACTTGTATACTTTTGCCGTATTAAGTAAGGAAAAAAAGTTATTGAGGGAAAACCGGAGCAAAGTCGAACATTTTACAATTCCCCCTTTTCCTCTTTTTCAGTATCTCGGTAAAGAAATGACATACAACCATTTTTGTACCAACAGTATTTTAGTAAATTTAACGTTCTACAAAAAAGTGTAATACGCTTTTGCCGTAGAACGAAAGCAAAAAAAGTTATAGAGCGAAAACCGGAGCGAACTCGAAAAAGTTGCATTTTCCCCTCCTCCTCTTTTTCAACAGGGCCGGTGAGGTCCAAAACATCGTCAAATGTTAATTCAATATTCCTGAACAACATCTCAAAGTTTGATTAACTTCCGACCTTTTTCTACCTGCCCACTGTACTAAGAACAAAGTAATATATAAAAATTACGGCGGAATGACAATAGTAATGGGCATGGCCTGGTACCTGGTGGGCAAGCGGGGATCGTTGGGGGGTGTAAGAAGTTGGTGATTTTAACAAGAAGCCATAAAAACAGCAATATTTCATGATTTCTCGGGTATATCCGAAGAAATAAGGTGGAATTCTTCATTTTTTGGCATTTTTTGGCGAATTTTGAAAAATGACCTGTTTTTCGAAGTGCCATATCTCGGTAACTTATCGACATACAAAATTGATTGTACTAAAGAAATTGTAGCAAATTTTATGCTCTACAATTTTGTTATACACGTTAAAATCATTGGAGCTATTTGCGAAAAACGGTTTTTTTGTAGGTTTTCGTGACCTTTTGACCTTCATAACTTTTTTTGCCGGCACGATATCAATGTCGATTTTTCACATCTTCATAACAACGCCGTAACAAAGGTGTGTACCAAAATTCAGCTTGGTTGGAATTTTTCCGCAGATAAAACCTAAAATTACTGGGCTATATGTGTGCGATTTTTCTTTGATTACTGTTCCGAGCGCAGATGTTGTTAATTTGTCAATTTCTTATGCTAATGAAAACTATACTGTACCCATGTTCTGTAACTATCGCTTCGAAATAATTCGTCGAGAAACGTTGAAAATTGAAACAAAACTCAATTTATCGCACTCACTAGGTTCTTTAACTTTGAGAGGCGATAATTTTATGAAAAGAAATACATCGGAATGAAAACACTGGAAAATGCGATAAAGCGGGGTTCTGTATAATCTAAAAGCGAAAAGTATTTTATTTCAAACGTCAAATTTCATCGCCATATACCGACTACGCGATAGGAAAGTAAAAAGTATGGCTGAGCATAAACAGGTAAGTAATGTGCATGTCAATCCAGCATAGTCTTCCAAATTTATGTTGTATAGTTTAAAACTTTACATAACAATGGCTGACAACTTTTAAATTCGTGACAAAATGCACTAAAAATGCATTTCTGTAAAAATTGAACCATCTGTTCTCGAGTTATAAGCGAACACACGTACGACAGTCTCTTTTATATATATAGACTAGCTGACCCGGCGAACTCCGTACCGCCTTTTTTTTATACATATCTTCGAGAATATTAAATTTTTTGTGTTACTGTTTAAAAACGTCTTAGCTAAACACAGATGTACAATAGCGGGATAGAGAAATCTAACACTTCTAGTAAATTAAAATCAATTGAATTATCAAAGATTACATTTGTTGACGCAATTGATGTAATACCGAAAGTGTCGAACAGAAATGTACCGTTAATTTAACACTTTACGTCGTGTGGTGTTTAATGCGTCAAAAACTCAATGCTGTTTTTCATCGTTAAAGCTAAACATACATACGGCTCATTGACGCTGAAACATTTTGTCCAATGTCCCTCTAAGCCAGACGCAAAGAACTGCAATGCGGCAGAAACACGAATCGGGATAGGAATTAAAATTTTCCTTTGTCCCTGCTTCATATGTGGACGCATTTCTTCGATGAGGATATGAGCTGTTTCTCTGTTTAAGCGATACAGCTCCCGAAATCGTTCTCCAGGCATTTCGAATGGGTTGGTAGTATCCCTAAGTCTACGCGCGCCGTTGGACTCTCATTTTATTTCGGCGCTCTTCCGTCTCCGCCAATAAAAGTGCCGCAAACATTGTTGCTAACGAAATTTTTTTATTTTAATAAGTGTTTAAAATTTATACCACACACAACACTAAATGAAAATAAAAAATCAATTTTTTAGTTTAAAATTTGACAATTTATCCAAATCTTAGTTTTTTTCAGATTGACAATAATTAAACTTATCGCCTTCCAATGGAAGGCCCCCACCAAAAAAAAAATAAATGGGGGTGTTTGCCCCCACCAAAATATCACAACGACTTACTGAAACCCTACGACTTCCAGAAGCGATAAGAGGGGAATGAATTGTTTCAATTTTTAACGATGTGAAAAGTTATCGCTTAAGTTACAGAACATGGGTACTGTACTTTGTATTTATAGACTACATGAATATTCAAAAAGTGTCTTCATAGGTGAATTAAATTCTATTCTGAGCGCAACTAAAGCCAATTTTTTAGTTTAAAATTTGACAATTTATCCAAATCTTAGTTTTTTTCAGATTGACAATAATTAAACTTATCGCCTTCCAATGGAAGGCCCCCACCAACAAAAAAAAATGGGGGTGTTTGCCCCCACCAAAATATCACAACGAGTTACTGAAACCCTACGACTTCCAGAAGCGATAAGAGGGGAATGAATTGTTTCAATTTTTAACGATGTGAAAAGTTTTCGCTTAAGTTACAGAACAGAAAGATTCTGAGAACTACCTACCTGTTCTTATTGGCTTCATATGGTATGAAGTGTTTTATAAAAGAACCAACTCGTGTAACATCAACTTCCAAGACTTGTATTGACCATATAAATATGAGAATGCACAAAAATATTAGGAATTATTTTGTTGGTAATGTTTACGATTAAAGAATTACAGATCATCATATGGTTACTCTAAGTACAGGCAAAATCGCCAACACTAACCCTAATAACGATTCTTTAAGAAACAAATTTCATATACACTATACTTTGTTGAATGAACGCCTTAGATATGAGTCTTGGGGTTGTGTCTACTTGAAAAAAATCCTTCGAGTGCCTATGATGCTTTTTTATCGATTCTAAAGAAACATCTAAATTTAGTCTTCTAAAAAAAGTTAAAAAGAAAACCAAGATTTTTAAGAAATGCAGTAAAACTAACAATCTGAAACTCAAAAAGTACTATATATATATAATTATTACACCAATAAGATGCATAATGCTAGGGGCAACAGTAGAGAAGAATGGAAAATTGTTGATAATATTCTAGGTAAACATACTTTACCTGCAGTAATCTAGAAGTTAATAAAGTAGCTATATCTGATTCATGCAGCATAGCTAATAATTTCAATTCGTATTTTATTGATGTTTCAGAGCTTTTAAAACCTTCCATACATTTAATGTATACAACATGCTCTTGTAAAGATACTAACAGAGTTTGATATCCAAAAGAAGTCATGCAGCTAGATTCGTTTTTAATAATATCACTTCTGAAGAAATATATAAGCTCATTTTGTCATTGAAAAACAAAAATTCATGTCCAAGTGACGGTATTACAAACACACTGTTAAACAAAATTGTATTTAATATAAGTGACATACTCTGCTACTTGTTTAACGAGTGTGAGTGTGAGTAGTGGTTGCTTTCCACAGTCCTTAAAATGCGCCGAAGTAATACCTTTATTCAAAAAGGGGAATCGCAAGGACATGCATAATTATCGACCCATATCTTTACTTCCAACTTTTTCAAAATTATTTGAGAAGCTTCTTAAATCGAGAATGGTTTCCTTTTAAGACAAACAACATTTTTTCTCAAAAAATCAATTTGGGTTTAGGTCAGGTAATTCCACGGAAGATGCCATTCTCAAGTTATGTACTTATCTGTACGAAAGATTTAACTGTTCTAAATCCACCATGGCTCTATTCATAGATATGGCAAAAGCTTTTGATTTAGTAGATCACGATCTCTTTCTTGATAAATTGTACAATTCTGGTTTAAGGGGAGTAATACATGATTGGTTTCGCTCTTACCTTAAGGATAGAAGACAATCGGTTAGCATAAATGGAAATTTAAGCAGCTCCCTTACAATAAAGAATGGTGTCCCCCAAGGATCTGTCCTTGGCCCAATTCTCTTTTTAATTTATGTCAACTCTGTCTTTGACCTGAATTTTAACGGTTTAACCACAGCGTTTGCTGACGACACATAGCCTTTTCTTATCAAGAATCTACTTTGTTTGACTGTATCACTAAAATTAATGAAGACTTACATCTACTTAGGCAATGGTTTGCTTTTCATTAGCTGATTATTAGTGAGAAAACAAAATTAATGTCTTTTAAAATATACAGAAATATATGTAATGACTTAAACCTGAATTTCCATTCATATGATTGCAAGAGATTTAGCTTATATTTATATACTTGTGGTAGTACAAATTTCGATGAAAATACCCCATGTTCTCCAAACTGTTTTAAAATAGAATCTGTCCTTGAATATAAATATTTAGGTGTTGTAATAGATATTAACTTAAGTTGGAAACCTCATACATGCACAATAAAATCTCATTTGATGCGAGTTGCACGTAAAATGTATCTCTTCAAACCATACTGTCCAAAAAAAGTTTTAACAATGATTTATTATGGCCTTGCAAACTCTAAGCTACAATACGGTATAACAAGTTGGGGTTGTTCTTATGAAAACACTTTCGGGCATTTATTTATAGCTCAAAAATTCTTAATAAAATTAATTACTAGTAAAAACCGCCTGGCACATAGTTGGCCGCTTTTCAAAGAACTGCGAATTCTTCCATTAAGACACCTGTATGTATTTAAAGTCCTCAGAGAATTCTTTAAGCATAGTGGAAATATCTCTAACATAAACTCGGAATATTATAGCTTCCGCGTAAATGAACAAGCATTAGTCAATGTTCCAATCGCACATAGAACCAAATTTTCTCATTTTTATTCAATTATAGATAGCCCCTAAATGCTTTAATAAACTACCAGTTGAGTTAAGGAAAACTTATACCTACAAATCTTTCTTAAATAAAGTTAAAAATTTGGCTATTTACTATCGAAATTGCTAATATTGAATCTATTTTTCGATATGTGTCATAAATTTTTACTTGAATGCAAGTGTTTTTGATTATTATTATTTTTTTCTTTTTGTTTTTTCTTCAACTATAGCTTTCTATGTTTCTATTATTATTTTTGGTTTCAAAATATCTAAATTTCAAATTCCCTTCTTTACTACTTATAAACTGATATTTACCCCACATCAGTTTCTTTGATTTATATAAATATTTTACAAACATAATGTAACATTCAACACTACGTAACTTTAACTAGTTACAGAATGTTCACTATTATTCTTCCAAAATTAGTTCATAATGTTATGATATTTATTTATAACTAGATGACCCGGCGAACTCCGTACCGACTCTTTTTATTTGCGATTTTAGGAACTATAAGGTAAGTTATGCATTCATTAATTTTTTTTTTTTTTTTTTGGACAATACAAAATATCTTCGACAACTCTGTCTGTCTGTCTGTCCGTCCATCTGTATCGGCACCTACAGCCTAGACGGCTCTACCGATTTGCTTCAAACTTGGTAAATAGTATTATTATGACGTCCTACAGATGGGTTTTTGGAATAAGTTCTAAGACTAACGGTACCTAACATACGATTTTTAGGAAAAAATCTATTCTTCTCAAAAACGGCTCCTACAATTTTGATAAAACTTTCCCTATAGTGTTTTCTGTTCAAACCTTATATTTTCTTTGGAATAGATTTTTCAGGAAAAGTCTTTTAACGGTACCTCTCATAGCACCGATTTTTGAAATCAGATTTGTAAACCACTTGAAGGATTTCGTTGAAATTTTTAATATAGGAGCCTTATAATAATATAAATTTTTAAATTTAAAAAAAAAACGTTTTTTTGAGTTTTTTCCAAAAACGATTTGATCTATTTTTAAAAAAATTTATTTTTAAGTGATCAATAAAATTTCATATCATTTTTTCCCTGCTTTTTGTCCCAAATCTCAAATCCCAAACCCACTTTCACACATTAGAGCCAGTTCGTCCGACCCAGTCGTGCACTTTATTTTTTGAATATTTTCGAAATTTCCAAATGTTTTGTTTAACCTCAGCTCCACATGTATGTACTATAGCAGGCTAGAGAAATCTAACTCTTCCAGTAAATTAATATCAGTTGAATTATCAAAAATTGACTCGTTTGATGTACCATCTACCATCTCTTACCACCAACCATGTTCTACAATCTACCGTCTTCTACAATCTTTTACCATCTTCTACCATCTACCATCTTTTACTATTTACCACCTTCTGCCATCAACCACCTGTCTTTGTATTCTTTCTCTCCTTGCTCGCACATGTTTAATCATTATAAGGGTATTCATATATTCTCTTGATTGCGAGTGCATTATAAAAAAAAAAAAAAAAAACCATCCTCTATCATCTATCATCTGCAACCTTCTACCATCTAGAATTTTGTACCATCTACCATCTTGTTCTATCTAACATCTGCTACTATCAAAAATCTTCTCTCATCTTCCATCTTCAACCATCTACCATCTTCTACCATTTACCACCTTCTATCATTTACGATCTTCTACCCAACTACCATCTTCAACTATAAACTATCTAGTACCATCTACCTTCTTATATAATCTACCTTCTTCTGCTATCTGCCATCTACCAACTACCATCTTTTACTATCAACTGTCTTCTACCATCTCCTACCATCCACCTTCTTCTACCAACTACCATCTTATAACATCAACCATCTTCTACCATCTAGCATCTTTTAAATTCTACCATCTAGAATATTCTACCATCTACCATCTTGTTCTATCTACCATCCTCTACCATTTACCATCTTCTATCATTTACCATCTTCTGCCATCTGCCATATACCATCTTCTACCATATACCATCTTCTACCAACTACCATATTCTACTATCAACTATCTCCTATCATCATATACCATCTTCCATATTCCATCTTCTATCGTCTACCATTTCCAGCCAAAGCCGTTCCCAAGTTATGAGGAACAACAATAAATAGGGGTTAATTTTTTGTACATATATGTATGTATAGATTTATTATTTTATTTTTTTTGACAACCAACTGACACTTTTACACTCCTTTTTTTATTTTTGCACGCAAGGTAGGTCGTCGTAATTTTTTTTACTTAAAATTAATTTTGCTCAATGTATACCTACACCTTCCCTGAACTTCCACAAATATTTCAAGATCAAAATTTCCAAAATTGGTCCAGCCATTCTCGAGTTTTAGCGCTTCAAACGAACAGCAATTCATTTTTATATACTCGTATGTACTAGCTTTCACCCGCGGCTTCGCTCGCGGCAAATACAGGGTTGGCCTTCGCCATAGTAATTTTTAAAAATAAAGTCCACTACTGGATCGCAACAACTTGCTCTAATAAGACATTGGTCTTGGCTTGAGATTTTGAAAAAAATTTATTTTTCGAAACTCTTATTCTTTGGATGAATTTCAATGTATGGTAGTAAAATTATCAAAATTTGTGGATTGGTTTCTTATAATAAAAACATTTTTTGGAGAACATTTTTCAAAAAGAAATTAAATTCCCCCAATACATAGGTATTCTGCATTTATCATGTAACTACTTATTATTTTTGAAAAAGTTAATGATCTGTTTTCAAAATATTAAATTATGAAGAGAAATAATGTTTTTGAAAAAACGAAAAAATATTTATTAAAAATATAGGAATGTAGTACCTACTCAGGTATTAATTAAGCTACTTTAACCTATATATGTATATATGTATGTGTAAATTTCCGACAGAATCGGTTAAACCGTCTTCGAAAAAGCCGAAAGCAAAAAAAAACCAGCCCTATGGAAGGTACCGTTCTTAGCAATTCTTGGTAACTTTGTTTCCAGCCATTTGATAGGTCATATATGGTCATACATAAAAAGCTAAACTAATCAAAATCGTTTAAGTCATTTTCGAGAAAAAATGAGCTTCAACATAACTATAGTTAAAACAAAAGGAAACAAAAAGAAAGAGGAAGAAAATTACAGCGAAAAGATCACAACATTTAATAAAAACAAAAAAAAAAAAAACAAAACTTAGAAAATTTGCTTCGTCAAAATTGAATTTATTTAAATTGAATGCATTTCGAGTCTAATTCGACTCATCATCAGCAATACACTAGTTAGTTTAACAAAGAATACAAATAATCAAAACAAAATAAATAAGAACTGTCATCAAAATGAAATTTACATTTAACATTTAGTGTAAAAGAGAAAACATCAGATTAAGCTGAACAAAGGTGAAACTATATTGCCGCTATCCCCATTCATCAGTTGGTCGTTGGTATGAATATACACACTCTCGTAGGCATCGAGTCGTCTTGCATTGGTGACTTGTCTTAGGATCCGGACATTATCAAATTTAATATTAAAATGATTGCGGCTTAAAGCATGAGAAGCGATTGAAGATTTTTCCGGTCGGTTGTATTTTATGTGGCTGCAGTGTTCGGCGAAACGAACTCCTAAGCTTCGTTTGGTCTGCCCTATGTATTTTTCTTCGCAATCACCGCACTTCACTTCATAAATACCCGATTTGTCCTTTAAATCAGTTTTATCTTTTGTTGTGCCAAGTAGGTTTTTAATTTTCCCATTGCTCGAGAAAACGCAATCAATGTTTTTCTGTCTAAGTTTTGGTTTTAATTTGTTGTTTATAATTGGGGTGTATGTTAATGCTGCACGTTCAAAATGTTTGCTGTCATATTGGTTTTTATGTTGTGTGTATAAAGTTGTTAAAGTTGATTTTTTAATTTTGTTTGTGTGTTTTTTAATTAATTCGTCTACCATTGATTCCTTAAAGCCATTCAACATAGACTCGAAATGCATTCAATTTAAATAAATTCAATTTTGACGAAGCAAATTTTCTAAGTTTTGTTTTTTTTTTTTTGTTTTTATTAAATGTTGTGATCTTTTCGCTGTAATTTTCTTCCTCTTTCTTTTTGTTTCCTTTTGTTTTAATGTTACGCGATCACAAGCTAAAAAGTTCATACTTTTCTTAACTTTGCTCGGAATTAATCCAAAAAAGCTTAGAGACAGGAAAAATTGTATCTCATAACTATAGTTGCAGGTACCGTTAGTTTTCGAGCTGCAAAAAAAATCAATTTAACTTCTGTACAATATACCTTAAAAACTCGATATACCTAGTTTGAAAGAATTAAGCACACCCGTTTGGGCTTTTGTAGGTGTCTTTAGGTACATACATATAGTCAGACGGAAAGGCAAACAAATAAGACAGACAGACGGACAGATTTTTTTGACCATCTTTTTTGGTCCTCGCTATCATCGTTCAAACTTTTTTTTTCCGACGACCTTGCAGTTTATGTATATTCGCATGTAGAAATTGGTGCAGGGAATTTATTCCAAGGGAATCTGCTCCACATGGGAATTTATTCCACTTTTAGTGGGAATAAGCTCCACTTTTTGAATTGAAGTAAACTCCCACCCAGAATGGGAATTTGTTTAACCCAAAATTTTGTGGATTTTTTTCCCACACAAGAACGTATTCAATTAAGGTATCTATTTAAGGAACAATAATACCATATTTTATTTATTTTATTAAATAATTAGTTTTTGAATAAATCAATAACAATAACAAAATTTAAATATTAAAAAATTAAATGCACGACTGGGTCGCACGAACTCAAACCAATTCAAAGACTATTTTGACTTCAACCAAACCTTTCGTAAACAACCATTCGCTATACTGTACGCCTTTCATACCACAGACTCTACTGCCTACTGCTATCGGCAAGGTCCAGGATATAAACGGTGTATACCTGTTGGGTAGGTATAATATAGAACAACCGTCGCGTTTGGTTAACTTGATAAGACTCAACTTAGTCCAAGAGACCAAGCCAGAACTTCTACTTGGCTGACCTCCAGAATACATTACTCAGCTACTGCTGAAGTGCATTCCGGAAGACAACCTTGCCCCACTGAGCCAATTATATTTTTCTTCACACTCATTTTCTTTCAATCAATCACTATCATTATATCGCTTACGAGCCATTGGGTCACAGGTGTGGTACGGAAGTATTATATGTTGACAGCTTGCCATGACTCAATGGTGCATTAGGGTGTTGTGGGCATAACATCCCTCCCCCCTTTAGAAGCTCAAGCCGAATCTCCTGAAATTGTATCGTCGCTCTTTATTTATTCTTTAAATTTAAATGACTTACTTTTATAACAGTTTTTTGAAATTTTCTCAGTAATTGGATGTTTTACTTCTGAAATAAATTTTACATTTGATATCTTCTTTTAACATTAAATTTGTAAGTTTTAATGGATGTATGTAATGGTATTAAAAACAATTTATTTTTACCCAGGTTCTTTGATATTTTTTGGAACGGGGAAATTCGTGACGCAACTTGTTTTTGAGGGATATGGGGTTGTACCCGTTTCAGAACAAACATGACCCAAGTAGACAACCTCTTTGCACAAAAAGTTAAATTTTTCGGTATTAAGTTTAAGTTTGAAAATATGCGAACTAACTTGTCACAATGTTCATCCAAATTGGTACTATAAATGACAATGTCATCCAAATAGACAAAACAGTCTATTCCTTGAAGACCAGTTAGGATGTAGTTCATTATTCTTTGGAAAGTCGCTGGAGCGCCTGTTAATCCGAAAGGCATTCTGTTAAATTCATAATGTCCCAACCCTGTGCTAAAAGCAGTTTTTTCGCGGTCCTGCTTGTCAATAAGCACTTGGTGGTACCCACTAGCCAGATCAAGGGTTGTGAAGTACCGGCAGTTTCCTTGCTGGTCAAGAATATCTTATATTCTTGGCAGAGGAAACGCGTCTTTAATGGTTGCCTCGTTAAGTTTTCTAAAATCAACCACAACTCGCCATCTCTTTTGCCCGTCAGCCCCTGGTTTCTTAGGGACGACCAAAAGAGGAGAGTTCCATGGTGACTTACTAGGTGAGATAACTTTGTCGAGAAGCATTTGCTGCACTTGACTATGTATCTCATCTCGGGCTATTTGCGGGAGGCGATACTGCTTCTGATTGATGGGTCCTTGATCCGATTTAGTTTGTATTTTGTGTGTCAGGATGTCAGAATGCGTTAGCGGGTCTCCTTTCAGGTGAAAAATGTCATTAAATTGGATACAAATATTTTCGATTGAACTTTTTCTTCGTTGTTCAAACCGGTACTTATTTTAAGTGTAGCTAAAAGTTTAGACAGGCGCTTATTTGGCTCTTCCTTGGTTATGTTAAGTATTGAATGCGTAGGACATTCGTTACATTTAATTCGAAACTTGTTGAAGTTTTGAAAGTTCGGCTTGAAATCTTTATCTAAGGAAAAGGGTTTGTCAGTGGCATTTATTATAGAGACACACATATGGCTCCCCTTTACTCTGGATATTGTGTTAGCTTAATACACCCCTGGACTTAATTCTTGGCTTTGCACAAGAACATCGCGTAACCCAGTGTTTACCTTAAACTTCACAATGGTTTGAGTTCGAGCCTTAATCTCTTGATTTGGGAATAATTTTGAATGTTTGGTACAATTTATTTCCTTGTTTGGTTTGCATGGACATTTCAATGGAAACTCTGAAACCAACTTCCTCTGTTTATCTAAGAACTTTAAAGTTTTTGTCACAGATTCAATTACCGTGTGGTTCCAGAGGATAATGCGGTATATTATACCATCAGCGGGTATGTCAGTTAGACCATCTACTATATGCCATTTTAGATTAAAATCATTTCCCAAACTTCCACTTGATTGAATTGTACCTAAGGTTGTACTATTCCCACCAAATGCTCCACCTAAATTTCGTATCTCCGTTTTACCTATTTTTGTCTTACTTTTCAATACACTCCTTTTCAAAAGGCTTGTATCTGCACCTGTATCTACTAGTACAGTTATTTTACCTCCTTTTGCCTCTGGCATAGCTATTTCTACAACGACATCGTTCTTGCTTAATTTGTTTATCAAGCAGAGTCTATTTCGTTTTATGTCGCAAAATGTATTATTTTGTTTAAGGATATTGGCAAATCTTTGGCATGTAGCTAAAGAAAATTGATAAGCAACCTCATATCCTAGAATGCATATATTTAGAACATAAAACACTTAACTCAGAAACTTGCTCTGTAAATTTAAATTTTTAGCTCGAGGTTTATGCAGACGCCTTTTTTTCTGGGAAGTATTTTTTTTGGAACAAGAAGTTTGGCTGAAGACGTTTTGCGATTGTCATCTAAAATAAGATTGGTGTCAGAAAACTTTGAAAAATTGTTATTTAAAATAAGTTTTTTGGCACTAGGAGTTAAGGGTTTAGATTTTATGGTGGTGGGGTCTGGTTCTGGTTGCCCCCTGCCCGTTTGCCGCCCCTTTCCTTGCCAAGTAGTTTCTTTTACTATAGCAATTGTCTTCGGAGTGGCCTACCCGCGAACACCATTCACATTTTAGTCTCAGTTTTTGTAGTTTTACCTCTGTTATATAAACTTCGGCTTTGGGACATGTTCCCTGGGCATGGCCATATGCCTTGCAGGACTCGCAGTATGGTGTGTTTTTTCTTACTCTGCATTCAGCATATGTGTGGTTTGGTTTACTGCAGAAACCACACTTGATAACATCTGCATTGTGTCCACCTGAATGTCCTTTACTTCGAGGGAAACTAGATGTAGGCCAATCTTGGTGATTGGCAGGAGTGCTATTCGAAAAAGGATTATTTGAAAAAGGGTTGTTTGAAAAAGGGTTGTTTGAAAAAAAGTTGTTTGAAAAAGGCCGGTTTTGTAGCTCTTGTGGTACAGAGTGTGGTAGCAGGGGGTTATACTCAAATGATTGACGAGGCTGAAAATTTTGCGGGACAGAGGGGTTAACAAAAGATGAATTCTGCAAATAATTACCAAAAGAATCTTGCGGATATGGGGGATGTAAGAGCTGAGAGGTTTTAAGTGCCGTGTCGGCAAGTGTCTGCAGTTCATCCCCACTGACTGTTAACATAAACTGACGCAATGCAGAATCTATGAGACCTATTTTAAAACTGGCTATAACTGAATTTTTGAGTTCTCGCTTTAATGCCACTGATTCTGTCTCTTTATAGCTTGCGTCAATAATGTCTATCGCCTTAGTTTGGAGGGTAGTCAGACGCCTGGCAAATGCATGAACATCTTCCGTCGCAAGTTGGTGGGACTGTTTTATTTCTGCAGTCAAGCTGTCCAACGTTCTTACGGTCAGATATGTATTTTTTATTAAATCCTCAAACTTCTTAAGAGTATCTGCTTGGTTGCCTCTGACCAACTCAAAGGCATCCCCAATTAATCTGGTTGACAGCATTGTCACGTAAACTAATTCGCTACCCTCGTCAATACATTTGAGACCTAAAGAGCACGCGTTAAGGAATTCATACACCTGCCCTGATAGGTTGGGCGTTCTTGCCCCGGAGAACTGTTACACGATCTGCGCAATTATCTTTGCGATCTTCTCGTTAGACATAATTGAGACTGTTGATTTTTCTGCGGTCTCTTTGGTTAAAATTGACTGCAAAGATGCAATTTTTTCCTTAAGACGTATTTTTATTCTCCGACATTCTTCTTCTTTTGCACTGTACTCCTGTTTTAAGCTAAGAAGTTTTTGTGCTTCCTCTCCGTTCCTCTTTTGTACCGACAGGGAAGAGTTTAATTCTCTTTTTAATTGGGTGTCATGTAACTGAAGCCCAACAATCTCTTAATTAAATTTTGATATTGTTTCTTCGGCTTCAGTGTTCACCCGCTCGGTCTCAAGCTGGATGCGGTCTAAGCTCAATCTTACCTTATTGATATTGTTAAGCTCAGCCCTTAGCGCCTGGATTTCACCTTGGTGATTATCCGTAAGCCTGATAACTGCTTCTAAATACTCTGTGAGTATAAGATCAGTTGCCTCGAGCCTGGTAAACTTACCCCACTGAGAACTTAATTGTGCATATATAAGCGCATACACTTCCCTTTTTGTTATTGCTTTTAGTTCGGATAACAACGTATGGTTGAAATTTTTAATTTCTTGACCTTGGTCTTTTAGCTCTTTTTTCAATTGATTAATTTGTTCTATTAATTGATCTTCAGAACCTACTATATTGGCCATAAACTAAAAACAATGTTTTTTTTTTACGATAAATAAAAACAACAAAAACAAATTGTATAGCCAAAATCAAACGATGTATAACAAGAACTAGAACTAGAACTTGACCTACATACAATAAATTGAAAACGTCGGTTGCAATTTTTACTAACCTACCTCAAAGAGAAATTTAATACGATAATTAAAAAAATAAAATGCACGACTGGGTCGCATGAACTTGCTCTAATGAGTGACAGTGGTTTAGGGGCTTGAGATTTTGATAAAAATAAAATTTTCAAAATTCTTAAATAAATACTTAAACTAATTTGAGCTTAAAAAGAAGTACGCCATTTTATTTCTTGGATAAATTTGAATTTATGAGAATAAATTAATAAAAATCTGTGGAGCGGTTTTTGAGAAAAAAAGTTTTTTTTGAAAAACTTTTTGAAAATTTTCAGCCATATGATTGGCCGTACCTAAAAACTAACACTGATTTTTTTAAATCAAAATCGTTAGAGCCATTTTTGAGAAAAATAAGCTTTAACGTAACGGTTGTGTGGCAGGTACCGTTATTTTTTGAGCTAAAAAAAAAATTTCAATTTCCCCTCTGTACAATATCTAAAAAACTCTATATACCAAGTTTGATGCAATTCGGCCCACCCATTAGGGCTGTAGGTGTCTAAACATACAGACAGACAGACAGACAGACAGACATACAGACGGACAGAATTTTTAGACCATCTTTTTTCGTCTTCGCTATCATCGTAATGTCATGTTTGATTGTTATCTCAAAACTTTTTTTTCGACGAATGCATAACTTGCCTTATAGTACCTATAATCGCGAGTAAAAATTGAAGCCTAAAGGTCACAACAAGCAAAAACAACAAGAAAGAAAATGTACACAACAATCAAACTCTGGCAAAATAAAAAAAAAATGTATGTAATACTCGTAAAAAGTTATTGTAATACTTGCGATTTTTATATTTTTTTTTTAATTCCTCTTTGACGTTCGTCGTTATGCTGCTACCTGCTGTCTGTTGTTGAAATTTTTTTTCATATTTATTGGAAATTTGTCTTTTCAATATTTACTTGCACTTGAACTTTTTATTTCTTTTTTACTTGCGATTATAGGTACTATAAGGCAAGTTATGGATTCGTGCAGAAAAAAAGTTTCGAGATAACAATCACACGTGACATTACGATGATGGAGAAGTCGAAAAAAGTGGGTCTGGGAATTCCGTCCGTCTGTCTGTCTGTCTGTCTGTCTGTCTGTCTGTCTGTCTGTTCGCGCTTCTAGAGCCTGAACGGATGGGCCGATTTGCTTCAAATTTGGTATCTAGTATTTATTTGGCCGTCCCTCGGAACATATTTTTTATTTTTGCTCTAGGCCCAAAAATAACGGCACCTGCCATACAATCGTGAAGAAAAAAATTGATTTTCTCAAAAACGGCTCTAACGATTTTGATAAAACTTTCACGATGCTATTTTTGTAAGATAATCTATCTTTTGGTTGGAAAATATTTTTCAAAATTTGTCTTATAACGGTACCTCTCATAGAACCAGTATTTTCAAATCAAATTTTCTCGTAAACTATACATTCGATTTCAATAAAATTTTGGCCACAGGAAGTCATTTATAATTTTATTAATATGGCCTTTCAAATTTTTCAAACACTTTTTTTTTTGATTTTTTATAATTTTTTTAAAAATTTTGTTGGTTTTCGAAATATGTTGGAAACGGGTATATTGATTTTTTTTTAAATTATTTTTTCAAATGTAAACTACAGATTGCCATATATTTGCATACCCAAATAAATTTCAAAATGTTTTTTGGAAAAGTTTTTCAAAAATAACCTTTTTAAAAAAAAACTGGTCGAACGATTTTCAATATTTTTTTTTCCTAGATTTACGTATAGCTTCGAAATTTTATTGCATACTTTGTTTTTCCGAGAAAACTCTTAAACTAATTTAAAAAATAAAAGAATTTTCGAAATTATTTAAATTTTTTTTTTAAATCCATGTATGCAGCCACTAAGCAATAATTGCTTATCATAAGAGCAAGTTCGTGCGACCCAGTCGTGCATTTTATTTCACTAGTCGATGGAACACTTCAGAATGTTTTTAATTCCTCTTTCCTTGAAATTGTTTCACAAATTTGGTTTATTTTATGCAAACGTTCACATGAATGATTTAGCAATCAAAAAATTTGGTTTTTTTTTTTTTTTTTTTTATTTCACGATTTTCTCTATTCTTAACAAAATTCACTATTCTAAGGATTTAATTTTTACAAAAAATGTTTAAAAAATCGAGGTTCAAAAACCGGCTGCGCCAAAATGTTGGGTAGGTATAATATAGAACAACCGTCGCGTTTGGTTAACTTGATAAGATTCAACTTAGTCCAAGAGACCAAGCCAGAACTTCTACTTGGCTGACCTCCAGAATACATTACTCAGCTACTGCTGAAGTGCATTCCGGAAGACAACCTTGCCCCACTGAGCCATTGGGTCACAGGTGTGATACTGAAGTATTATATGTTGACAGCTTGCCATGACTCAATGGTGCATTAGGGTGTTGTGGGCATAACATACCAAGACGTTCGGATCTTCATAGACTCAGGCTCACAGGTTTCATTCCTTACAGAGTCTTGTGCTCAAAGACTTGGGCTCAAACGAAGAAACGCTCGTATACCGATAAGCGGTATTGGATCTACCAATGCTGGTACGTCCAGAGGCCTTTTATCGTTGGTAATATCCTCACGTTCTGATTTGTACAGTACTTTCGTTAATACCTACATACTATCAAGCGTGACTTCTAACTTGCCAACAACATCATTCAACGTCGACGACTAGGATCATAACGGGTGATTTTTTAGCTGGTTTGGTTTTGGCAACACTGGTTTTGACAGCTGACGTGTGTTTAGTACGTTGTGTCACTGTCAAACAGCTTCAGTTTGGTTTGCAATTTAACCATGGATCGTCTTACAAATGAACAACGCTTGCAAATTATTGAATTTTACTATCAAAATTCGTGCTCTTGGAAAGCTGGCCGAGGATCCGCTTTTTTATCGAAAAATTGTGTTCAGCGATGAGGCTCATTTTTGGTTGAATGGGTACGTAAATAAGCAAAATTGCCGCATTTGGAGTGAAGATCAGCCAGAAGCATTGCAACAGCTACCAATGCGTCCCGAAAAAGCCACTGTTTGGTGCGGTTTATGGGCCGGCGGCATTATTGGGCCATATTTCTTCAAAGATGATTCGAATCGCAGCGTTACTGTCAATGGTGAACGCTACCGAGCGATGATAACAAACTTTTTTTTGCCCGAAATGGAAGTTCTTGACTTGCATGATATGTGGTTTCAACAAGACGGTGCCACATGCCACACAGCACGCGAAACAATGGCGCAATTGCGAGGCGAGTTTGGTGAACAGTTAATTTCACGTTTCGGGCCGGTCAATTGGCCGCCTAGATCGTGCGATTTGACACCATTAGACTATTTTTTGTGGGGGTATGTTAAGGCTAATGTCTATAGGGACAAGCCCGCTTCGATTGACGCACTGGAAGCCAACATCCATGCATTCATTCGTGAGATACCGGCCGATATGTGTGAAAGAGTATGCCAAAATTGGACTCAGCGGATGGGCTACCTGAGACGCAGCCGCGGTCAACATTTGCATGAAATTATCTTTAAACATTAAATTGCAAGGTTCAAACTATCGATTCAAATAAATATTTCATTCATTTTTTCGAATTTTTTGTGTTTTTTTTTTTTTTAAAGTTCTAAACCTCTTAAAAAATCACCCGTTATTTGTCGGTTGGAATTAGCTGATCCTTTGTTCAATAAATCTTCTGCGGTCGACATTTTGTTAGGAGCTGACAAGGTTTGGGAAATACTTACTGTACTTACTGGAAACGTCGTTTATAGTATTCAGGTTCATCCAATAGCTCAACAAACAATATTTGGTTGGGTCTTGGCAGGACAATTGTCATCCACAAATAACTATATTCGTTCTCATCTCGTCACTCTTAACATTGATTCAATCCTTCAGGCGTTTTGGACGATAGAGGAAGTTGATCCTAAATCTTTAGTCTCTAAACAAGATGAGGCAATTGAAGAACATTTCCTTCGTACACATAGTCGTGATTCGCACGGAAGGTATATAGTAGACCTTCCTTTCAAATCCTCCAAACTTCGGTAGTTCATTTAATGGGGCCTTTTCGCGACTTAAATCAATGGAAAAGAAGTTTTCTTTCATTAAGGGTTTTTTCGAAAACTATTCGCCATTCTTGGAAGAATATTTGGCTCTAGGACACATGTCTTAAGTCCCTAGTTCTGAAATCAACAAGCCTTATGTATTTTACTTACCACACCATGCCGTTCTGAAACCAGACAGCTCAACAACCAAGCTTCATGTGGTTTTTGATGGGTCTTTTAAGGATTCGAATAATACCTCGCTTAACGACTCGTTAATGATAGGCCCACCTATTCAAAGGAACCTTTTTGCTGTTTGTCTACGATTTCACCTTCATAAATTCATTTTTACAGCGGACATCGTGAAAATGTTTCGATAGATTTTTGTTTCGGATAAAGACTCGGAATTCCAACGCAAATCACCATCGGAACCTCTAGAACATTTTTGTTTACGCACGGTGACGTACGGAACTTCGTGTGCACCATTTCTTTCGGTTCGGACCTTGGAACAACTTGCCAAGGACTATAAAGAGGAATTCCCAGTTGCCGCGGATATAGTACTAAATGACTTCTATGTTTGCGACGTGGTTTCGGGCGGAAATACTTTGAATGAAGCGATTTCAAAACAAAATTCTCTAGTTGAACTTTTGTCGAAATGTGGTATGCAACTGAGTAAGTGGGAGAGTAATTGCAAGGAACTCCTACCAAACCCACGGCCAGGCAATGCCAATTTTAATTTTTCATTAGATGCTGATGCGGATACGTGGATCAAAGTGCTCGGTCTTAGTTGGAATTCAAAATGTGATCTATTCAGTTTCGGTCAAATTATGTACCAAATGAAACTATAACGTAACGCCAAATCCTTCGCGATGTTGCCCGTATATTTGATCCTCTCGGTTTTCTTGCCCCTACGGTTGTTTTATTGAAAATTCTCTTTCAAGAACTTTGGCATAAAAAACTTGATTGGGATGAGAAAATCCCAGATGCAATATCGACTCAGTGGAGTAGTCATCGCAATGAACTTTCGATGCTAACCAAAATCAATGTTCCTCGAATAATTGGTATTGGAAACACAGCCTTCCAATTACATGGATTCTCCGATGCGTCTGCATCCGCGTACGCTGCCGTTATATATTCGCGCTATCGACTTCTTGATGGAAGCTATGCTTCCATTATTGTTGCTTCTAAGTCTCGTGTTGCTTCAATCAAACAGCTCAGTATTCCAAAGCTGGAACTTTGCGGAGCACTTCTTCTCGCTAGGTTGCTAGTCTCAGTTCAAACTGCTCTTAACATAATCTTTTCGGACGTATATGCCTGGTCAGATTCTAAGATCGTTTTATCGTGGTTATCCTCTCCCCCTCGTCGTTGGAGTACTTTTATAGGAAATTGTACGTCAGAAATCTTAAATACGAACCCGAGAAACAGATGGTTCCACGTTAAGTCAGAGTGTAACCCTGCCGATTGTGCATCACGTGGCATTCGACCATCACAGCTGCTTGAGCACAAACTTTGGTGGACAGGGCCCCATTGGCTTCGAAAGGGTTCCGAAGACTGGCCGATCATATTGGACGTAGAAGATGACCCAAACTGCATATTTGAGGAGAAGAAACAAACACCAGCATCGCTTCTAACAGCCTATGAAGAGCATCCTTACGAAATTCTCTCAACCAAGATATCGTCTTGGAATATCCTAGTCAGAACTGTTGCGCGAATCTATAGATTCGTTGAGCGTTGCCGAGGAAACGAATTTCCGTCAAATCTGTTCAACGCAGCTGAAATACTTAATGCTTAAACTCTAATAATTGTATGGTTACAATATCGGTTTTTTGGTGAATATATAAAGTTTTGTAAAAAACATGGATTTTTTTCTAAAACCTGTAAAATAACAGATTTGTGTCCTTTTTTAGATACTCAAAACATACTTCGCGTTGGCGGTAGAATCGAACATGCGGACGTCTCCTTTAATGCAAAACATCCGATAATTATACCTAAGGAACATATAATCACAAAGCTCATTCTGGTTGATACACACAAGAGATTCTTACACCCGGGTGTATCAACTCTCTTTGCGTTGGTTAGGCAAGAATATTGGGTAATTGGATGTCGCAATCAACTTCGGCAAATAACCCATCAGTACAAAGATTGTTTTCGGCATCGGCAGCGTAACACTACGATAACTCAACAAATGGGTAACCTTCCTCCACAACGCATTCTCACTAGTAGACCTTTTGCTCAATGTGGCTGTGACTACGCTGGTCCACTTACTTTGAAAACTAAATCGGGTCGTAAATCAACTCTTTTAAAGTGTTACATATTGTTGTTTGTGTGCCTTGTATCGAAAGCGATACACCTCGCACTTGTGAGCGATATAACGACCGACGCTTTCTTGGCTGCATTCCGTCATTTTGTGGCGCACCGTGGAAAACCGTCAAATATGTATTCCGATAATGGGACAAACTTTCGAGGAGCTGCTCGATCCCTTTCAGAAATGCATGAACTCGTGTTGTCCGAGAACCGAGAATGTTGCGGAATCATTGGCCCGTGACGGTATTTTTTGGCACTTCAACTTCCTTTCGGCACCACATTTTGGGGGATTGTGGGAGGCAGGTGTAAAGTCTGTTAAACAACACCTTCGTCGTGTAATCGGAACCGACAATCTTACATTTGAAGAACTCTATACGCTCTTGACGCAAATCGAAGCAATTCGTAATTCGCGACCGCTTTGCCAAATCTCTGATTCTGACTTAGACCCGCTAAAACCTGCCCATTTCTTTCTAGGTGAATCATATGCATCGGTCGCAGAACCAACTTTGGATATCCCACAAAACCGATTGTCATGCTGGCAAAACTTGCAGTCCAAAATCCAAGGGTACTGGAAGCGCTGTAAGATAGAGTACCTGACATCCTTGCAGAATCGTCCCAGATGGCAACATGTACAAGACAATATCAAATTAAATGATCGAGTTGTCATCAAGGAAACAAACCTACCACCTGGGAAATGGGCAATGGTTCGAGTTATCCAAATACATCCCGGCAGAGATGGACATGCTCGTGTTGTCACCTTGAAGACCTCCACTGGCAACCTTGTCCAACCCATCCATAAATTGGCTATTCTACCCGTGAGCTGAAACTTTGTTCCAGGGGGGGAGGGCGGAATGTTTAGGAATGAAATATTTTAATAATTCATTAATTTTTGTTCAATATTTAAATAGTCCATATTTTCTGTAGTGCATATTCTATTTGTTTGACTTATGAAAACATTGTTAATTTACCCTACATAATTGCATATTCAATCAGATCAATAGACAGTTAAGATTTTGTTTGTTCTCATAGCTGTAAATCTCATATCAATTTCATGTTTATTGCTAAGACAAGCTGTTTGTGCTCTCACAAAATTATCTGTAAGTGTTATACTCAGGCCGTTACTTTTAAAGCTTTTCATGTACAAAATATGTTTTCTCGTTCAATTGGATCTCGAGCTCGACCACAGCCAGGGTAACACCTTCAAATAAACCTTTCTTTGTTTAATTAATGGGTTTCTTTTTCTTCGTCGTGGTGCTGCAGATATATTAATTTCGCTTTTCACAAATACTTCGGATCTGCTTTTCCTGGGGAATTTCGGTCGTTCGTTCTAAAACACTAAGTTTGCTAGTGACGTCACAATTATCTGATTTTGTTCGGACGAAAAAAAATCTTTTATTAACCCTGACGCTACACATGGCAGCTTCTGGCAAGCAAGTTACTTCATTATATAAATTGTGAGAAACCTATATGTGTTCCAGTTGGCTGGAAGTTTGTATGTGTGAGTGGAACATGTGTGTATTACAACTGTCTTGCGAGTAGCTGGCATATGTGGCGTCCTGGTAACAAACAGCTGATTGAATTCCGAAATAGTTTCACTAAAATCGCTTGTTGCTGTGCAAAGGTGACGTCACGAGACGCGGTCAAAATTGCAACAATCAATCGAAACTAAACATTTACTTGCACACACACCAAAGCATTCGCTTTATAGAAAAGTTCCAACAAAAATTTGCCCGGGTGGTCAACTTTTCCGGAGTAAGCTCTCTTGTATCGGGAGAGTTATTGAAATTAATGATAGTGAAAGATATTGTAATCAGTTTTAAGCGTTTAACGTTATTTTTTCCTACATTATCTTGCTACTTTGTTGTTTCTGATAGTACTTTTATAATAAATCTTAATTTACTTGACATAATTTTCCAATAAAAAAAATTCATGGGTAGTAAGATGAGATTTGTGATGAGAAGTTTAAAATCGCCATGACTGTGATTATTTGCAGAAAATCACAGTATGGGAACGTCCCTAATGAAACCTGAAACGTCAAGTTTACTTTTAACAATAACCAATTTATAAATGTCGTGTAATGGTCACAGTAAAAGATTGCATTTTTCAGCGCGGTTTCATTCACCACCAACTGTCAAAATGGTCATGTAGTGTAATGGACATTGTTATGCTTGTCCTTGCAAGGACACTGAATTGCAAAAGTAACAATGTCCACTTTGGTGGACATTGTATTTTGGGACAAGAATGCCAGATTTGATTCATTCGTGTATTGGACATTTTTACTAGCAAATACACGGTGAAGAATATCCATTTACTGACAGCACAAGGACACATTTTCTGCGACGTCAGACTGTCCTCGCAAGGACCATTTACAAGGACCGTCTAATGCCAGCTTTATACCAAAAGCACCACGCCTAAATTCGTTTATTAAATTGGAATTGTTTATTTTTAGTTTAACTAAATTAGAGTGATATTTTAATATCCACCTTGCATAATTAGGTTGGTTAAACACAAAAAATAAATTGAAAAGTTCGAAAATAGAATCCACACACAATTCAAAATCACTCGTTCTTATACTCCTTGAAAACCTTAAAAAGAAGTTTATAAGCTCAATATGCTGCATGAAGAACCGAGGAGTATGATCATGATATCCTCTTAGCGTAAGATCGATACCTATACGCTTAAAATATTGTAAACTTATGGACTCAAACTAGGACTTTCATTTGGTTGCAATAGGCTTTGAAATAAGTCTTCTGAAATATTGTTGTTGTTTTCTAAACAAAACTGTTCAAAATGCAAAGTTTGAATGGCACCCGACCGTAATGGATGGATTCGCTTACATCTATTAAAACGCTTGCCATCAATAAATCCATTCACTGAACCTTCAGCTAAAACATCATATTGCACCAATATATCAACTATTCCAGAACCATCAATACATTTTCCAAGGGCTTTAAGGAAAGCCATTTGTAAGTGAAATGCGCCTAAATTAATGAAAATATTATTGAATGTAGGACTCTCAGTTATTTGAATTTGCATTGCCATTTTTGCAAAAGCTAGGTCATAGCTATGTCAAAATAATTCCTTTTTGATTACATTCGTTTCAAATTCTTTGAGCATGATTAAGAGTTTCAAAAACAACGGTATAAGATGTGGGCGACAAATTGATTTGTGGTAAGTAATCTATTACTTGAATCTCACTATTGTTTATTACAGTCTAACTGTTAAACCCAATCCACATTGGTACAGTACCAATGTGGATTGGGTCGGAGTGACGGAGCGTCCTTTAGACGTTTTAGACAGCGTCTACCCTCTTTTTTACATGATATAAAACTTAATATAATCTATTTGTATGATTTTGAAACCAATCAACAAAATATAAGTCATTAAGAGACATGACAGTTTAAAGAATTGAGGTTAAGTTATAATTTATATACTTCCTATGTCCTATCCCAAACAACCAGTAAGAAAGCTTTTTTTAACATCAAAGAATAAAACAACACATATCCTGTTTTGCTCGTAAAATTTTGTTTCTTCACCTACTTACTGCTACTCTACTACTATCTACTACCACCACCATACCAACATGCCTTATACCTACTTCTACCTACTTACACGATCGCTTCGCTATGGCTACACGCTACACCTATACGAAATACGAGCAACGATACAAGAACACGAAGTATGACGAACAACCCGAAGACTGAGTATGCTTTAACCAAACTGTGTGAAGATTGATGATGAAGAGAAAAGAAGGGGAAGGGGCTATACACAGCATACCATACTTACCTATAATGTAAGTATGTTATTTCTATCGAGCGCATAGACAGAATTGAATCTGTCTAATCGCTTCTTTGTTTTTAAGCTTATTCTTAGTTCGAAGTTTTCCGAATGAGCCACAGCGACAACAACAGCGACAGGCGACACACAGAATATCAAAAAAAGAAAAGAGGAAAAATATGTATTTTCTGTGGTGGTTTTTTTGGTTTGTTTTATATAGCTAGTGGATCTGGACTGGAATCTGGTTCTGGCTTCTGGGTTCTGGCTTCTGGGTTCTGGTGGTTGAGATTTGAGAATGAGAATTTTCAATTTTCATTCTCATTCTCATACGGAACCCTGTAAGAGAAGGTTTATGTTGCACATGTGAGTTTGCGTAATTTTGCAAGTTAACGCATTCATTTATGTAGAATGGATTTTTCAGGCGATATTGATATTTTCGAGTACTTTTTAAACAATAAAGATACTAAATTTTCAAATTTATCAATTGAAGACAAAATAATTATAAAAAACAAAATTCAGAAGCCAGTTCTCGATTTATCCGAGAAAGATGGAAAATTCGTAAGAAAATTCCAACAAAAATGGTACACGAAATATGATTGGCTTCAAGGAAGCAAAATTTTAAACAAAGTGTTTTACTATCCATGTTTCTTGTTTGGGCAGGATTGTCCATTTGGGAAAGATGGTTTAAATTCCGTCAAACATTTTGAGGCCAAAGCAAAACAAAACACGAAAAGTTCAAAGTCTCACATTGTCAACGCCGAAAATATAAAAATTTTAGGTACGGTTCGAATTGACCATGAGCTAATTAGTGCGTGTAAATTTTCTGCAATTCAGCATAACCTGCAAGTTGATAAAAGTCGTGCTGTTGTTTTTAGGCTATTAGATGTTGTTAGTTTTTTGGCTAGGCAAGAACTCGCCTTTAGGGGAAATGAAGATAATATGGGGTCTCAAAACCGAGGGAATTATTTAGAACTCCTAGAACTTTTGTCCAACGGTGAAAGTATAATAAAAGACCATCTTGAATCTGCATCGTTATTTAAAGGCACATCAAATGCTATTCAAAACGATTTGATTGAATCGCTAACAGTGGGTGTAAGCGATTATATCCAGGCTGAATTGGATTCATGCCGATTAATTTCAATCCAGGCAGATGAAACCACAGACGTGTCGTGCTGTAGCGAACTTTGCGTCATTTTAAGATTCGTCAAAGATAATAAAGTTCTTGAACGATTTTCGGGGTTCTTTAATGTTTCAAAGGAAAAAACAGCTAAGGGTATAGCAAAAGCAATTAAATGTGTTCTTGAAAAAAGAAAAATCAAAGACAAACTAATCAGCCAAACATATGATGGAGCAAGTGTAATGGCTGGGCACAAGGGAGGAGTTCAGGCTCTCATCAAGGAAATATGTCCCAATACAATATTTGTACATTGTTGGGCACATCAACTGAATCTAGTCCTGCTGTTTGAATTATTTATATGCAATTTGACTGCATTTCATTCTTTTTTTGCCCGCTCCACTTCAAGAACGAGTGTGCTCAGAGATGAAGGCTTTTCTTTGCCTCACCCATCTGAAACAAGATGGAATTACCATTCTAGGGCTGTGCACACTATAAAAGCTCACATTGTTGTTCTGTCTAAAGCCTTTACATTTATTTCCACACACATTTAGAATCCACACACAATTCAAAATCACTCGTTCTTATACTCCTTGAAAACCTTAAAAAGAAGTTTATAAGCTCAATATGCTGCATGAAGAACCGAGGAGTATGATCATGATATCCTCTTAGCGTAAGATCGATACCTATACGCTTAAAATATTGTAAACTTATGGACTCAAACTAGGACTTTCATTTGGTTGCAATAGGCTTTGAAATAAGTCTTCTGAAATATTGTTGTTGTTTTCTAAACAAAACTGTTCAAAATGCAAAGTTTGAATGGCACCCGACCGTAATGGATGGATTCGCTTACATCTATTAAAACGCTTGCCATCAATAAATCCATTCACTGAACCTTCAGCTAAAACATCATATTGCACCAATATATCAACTATTCCAGAACCATCAATACATTTTCCAAGGGCTTTAAGGAAAGCCATTTGTAAGTGAAATGCGCCTAAATTAATGAAAATATTATTGAATGTAGGACTCTCAGTTATTTGAATTTGCATTGCCATTTTTGCAAAAGCTAGGTCATAGCTATGTCAAAATAATTCCTTTTTGATTACATTCGTTTCAAATTCTTTGAGCATGATTAAGAGTTTCAAAAACAACGGTATAAGATGTGGGCGACAAATTGATTTGTGGCAAGTAATCTATTACTTGAATCTCACTATTGTTTATTACAGTCTAACTGTTAAACCCAATCCACATTGGTACAGTACCAATGTGGATTGGGTCGGAGTGACGGAGCGTCCTTTAGACGTTTTAGACAGCGTCTACCCTCTTTTTTACATGATATAAAACTTAATATAATCTATTTGTATGATTTTGAAACCAATCAACAAAATATAAGTCATTAAGAGACATGATAGTTTAAAGAATTGAGGTTAAGTTATAATTTATATACTTCCTATGTCCTATCCCAAACAACCAGTAAGAAAGCTTTTTTTAACATCAAAGAATAAAACAACACATATCCTGTTTTGCTCGTAAAATTTTGTTTCTTCACCTACTTACTGCTACTCTACTACTATCTACTACCACCACCATACCAACATGCCTTATACCTACTTCTACCTACTTACACGATCGCTTCGCTATGGCTACACGCTACACCTATACGAAATACGAGCAACGATACAAGAACACGAAGTATGACGAACAACCCGAAGACTGAGTATGCTTTAACCAAACTGTGTGAAGATTGATGATGAAGAGAAAAGAAGGGGAAGGGGCTATACACAGCATACCATACTTACCTATAATGTAAGTATGTTATTTCTATCGAGCGCATAGACAGAATTGAATCTGTCTAATCGCTTCTTTGTTTTTAAGCTTATTCTTAGTTCGAAGTTTTCCGAATGAGCCACAGCGACAACAACAGCGACAGGCGACACACAGAATATCAAAAAAAGAAAAGAGGAAAAATATGTATTTTCTGTGGTGGTTTTTTTGGTTCGTTTTATATAGCTAGTGGATCTGGACTGGAATCTGGTTCTGGCTTCTGGGTTCTGGTGGTTGAGATTTGAGAATGAGAATTTTCAATTTTCATTCTCATTCTCATACGGAACCCTGTAAGAGAAGGTTTATGTTGCACATGTGAGTTTGCGTAATTTTGCAAGTTAACGCATTCATTTATGTAGAATGGATTTTTCAGGCGATATTGATATTTTCGAGTACTTTTTAAACAATAAAGATACTAAATTTTCAAATTTATCAATTGAAGACAAAATAATTATAAAAAACAAAATTCAGAAGCCAGTTCTCGATTTATCCGAGAAAGATGGAAAATTCGTAAGAAAATTCCAACAAAAATGGTACACGAAATATGATTGGCTTCAAGGAAGCAAAATTTTAAACAAAGTGTTTTATTATCCATGTTTCTTGTTTGGGCAGGATTGTCCATTTGGGAAAGATGGTTTAAATTCCGTCAAACATTTTGAGGCCAAAGCAAAACAAAACACGAAAAGTTCAAAGTCTCACATTGTCAACGCCGAAAATATAAAAATTTTAGGTACGGTTCGAATTGACCATGAGCTAATTAGTGCGTGTAAATTTTCTGCAATTCAGCATAACCTGCAAGTTGATAAAAGTCGTGCTGTTGTTTTTAGGCTATTAGATGTTGTTAGTTTTTTGGCTAGGCAAGAACTCGCCTTTAGGGGAAATGAAGATAATATGGGGTCTCAAAACCGAGGGAATTATTTAGAACTCCTAGAACTTTTGTCCAACGGTGAAAGTATAATAAAAGACCATCTTGAATCTGCATCGTTATTTAAAGGCACATCAAATGCTATTCAAAACGATTTGATTGAATCGCTAACAGTGGGTGTAAGCGATTATATCCAGGCTGAATTGGATTCATGCCGATTAATTTCAATCCAGGCAGATGAAACCACAGACGTGTCGTGCTGTAGCGAACTTTGCGTCATTTTAAGATTCGTCAAAGATAATAAAGTTCTTGAACGATTTTCGGGGTTCTTTAATGTTTCAAAGGAAAAAACAGCTAAGGGTATAGCAAAAGCAATTAAATGTGTTCTTGAAAAAAGAAAAATCAAAGACAGCCAAACATATGATGGAGCAAGTGTAATGGCTGGGCACAAGGGAGGAGTTCAGGCTCTCATCAAGGAAATATGTCCCAATACAATATTTGTACATTGTTGGGCACATCAACTGAATCTAGTCCTGCTGTTTGAATTATTTATATGCAATTTGACTGCATTTCATTCTTTTTTTGCCCGCTCCACTTCAAGAACGAGTGTGCTCAGAGATGAAGGCTTTTCTTTGCCTCACCCATCTGAAACAAGATGGAATTACCATTCTAGGGCTGTGCACACTATAAAAGCTCACATTGTTGTTCTGTCTAAAGCCTTTACATTTATTTTAAAAAATGATCGTTTTGATAGTGAAACTATCAATGCGGCATTAGGACTACAGCGCATTATTCACGATTTTAAATTTATTTTCTACTTGTGTCTGTATTCAAAAATTTGTACTTTAATTGATCACTTGTTTAATGTACTTCAGAATAAAATTACATCCAACATAGCTGTTTGCATGACTGAAGTTAATGGCACAATTGACAATATAAAAAGATTAAGAACCGAAGATACAGTAGCTGAATGCATTCTTGAAACAAACGAAATATTAAAGGAGTTGGAAAAAGATGACTCATATGGAACCAGATCTGCGAGGTCACAAAACGAAGTTGTGTCTAGGATGGCCTTTGAAATCTTAGATTGCATAATAGTACAGCTAGAACTAAGGTTTGGTGACCTAAAAGAAATAGCATTCGTTGAGCTATTAGATCAGGACAGATTTACTGCCTATGACAAAAAATTCCCCAATAAGCCTTATCAAATGCTCATTAGAAAATATAAAAGCTATTTCGAAGCAGAAAAATTAAAACATGAGCTCCAAATAATTTATTCTGATGAATCAAAACATTTGAAACCCCTAACCTTGTTAGATTACTTAGTTGAAAATAGCCTTGAAAAAGTATATTCAGAGACATTCACTTTGCTTGAACTATTTTTGACAATTCCGGTTTCTACAGCATCTAGCAAAAGATCAATGAGTGCATTGAAACGAATAAAAACTTATTCTAGGAATAGAATGGCCGATTCGAGACTTTCAAACTTAGCTCTTCTGTCGATAGAAAAAGAACTTTTAAAAAATCTAATGAATTCAAAGGAATTTAAAAACAAAGTCGTCGACATTTTTGCCAAACAAAAGAACAGGCGCATTGAACTCATATACAAGCAAGTTTAACTAACATAAAAAACAGAAAGACGACTACCTACTAAATACAAATTTTAAAAATTAAAACTCAAAAAATAAAAATAAAAAAATTAAACAAAATAATGTAAGCAAAAAAGCAAAAAAAAAATTTAAAAAAAAAAATTATAAAGTAGAAAAAAAAATAAAAAAAAAAATTGAAAAAAAAACCTTCTTGAGTGCATCTACCTTGACGTGGTGAGAGGGCTTTAAACCAAAAGATGTATGTGAGTGCTCAAGTTGCAACGAGATCAACCAATTTGAGTAACTGTCTACCCAGTTCCATCAGGTGCCAGACGTCACTGTTGGTACTTCAGGTATTTTGGACAGTGAAACTGCCCAAATTAGATCTTTCATTAAAGCATTGATTTCTTGTAAATGTCATTCCAGTTTCAAGCTCTGCGGCAACGGTGTTCCCCACACAATGTTCATACATATTTATTAAATATAGAAACAACTTTTTTACTACTCGTCAAGGATTTCATCGATAACCCCAACATAAGGTGTTTGGCTGGTTTAATTCTGCCCTTTGAAATTATATAAATTATATCCTGGCACAATGACTGGATTCTTATCGAATCGTCTCCCGAATTTTTTCTTCGGGTATCTGGTCCTTGAACAAGACAACAAAATAATTCATTAGTTTTTCAGGAGTTTAACATTCTACTTGAATAACATCATCTGGTGTTAGTTTTTCGGGAAGATTGTTTTTTGTTTAAGATTTAACTGTGTTTTGCAGGGCATTAGCAACTTCTTGATGTTTTAAAATCTCAGCTGATTTAAGAAATAAGGAAATAAGTAACTTAGTTACATCAATGCCTTTTTTATAGACAAATGTTAGTTGCAATTATAGGTACTATAGGGCAAGTTATGGATTCGTGCAAAACAAATTTGAAATAATCAAGCCTGACATTATACGATGATGGAGAAGTCAAATAAAATGCACGACTGGGTCGCACGAACCTGCTCTTATGATAAGCAATTGCGTAGTGGCTGCATATATGGATATTAAAAAAAAATTAAATAATTTCGAAAATTCTTTTATTTTTAAATTAGTTTAAGATTTTTTTTTTCGGAAAAACTAAGTATGTAATAAAATTTCAAAGCTATACGTCAATCTAGGAAAAAAAAATATTGAAAATCGTTCGAATAGTTTTCTTTTAAAAAGGTTATTTTTGAAAAACTTTTTCAAAAAATATTTTGAAATTTATTTGAGTATGCAAATATATGGCAATCTGTAGTTTACATTTGAAAAATAATTTAAAAAAAAATTAATATACCCGTTTCCAACATATTTCAAAAACCAAAATTTGTTTTGAAAAAATTATAAAAAATCAAAAAAAAAGTTTTTGAAAATTTTGAAATGCCATATTAATAAAATTATGAATGACTTCCTGTTGCCAAAATTTTATTGAAATCGAATGTATAGTTTACGAGAAAATTTGATTTGAAAATACTGGTTCTATGAGAGGTACCTACCGTTATTAGACAAATTTTGAAAAAAAAATTTTCTAACCAAAAGATAGATTGTCTTGCAACAATAGCATTCTGAAAGTTTTATTAAAATCGTTAGAGCCGTTTTTGAGAAAATCAATTTTTTTCTTCAAGATTGCAGGTGCCGTTATTTTTGGACCTAGAGCAAAAACAAAACATTCGTTCCGAGGGACGGCCAAATAAATCCTATATACCAAATTTGAAGCAAATCGGCCCACCCGTTCAGACTCCGGAGCAGCGCTGCAGCTGAAAAAAAAATTCGGTGTGTCAACTTTTATTCAGTTGGGTGCCACAGAGTGCCAAGCTATTAAATCCATGTAAGAAAATCAGATGTTCGAACAAGAACTATTAATATTTCTTATTAATAACTAGCTGTCCTGGCAAATGTTCGAGTATGTACATTTAAGGGAGTTGTTTGTAGTTTGCATCTGAAAAAAAAATGTTTAAAAAATTCAAAATACCTGTTTCCAACATATTTCAAAAACAAAAAATTTTTTATAAAAAAAAATTATTAAAAATCAAAAAAAAAAATCAATTTGAGAATTTTGAAATGCCATGTCAATAACGTTATAAATAACTTATTGTTTTCAAAATTTTATTGAAATCGGATTTATAGTTTACGCAAAAACTTGATTTGAAAATTCTAGTTCTATGAGAGGTACCATTATAAGGCAAATTCTGAAAAATATTTTCCAACCAAAAAATAGACTTTTCTTAAAAATTGCATTCTGAAAGTTTTATCAAAATCGTAAGAGCGGTTTTTGAGGAAATCAAACTTTTTGTTTAGGATTGCAGGTAGCGTTATTTTTGGACTTATAGCAAAAAAAAAGACCTCCCTAGAGAATACCAAATAAATACAAAATACCAAATTTGAAGCAAATCGGCCCATCCGTTCAGGCTCTAGAGGTGCGAACAGACAGACAGACCCACAGACAGACGGACGGAATTTCCAGACCCACTTTTTTCGACTTCTTTATCGTAATGTCATGTTTGATTGTTACGAATTTTTTGTACGAAACCATAAATTGCCTTATAGTACCTATAATCGCAAGTAAAAATCACCCTATAAACAGCTTGTTAAAAAAATCATTATTGAACACTTCTGACATTTCTTCGAACGTATACCAGTGTTGTAAGCAATCATTGTAGTAGATTTTTTTAGGGGTTTACACAAAGAAATTACAAATGTGAAAAAGTTGGTTCAGTTTTTAATGTTTGTTATGAATTTGTTACTTAAATGTATAATATTTAATTAAAAAAAAAAGAAGTGCCAAATTTTAAATTTTTGAGTGCCAATGGGTGCCGCAGTGCCAAACTCATTTGATAGTGCCAGTTTGGCACTAAAGTGCCTGTTTCTGCAGCGCTGCTCCGGAGGAGCGAACAGACAGACAGACAGACGGAATTTCCAGGCCCACTTTTTTCGACTTCTCCATCATCGTAATGTCATGTGTGATTGTTATCTCAAATTTTTACTTGCGATTATAGGTACTATAAGGCAAGTTATGGATTCGTGCAGAAAAAAAATTTCGAGATAACAATCACACATGACATTACGATGATGGAGAAGTCGAAAAAAGTGGGTCTGGGAATTCCGTCCGTCTGTCTGTCTGTCTGTCTGTCTGTCTGTCTGTTCGCGCTTCTAGAGCCTGAACGGATGGGCCGATTTGCTTCAAATTTGGTATCTAGGATTTATTTGGCCGTCCCTCGGAACATATTTTTACTTGCGATTATAGGTACTATAAGGCAAGTTATGCATTCGTCGAAAAAAAAAGTTTTGAGATAACAATCAAACATGACATTACGATGATAGCGAAGACGAAAAAAGATGGTCTAAAAATTCTGTCCGTCTGTATGTCTGTCTGTCTGTCTGTCTGTATGTAGACCTACAGCCAAACGGGTGGGCCGAATTGCTTCAAACTTGGTATATAGACTTTTTTAGGTATTGTACAGAAAGGAAATTGAAATTTTTTTTTTAGCTCAAAAAATAACGGTACCTGCCATACAACCGTTACGTTAAAGCCTATTTTTCTCAAAAACGGCTCTAACGATTTTTAATTAAAAAAATCAGTGTTGCTTTTTAAGTACGACCAATCATATGGCTGAAAAAAAAGTTTTAAAAAATGGCTAAGAACAGTACTTTCCATAGGACCGTTTTTTTTGCTTTCGACTATCTCGAAAACGACTCAACCGATTCTTTCGAAATTTCACACACATATAGCTGTAGGTAGCTCAATTTGTATTGCATACCAATATTTTTGAAAAATATTTTTTTGTATTTTTAAAAGCATTTAAAAAAAAAAAAATTTAAAAAATTAATATTTTGAAAACTGCTTATTAAATTTTTTTTTTAAAATTTTAAATAAATGTTTTTGCTGAATACCTATGAACTGGCGTTTTTGAATTTTTTTTGAACATTTTTTTCAAAAAGTTTTTCAAAAAAAACTTTTTTTTCTCAAAAACCGCTCTACAGATTTTTCTAAATTTATTCTCATAAATTCAAATTTATCCAAGAAATAAAATGGCGTACTTTTTTTTCAGCTCAAATTAGTTTAAGTATTTATTTAAGAATTTTGAAAATTTTATTTTTATCAAAATCTCAAGCCCATAAACCACTGTCACTCATTAGAGCAAGTTCGTGCGACCCAGTCGTGCATTTTATTTATTTTTGCTCTAGGCCCAAAAATAACGGCACCTGCCATACAATCGTGAAGAAAAAAATTGATTTTCTCAAAAACGGCTCTAACGATTTTGATAAAACTTTCAGGATGCTATTTTTGTAAGACCGTCTATCTTTTGGTTAAAAAATATTTTTCAAAATTTGTCTTATAACGGTACCTCTCATAGAACCAGTATTTTCATATCAAATTTTCTCGTAAACTATACATTCGATTTCAATAAAATTTCGGCCACAGGAAGTCATTTATAATTTTATTAATATGGCATTTCAAATTTTTCAAAAACTTTTTTTTTTGATTTTTTATAATTTTTTCAAAAAAATTGTTGGTTTTCGAAATATGTTGGAAACGGGTATATTGATTTTTTTTTAAATTATTTTCTCAAATGTAAACTACAGGTTGCCATATATTTGCATACCCAAATAAATTTCAAAATATTTTTTGGAAAAGTTTTTCAAAAATAACCTTTTTAAAAAAAAACTGGTCGAACGATTTTCAATATTTTTTTTTCCTAGATTTACGTATAGCTTTGAAATTTTATTGTATACTTTGTTTTTCCGAGAAAACTCTTAAACTAATTTAAAAAATAAAAGAATTTTCGAAATTATTTAAATTTTTTTTTAAATCCATATATGCAGTCACTAAGCAATTGCTTATCATAAGAGCAAGTTCGTGCGACCCAGTCGTGCATTTTATTTTTTCTGCACGAATCCATAACTTGCCTTATAGTACCTATAATCGCAAGTAAAAAAGTGGGTCTGGAAATTCCGTCCGTCTGTTTTTTTTTTTTTAATTCAGTTTTTATTCAATTCATTTCTTAACCTATACTAATAGCTAGACCAAAAACTTTAAAAACTAGCTTAAATATCTTCTTAACATAACTTACTGGCCCTATGCGGGCGCTCTAAATTATCCCATAACCATTATTCTATTGCCTTTCGGCTTACAATTAAATAAATTTAAAAAATTCATGAATATATTTGTTTATTTATTTTGAGAAAATGTTATTTAAAAAAAAATTCAAATTTAGGATCTTTTGATTTTTTATATAAAACTTAAGACTACCCTAGTATTTATTTATTTATTTATTTACATAGCTAAAGACTAGCTTCAGATATAAGTACTTATGTCTATAATAAGAGTACAATTATATAATTGAATACAAATTTGACTGAAATTTAGATGAAAAATTTAACGATTGGTCAAATTAGTTATTACTACATCTATTATTGAGAAGATTAAATAATTCAAACATTTTGTTTAAGGGAGAAAATCGTTCATAATTAGTACGACAGTTTGGAACATTTATGCAGCTAGGTTGATTCCTTAAGTTTCTTTGAGGAATATTAAAATTTATTCGAGACAAAAGGTACAAAGAGTCTATGTTACCATTTATTAATTTAACAATAAAAACAAAACTTAAATAAGAACGTCTATTCACAAGGGATGGCAAATCAATTAGTTTCAGTCGACTGATGTATGCGGGAAGCTCGTAAGGATTTTCCCAACCTAGGCCCCGCAAGGCAAATCGCAGAAATCTTTTTTAAACACGTTCTAACCTTAATATATGGCATTCGTAATGGGGTGACCAAACCTGGCAAGCATATTCAAGAATGGGACGAACAAATGTTATAAAAAGCTGTTTTGTAACAAAAGGATCTGAAAATTGCCGTGACTCTCTCTTAATCCAGCCTAGAATTGAATTGGCTTTATTTGATATGGAGTTGATGTGCTGAATAAATTCAAGCTTTCGATCTAATATGACGCCAAGAACATTTACGTTTTCCATACATGATAGGGAAATTCCATTTAACGAATAATTAAATGGAGTTACTAAAAGTTTTCTTGTGAGGCTCATAAAATTACATTTATTTATATTAAGAGACAAGCAATTACGAACACACCAGTCAAAAAACGAATTAAGGTCGGATTGCAACATTTCACAATCACTAATACTAGAAATAGTTTTAAAAATTGTCACATCATCCGCGTAAATGAGGCATTTAGAATACTTCAAGATAGATGGTAAGTCATTAATAAATAAAATAAAAAGTAGAGGTCCTAAATGGCTGCCTTGTGGTATTCCAGAGTTAACTGTAAAATAATTTGATGGACAATCGCTAAACAACACTGCATAAGATCTGTTTAATAAATAAGATTGAAACCACATGACAAAATTTTCGCTAAAACCAAGATTTCTTAGCTTTTTTGGCAAGATCTTATGAGAGAGTTTATCAAATGCCTTACTAAAGTCCGTAAAGACGCAGTCAATTACTTTCTTTTTCTTAAATGCATCAATGCAAAGATCGGTTAGCTCCATAAGAAACGTTACAGTAGAGCGACCTCTTGTAAAGCCATGTTGATTCGGAACAATGACTGATTTGACATAGAAACACAGAGATTCACAAATAATAGCTTCAAAAAGCTTCGGAATAACCGATAGTTTGGCTATAGGCCTATAGTTTTGAATTTCGTCTTTTTTACCTTTTTTGTGTAAAGGGATTATGAAGGATTTTTTCCAAATACACGGAAATTGACAAAAAAACAGAGAACAATTAAAGAGAGTGGATAAGGGTAAAAGCAAATTATTTGCGCATTTTTTTAAAATAATAGAAGGTAAACCATCCGGACCTGGTTTACAATTCTCGTCAAGATTAGATATGAACTTAGCAATGTTATCAGAATTAATATTGAAGTTTATATTTCAAAAAGCCAAAATTTTGGCTATTTTCGTCAAGTATATCACAGTTCGAAGTATCACAGTTTAAAGTATCACAGATGTTAGTATCACAGTTAAAGGCACTTTGAAAAAAGTCTGCAAACAATTGTGTGATAACACGAGGGTCATGACTAGATATATCGTTTGACTTAAGAACAGACGGATATGGACAAGACTTCCTTTTACTATTTATAAAGTTCCAAAAATATTTTGGATTCATTTTAAGATCTCTTTGTACCTTCTGCAGATAATTCAAATATTTTAAACTTGAAGCTCTATTGAAATTTTCACGAGCACGGCAAAAGTTTTCAAAGTCGGCTTCACGTCGAGATAATTTATAAACTGACCAAAACTTGTTTCTGAGGTTCTTAAGGCTTTTAATTTCACTATCATACCAATCTGGAACTGATGATCTCGATTTTACGGAAGTTAGAGGTACACATTTTAAAAAACAATCAAACAAGACATTATAAAATTCAAAGACCATAGTGTTCACAGTTAAACAATTATTGAGATATGACCAATCAACTTGTGACAGCAGCATATTTAATTTGTTAAAATCTGTCTTTTTAAAATTAAAAGTGTAAAAGTTTTCAGTAAGGTCAGAATGAAATATTAAATCAAAAGAAAGTGAAAAAGATAAAGATGGATGATGGTTATCTTCAACTACTAAAGGATCTGTTGATTTTTCCACAACAATATCTTCATCACAGCTTGCGAAAATTAGATCCAAAATTCTTCCATTTGCAATTAGAAACATCGTTAAATTGGTGTAGTCCAAGTGAGTTTAAATCGTCAATTAGTTTTGAGTCACCAGATTTAAGATGTCCAGTTGGCAATATTACGTTCGATTCAGGACATCGTAACCAAGCAATATTGCTAAGATTAAAGTCGCCGAGGCAAATCAGCTCGTCGTTATATTCTAACTAGCGAACCCATGCCCGCTTCGCTGAGCAGAGTTCCAAAGGGCTGTTACCTGCAGTTTAGCCAAGAGGCATATACAATTCTTTCAATTTGACAGGCTTGAGAAATGCTAAAATCGAATGTTATAGAAAGAAAACTTTGAATAAAATTCGTTTTTTTTTAAATTCAGAATCAAATCGTTGGTACTCTGCATTCATTCAAATCTATTGACTGTGTAACAAACGAAGATGAAGCCACTCATTATCCAACTGAGTTTTTAAACTCCTTAGATGTACCTGACTTACCACAGCACAATTTACAACTGAACGCGAGCTCGGTAGTCATCAGCTTCGAAATCTAAAACAACCATAACTATGCGATGGAACGCGCTTTTTGATAAGAAAACTGATGAGTCATGTAATAGCCGCGACCATACTCAACGGAAAATTTAAAGATAAGTTTGTTCTCATTCCGAGGATTCCAATTATCCTTACAGATATGCCCTTTGATTTTAAACGAATTCATTTCCCAATTCATCTTGCCTTCGCCATGACAATTAACAAATCTCAATTCCAATACTTGACTGTTTGTTTTCTCAACCCATGTTCACTTCGCTGAGCAGATTTCACAATCAAAAAAAGTCGTACAATTTTTCAATTCGTCAGGCTGGAGAAATGCTAATACTTAAGGGAGCAGAAAGAAAATATTTGAATAAAATGCGTTTTTAAAATTTCAAACATTTTATTCTAATGCTTTCTTATAAACAACATTTTTTGTATATTACCATCTTTAACATAAATAAAAAGTGCGAACCGTTTCCCTACTCTAGAACACCCAACATACAGTTGACCATGAGAAATCAATGCCGCAAATTTTCAAAAACTGACCTCGGGCTTTATTTATAGTGATGGCTGATGGCAAGAGCAAGGCGAATAGGAAATTGATGACGTTTAAAATCAAATGGCAAATCAGGTGGAATGATTGGAATTCTGGAGATCAAAACATCTTCCCCTTGATATTTGCCACTAATAATCCTAGCTTCAATTAGATTGTTCATTCACATTTTTCCAGCTATATAGTCTAGTACCATTGCAAAGTTGAGGTTGATTAATATTACTCAGCATTATAATAGGGGCTCCAATTTTTAGAGCTAAATAATGAGGTGGCAGTCCCGGTAAATTAATCGAATTCAAAAGTTCCGTCTGATAATTCACTACGTCATCCTCATTTATAAATGCATGAACTCATTTGTTGGCAACAAATTATCCATTTATTTCTTCTAAAATAGATGCATTAATTTCAGCGACATCTTTATTTTTGCCTTTAGCTCTTTCACTTAACCAAGTACGATTTTTATAGTTCTCCGAAATACTTGGAAACACACTTTGAACCAATTCTTTCTTTGAATTCCTTATACAATAGAAATTTGCAGCGTTATTTGGCCATTTGAACTATTAACGTCAACGGACATTTTTCCATTTCCAATATCCAACAGCTGCTTTAAAAATTCTGCAGCAGATTGATCATTTTATAGCGAGTTTCATTCAAATTTGGAAGAATTGTTCTCAAAATCGAGAATTGCCCTTTTGAATGAAACTTGTTTTTGGGTATCCATGTCAATTTGAATTATACTTATTTTCATTTCATTTTTGTCTTTTGTCATTGGAAAAAGTAATCATTAGATAATTGATAATTAATTGGATAATTAAAGTACATATTAAGTTCTTCGTTCATTATTTGTTTATTTTTGTTATATTTATCACAGACTGGCACAATTTCACAACAAACAACAAAATAACAAATTATTTCTCTGACGTTTGACAGAAAAGTATTCAGATCGAATCTCCCAACCCATGAGAGATGCATTCTTTCGTGTTGAGAATCGACCTAGAATTGCACTTTTTGAATGAATGAAACTCTCAAAAGTGAAAAAGGTCAATTCTTTTGACAGAAAGAGCAATTCTTTTCGTGAATGAAACTCGCTATTAGTGAGTGTTATGGCGATTTTTATTGGTCACTTTAGATCAATATTTTTTATGATCTAAGATCAATGTTTTTTAATCTGACAGCTTTATTTTAATTTCCTTTGGTCAGCAAATCAATTTTTTTTTCGATCTAGATCAATATCTTAAATCTCATTTTTTTCGATATTTAACACATACCACAATACTTTTTGACATTTCTCGAACAGCAGACTTTGAAGTTTTGTTTTTAGCATTGCGAGAATTGTCATTTTGACACACACAATTACAAAAAAAAATCAATCTCGTTTTTGATCAAACATCTGACATTAAACACCATTAGTGTTTTAACATATATCCACAAAGGAGAACATTTAAGGCAGACATTTATCTTTCAGAGTTCGATCTAAAGCTTCAAGTGTGCCATTGTACACTCAATCCATACAATAATCTTACACTGTTGTAAGACTTTGGCCATTGCCGACGTTTTAGAAATATTACGTGTAGTCGCTTCGTTAACCTGTATATTTAAAGGCAATTTAAGTGCAGAGTGCGCTGTACGACCACCATTAATTAATTGCATGGTGGCAAGTGCATTTGCAACATATGCAACATACGTAGCATACATGGTATTATTTTTTTTTACAGACAAACCTGGTGCAAATAAATACCTATTGGCCAAAAAACGAATCATTAAATTTGGTGTTGTCAAACTCGATATTTAAATGCATTTGTTGCAAATGTTGTATAGTATATGTTGCATAATGATTAATAATTATGCATACATTTAAGTTATGATCAATTATTGAATTTGTTGATTAGTTGATTGCATGATGGCAAGTGCATTTGAAACATATGGAACATAGGTAACATACATTGTATTATTTTTTTTACACAAAAACCTAGTGCAAATAAATACCTTTTCATCAAAAAAAGAACCATAAAATTCGGTGTTGTCAAACTCGAGATATAAATGGTCAAACATAAATCAAACTCATTTTTATATATATAGAAAGATAGATAGATAATTCATTGATATAGTTAATGAATTCAAAAGCTTTATCATAAACATCACAGCGACTTCCCGGAACTATATATACAGTAACAAGGTAAATGTTTTTGTTACTTAAAGATATTTTAACGTAGAGAAATTCATTGTCAAGGGCTACAGGAACATGTACTGGCGTAGATATGAAAGACGATCTTACAGCAATCAAGATTCCACCTCCCACGGTATCTATATTCGGATCTGAATACCGGTCACGTCTAAAAACATTAAATGTGTTATCAAAAAGTTCGCAGTCTTTGATACCAGCATACAGCCATGTTTCGGTGAGGGAAATAACGTCATAAGAGCAGGTTATTGTTGAAAAGTAGACCTTATTGGTCTTTGTCCGAAGTCCTCTCACATTTTGATAGAAAAAATTTATTAGTGGCGACGATTTACATGTCTTGTCAGTGTGTTTTGAAAAGGGCGAATATTATTCCTTTTGTTTACAAATTCATGAATAATTATATTATCCGGCCATAATGATTTTTCAAGTAATTGATTGAATATTTCCTGGGTAACATACAGTTTAAAGGATGTGTAGTCATTACTTTTTGTTTGAAGTCGTTCGATTTTTAATTTAGCATTTGAGAACAGGGAAGTGACGAATTTACAAATATTTTCGCAGCTTGTGGCTGGATCAAAGTTCTATAAAAATAAGCATTTAAATCTTTGTGCTGCCTTAAGTTGGACTTCATTAATTGAGCTTGAATTTGAAGACGATGATATCAAAGACTTAGTTGGTAAGTTTGGTGAAATTAGATGTGTTTGTGATGATGGATTAACTGATAGCAAAGCAGTTGCGATATCTGTTGTTTTTGTTGTATGAGTAGGTAAAGTAAACGAAGAAGATGGAGCTATTTCAGTTGAACTTGAATTGCCAAGTTTTGGAGCTGATGTCCATTTGTTGCTGGTCGGTAGCTAGGGGTGGGGATTGGATCTGAAAATTTGAAATTTAGGACAGGCAGGAAGGAGGATGTTTGATGGACCGGAAACGGACGCGTTCAGGTGAGTATACGGAAGGTATGGTGAACAAAATTCAAAAATAATGGAAGTCAAGTATTCAACGGAAGGAAATTGACGTTTATGGGAACCGGATGCTGAAATAAAAGGAAGTATCTAAACGAGGGTTATATTTTACTAAAGTTGCGGAAGGATAGGGGGGATTCAAAAACAAATAAACTAGAAAAACGATCCAAATACTTTTCGAGTGTCGACACTCGAAACAAACAGAGAAAAGGGACGGAAAGGAAACCTGAACGAGGAGGGAAGGGGTATCTGAAAGAGGAACTTGGCACGCTAGCGAAGCACGGCTCTGCTCGCCGGAAAAGGGGAATATCTTGTTCCTCTATCAGACGAAGACCAACAAGCAAAACATAAATCGTGCCGTAAATATAACTTCACAAACAAAAAAAAAACCTCCACCTCATGAACAAACAAAATCACCACCACCTTAAACCTACCACACTTGGATCCTGCAGATGTTAAGCAGGATTGCCTTGCCCTCCCAACCTTGAGTCCGTGGCGAGATTTTTCGGACTCCCCGAACGTTAGCATCAGGTACTGCTCCTTAGGTCATCTTCTCACCGATATGGCCTTTAGCCAGTCTCTCTTCACCCCCTACAAATTCTTCTAGAACTCCATTAAGCTAATGCTCAGTTCAATTGAAAGAGAAATCGTTGGCGTGATGCACAAAATGCATTTAATTATTTATTGGAATTCAAACTACATAAGGTTAATAAATAACAAGAAAAAAACAAATACGAATAAAATATGAACTACCAGTGTTGGCAAGTAAGTTACATGAAGTAAGTTATTCGTTTAGTTACGCGTAACTAATATGAATTAGTTACGCCCAATATTTGGCGTAACTAATATGTAACTAACTGTAACTAAATAAAACTAACTCTAACTTAATACTAAAAAATAAAAAAATCACATTTCATCCTGAATCCCAATCGACTATTGACAAAATTCTTTTATTAGCAAGAGCAACGGCAACCTGGCAAGGAATATAATTGAAATTACTATGTTCCTGATGAAAAGGAAATCTAATAAAATATTTATTCTTGGAGCATACAGTAGATTTTTACTTACATTTAAAGTTTTCCCTTCTTTCTTGAGATTCCTGGACATTTCTTTGTTTATTGTGATTTATTTTTGTATGGTAAATTCAGATTTGGCTCGTCCAAAGGAAATCAAACGAGATCTATTTTGTTTTATTATTTTTAAATTTTTTTTGCAAAAATATAGTAATTTAAAAATGTATTCCTTGCCAGGTTGCCGTGGCCACAGCTGGCCCGACGGCAATATCAATCATCCAGCTTTGCCATAAAACAGTGTAGTCATTCGATCGTCATTCGTTCGGGTTTGTGGACGGAACTTCTTAATTTCAATTTAACATAAAATGTGAGTTTTTGTATTTGAAAAATTCTATTAGTTATAGTTAGTTACATTTAGTTACAATTAGTTACATTTAGTTACATTAGTTACATTAGTTACATAAGTTACATTAGTTACGTGTAACTAATTAAAATTTCAAAGTTACGCGTAACTATCCAACACTGTGAACTACTAAATCCACTTACGAAAGAAAATCTGATAAAATTGTTTCCCTATGGAAAAACTTAAAACAACGGCTTTTAATAAATTTAATACAAAAAAAAAACTTCCTACTTATTTATTCTAATCGTTAACATAAATAGATAGTTAAATATATAAAAAAAAATCTAATAATAGGAATTATCAAACAAAAAAAATAATAAGCCAGAATCGCTATTATATATGTATGTATACCGATATTGTCCAAAGACCAAGGTATACACATATATATGATATGAACACAAAAATTAAAATTAAAGATATAAATACTAGACTTAACAATATTTCATGAAAAGAACAAAAAAACTTATAATAACCCTAACACAAAAAAAAAATTGCAGAATTCTCATTAAAATTAAAATTAGTCAATTTACGAGTAAGTGCATGAGAATCAAATATCGACTTGGCCGTTTTTTTCATCGAAGGATTTTGGAGAGAGCTTTCTGCATCTAATTCGTCACTTTTTCGTTTCGATGATTTTTTTGGCTTTATGATGGCGTGGTATTTTTGATTTTTGTATTATTTCTGGTTTGTCTTTTAACGCTTTGTGGTTGCATATCGTGCGTTTGAGAAACAGAGGTTAATGTTTCAACTTGTTTAGCCAAATTCAGCAACTGGTCATGTAGGTTTTCAAGATTTTTTCTGTTTTCTAGCACGTCACGAGAGATATTTGTGAGAACAAACGGGTCACATTCGTTGCAGAAATAGTAAAATGATTTTCTGTCCTTAAAAAGCTTAATTGTGCTGAAAGGAGCGTCGATACATGTGACGTGAAAAAGTTTTCTGCAATTTCCCTGACACATAATTGAGTCAATCATATAGTCTGTGACATTTTTACATAAAGCGCAAGAAGCCATTGTTTAATATATCAATTTGTTTATCTATGTTTTTTTTTTGTGTTTCTTTTTCTTTTTTACTTTTTTGTTGTTGTTTAATTTTATTTTATTTTATTTGTGTTCTTTATGATCACCCTGTTCAGAAATGCATAAGTGGGCAATGTAGATTTTTTCTTTGGTAATGGTTTGTGTATGAGATCATGAGATGTAGTGTCGGTAATGTAGAGCAGCTTGATAGATGACGTTTACCTAAATTAAACCTACTTAAAACTACCTAAAACTAGAACAGCCACAGCAGCGGTTTTGTGTTTTTGTTATTTTTTTTGTGTTTTGTATGTTTTTTTTTTTTTTTTTTTTTTTTTAAGCCACCATGTCTGTGTCTGTTCCCCTTAAGCTACCTTAAACCTATGTAAGCTGACCAAGGCGATAAAATTAACCAACTTTTAAATAATCAAATTTCGTCGCTCATCCACCAAAAGTGCCGAGCTTGTTTAATAATATCCCGACGGTCCCGATTGGACACAGCCCTACTGAACCGAAGGCGCTCTGCTCCGTCTCCTGTGGCGACGTCTCGGTCGTACAGGAGTCGCCGATCCACAGTATTACGGCCGACGTGGTAGATTAACGGAACCGCCAACCTGTCCTGTCTCAGCCCTCGACTATCTAAAAAGAGGAAAGCCTCGGGTGGAATGAAGCCGCTTAAACGTGCCTTTTCAAAGTATTCATCATTTGGGTAGTAAGCCCCAAAGATGAGTCCATTAGAAGAGGTCATAGCTCTCGCAACATGACCGCGAATAAGCTTCAACAAGAAATTATCTATCCTGTTTATGTTGGCCCCATTGCATAGGACCTCGTTGGAATAGTAATGTTTGTACTCCGACTCTGGTGTTCTGTGTAATCCAAGGCAGGTCCTAAGACACTGCCTCTCAAACACCCGAATCTTTTCCATTTGAGATGGGGCAACGTTGAACCACACAGGGCACCCATAGGCAATCATCGGCCGAATGAGGGCCATGTAGCAAATCACCTTCACCCTGCTATCAAGATGGCTGCTATAAAACAGCCGTTTTGTCAGGGCAAAAGCTCCCCTAGCTCTGGACAGAGCAGCATCTATATGTCGGTTGAAATACAGATACTGATCCAACCAGATGCCAAGGTACTTTACCACACTTTTACTCGCCAATGGATGTCCACTTGGTCCAACGATCACTAGATTTCTCCAGTTCTTTCTCGTATCCCTAGGAGCCCTAGACAATGGGGTTCTAAACAGAATAGTTTCGCATTTCTGGAAATTGATTTTCAATTTCCAGTCATCGCAATATTGTTGAATCTTGTCGAAGTCACGCTGCAAGAGAATTCTTATGACCTCAACTTTTGGCGCCGTTCTGTACGCTACAAGGTCATCGGCATACGCAATCGCATGAGCAAGACAACCTATCAGATCGCTGGTGTAAATACTAAAGAGGATCGGCGAGTTCACCGCTCCTTGCTGTAGACCATTTTTTATATCAAATGTTGTGGTAGAAGTTACATTGCCACTTTTGACAACAAACTTTCTACCATTAAGCATGTCATAAAGAATGTATAACAATGGTTTACTTATGCCAAGTCTGGTCAGCTTCAGATAAAGACCCTCTAACCAAACGGTGTCGAAGGCCTTTTCCAAATCAACCAAAACGACACCCGTGCATTGATTCATAGCTTTGTTCCATTGGATATCAGAGACTAACTTAGACGCAGCATGAATGGTGTCATGCCCCGCCTTAAAGCCAAACTGATTATCCGGAATAATATTTTTGTCCTCTGCCCACTTGGTCAGAGCTCTATTAAGAACCTTTTCGAATACCTTACTGATACTCGGAAGAAGACTTATCGACCGGAGATTTTTTTTTTTTTTTTTTTTTTTTTTTTTTTTTTTTTTTTTTTTTCATATAAAACTATGTTTGCATAGCGCTTCCTTTTTATTTCTTAATCTTCTTAAGATAGAATTCAAGTTCCTTGCCTTCAAGAATATAACCATCAGCACGACCACATTGTCCTGGGCGGGATGAGACACAAGCTAAGATACGACCAGAAATGAACTGATCCTCCAAACCCTGCTCAACCTTGGCGTACTTTTGGCGGTCCAAGTACTTCTTCATCACTCGGTCACTGCGCTTCTTGTTGAGAACGTCGTTCTCATCGTCTTTGTTGGAGTGTTTTGGGTCACGTTTGCGTCCCAAGGGCAGGATGTAGTGGGACTCGTACCACTGCCTGAATGGAGTGGCATCGATCACGATGATGGCATTCTTTACCAGCGTACTGGTACGCACCAACTCGTTGTTGGAGGCGTTGTACACGACATCGATGATACGAGTCTTGCGGGCAACACCTTCGGACGCCCAGGCGAAATTACCGGTGTCCAAACGGAGAGCACGGTATTTGATATTACCGCCACGGGTGCGGACTTGATGGATGCGGGAACCACCGAGTTTTGTGTTAGCTGCTGGACGTCCTAACTCGAACTTCCTCTTCTTGCGGAGAGACTTGCGTTTGCCACCAGTGGCCCTTCGCTTATGAGCGCTATCACGACTGATACCCATCTTGGAGTAAAAACAGAGAAGGAAAGGAAATTTGCCGGATTGGAGCTATCCTTTCCCTTTTTCGGGAGAGGATGAACCACAGCTGTTTTCCAACGCACCGGATAATATGCATTATTCAGTGCGTTGTTAAACAGTGTGGTGTAAATGTCTACTGCTTCCTTAGGGATATTTCGCAGTACAACGTTGGGTATACCACCGACTCCTGCTGACTTCTTTTTCTTTAATGATTCGAAGATGAGCTGGAGCTCTACCTTCGATATAAGCAGGGAACTGGGCCCATTAAGCTCGGCGACAGTGACGTTTGCCAAATTGTCTTCATAAAACCTGGTGAAACCAGTGTTCTCAGATCGCCATTGCGTAATGCTGTTTCGAAGGTAGAAATGGTGCACCAGAGCTCTGTTCTCCAGGTCGTGATTTGGGCGAATGCTAGCATTCACCTTATACACTTGCTGAAAAACAGCCCCCAATGCTTCCACCTTCTCTTGACGATCTTCAATCATAAAGAAGTCGTCATCAAGGACGGCATCCCCTGGATCTATACCTGCGATGGTAAGTACGTCTTCGTTGTCCGTATTTCTCGGAAGCTTAAGGCAAGGAAGATCGTTTTGATCATTCCTCCTAAAGATTTTATTAATTTGGGGAAACATACTTGGGTCGCTAGAATTAACGGCCCGTATCTTGTTATCCCAAAACAAAGTAATAGATAATCTATAGTTCTGCTTTATAAGCAGATTGAGCTTTTTGATCGACGAATTCAGTGTCCTAATTTCCGGGTCGTTTCTGTCAGTAAACCGTCTATCTGTCTGTTTGTATGTCTGTTCGCGCCTCTAGAGCCTGAACGGATGAGCCGATTTGCTTCAAATTTGGTATTTAGGATTTATTTGACCGTCCCTCGGAACATTTTTTTAATTTTTGCTCTAGACCCAAAAATAACGGCACCTGCCATACAATCGTGAAGAAAAAAATTGATTTTCTAAAAAACGGCTCTAACGATTTTGATAAAACTTTCAGAATACTATTCTTGTAAGACAATCTATCTTTTGGTTGGAAAAAATTTTTCAAAATGTTTCTTATAACGGTACCTCTCATAGAACCAGTATTTTAAAATCAATTTTTCTCGTAAACTATACATCCGATTTAAATAAAATTTTGGGCACAAGAAGTCATTCATAATTTTATTAATATGGCGTTTCAAAATTTTCAAAAACTTTTTTTTGATTTCTTATAATTTTTTCAAAAAAAAATATTGAAAATCGTTCGACCAGTTTTTTTTTTAAAAAGGTTATTTTTGAAAAACTTTTTCAAAAAATATTTTGAAATTTATTTGAGTATGCAAATATATGGCAACCTGTAGTTTACATTTGAAAAATAATTTAAAAAAAAATTAATATACCCGTTTCCAACATATTTCAAAAACCAAAATTTTTTTTGAAAAAATTATAAAAAATCAAAAAAAAAGTTTTTGAAAATTTTAAAATGCCTTATTAATAAAATTTTGAATGACTTCCTGTGGCCAAAATTTTATTGAAATCGAATGTACAGTTTACGAGAAAATTTGATTGGAAAATACTAGTTCTATGAGAGGTATCGTTATTAGACAAATTTTGAAAAAAAATTTCTAACCAAAAGATAGATTGTCTTGCAAAAATAGCATTCTGAAAGTTTTATCAAAATCGTTAGAGCCGTTTTTGAGAAAATCTATTTTTGTCTTCAAGATTGTATGGCAGATGCCGTTATTTTTGGACCTAGAGCAAAAATAAAAAGTATGTTCCGAGGGACGGCCAAATAAATCCTAAATACCAAATTTGAAGCAAATCGGCCCATCCCTTCAGCCTCCAGAGGCGCGAACAGACAGACAGACAGACAGACAGACAGACAGACAGACAGACAGACAGACGGACGGAATTCCCAGACCCACTTTTTTCAACTTCTCCATCATCGTAATGTCATGTGTGATTGTTATCTCAAATTTTTTTTTCTGCACGAATCCATAACTTGCCTTATAGTACCTATAATTGCAAGTAATAGTAGGTACTTACATTTGGTTGAAAGTGTTATGTTTTGCTTGGTTTTTTTGGTGATTTGTCATTGTCAGGCTCATTTATATAATTTCTTTTTAAATTAATTTTACGATATGGTAGCCAAACGTGTCCTTAGATTCAGGTAAAAATTCAATATCCCCGTACTTAAAACTTTTACTTTTCGGATCAATATCGTGCCAATACATTTTTAAATATTTTACTTGTAAAATTATTAATTTTTGGAGAATCCTCCCAACACACAAAACACTTTTTAACTTCAGATGCCATATTATCCAAATTCACAAAAAAACAAAATATCAATTGTTTTAATTTAACTTCAAAGTTATTACTTACTTATTATTTGTCCAAAAAACCATTTATTATAAGTTCAAAGTATTTGATTTTATTTCTTCCACACTTAAAACATGGCTTCGCCACTCAAGCTTTCTACCAAAAATAATGTTTTTCTTAAAACATCTCTAATAATGAAGTGTTTGAGTGGTCAGCACTAGCAGTGGAGAAATGGATCTTAAATTAATTGTAAGCCGTTATAAAAATTAAGGGCGAGTACATTATCGGTGCAAATTTTGATATTGGTTCACACGAAATAGTATTGTTATGTAGGTAGGTATGTATTGAGAAAATGTGTTGAACAAAAAGTTTGCTTTTTATTAACTAAATATATCCTTTTTACTTACCATTACAACCAAAGTGCAAAATTTTATTAAATACATTCTGTAAATATGTATGTTTTTGAAAGCATTTTAACTGGACTTAGTAGTTCGTGGGTAAATTTGTATGTAATTTTTTCATTTATATAAAAAATCTGAGTTTTCTACTAAAAAAGTTTTGGTAATGAATTTTATTATTTTTTTTTTGGAACTCTGATTATATTTTTACTTGCGATTATAGGTACTAACTATATAAGGCAAGTTATGCATTCGTCGAAAAAAAAAGTTTTGAGATAACAATCAAACATGACATTACGATGATAGCGAAGACGAAAAAAGATGGTCTAAAAATTCTGTCCGTCTGTATGTCTGTCTGTCTGTCTGTCTGTATGTATAGAGACCTACAGCCCAAACGGGTGGGCCGAATTGCTTCAAACTTGGTATATAAACTTTTTTAGGTATTGTACAGAGGGGAAATTGAAATTTTTTTTTAGCTCAAAAAATAACGGTACCTGCCATACAACCGTTACGTTAAAGCTTATTTTTTCTCAAAAACGGCTCTAACGATTTCTATTTAAAAAAATCAGTGCTGCTTTTTAGGTACGACCAATCATATGGCTGAAAAAAAAGTTTTAAAAAATGGCTAAGAACGGTACTTTCCATAGGACCGTTTTTTTTGCTTTCGACTATCTCGAAAACGACTCAACCGATTCTTTCGAAATTTCACACACATATATCTGTAGGTAGCTCAATTTATATTGCATACCAATATTTTTGAAAAATATTTTTTGGTATTTTTAAAAGCATTTTTAAAAAAAAAAATTTAAAAAATTAGTATTTTGACAACTATGTACTTATTAAATTTTTTTCTAAAAATTTTAAATCAATGTATTTGCTGAATACCTATAAACTGGCGTTTTTGAATTTTTTTTTTTAAATTTTTTCAAAAAGTTTTTCAAAAAAAACTTTTTTTCTCAAAAACCGCTCCACAGATTTTTATAAATTTATTCTCATAAATTTAAATTTATCCAAGAAATAAAATGGCGTACTTTTTTTTTCAGCTCAAATTAGTTTAAGTATTTCTTTAAGAATTTTGAAAATTTTATTTTTATCAAAATCTCAAGCCCCTAAACCAATGTCACTCATTAGAGCAAGTTCGAGCGACCCAGTCGTGCATTTTATTTATTAAGTTCACCTGGTACTAATTTTATATTTATATGATCTGAAAAATGTCAATATTGAGTCTAAAAAATTAAAGAAAATTTACAAGTTTTTTTTAAAGGCGGTCGGACGCATGTTTGGCCCATGTAAACCACAGACCATACACAGACCGGCAACTCGTACTCCCCTTGCCTGAAACACCCTCGAAATATTTTTTCTTGTCTGTGAATACGTGTACATCTCTCTCTGTGCATTTTGTAATGGCAACTATACCTGCGTATGCCATTTATTTTTTAGGTGTGTTTGCTAAATGGGTTTTAAAAGCAAGAGAGAGCGTCACACTCTCAAAATAAATGGCATATCAGCTGATTTTTAGCTTGTAGGCAAAAAGAGAGACCATATGGTGAGTTGGCGGTCTGTATCTTCTTGGTCCGTGATGTAAACTTTGTCCCACCAGCAGATTCTTAATGTAGACGTTCAAAGCTTTCATTTGATACCCCATTGACCGGATGAGGTAGGTCAACACCAAGAAAAAATACCGTTTTTTGAGTTGATCGGACAAAGGTTTGGGCCCTGATTTTTTCTGTCCGACCAAATGATTTGCAATCTACGATAGAATCTCTATGCACTTCTACTTAAATTTTCCACTGACCCCATGGTGTAACCTAACACCGAAAAACCCAAACGGAAGTGCCCATTTTGCCGCCAGAAGGCCCGAAAAAAGTCTGTCCGACCAGCGGTTTTGTAAACATTATGATATTTACAACTCGTTAATGGCCAATTTTTCCATTGAACCGATGAGGCAGGTACTTTGACGGCCGCCTCCTATACTATTAAGACCAGATCTCCGTTACTAGCATTTTTTGCCAAATACTAAAAACGCAGTTCTCTTAAGAACACTAAAAAAATATGACACACATAGTTTAATCAAAATCGTTGTCATTTTTGAGCAAATTCGAAAAAAAAACCAAAATAAGGTGGCTTAGCCTGAACGGCTCATTGTATGGGAACCACCGTTTAGAAATGCTTTACTGAAAAAATTGCAGTTTCATCTTATAGAACACTATAAAGAACTATGCCAAATGAAGTTTGAGTCAATTCAATCCAGCGCGAACTTATGGCCATTTGAAAAAAGCCGTTTTAACCTGATTTTCGTTACGACCATTGAGGAGAGTACGATAACTGAGGCGCCAAGATTTAATAACGGTTTTGTATAGGGGCGTCAAATGCAAGTATTTTTTACTATGGGAGGGGGGGTCTACCTCGCCCCGTTTAGGAGGTAGGGGCGATTTTCGAAAAAAAGGTCTTGAATGGAAAAATAAATATTAAAAAACAACGGCAATACTTAAAATACATTACTATAACGGTTTTAAAAGCCAGAAGTCTGTTCTTAAATCCTACATTTAAATTAAATTCCTCGTTACAATAGTTTTCCAAATATTCGCATTGAAACTCGAAATTTTGATAAAAAAACCTAAAAAATATCTTTAAACCAATTTTGTTCAAAATTGTGAAATGGAAAATAATTTTTTTTTCTGTAATCGGTGCTTCAGTAAATATTCAATCGAACGCAAACAACTAAAAGCTTTTATGTCTTCTAGTTCTTGTGAAAATTGAAAATTATTGAAACTACTTTTTTATGAAATTTTAGATTCTTGGCATTTATTGCCATTTCATTACAGGATTAATGTTGATGAAAGGTTTATCTTTGAAAGTAAAGTACAGCAATTCAGTTAGCGTTACCCAGAATGCATGACGAAAAGTTAGAATTGCGTTGCATTCCACTTTCTAGTCAGTCAGTTTGTGAGTAAGGAGTCAGTTGAAAAAATCAAGTCAATTTACAACGCACATGATGTATTTAAAGGGTATGTCAGTCTCGTCAATGAAGTCATCGTCTAGGTTTTCACTTTGGATGGTCGAAGTCTTTAAGTTGCAGACCAACACTTTCTCTCCCATAGACTAGACCTGACTATACTTTTTTGTGTGTCCAATGTCCGCGACGCGGGCCACCCAGGTACTGTTGATTAAAACTACTATTGATACAGGCGCCTGCCAGGCAGCTGGAACTAACTTTAGCGGGGCAACGAAGTTGCGTGAGCGGGTGTGCCCCCGAAAATGGAGTTGAAATCCCTAGATCCCGCGGAGCGGGCCACCCAGGTACTGTTGATTAAAAATACTATTGACATAGGCGCCTGCCAGACAGCCAGACCTACCCTAAGCGGAGCAACGAAGTTGCGTGAGCGGGTGTGCCCCCGAAAAGGGAGTTAAAATCCCTACATCCCGCGAAGCGGGCCACCCAGGTGCTGTTGATTAAAAATACAATTGACACAGGTGCCTGCTAGGCAACGAAGTTGCGTGAGTGGATGTGCCCCCCAGAAAAGGGGTGACACGCCTCAATATCCGCGGACAAAATAACCGCATACACCCGACCTCGCACCTACCCCAAGTCCTTTAGTGTGCCCAGGCAGGAGGGGTTGCAGGGGGCAGCATGCCCCCCTTACATAGGTCATTGTTTATACACCGTAATAATATGCGTCGCGGATATTTTGAGGCGGATATTTTGTCCGCGGACATTTTGTCGCGGATATTTTGACCCGGATATTTTGTGCGCGGATATTGAGGCGTGCAGCCCGAAAAGGGAGTTACAATCCCTAGATCCCGCGAAGCGTGCCACTCAGGTACTGTTGATTAATCCTTAAAGTTAGATCACCGTAAATACCACGTAAATATCACGTAAAATAAAAATCTCATAAAAAAGTAGTTCAGGTAATTTTCAATTTTCACAAGAACTAGAAGACATAAAAGCTTTTGGTTTTTGGCGTTCTATTAAATATTTATTAAAGCATCGATAACAGAAAAAATTTATTAAAAATTTATTTTCCACTTCACAATTTTGAACAAAATTGGTTTAAAGATATTTTTTTTCGTTTTTTTATCAAAATTTCGAGTTTGAATGCGAATATTTTGAAAACTATTGTAACGAGTAATTTAATTTAAATGTAGGATTAAAAAACAGACTTCTGGCTTTTAAAACCTTTATAGTAATGTATTTTAAGTATTGCCGTTGTTTTTTAATATTTATTTTTCCATTCAAGACATTTTTTTCGAAAATCGCCCCTACCTCCTAAACGGGGCGAGGTAGACCCCCCTCCCATAGTAAAAAATACTTGCATTTGACGCCCCTATATAAAACCGTTATTAAATCTTGGCTCCTCAGTTATCGTACTCGTGCCCGACCATTTAAGCCAAAAACGAAAAACGCAGTTTTGTTAGAAATATTTAAGGTAAGTTAAATTCTGAGTTTAATTAAAATCGTTAGAGCCGTTTTCAAGCAAATCCAAAATGAAAAAACCGTTACTTGAAAGGTACCAGTGTGAGCCGGGCTAAAACGTAACAAAAAAAAACTTCGACAACCGTTTTGTCTTTAAACTGCTACATATCAAGTTTGAAGAAAATCCGTCAAGCCGTTTAGACTGTAGCATGACGTGAAAAAGCGCACATCCGCACATCCGCAAAGACGCACAGACAGACCGGCGACGGACGGTATGGCGAAAACCACTTTTTTGGGCTTCTCTATCATTGTAATGTCATGTTTGATTAAGACTTCTATATTTTTTTTCTGCACGAAACCAATACTTGCCCTTTACCTAGAGCAAGTAAAAAATAAAAATAAAAAAAAGATTAAGTAGCAAAATTTACGTATCTGACAACGTATTACGACAACCACTATCAGGGTCAAGAGGGAATACCGATGAGTTGATATTTCCCAGTTGTGCTACTGTAGTTTCTTTCCTGCTTCCATTACCTTTAAGTTGAGTTCCAATTCTTCAATGGAACGCTTCCCGTCTAGAATGTTCCCAGCGATGATTTTGCGGTCTCCGGTTTTTATTGTCCACGGTTTGAATGATGGCATGGATTTCATAGAGAGAAACGGTTTTGTCAAGACTTTTAGAATTTCCGAGTGATTTACCAAAGGTTGCTTGTACTCGTATTTTGTCTGGTAACTTCGCTGGTATGTAATTTGCATTTCTTTGGTACTGACCTAACATGGACGTAATAATAGAAACACTCCTGTGCCTTGTACGGTTGCTTGGTACCGTTCCCTACCGCTGAAGCTGAAGAATCAATGATTACGCGCTGCCATTTTGATCAGGATATCCTCGTTCGCCGGTGCTGCAACATATCTGCAATGAGTGGATGACGCATCAGTGTGTTGCAGCAATTCAACCAGACAATGCTTTGCTCCGGACGTAAAGAGAGTTGAGTTTAAACTGCAAACCCAAATTTTGGACTTCGTTTCATCGTCCGACTCCGACACAGGGATGCACTTTTCGAAGTCCTCGTGGCTCAACAGTCCAAAGTAAGCATGATTTTCAGATTCGGCAACGTATTCGTAGCTGCTGTTCAGCATCATGTCCCACCCCTCGTTGAAAACAGAGGGTAGATCTACCCTCTCGAAGATTTTCCGGTAATGGAAAAGTAACCGCGTTTTGCTTTAAAATAGCAATATTTGCTGCTGACTCACGGGTTATTTGATTGCAAAATAACCGTAAATTTTCTGCAGTGAGCCCCTCGAACAGTTTTTGAGGGGTGATGAGTCTTCCAGCTTTTGAGTTGAAAACGCCAACAACATGTTTTAAGTTTTTGGGGTGAGGTTCGACGTTGCTGTACGTAGCACAGAAATTTTCATTAACATAACTATAAGTAATATAACTTTACATTGGTCTGACATTTTGAATATGCAATTTGTTTGACTAATTTTCCAATGTTTTAAAATTATACAGGGTGATAATGTAATACATTTAGAAAATGATATAACACAGATTAACTGGCAAATAATATATCAGTTATCATCACCTGAAGATCAAGTATCATTCCTGCAAAGTTCAATAAGTCAAATTTTTAATGCACACGTTCCGCTTAAAACAAAACTTACACGGGGTGACAGAAAATCTTGGTTTACGGCAGACATATTAAATTCTATAGATCAAAGAGATCGAGCCTATAAGCGTTGGAAACGTTTTCGTCTTCCTGAAATGCTTTCTATTTTTCGATCTTTAAGAAATATCGTCAGTAAAAAAATCAGGGATGCCAAATGCCGACTCTACACAAAACGCCTTAACAAAAACTTACCGTCAAAAATGCTGTGGAAAAATGTCCGTGAACTTGGAGTCGGATCCCAAAAAGAATGCTGTTCCACTGATATATGTCCCGACCATTTGAATGAAGAATTTGCAAAAATTCAAAATGTTCCGTTAAATGAAACCGACCCCGAAAGTGAACAATTTCAAAGTGAGGATTTGTTGAATATTGATGGGTTGAGCACAACTCAGGTTTTTGACGTTGGGACAGACACTTATGAAACAAATGAAGCCTATCGGGTTGTTGACCCCGATAGTGCGAATTACTTTCAATTTCAAAGGGTGGATGATGCTGATGTCTTAAGTGCAATACTGAAAATAAAATCTTGTGCCATGGGATTTGACGAAATACATCCACTTTTCATCAAAATGATTCTACCCCACATACTCCCTGCCCTCACGCATATATTCAATACTATCATGATGACATCACATTTTCCATCATTTTGGAAGGTAGCAAAAGTAATACCAGTTTTAAAGAAAGCTGCTACTCGTTTGTCTGGCCCAGAGTTCAGACCAATATCAATTTTACCATTTTTATCAAAAGTATCTTGCACAACCAAATGTCAACATTTTTAAACTTAAATAAGCTTTTAAGCAAGCAACAATCGGGTTTTAGAGCCAACCATAGCTGTATATCAGCTATTCTTAAAGTTTCAGATGATATAAAAACAGCAATGGATAGTGATCTGGTATCGTTTCTAGTGCTCTTGGATTTCTCAAAAGCCTTTGATACAGTCAACCATAGATTGCTCATATCAAAGCTTAAGGAACAGTTTATGTTTTCGAACACAGCAGCAGATATGATTTTTTCATATCTCAGTGGGAGAAGTCAAGCTGTTGTCATAGGTGAAAAAATATCACGTCCATTAAATCTCTTATCAGGAGTTCCACAGGGGTCAATTCTTGGTCCCCTGCTATTCTCGATTTTTATAAATGATCTCCCGCTTCAAGTGAATTTCTCCTCTTTAGATTTATTTATAGATGGGGCTGAAAAGTTAAACGGTGATCTAAGTAGCATTCTAAACTGGTCCCAAACAAATAAACTGCATCTTAACCCAAGAAAATCGAAATGCTTAGTCATATACAAAAATAAACTTGATTACAGCTATTTTCCTAAATTGTATCTTGCTGATCAACAACTCGAGTATGTCGAGAAAGCTAAAAACTTAGGTATTCTGTTTAATCGCACGCTAACTTGGGATGATCATATTCAAATGGTTATCGGAAAAGTATACGGCTCTTTACGCAGTCTTTCTCTTTCAAAGCATTTTACTCCTCAGCATGTTAGGCTACGCTTGGCAAAAACATTAGTCCTTCCGATTATTACATATGGATGCCAAATTGTAAGCACCCATAACTCTGAAACGAAACGAAACTTGACAGTAGCTTTCAATAATATTACGCGTTATGTATACAATCTCGGGAGATATGATCACGTATCGAACTATACAAACAACATCCTTGGTTGTGGTCTCTACACGTATTTTAAATATTTTTCCCTTAAAACACTAAACAAGATTTTAATGAGCAAACAGCCGGCATATCTTTTTGAAAAAATACAGTTTGTGAACTCGTCTCGGTCATTTATGTTGTTGCAACCTAGATTCACTGGCCGAAACTCTGAGAGTCAGTTTTTTGTTAATGTTATCAGGCAGTGGAACAGCTTACCCTACGTCATTAGAAGACTTCGTGGCACGACGCAATTTGATGCGGCGTTATTCAGATACTTGGCAGGAAATTAAATAAAAATTAAATTAAAAATAAAATAGGTATGTACTTCAAAGGAAATAAAAGGAAAGAAAGACTGTAAAGTAATTTTTGATTTGATGCAAAATTCGTATGTATGTCTTGCTTGTCATTTTCCAAATTGAATTTATATAAAACTTAACTTGAATTTTAACTTAACTAATAAATACTATCTTTAACTTTTACTACTTATTGTATAGGCTTCAAAGCCCATTGTAAAAGCTTCCATTGAAATAAATAAATGAAATGAAATGAAATGATTCACGAATGTTGTGCCAAAAAGCTAGAGCGTGTAGGTTGGGTTGAGACAAGAAAAAAATCGTATGGGAGAGGGGGAACAAAAATAATACTTAATTACGTAAAATTTTGAAAAAAATTAGTTTTAAAATTATTTTTTTAAAATTTTTTTTTAAATTTTGAGTTTGAAAATTAATATTTTGAAAACGGTTCAATAGAATAACTTAAAATTACGATAAAATAATGAGTTTTTGGCTGTACAACAAGGTATAGCATGGCATTATAGGAGTTACCGTTATTTTTAAATAATTTTTTTGAATGTAAGTAATGTTTTTAGAAAATTGCCCTCCCGGCTAAACGGAAGGGAATAGACCCCCCTCCAGGACGATTTTTTTCTTGTCTCAACCCAACCTACACGCTCTAGCTTTTTGGCACAACATTCGTGAATCACCCTGTATAAGGGCACTTTTTCCCTTTTTTTAAATTTAAAAATTAAATTAGTTTAAATTTTTTATTTTGAAACTTACAAACACATAAATGAATAAACCATACTAAAATCCTACTAATATTATAAATGTGAAAATGTCGATGTTTGGAAGTCTGTATGTTTGGATGTTTGGATGCTTGAATATTAGGATGTTTGTTGCTCAAAAACGACAGAATGGCTTAACGGCACAGAGATAGATTATAGTCTGGAATAGCACATAGGCTAAGTTGATGGAATAAAAAACTCTGACTATAAAAGTATCTAGATTACAAGAGACGACTCTCAGGCTACAGTCTACTTCTAGATCAGCTGAAACGAGAGAGAAGCCGAGGGCAAACGCTAGTGTAATACAAATTGTACGTACTGGAGGTTCTGCAAGAGAGAGAAAAGTTATTTTAAGGTGGCGCAGACAGTGTATTGTGGACCACGGCCTCAACCAACAATCCTCGCCAGCTAGGCCGGTCCCTAGCCAGTGGCCTTCAGTTGCGCACACCAAGTTGGTGAATTAAACAAAGTAACAAAAATATTATATTAACTGGACATTTGTTATTCATTGAAAGATTTGTATTGGTTGTAATGTACCCTTTTTTTGTTACCAACTCTTATTATTGTATTGACACCTTATTATTGTATTTAACCCAACCAAATGGACGAGAACTTATTCTTCCTAGCTGGATTTTTGAACAAAACTTTTTCCCCAACCGTAAACGAAACAAGGTTTGTCTGACGATAATACTGCTGTTTCGCTTCACGTTTTTCGCTCATGTCCATCGAGTGCAGAGTTATGGAAATCCCTTAACACTTTTTGAATTTCATCAGGGTTGGATAGAAAAATCCAACTGCCGGTACCCTTTGTCAAATGAACGGGATATACTTTCTTGTGCTTCCATGTTTTTGATTTCTTTTCGTGCTTTCGGTAGTTACATTTTTTTCTTTTTCTTTGGCCGATTGCTCTCTAGTTACTGCAGACACTGACCTTTGGGACTGGGAATACGGCTTGGAGCATCCACATTCGTATTTATTTTCCCAGGTCTGTACTCAATTTTGTAATCGTACTCCGAGAGTTTATGTTGAAAATTAACAAAACGAGTTGTTTGGTCCTTTACATTAAATACCCCTTTCAGCGGTTGATGGTCACTGTAGACTTTAAATGGTCGTCCTAGCAAATAAGTTCTAAAATTTCTAGACACCCATACAACAGCTAAAAGTTCTCATTCTATTCTATAGTTGAATACCTTTTTTCAGACAGACTTAGCGATCTACTGGCATATGCTATCGGCATATTTACCCCCACTTTTCCCTGTGATAAAACAGCACCCAATGCTTCGCCACTAGCATCGGTTGTAAAGATGAATGTTTTGGTGAAATCAGGATAGACTAAAACTGGTGGGGATGTAACCGCCTTCTTATGATCTTCGAAAGCCTTGTGACATTCGGCCGTCCATATAAATGTTGTGTTCTTTCGGAGCAGTTGGGTTATTGGGTAAGCTATAGCTGCAAAATGCGGTACAAACTTACGATAATAGTTAACAGACCCCAAGAAAGACTGAAATTTCTTCATGTTTTTGGGAGGGGAAAGCCAGTTACGCAACTTGTTTTAGATGGGTTTGGTCATGCATCTTCTTCAGAAAAGATGTGTCCCAGGTATACCACTTCTCTGCAAAGAAACTTGCTTTTGTCTGTGTTGAGTTTTAACCTGTTCTCCCGAAGCCTACCAAAAGCATTGGCTAACTTTCGACTATGCTCTTCCAAGTTTTTCGAATAAACCACGATGTCATCAAGGTATACGAAACAATCAATACCGTGGAGTCCCGTTAAAATGTCATTCATTATTCTTTGGAAAGTGGCGGGTGCTCCTGATAGCCCGAAAGGCATTCGGTTTAATTCGTTATGACCAAGGCTTGTACTGAACGCAGTTTTTTCTTGATCCTTCTTGTCTATGAAAACTTGGTGATAACCATTGGCCATGTCAAATCAAGAGTAATAAAGTACCGACAATTTCCTAGCTGGACAAGAATTTCTTCTATTCTTGGCAGAGGAAAAATGCTTTTCACTGACCTCGTTCAATTTGAGGAAATTAACTACAACTCTCCATCTTTTTTGTCCGTCCGATCCTGGTTTTTTAGGAACGACCAAAAGAGGGGAGTTCCATGGTGATTTACTGGTAGAAACAATACCATCGTCAAGCATTTTCTTGACTTATGAATTTATTTCATCCACAGCAATTTGAGGTAGTCTGTATTGTTATACCCTATTCCATAGAATGGGTATATTGTATTTGGTGTGGAGTTTGTAACATAGAGAAATAATACCGTTAGGTATAAAAAAGTATATATATTCTGACTCAGAATCAAAAGCCTAGTCGATTTAGCCATGTCCGTCCGTCGTCCGTCCGTCCGTCCGTCCGTCCGTCCGTCCGTCCGTATGTATACTCTCTAGAGGTCGCAATTTTTGAGCTAGAAAACTGAAATTTGGTATATATAATCTCTGGTCCAAGAGTAAGGCTAAGTTCTTGAACCGGTAAAATCCGCCGACAAACACGCCCACAATCGCCATTTTTGATGAACAACCTCAATTTGGTAAAATTAAATTATGTTTTTTGTACAGTTAATATTAAAGCATATAGCTAAAATTTTGCACGCGCAAGCTTCAGGTAAACCTTCTTCCAATTAAAAAAAAAAATTCAGTTTGGGCGTGGCTGACGCCCATTTTTCATACAAAACCATCAATATTGTTTTTGTAAAATAACAATTGTTATATTAATGCGAAAAACATTAAATTTTGTGGGTATTACTTGCACATAAACATCTTGTGTATGAAATCAAAAAATTTGATTTTGGGCGTGGCTGACGCCCACTTTTCACTAAAAACATAAAAAAATTGTTTTTGCAAATAAACGGTATTTATAATGAATCCGCAAGCATCTTGCGTCTCTTAGTAGAAACTTAAAAGTTTGTGTATGCAAAAATTTATTTGAATTTTGGGCGTGGCTTACGCCCACTTTGCATACAAAACCATCAATATTGTTTTTATAAAATAACAATTGTTATATTAATGCGAAAAACATTAAATTTTGTGGATATCACTTGCACATAAACATCTTGTGTATGAAATCAAAAAAATTGATTTTGGGCGTGGCTGGCGCCCACTTTTCACTAGAAACTTTTAAAAAATTGTTTTTGTAAACAAACGATATTGATAATGATTCCGCAAGCCAAAATGTTGTGTCTCTTAATAAAAACTTAAAAGTTTGTGTATGAAAAGAAATTTTTGAATTTTGGGTGTGGCTTACGCCCACTTTTCATGAAAGAACGAAAAACGTGGTCTCAAATATTTAAGGTACTTCCAATATTCAATTTAAACCTTTTTCCTTCCGTTCGTTATTTGAGAAATATATCTCTACATTTTCTTGTGTAAATTTTTTCAATACGCCCACTTTTGAAAGCGTGATTTTGATAAAATACCTTTCTTCAGGTAAGATCGTTTAAAAACTACTCGATTCAGCTGTAGTTTTGCACATATGCCTAAATACTGACTAATGATCGAAGCTTAGTTAGTGCCTTAAATTTTTCTTAAATTTTTTTAGGACATGCCCACTTTTAAGGGGCGTTTCCGTCAAAAGTCGTAACATGCATTAATTTTTTAATGTTTTTTAGCTATCGGTCGCAGTTTTGAAGTAAGAAGATGAACACTTTGGTTTGTATACCTTGTTTACGTAGCAGAATGTAGTTCAAGAATTGTTAAAAACACACATAATCGCTATTTCCTATCAAAATCTAATTTCTAAAAATTTAAGTTTTTGTTTTGTTTTGTTCAAATCGATCTGCAAGCTTAAAATTGAATGATGAGCTCATATAGTGATTACCCTGGCAATAAAATGTTTCAGCTGTAGGCTTGGCAAACGCCTTTTTTATACAATATTCCATAGAATGGGTATATATTGTATTTGGTGTGGAGTTTGTAACATAGAGAAATAATACCGTTAGGTATAGAAAAGTATATATATTCTGACTCAGAATCAAAAGCCTAGTCGATTTAGCCATGTCCGTCCGTCCGTCCGTCCGTCCGTCCGTCCGTCCGTCCATCCGTCCATCCGTCCGTATGTATACTCTCTAGAGGTCGCAATTTTTGAGCTAGAAAGCTGAAATTTGGTATATATAATCTTTGGTTCAAGAGTAAGGCTAAGTTCTTGAACCAGTAAAATTCGCCCACAAACACGCCCACAATCGCCATTTTTGTTGAACAACCTCAATTTGGTAAAATTAAATTATGTTTTTTTACAGTTACGATAGAAGCATAACGCTAAAATTTTGAGCACGCAAGCTTTAGGTAAACCTTCTTCCAACTATATAAAAATATTTCAGTTTGGGCGTGGCGGACGCCCATTTTTCATACAAAACCATCAATATTGTTTTTATAAAATAACAAATGTTATATTAAAGAGAAAAACATTAAATTTTGAGGGCATTACTTGCACATAAACATCTTGTGTATGAAATCAATAAATTTGATTTTGGGCGTGGCTGACGCCCACTTTTCAATAGAAATTATTAAAAAATTGTTTTTGTAAATAAACGGTATTTATAATGAATCTGCAAGCCAAAATTTTGCGTCTCTTAGTAGAAACTAAATGGTTTGTGTATGAAAAGAAATTTTTGAATTTTGGGCGTGGCTTTCGCCCACTTTTCATGAAAGAACGAAAAACGTAGTTTTAAAAATTTAAGGTACTACCAATATTCAATTTAAACCTTTTTCCCTTCCGTTCGTTTTATGAAAAATATATCTCTTCATTTTCTTGTGTACATTTTTTCAATACGCCCACTTTTGAAGGCGTGATTTCGATAAAATCCCCTTTTTCATGTAAGATTGTTTAAAAACTACTCGATTCAGCTGTAGTTTTACACATATGCCTAAATACTGATCAAAGCTCAGTTAGTGCTTCAAATTTTTAAGACACGCCCACTTTTAAGGGGCGTTTCCGTCAAAAGTTGTATAAGGCTTTAATTTTTTAACGTTTTTTAACTATCGGTCGCAGTTTTGAAGTAAAAAGATAAACACTTAGATTTATATTCCTTGGTTACGTAGCAGAGTGTGGTCCATGAATTGTTAAAAACACCCATAACCGCTATTTCCATTCAAAATCTAATTTTTAAAAATTTAAGTTTTGCAGAAGCATACACATATAAAAATATAGGGAATAGGGTATCCAACAGTTCGTTCCAAACGTACTGTAGCTCTCGCTTATGTTTTTTATTGTGACAGCAGTTATTGTACATCGGCCAAGCAAAATTTATTTTATTGAATTTTTCCCTGCCTGCTAAAGAGGAATTTTGTTTCCGATACTGGAACAGCGGCTGGCTGCGAAGGAGACGAACGCATATGCATATACATTATGCATATACAAAAATGTGGGGAATAGGGTATCCAACAGTTAGTTGCAAACGTACTGTAGCTCTCGCTTATGTTTTTTGATTTACTTTCACAGGTATTTTGTGAGAAAGAGAAAGATGATAGCGTTAATAGTTTTGTTAGACAAATCTTCTTTTGCATTCGTTCAGTTGCGAGAGTTCTTAAAGATCTCGATGTACACAAATCCACTGGCCTGGATAGTATCTCCCCAATAGTGTGCTTCAACGCTGGCAAAACCAATGCGTAAGCTTTTCCATCTGTCTTACTCTACAGGTCTCTTTCCAAGTGGATGGAAAATAGCATTTTCCAGCTCGTTCCAAAAAGGCGTATCTTCATCCCCTTCTAACTACCAATCAATTGCACTTACGTCCCTTCTTTCCAAAGTTTTGGAAAACCTGATAAATTTTCAGATCAAGAAATATCTTGAGAAACGAAAACTTTTTTATGACCGGCAGTACGGTTTTGGTAGCAATAGGTCCACCGGTGATATGATGGTATATCTCACCGATCAGTGGAACCAATCTTTACATCGTTTTGGAGAAAGTAAGATTATTGCGCTCGATATTTCAAAAGCATTTGATAGAGTCTGGCACCAGGCTCTCTTATCGAAAAGCGTGCATTTGGCATCGATGAACCCCTTCTTCGATGGATCAGAAATTACCTTAGAGACCGTTCAATTCGCCTTTTTTTGGACGGTTTTAAGCATGCTACCAGCAAAATAAATGCTGGTGTGCCCCTAGGCTCCGTTCTGTCGTTGTTTTGCTGATGACAGTACTCTCAGCTTCTCATATTCGTTTCCAGATTCATGTTCATGTTCTTTGTACGTGGAATTGCAACGGCAGCATATGATAATCTCATTAAATTCCGATCTGCACAGCATTGTACAATAGAGAATTACCAACCGTATGGAATTTAATGCTTCAAAAACTCAATGTTGTCTTCTGTCGCTAAAGCACAACTTTGCCATTATCATGAGTGGCACTTACATTGAGGAAACCGAACAGCTTTGCGTTCTAGGTATGTGTATTACAAACCACCTTTTGTGAAACGATCACATATTTGACGTCGCTGAAAATGCCGCAAAATGCTTAGGTTTCCTAAATCGATGTAAGAAATATATTCACCCTCTGATCTGGCTACAATCTACAAGGCATACATTCGCCCGAAGCTTGAGTATAATTCTTATATCTGGGCAGGTGCTCCTGTCACTCACTTGCGTCTCCTGGATAGGATCCAAAAAAGGGCCTTAAAACTGATAGGAGAAAGCACCACTACCGAAACATTTGTTTCACTTGAACATCGCCGTAATGTTTCTTGTCTTACCTTGTTTTATCGCTACTTCCACAAACAGTTCTCCAGCAAAATAGCCAGATGCATTCCTCTCCTTAAACAATTTTCCCGTAGCACTAGCATCGCTAGGAATGCCCATTATTTTACCCTCGAGGGTAACTTCGGACGTACTGTTAAGTATAGAGACTCTTTTTTTAGCCGCACTACAAGAATGTGGAATGCTTTACCCGGCTCCATTTTTCCCTCCCATTGTAATATACAGACATTCAAATCCAATGTGCATCGGTATCTCCTTTTATCTCCTATCCTACTTTCCTAACCGCTCGCATTGTGTTAATTCATGTTAAGGGTATTAATAACCCCTTGAGTGCGCGTAAATTATAAATAAAATGCACGACTGGTTCGCACGAACTTGCTCTTATGATAAGCAATTGCGTAGTGGCTGCATGCATATATGGATATTAAAAAAAAATTAAATAATTTCGAAAATTCTTTTATTTTTTAAATTAGTTTAAGAGTTTTCTCGGAAAAACTAAGTATGCAATAAAATTTCAAAGCTATACGTCAATCTAGGAAAAAAAAATATTGAAAATCGTTGGAGCAGTTTTTTTTTCAAAAGGTTATTTTTGAAAAACTTTTTCAAAAAATATTTTGAAATTTATTTGAGTATGCAAATATATGGCAATCTGTAGTTTAAATTTGAAAAATAATTTGAAAAAAAATCAATGTACCCGTTTCCAACATATTTCGAAAACCAAAATTTTTTTGAAAAAATTATAAAAAATCAAAAAAAAAAGTTTTTGAAAATCTTGAAATGCCATATTAATAAAATTATGAATGACTTCCTGTGACCAAAATTTTATTGAAATCGAATGTACAGTTTACGAGAAAATTTGATTTGAAAATACTGGTTCTATGAGAGGTACCGTTATTAGACAAATTTTGAAAAAAAATTTCAAACCAAAAGATAGACTGTCTTGCAAAAATAGCATTCTGAAAGTTTTATCAAAATCGTTAGAGCCGTTTTTGAGAAAATCAATGTTTGTCCTCAAGATTGTATGCCAGGTGCCATTATTTTTGGACCTAGAGCAAAAATAAATAAAATGCACGACTGGGTCGCACGAACTTGCTCTTATGATAAGCAATTGCGTAGTGGCTGCATATATGGATATTAAAAAAAAAATTAAATAATTTCGAAAATTCTTTTATTTCTTAAATTATTTTAAGAGTTTTCTCGGAAAAACTAAGTATGCAATAAAATTTCAAAGCTATACGTCAATCTAGAAAAAAAAAATATTGAAAATCGTTGGACCAGTTTTTTTTTTAAAAGGTTATTTTTGAAAAACTTTTTCAAAAAATATTTTGAAATTTATTTGAGTATGCAAATATATGGCAATCTGTAGTTTACATTTGAAAAATAATTTTAAAAAAAATCAATGTACCCGTTTCCAACAGATTTCGAAAACCAAAAATTTTTTTGAAAAAATTATAAAAAATCAAAAAAAAAAGTTTTTGAAAATTTTGAAATGCCATATTAATAAAATTATGAATGACTTCCTGTGGCCAAAATTTTATTGAAATCGAATGTATAGTTTATGAGAAAATTTGATTTGAAAATACTGGTTCTATGAGAGTTACCGTTATTAGACAAATTTTGAAAAAAAATTTCAAACCAAAAGATAGATTTTCTTGCAAAGATAGCATTCTGAAAGTTTTATCAAAATCGTTAGAGCCATTTTTGAGAAAATCAATTTTTGTCTTCAAGATTGTATGGCAGGTGCCGTTATTTTTGGACCTAGAGCAAAAATAAATAAAATGCACGACTGGGTCGCACGAACTTGCTCTAATGAGTGACAGTGGTTTATGGGCTTGAGATTTTGATAAAAATAAAATTTTCAAAATTCTTAAATAAATACTTAAACTAATTTGAGCTGAAAAAAAAGTAAGCCATTTTATTTCTTGGATAAATTTGAATTTATGAGAATAAATTTAGAAAAATCTGTGGAGCGGTTTTTGAGAAAAAAAGTTTTTTTTGAAAAACTTTTTGAAAAAAATTTTCAAAAAAAATTTAAAAACGCCAGTTCATAGGTATTCAGCAAATACATTTATTTAAAATTTAAAAAAAAAAATTTAATAAGCAGTTTTCAAAATATTAATTTTTTAAATTTTTTTTTAAAAAATGCTTTTAAAAATACAAAAAAATATTTTTCAAAAATATTGGTATGCAATACAAATTGAGCTACCTACAGCTATATGTGTGTGAAATTTCGAAAGAATCGGTTGAGTCGTTTTCGAGATAGTCGAAAGCAAAAAAAACGGTCCTATGGAAAGTACCGTTCTTAGCCATTTTTTAAAACTTTTTTTTCAGCCATATGATTGGTCGTACCTAAAAAGCAACACTGATTTTTTTAATTAAAAATCGTTAGAGCCGTTTTTGAGAAAAATAAGCTTTAACGTAACGGTTGTATGGCAGGTACCGTTATTTTTTGAGCTAAAAAAAAAATTTCAATTTCCTTTCTGTACAATACCTAAAAAAGTCTATATACCAAGTTTGAAGCAATTCGGCCCACCCGTTTGGGTTTAGGTCTACATACAGACAGACAGACAGACAGACAGACATACAGACGGACAGAATTTTTAGACCATCTTTTTTCGTCTTCGCTATCATCGTAATGTCATGTTTGATTGTTATCTCAAAACTTTTTTTTTCGACGAATGCATAACTTGCCTTATAGTACCTATAATCGCAAGTAAAAATACGTTCCGAGGGACGGCCAAATAAATCCTAAATACCAAATTTGAAGCAAATCGGCCCACCCGTTCAGCCTCCAGAGGCGCGAACAGACAGACAGACAGACAGACAGACGGACGGAATTTCCAGACCCACTTTTTTCGACTTCTCCATCATCGTAATGTCATGTGTGATTGTTATCTCAAATTTTTTTTTCTGCACGAATCCATAACTTGCCTTATAGTACCTATAATCGCAAGTAAAAATTTGTTCCGAGGGACGGCCAAATAAATCCTAAATACCAAATTTGAAGCAAATCAGCCCACCCCTTCAGCCTCCAGAGGCGCGAACAGACATACAGACAGACAGACAGACAGACAGACAGACGGACGGAATTTCCAGACCCACTTTTTTCGACTTCTCCATCATCGTAATGTCATGTGTGATTGTTATCTCAAATTTTCTTGCGATTATAGGTACTATAAGGCAAGTTATGCATTCGTCGACAAAAAAAGTTTTGAGATAACAACCAAACATGACATTACGATGATAGCGAAGACGAAAAAAGATGGTCTAAAAATTCTGTCCGTCTGTATGTCTGTCTGTCTGTCTGTCTGTCTGTCTGTATGTATAGAGACCTACAGCCCAAACGGGTGGGCCGAATTGCTTCAAACTTGATATATAGAGTTTTTTGGGTATTGTACAGAGGGGAAATTGAAATTTTTTTTTTAGGTCAAAAAATAACGGTACCTGCCATATAACCGTTACGTTAAAGCTTATTTTTCTCAAAAACGGCTCTAAGGATTTCGATTTAAAAAAATCAGTGTTGCTTTTTAGGTACGACCAATCATATGACTGAAAAAAAAAGTTTAAAAAAATGGCTAAGAACGGTACTTTCCATAGGACCGTTTTTTTTGCTTTCGACTATCTCGAAAACGACTCAACCGATTCTTTCGAAATTTCACACACATATAGCTGTAGCTAGCTCAATTTGTATTGCATACAAATATTTTTGAAAAATATTTTTTTGTATTTTTAAAAGAATTTCAAAAAAAAAATTTTAAAAATTAATATTTTGAAAACTGCTTATTAAATTTTTTTCTAAAAATTTTAAATAAATGTATTTGCTCAATACCTATGAACTGGCGTTTTTGAATTTTTTTTGAAAATTTTTTTCAAAAAGTTTTTCAAAAAAAACTTTTTTTCTCAAAAACCGCTCCACAGATTTTTATAAATTTATTCTCATAAATTCAAATTTATCGAAGAAATAAAATGGCTTACTTTTTTTTCAGCTCATTTTAGTTTAAGTATTTCTTTAAGAATTTTGAAAATTTTATTTTTATCAAAATCTTAAGCCCCTAAACCAATGTCACTCATTAGAGCAAGTTCGTGCGACCCAGTCGTGCATTTTATTTTTTCTGCACGAATCCATAACTTGCCTTATAGTACCTATAATCGCAAGTAAAAAATAATACGGGCAAGTGCGAGTCGATCTTGTTTATGTGAGTGAAAGAAAACTGGCAAATCAGCAAAAAGAAGAAGAAATAGAGACAGCTATGCATGTAAATTCAAGAATTCCAGAAAACCGCAAAGAAGAAAAAAGCCAACCTATGTATGCATATTTTAAATCTCAGTTTTCTTTTATTCGTGTTCGAATTCGAATTTGAATGGAAAACAAAATAGAAAAGAAAACGAATGTCAAACAAAGAACAAGAAGTCAGTATTAAATTTGCAATTAATTTTTAACGTATCAAAAATAAATTTACATATGTATGAATGAATAATAACTTCTTTAAAATCAGATCGAGACCTCACAGTACTTCTTTTGTAAGTTGAATTTAATATTTAAGGATTAACAGTAGTTTTAATAATTCATAATTAATTCAGTGATTCAGTATTAGCAGCAGAAGAAGAAGCAGCAAGAAGCAATTATATAGAATTTTTACTTGCGATTATAGGTACTATAAGGCAAGTTATGCATTCGTCGAAAAAAAAAGTTTTGAGATAACAATCAAACATGACATTACGATGATAGCGAAGACGAAAAAAGATGGTCTAAAAATTCTGTCCGTCTGTATGTCTGTCTGTCTGTCTGTCTGTCTGTCTGTCTGTATGTAGACCTACAGCCCAAACGGGTGGGCCGAATTGCTTCAAACTTGGTATATAGACTTTTTTAGGTATTGTACAGAAAGGAAATTGAAATTTTTTGTTTAGCTCAAAAAATAACGGTACCTGCCATACAACCGTTACGTTAAAGCTTATTTTTCTCAAAAACGGCTCTAACGATTTTTAATTAAAAAAATCAGTGTTGCTTTTTAGGTACGACCAATCATATGGCTGAAAAAAAAGTTTTAAAAAATGGCTAAGAACGGTACTTTCCATAGGACCGTTTTTTTTGCTTTCGACTATCTCGAAAACGACTCAACCGATTCTTTCGAAATTTCACACACATATAGCTGTAGGTAGCTCAATTTGTATTGCATACCAATATTTTTGAAAAATATTTTTTTGTATTTTTAAAAGCATTTTTTAAAAAAAAATTTAAAAAATTAATATTTTGAAAACTGCTTATTAAATTTTTTTTTTAAATTTTAAATAAATGTATTTGCTGAATACCTATGAACTGGCGTTTTTGAATTTTTTTTGAAAATTTTTTTCAAAAAGTTTTTCAAAAAAAACTTTTTTTCTCAAAAACCGCTCCACAGATTTTTCTAAATTTATTCTCATAAATTCAAATTTATCCAAGAAATAAAATGGCGTACTTTTTTTTCAGCTCAAATTAGTTTAAGTATTTATTTAAGAATTTTGAAAATTTTATTTTTATCAAAATCTCAAGCCCATAAACCACTGTCACTCATTAGAGCAAGTTCGTGCGACCCAGTCGTGCATTTTATTTTAATAAGAAGTTATTATTATTTATATTAATTTTTAAGATTTTAAAATTTGGTCGGTAAGAAAATCTAATACCGACTTCTTGTTCTTTATTTGACATTCGTTTTGTTTCTTATTTTGTTTTCTATTCGAATTTGAATTCGAACACGAATAGAAGAAAACTGAGCTTTAAAAGCATACATTTACATAGGTTGGCTCTTTTCTCCTAAAAGAATTTCTGGAATTTATATGTCTATAGGTCAAGCTGTTTCTCACTCACACAAACGAGAACAGTTTTGGCGCGATCTTTCCTAAACAAACTGTCACCAAGATGTCTTTTGCCAATCTTGTTCAAATATTTCACTGAGAAATTTCAGTAATTTTTTTTCTCAGCATAGTGTTTTTTTTTACAATAAAATAAAGAAGAAAGGCGTACTTACGTTTAAAAACCCTAAATCCTGATTTAATATTATTTTATGAGAGAATCTAATACCGACTTGTTGATTGTGGTTTGACATTTGTTTTTTTTTTTTTTTTCTATTCGAATTCGAATTCGAATTTCTGGAATTTACATGTAGATAAAGCTTTTTCTCACTCACACAAACGAGAACATTTTTGGCGCGATCTTTCCCAAACAAACTGTCACCAAGATGTCTTTTGTCAATCCTGCTCAAATATTTCACTGAGAAATTTCAGTAATTTTTTTTCTCAGCATAGTGTTTTTTTTTTTACAATAAAATAAAGAAGAAAGGCGTACTTACGTTTAAAAACCCTAAATCCTGATTTAATATTATTTTATGAGAGAATCTAATACCGACTTGTTGATTGTGGTTTGACATTTGTTTTTTTTTTTTTTTTTTCTATTCGAATTCGAATTCGAATTTCTGGAATTTACATGTAGATAAAGCTTTTTCTCACTCACACAAACGAGAACATTTTTGGCGCGATCTTTCCCAAACAAACTGTCACCAAGATGTCTTTTGTCAATCCTGCTCAAATATTTCACTGAGAAATTTCAGTAATTTTTTTTCTCAGCATAGTGTTTTTTTTTTACAATAAAATAAAGAAGAAAGGCGTACTTACGTTTAAAAACCCTAAATCCTGATTTAATATTATTTTATGAGAGAATCTAATACCGACTTGTTGATTGTGGTTTGACATTTGTTTTTTTTTTTTTTTTTTTTTTTTCTATTCGAATTCGAATTCGAATTTCTGGAATTTACATGTAGATAAAGCTTTTTCTCACTCACACAAACGAGAACATTTTTGGCGCGATCTTTCCCAAACAAACTGTCACCAAGATGTCTTTTGCCAATCCTGCTCAAATATTTCACTGAGAAATTTCAGTAATTTCTTTCTCAGCATAGTGTTTTTTTACAATAAAATAAAGAAGAAAGGCGTACTTACGTTTAAAAACCCTAAATCCTGATTTAATATTATTTTATGAGAGAATCTAATACCGACTTGTTGATTGTGGTTCGACATTTGTTTTTTTTTTGTTCTATTTTTTTTTTCTATTCGAATTCGAATTCGAACACGAATAGAAGATAACTTAGCTTTAAAAGCATACATATGTTTCCTCTTTTCTTCTAAAAGAATTTCTGGAATTTACATGTAGGTAAAGCTGTTTGTGTGAGTGAAGGAAAAGTGCAAATCAGCAAAAAGAAGAACTAACAGGGACAGACTTCAAGAAATTTCTAAAGAAGAAAAGAGACAACCTGGTGATGGACGGACAAACATAGCAAAAACGAGCAAAAAATTACGTTTGTTGTATGGGAGCCCTTATAAATATTTTATTTTATTTAGTTTTTAGTATTTGTTGTTATAGGGAACACAATAATACATCATCTGTCCAAATTTCAAGTGTCTAAGTTTTACGGTTCATGAGATACAGCCTTGTGAAGGACGGACAGCGAAGTCTTAGTAATAGGGTTCCGTTTTCACCCTTTGGGTACGGAACCCTAAAAAGAACGCCTGTATAGCTTAAGATATCACCATCTAAAAGGAATATGTCGTTGTATTGAACACATATTTCTTCAATACTATCTTTTTCCTTCTTATTGAAGGACGGATCCAGTTTTAATGTCTTTAACAGAGACTCTATTCTTTTAAATGCAGGTTTAAAGTTATGGATTCTGTTAATACTTGGGGGTTTACTGTGTACAATTTTAAATTGATTAAAATTTGTAAATTTTGGGATAAAATTAGAGTTGAGATAAAAGTTTGAATTGGTTGCATTCAAGACTGGTACTTGTATTCTAAATACTAAATACTAATATGTCTGGGTATATTTCTTGTGAGTGTACTAGGATTTCAGAAGTTTTCGATGGCACTTTTAACGTCAGGACCGTTTGTGTACGAGCTTTTATTAATCGTTTTTCTAATCGTGCGTTGTTAACCATGCATTGAATGCATTTTCTCGAATGCATGTTTCAGAGGATATTCAGAGACAATTGAGTTATTCTTATCCAGAAATTTTAGCGTTTTGGTCACTGTATCGATAACGGAATGATTCCAAAGTATATCCCGGCCTAGGATACCGTCGACTGGTATATCATTTCCATCGTCTACAATATGCCATTTCGTTTTAAATAAGAAAAACACTTGTTGATTCCACAATATAAATAAATAAATAAATATATTTTGTTATTTTATAAAAAAAATTATATAACGACGTTTCGTCTTCTTAGGATATCATCAGGGCACTAACAACTAACATTAAGTGAATTAATTGTACGTGATGAGATATTTGTTTTTGTTTACTTCTGGTGACAATTATTTGACATATTATGTACATTAGGTACATGTAGAAAAATTACTACAATTATTTAACAGATTTTACTTTAATAACATTAATCGATTTCAATTTTGTTTGTTAATTTAAAAAACAGATATAAAATTTGAACATATGTACATAAAACAAAAAGACATTAAATTTGGGTTGGGGCCGAAATACTGTATGGTCAAAATTCTGTTTACAAAATACTGTAATTCAAAATTCTGCTGACACAAAATTTTGTATTTCAAAATTCTGTATTTTAAAATTCTGTATGGGCAAAATTCTGTATATCAAAATTCTGTATTTAAGCAAAATTTGTTTTGATAATGTACAAAAGTGCGCACTTTTGTACATTATCAAAACAAATTTTGTTTACATACAGAATTTTGAAATACAGAACATCAAAATGAATGATATGAACAACATTAAAAACATCAACAACAACAAAAACAACAGCTACATGTTCACACAATTTTTTCTGCACCTAAACCTCATTACATTAAATATTCGAATCAATTAAGATTTTAACCTCTTTTAAGTATCGATTCATACACTTACATATGTATCTAGAGACGACAACAAGTTAGCGTACTTATACGTCTCTTTCTCTTTAAAATATTGTTTTTCTTGTTCTTTACATACCAAGGTCATTACTAAATGAGCCATTACATAATTAATTGCAACAAATGCTGGTTGTACTCGCACATGCTTAGCTGTGGTATTGTAAAAAAAACAGAATTTTATACTAACAGCATTTTGGATAAACAGATATTTGGCATACAGGATTTTGAAATACAGTATTCTGAAATACAGAATTCTGACATACAGAATTTTGGTAACACAGTATTTTCAAAAAAAAAAAAAAAAAAAAAAAACAGAATTTTGGTCATACAGAATTTTGACAACCGGTATTATGATCCGCTCCCATTTAATGTATGTTTTAGTCTTAAATAAAATTTTAAGAATTTAACAGCGGGCTGTTATTAGTCAAATCTATTCGTCAATTCAAAATGTTTTTGGATTTGTAATTATTTATTTCATAGACATCGTATTTGTCCAATACTCGGCCGGATGGAAGAGTATGAAGCAGGGTGACATCATTAAGGGAACATCCATGACCCGTGCTCCTGATGTATTGGCACATACCAGAAGAAGGTTCGTTATGGGTTGAACCTTTCAGATGTTCCATAATTCTTTTTCCCAGTGGTCTAGAAGTTTTTCCGATGTAGATTCCACTGCAGTTCTTACATGTGACTTTATAAACTCCACTTTTTTTGGCTTATGTCGACTTTTTGTTTAATTTTGTTGTTGCATAAAGCGATTTTATTGTTAAAAACCCCAGGTTTGATATGGGCTTCTAAAAGAGGCTTCGACAGTTTTTCAGAAACTCCAGGAACATAGGGAATCTTACGCCAATGTCCATCATCATTTGTATCTCTATCCAAATTCAAGGGAAAGATGGATTGAAGTGTCAAGTGCCTGGATTTTGTTCGTAATAGACGGTGGATAATTCTGGGATCATATCCATTTTTGGTCGCAATGTTTTTAATTAAATTAAGTTCTTTTTTGAAATTGGTTTGACTGAGGGGAACTTTAAGAAGGCGGTCTAACATTGAATGGAATGCTGACATTTTAATATTAAGTGGGTGGGCTGAGGACATTGGAATAACGGTATCGGTTGATGTACTTTTTGTATAGATATCGAAAACTAATTTCCTTGATGATATTGAAACCGTCAAATCCAAAAAGTTAAGTGATACAGGACCAGTCTCGATAGTAAAAACCAATTTTTGGTCCAATTTATTAAGAACATTCTCGAGGAAGATCAAAAGATTTCGATGTGTTCCTGTCCAGATACAGAATAAATGTCATCCACTCCAGAATAATATATTCTGCGAAATTGGATTTTTCGATGCAAATAGTCGTTTTTCAAGATCATTCATGAAGAAATCAGCAGCAAACGGCAAAAAAAGAAGAACGCATGGCAAGACCTGAAATTGGTTTGTACAACTTTCCATTAAATTCAAAGTAGATTTGATCAATGCAAACCAATAAAAGTTTATCAAGTTGGTGACACTTCAGTTACTCTTTTATATTTTCAGAAATTGAACTTCTGAGTATGTGTTTCAGTTTTTGAGTAGAAACTGAAGGAAATAAATTTCTTACGTCGAATAATACCAACTTGGCGTTTGGCGGTAGAACTTTATCAATAAAATCGATGGAATTTTTCAAAGCATACTCAGTTTTGACATTGAAAATTGTAGGTAAAAAGAGCTATCATTTTACAAAGGTATATAGAATTGAAGCAGAAGGGTTAGTTTTACGAACTAGATACTTTTCTTTTGGATCAATTATAAGGGCGCAAAAATTGGTTACTTCGTATATAATTCTGTTGTATTTCGTAGTAGGATCTTCATTCAACTCATGCACATCCATGTCACTCAGAATAACACTCATTTTTTCCATATACGCGGACTTATGCATTATTGTTATGACATTGCCTTTATAAGCTTTGCATAAAATCAAATTCATCTCTTTGATCTTTTTTTGCTACTGAATCTGAATATTTTTATTTACCTCACGGAAGAAATTATTTGTTTGGTATTCTTTCTTTTCATTTCCAATGATTCTCGCCCAGTCAGCTCTGCTGCTTTCCAAATTGTTACCAGGTATAGCTGCATCGGTATAGACAGAGAGATCCGTGAAGAGATCTAATTTCTTTGTTGATTTAGGTATATACGAGTAGGCAAAGTTTAGTCCTCTATGGAGCAAATCGATCTCAGGTGGGGAGAAAGTGACGTTTGTATTATTCACCATTCTCTCTATAAAAACGAAAATATTCTGACAGGCTGGTTGCGTTCGTTGTCGAGTTTGGGTTTGATTTCTTTTTCTATTATTCAATTCAAACTGAGTTTATGCAGCTTAGTTTTCTGGTTTATGTACTGGTCATGTGAGATTTGGTCAGCTTTTTTGTGTGAGTCATCATGAATCAGTGAGAATTCAATAAAATGAAGAAGAAAAGATAGTTCAGAGTGAATTACTTTGAGATGTACTCCAATATTATCTCTTTTAAGAAATAACTTTTTAAGGTCTTCATTAATCCATGAGATTTTAGCTTTGAATATGGCATTTTTACTCACTTTAGAATTTGTGTTGCTCTTGAGGTTTATATAGTTTGGGAAGATGTTTTGTTTTTGCATTCAGTATTAAACCAAATGTGGTTGCACGTACACTTAAATTGTAGGTTAAAGCGTCTGTATAACACAATTAATTTGTGAGTTTCTGTAGTGTTTATACACTCAATAGAGCGATGATTAGCCACTTGGTGGAAATTGATTGTTCTTGACAATCAATTTCCAACAATCCTAATTCTTTAATTTCCTATGAGCATATATTTTGTATATTTTTTAAAACACTCTTTTTAAGTGAACTGGTGTCGGCTTCCGTGTCCACTACAACTAAAATGTTTCCTTTTTTAGCTAATGGCGTAGGTAGCTCTACATATATGTATGTACGTCGTTTTCCTGTATGAAGTTTATAGCTATTTGCTTTCCAAATGATCCCTTTATTTTTCAACCGACCCAAACCCATGCAAGCAACTGTAATTATCAAACTGTTTGATATGAGTTTCTTGGCTTTATGTATGATTTTTTACTTGCGATTATAGGTACTATAAGGCAAGTTATGGATTCGTGCAGAAAAAAAATTTCGAGATGACAATCACACATGACATTACGATGATGGAGAAGTCGAAAAAAGTGGGTCTGGGAATTCCGTCCGTCTGTCTGTCTGTCTGTCTGTCTGTCTGTGAGTATGTCTGTTCGCGCTTCTAGAGCCTGAACGGATGGGCCGATTTGCTTCAAATTTTTATTTGGCCGTCCCTCGGAACATATTTTTTATTTTTGCTCTAGGCCTAAAAATAACGGCACCTGCCATACAATCGCGAAGAAAAAAATTGATTTTCTCAAAAACGGCTCTAACGATTTTGATAAATCTTTCAGAATGCTATTTTTTGTAAGACAATCTATCTTTTGGTTAAAAAATATTTCTTAAAATTTGTCTTATAACGGTACCTCTCATAGAACCAGTATTTTCAAATCAAATTTTCTCGTAAACTATACATTCGATTTCAATAAAATTTTGGCCACAGGAAGTCATTTATAATTTTATTAATATGGCATTTCAAATTTTTCAAAAACTTTTTTTTTTGATTTTTTATAATTTTTTCAAAAATTTTTTGGTTTTCGAAATATGTTGGAAAAGGGTAAATTAATTTTTTTTTAATTATTTTTTCAAATGTAAACTACAGATTGCCATATATTTGCATACTCAAATAAATTTCAAAATATTTTTTGGAAAAGTTTTTCAAAAATAACCTTTTAAAAAAAAACTGGTCGAACGATTTTCAATATTTTTTTTTCCTAGATTGACGTATAGCTTTGAAATTTTATTGCATACTTTGTTTTTCCGAGAAAACTCTTAAACTAATTTAAAAAATAAAAGAATTTTCGAAATTATTTAAATTCTTTTTAATATCCATATATGCAGCCACTTAGCAATTGCTTATCATAAGAGCAAGTTTGTGCAACCCAGTCGTGCATTTTATTTTTTTATGTTTGAGCTAGAAGTCAAAAACAAGGTTATCCATTCAATGATGAGAAAGTTTTTCCCCCTTTGAATGTTTTCATATCTTTAAGTTTGCTTGTTGTCCTGCGTCGTGTTATTGGTGGATGGATTTGGTTAGCCGAAAAAAATCAATTTTCTACTTTCGCGAATTCTGGATTTATCTTATCAGGAAAGGATTTCTGCGATAAATTTTTTGAATTTCCAGGTTGTGAAACTTTTGGGTTTTCGGAATGTGGAACTTTTTGATTTTCGGGATGTGGAACTTTTGAGGTACAGCTGAGTTGTTTTGGCTGGCCCCTCTCACGTTTCCCTGGTTTTTCGGATTGTGCAACTTTTGGATTTTCGGGATGTGGAATTTTTGGGGCACAGCTCAGTTGGCTTTTGGTTGGCCCCTCTTACGTTTCCCTGCTTAGCCGTGTAGTTTCATTTCGCATAGCATTAATCTTTGGAATGCCCAATTCTAACACACCAAAGAAATTTTACCCGAGTTTGAATGGCAAATACTCTTGATTTTGGGAACACATCTATGATGTGACCATAGGAGGAGCATGCTTCACAATAAGGTGTGCTGTTCTTCTGTAGACATTCTGCGTAAGTGTGGTTAAACTTACCACAGAAACCGCATTTGATTTTAGAGTCTTGCCTTGACCTTGGCCAGATTGAAAATTTTGATTATCGTTCGTTCCACTCGACATATTAGGTAACGGATTGTTAACATAGGGCACGAGTGAATTTCGAGGGATGTGCGTGGGGATGCTACTTGTATAAGAAGAATGTACTTGTGCAGGTGGATATGTGCTTGGTGAAAAGTTACTAAAACCTACTTGTTGGTGTTATACAGGATTTTGGTACAGACTACTGGGATGACCTAGTGGAAACAGAACATTCTGTGCTGGCCCTCATGAGATGGAGTTCGGTTGAATTAGAAACAAAGTTTTTTGAGCCTCTTCGGCTAATTAAATTAAACTAACACTTCTGTTGCTCAATATAAATTGTCGAAGAACTGGAGCGGTATTTTGAAAATTGTAATAACAGTGTTTGCAACTTCCGTTTTGAGACCTACAGAGGCAGTTGCCTGATATCTTGGAATTCTTTCCTTGCTTTTATTCCTTCTGTGTTTGACAATTGGTGTTCTCTTCGCTCTTTTTCGAATATTAATTCACGTTAAGTGTAAGTCCTTTTCTTATTGAATGAATTTGAATTTTTTACTAAACCGTTGCATGTTAATAGGAGTAAACCTAAAATACGTTAATCTCAGAACGGGTTTTACATACTTTAAGGGCTTACAATACCCCTGTTTAACTTACACTATAATTATCTTTGCATGCTCTCAGGCTAACAATTTATACATTTTTAAGCGATTTTAAAATGAATATGCCTTCTTTGTAAAGATATTATCAGTGATGGTGAAAGAATGTGCATGTGCTGGTTTTGTGAAGGATTTGCTCACATGAAGTGTGCTGGCCTAAATGTTAAATTAATTGAAGGTCTCCTTAAGGTTGGAAACGGCTTACGCTGCGCTGGTTTTGTAAGGGTTGTAGTTGCAGAAAAAATACGATCTATTTCAAGTGCTTAAACAAACTAAAAAAACATTTAATGACTTATCAAATGATTTTAAAAAAAATGGTGAAGAAGTTAGCAGACTATGATTTACTTTTTAATAATATAGATTTCGAAGATAAGGAGCTTTCACCTAAGCGAAAAAAAGACAAAGAGCAATGAGATATGTGTACCTTGATTGTCGCGTCTTTCTTTTGTCGTCTCACAATTATCATTATCTATGACCATAATCGAAGAAACTAGCTCTCCAATAACGCTGCAAAAAACAATTCCTCCAGGAAATGCATCTTCTAGTTCGCAAACCGTCGACCCAATAGCTTCCGTAATGGATGAGGTTGTTTCGCCCGAGTTAGTTGTGGTACCTCCTGAGAAAAGTGTCTTCGTTTCACGCCTGCACCCAAACACTACAAGTGATATGGTTGTTTATCATGTTAAAAAAAAACTATCTTTATCAGATTCATCTAGTAGATATGAAATGTATAAAAATGCAGTTCTCGTATGAACGCCGCATTTCTTCTTTTTAAAATCTTCGCTTCTGATCCTGTTGTAGATTTAATGTTGTCTCCTGATTTCTGGCTGAAGTTCACAATAGCCCATGAACTTAAAAATAATACCAGAAGGAATAACGTTGCTTCTATAAGCAGTTCTGATATTAATTCATCTAATAGCCATTAAAAAAACTATCAGAATGATGGAGGAATGAAATCGAAATTGAAAACGTTTTATCTGAATTGCCATTTATCAATACCTGATGTTGAGAACTGAAATTTCGGCCTTATTTCGTTTTGGAAAACGAAATAAGGCCAAATTTTCGGAATTTGGCCTTATTTCGCTTGGCCTTATTTTACGTCACCATTTTTGACAGGGTTTGATCGCAAAAGTTCAAAATCATCACCCTCCAAGCATGTGGAAATGAAAACGAATGGAGTCTCTTCCTCTTCTTCTTTACGATTTTCAATGCGAGCTCGCATGCATTTAGAAACTCATAAACTCTACGGGAAAGTTCATAATTTCTCTCACCGGAGAATGTTTTCGAATGACATTTTTGTAGCTTGTCGTGAAGATAAAGGAGTAACTATTTCTGGTATTTTAATAACGTTAAGGAATTCTGTTGCCAAGTTTTCCTCTCCTTGTTTACTTGTAGAGGTTTGATCGCCCCTACTAACAAATTTTTTTCAGAGGTGTAATTGGTGAGAATGTTAAAAATACTGAAAAAGGACTTTTTTGACAAACCGGGTTGGAAATTTATTCAAGTTCTTCTCTCAGAACTTTCTGTGCTGACAAGCTATTATTAAGCTCATTTGTCAGTTTATCTACTTGATCGTCAGCTTCTTCTGCTGCTTGTTGAAGGGTGCAGGGAACTAACTTCACGGGCACTACCTTCACATGGGAATTAACTTCACCACTGGTGGGAACTAATCTCACTTTTTATTGATGAAGTTAATTCCCACCGAAAGTGGGAATTAATTTCATCAAAAAATCGTGTGAAATAAATTCCCATCCAAAATATGAAAATCTCAAGAGAAAAAAACTTTCGAAAAATTAAAGAGATCGTATGGATTTAAGCAATTTATTATAATTTATAAGCAAAAGTTTTTACAAAAAGGGATAGACCTATTAAAGAAATACTTATGCATTATTCATATTTTCAAAGAAATTATTGTATTATAGAATGCACTGAAACTGCATTAGCAGCGAAAATAATTAAAAATAAATGTTTGCAAAGATTAACTTTAGTTTTAGTTAAAAATTCGCGCTAATGTTTAACTAAAACTAAAGTTGATCTTTGCAAACATTTTGTTTTTTTTTTTAACTTGTTTTATTTAAAAATGGTATTTCGTTTTAGTATAAAATTCGCGCGAATTTTTTACTAAAACAAAATACCATTTTTAAATAAAATAAGTTAAAAAAAAAAACAAAATGTTTGCAAAGATCAACTTTAGTTTAAGTTAAAAATTCGCTCGAATTTTAAAGTATAACGCAAGTTGATCTTTGCAAACATTTTGTTTTTTTTTTTCAACTTGTTTTATTTAAAAATTGTATTTCGTTTCAGTAAAAAATTCGCGCCAATTTTATACTAAAACGAAATACCCTTTTTTATGAAGTTTGCATTAACTTTAGCTTTAGTTAAAAATTCGCGCGAATTTTCAACTAAAACTGAAGTTAATTTTTGCAAACATTTGGTTTTAATTCTTCTTCTGCCTCTATTTTTTACTTGCTCTATAGGGCAAGTATTGGTTTCGTGCAGAAAAAAAAAATCGAGGTTTTAATCAAACATGACATTACGATGATAGAGAAGCCCAAAAAAGTGGTTTTCGCCATACCGTCCGTCGGTCTGTCTGTGCGTCTGTGCGTCTGTGCGGATGTGCGGATGTGCGGATGTGCGGATGTGCGCTTTTTCACGTCATGCTACAGCCTAAACGGCTTGACGGATTTTCTTCAAACTTGGTATATAGCAGTTTGAAGAAAAACGGTTGCTGAGGTTTTTTTTATTTTGTTTTAGCCCGGCTCAAACTGGTACCTTTCAAGTAACGGTTTTTTTCAATTTGGATTTTCTCGAAAACGGCTCTAACGATTTTGATTAAATTTATAATTTAGCTTACTTTAAGCATTTCTAACAAAACTGCGTTTTTTGTTTTTGCCTCAAATGGTCGTAACGAAAATCAGGTTTTAACGGCTTTTTTTCAAATAGCCATAAGTTCACAACGGCTTGATTGAATTGACTCAAATTTCGTTTGACATAGTTTTTCATAGTGTTCTATAGGATGGTTTAGTAAATTTTTCACTGAAGCCTTTCTAAACGGTGGCTTCCATACAACGAGCCGTTGAGTTTAAGCCAACTTTTTTTGGTTTTTTCTAATTTTCTCGAAAATGGCTCTAACGATTTTGATTAAACTTTGTGTGTTATACTCTTTTAGTGTTTTGAAGAGAACTGCGTTTTTAGTTTTTGGCTAAAAATGCAAATAACGGAGATCTGCTATTAACGGCTTTTTTTCAAATGGCTATAAGTTGTCAACGGTTGCATCGAATTCACTCAAACTTTGTTTGGTATAGTTCCTTACAGCTTCCTATTAGATGGCATTGATTTTTTTTCATTTTCTCTTTTTTAAATGGTGGCTCCAATACAAAGAGCCACTAGATTTTGGCCATTTTTTTCATTTTTTCTAATTTACTCAAAAAAGGCTACCCTGATTTTTATGAAACTTTTTATGTAACATACATAGAATACTTCAAACAAAACTGCATTTTTAGTTTTTTGCTATACATGATAATAGCGGAAATTGCTTTTAACAGTATTATTAATTTGGCCATAAGTGGACATTTGTATCATTTGTAACACCCAAAAGATAACGTCTTATTTTAAATATTAAAGGTTTCTTAACGTTAGCTCCCATATATCGAGTTTTCCAGTTTTAGCCAAATTTTTTTGGTTTTTACCAAATTTTTCAAAAATGAATTGTTCTTATTGATCGAAAAGTTTGTTTTCATCGTACTATTGCACCAACAGAGCAAGTACGTGCGACTCAGTCGTGCATTTTATTTAGTTTATCATGCTAAACTTAATAACACACTAATGATAATTATATAATTTACTGTAATAAGAAGTGAAGTTATCTCCCACCCACCGTGGGAAATAACTTCATACAAAAGTGAAATCAATTCCCACAAAATAGTGAAATTAATTCCCACTTTCGGTGGGAATTAACTTCATCAAAAAAAAGTGAAATTAGTTCCCACCAGTGGTGAAGTTAATTCCCATGTGAAGGTAGTGCCCGTGAAGTTAGTTCCCTGCACCTTGTTGAAGTTGTTTTTCGAACTCTTTGCGCAAGAACTCGCTTTTTTCAAGCTTCTTAACAAGCTTTTGTAGTTCTTTCGTGTGTCTTTTAAATACTCCGTTAGAACACGCGTAAATCGGAACCACTGAGAACTAAGCTGCTCTTTTATTAAACCAAAAACCTCAGAATATAAAATTTCTTTTAGTTCTGAGAGGAATGCTTTGTTTAATTCTTCAGTTTGACGCTGGTTGTCTTTTTTCTCTTTTCTTAAATTTTCTAATTCCTCGAAAAGGTCTTTAAGTAGGGCCTCGAAAATAATTTCTGCCATCAACATGCATACTTAGCAATAATGTATGTTTCTACACAGTGGCTGGAGTGAGTTCAACTCTGGTTATGCTTGGTGGCCTATATGCAGGGCACAACAGCAGTTAAAAGAAAATTTGCTGCAAGTGTCCAGTTTTAATTAAAATTGTATTAAAAACCACTCATGTTCTCATATTTTAGACAAACTAATTGGACGGCATTAATGCTTTAGACAAAGTCATTGGACGCTATAAATATAAGAACTTACCGCTTAATGTACAAAATGCTTATGTGTATCTATCATCGCGCTATATGCTCGGAAGGACAGAACAACGTCTGTCGTCACAGCTAGTAATATTATATGCGAATTGGTTTGTTTGCTTGTAAGGTTTTCACACCATAACTACTCAATCGATTACATATTGCCAGGGATACAGAAAATTACTTTTATACCTAAAGATACTGTTCCCGAATAAAAGACAAAATTAGTTTTATAGGGTCTTCTGGCATATAAACTTGGCTTGAATTTTTATTAACACTGCTGTAAGACATTATTATATCCTTCGCCGAATTTTGTTTTCTATTTTTAAAACAGTTATTTGTTGTCAGGTTTTAATAGGTTTTATTTTCTTTCAAGGGTTCTGCCGATTCAAATTACTCACAACCGTCATCCGATCTGTCGCTAGACGAGGAAAAGGAATCGCTTCGGCGAGAAAAGGAACGACAGGCCTTAAGCCAGCTGGATAAAGCAAGGGTATGTTGAAATCATATTACATTTAATTAATTATTTAACAACATCAACAAAAACATATTTTTAGAGTAAACCCGTTGCGTTCGCTGTGCGAACAAACGTTTCGTACGATGGCACTCAGGACGACGATTCGCCTGTCCAAGGGAGTGCGGTGTCATTCGACGTTAGGGAATTTCTTCACATCAAGGAGAAATATGACAATAACTGGTGGATTGGCAGATTGGTCAAAGAAGGCTGTGATGTGGGATTTATACCCAGCCCCGTTAAGTTAGAACATATTCGAATGCAGGTAAAATATATATTCAATCTGAAAATAAAAATATTTTCAATATTACAAACATTTTCATAGCAAACATCGGCGGCTAGATCTTCAAGACTGTACGCGACAAAAGGTTCATCTAGTGGGAACTTAGGCGGTTCAGGAGTACCAGGTGCGGAGCCATCACGAGGTAGCACACCCCCTACACCTGGTATGACACACTTTTCATTTCCTCGTTTTCAGTTTTAGTTTTTGGTTTCTATTATTTTTTTTTTTTTTTTTTGTATGTTTATGAAAACAAAATATGAGTATAATTCAATTTTAAATATTAAAAAAAGTAGTTTTTTTAGTAAATATACAGTCTCTGTGAATACCGACGTTCGAAGAAGATTGGTGTTGCTCTTTAGTTACTTTAAGTGTGTTCTACAATTTTGTGTTCATAAATGAATCAACTTAAATAAAAATCGAACAGGTTTGATGGTCGAAATTCTATAACAATTTGTATAAGTAGATGAATTTTTTTTATATAATCACTTTTGAAACTTGTTTAAGACTTTAATGGGGAAAACACAGTAATACTTTTGCGCTAGCTTAGCCCCGTTACGTTACTATGGGCTTTGACGTACTTTAACAGACATCATAAGAAAAATAATAATTGTTTGAGAACTTCATTTTATTATACATTTTATTGACTTAAAAATGAAAATTCAAGAGACAATATCTGTTATAAAAATAGCATACATACGTGCGTGTGAAATATACTTGGACCTTTTAGAAGAAGAGGATGAGCAAATTCAGATCAAACGACGTTGTTGGGTTCGTTATTTACAATCTTGAAGTATAGGTAATGTAAAATATTATTATATATGGACACTTTATTAAAAACTTCCCTGGCCTGTTAAGAGTTTCGGTTATTACATCCCAAGCGACGGACGGCTTTCTTAGTGGAATTCTTTTATGTACTTGATTTGCTGTTGTACAAATACTCATAATCCTTCAATAAATTAATGAGGCTGTCTTTAAAATACATATTCAAAAGGAGAATGGGCAATTTTGTGTAGAATTTGGTCCAAACCACCAACAGAAACAAGACATACATATGTACGTCGTTGGAAAGGTCTTTGCAAATGAATCGTTTTTTAATGTGGGCAACAAGCTCAATGGGAGCGCTAAGATATTGGACATTGAAAATTAACCCTTTTTTTACTGCACCTATGCATTTTCCTATTCTTTCATTAACAACCAAAAGTAAAATATTATTGGAAATATCATTTTAAGCCCAATATTTTTCGATATGGGCATCGAGCTGCATTCCATATCAGACCAGAAATAAAAAAAAATATTGTTATTCACTCTTTTTGGGTGCATCCTGAAATTTGAGTACATCAAAATATAGAATTGGCACCAATCTCTATACTATCGGAGGGAAGACCTTTCAAACGACGCGACGCGACAACGCGACGTATGTCTTGTTTCTGCTAGTAGGTTCGACCAATTTGCCCATCCTTCTTTAAAAATGCGCTTTTTCTAAAGATACAAATTAAGAATGTGAATGAGAAACAGAAATATAACAGCCAATTTTAGTTTTTTAAGTTGAAAAATATTCAACTTCTCCTTTGCTTCTATTGCCACGTTACGTACATAACGTTTGATAAAAAGTCTGAACGACAAAGTCGTTTTGTGATTCCTTACAAAAGATTTCTATGTTTCAACTTTAAACGTCTTTCAACGCAAACAGCAAAGCATCTTTGTGTTTTCCGCTTAAAGTTATAAAAAATGTACTAACATTTCAAATATTTGATTTTGATGTGAATACTTTTTTCAATACCGTACACTTTAATATTATATACAACAAAATGTCAAGAACTCAACGTCATCATCAGTTCCAACGCTCATCGTCGACGATAAACCTATTGTCAGCTCTTCAGAGAAGGCGAATATGCTCGCAGCTCATTTTGCTGCAAGTTCTACGTTGCCTGCAAGCAACAATGCCCCTCCTGTACTTGAGAACGTTAATTCTTCTATGGGACAGATATTTTTCCGCACTCGTACAGTAGCAAGAGTACTTCAATCTTGATATACACAAATCCGCTGGCCCGGATGGTATACCCCCTATTCTTCTGAATTGTTCTTCATCTCTGGCAAAACCACTGCGTAAGCTTTTTCATCGCTCCTATCGTTCAGGAATATTTCCTAGTTGATGGAAAACAGCATTTGTCCAGCCCGTCCCAAAAAAAGGTGACTCCTCCTCCCCCTCCTCCTACCGACCAATTGCACTTACGTCCCTTCTTTCCAAGGTCATGGAAACGCTGATAAATCGTCAGCTCAAGAAATATCTCGAAGATCGGGAGCTTTTAAATGACCGTCAATACGGATTTCGCAGCAATCGTTCCACTGGTGATCTGATGGCATATCTTACCGAACAGTGGAACAAATCTGTACATCGCTTTGGTGAAAGCAAGATTATTGCGCTTGATATTTCAAAGGCATTTGATAGAGTTTGGCATGAAGCTCTTTTATCGAAAATGCATGCATTTGGTATCGATGATACTCTTATTCGTTGGATTAGAAGCTATCTTCTGGACCGATCAATACAAGTTGTATTAGTCGGATCTCCACAAAATAAATGCTGGTGTGCCCCAGGGCTCCGTTCTGTCTCCGACTCTCTTTCTCATTTTTATAAATGATCTCTTGTCTGTGAATTCTAATCCATTAAATTGTTTTGCTGACAACTCAACCCTCAGCTTTTCATATACGTTTGATAATTCACAGCCTTCGCCTTCGGACGTGTTATTACAACGAAATCGTATGATAAGCTCATTAAACTCCGATTTAAACAGCATTGTGAATTGGGGTACTAGAAATCGTGTGGAGTTTAATGCGTCGAAAACTCAATGCTGTCTTTTGTCGTTGAAGCTAAACATACCCCCTATGCCATTATCCATGAATGGTACTTGCATCGAGGAGGCCGAAAAGCTATCAGTACTCGGTATGTGTATCAGTGACAATCTTCGTTGGAATGATCATATACTTGAGATTGCCAAGAATGCTGCAAGATGCTTAGGCTTTCTTAATAGATGCAAGAAGTTTTTCACCCCTTCTGATCTGGCTACAATTTACAAAGCGTTTATACGCCCTAAACTCGAGTATAACTCCCATCTCTGGGCAGGTACTTCTCAAACTTTTCTTCACCTGCTCGACAGAGTTCAGAAAAAAGCGTTAAAACTGATAGGAGAGAGAAGCATTATGGAAACATTTCCATCCCTCGAACATCGTCGAAATGTTTCATGTCTTTCCTTATTTTACAGATTCTTTTATAAAAAATGCTCACTCGATGTAGCCAGTTGCGTCCCACCCCTTAAACATTTCCCCCGTAATACTCGTCTTGCTAGGAACGCTCATCAGTTTACACTTGAGCCCAATTTCGGACGTACCGTGAAATATAGAGATTCTTTCTTTAGCCGTACAACTCGAATGTGGAATGGATTGCCTGGCACAATTTTTCCTTGCCATTTTGATCTTCAAACATTCAAGATCAATGTTCATCGACACCTCCTTTCCCTCCCTTCCTAACTTCCTATCGCTCGCGCTGTGACTTATCATTAAAAGGGCTATAACAAATCCCTTGAGCGCGTGTGCATTATAAAAAAAAAAAAAAAAATACAAAACATTTGTTCCTAATTTTAAAAGCCACTTCTGTTGGTAAGTTTTTGGCCTTTACGGCCAAGAAGTGAAGAACCAACTTCTGACACTCAAATAATATAAAACCAAATTTGATATTGGGACGTGGGACTCGTGGGACAGTACCAAAACGTTGAAGTTCACCTTCTCATTGGTCACGCAGTCAAGGCTGCAGTTTGCCAAGGACTTTCCGTCGTATATACCTATGTTTTATTCATAATCTTCTTTATTCATCTCAAAAACAGTTACATTGCTTAATTAAATCAAGATCTTATCAACTTTCGTTGATATGATCTGCTCGTTAATAGTAAGGGAGGCGACCGTCGGATTACCTACCTCATCCGGAGACAGAATAAAACTATAATTGGTCGATAGTATACGTAAAACCATTTGCAGAACCACTGGTCGGCCAAAAAAAATCAGGGAATAAATGTTTCCCCGATCATCTCAAATAACGGTTTTTTTGATGAAAATTTACCTCATCGGGAAATGGATGATATTGGTATCAAAAGAAAGGTAAGACTGTCTTCTTTTCCAATCCGGTGGTCGGGCAAACTTTTTTAGGGAATAACCCTCCCCCCGACCAATTTAAAAAAAAATATCATAAAACGACTTTCCTTTGTTTTTTAAATTGTAAATGTAAAAAATGTATTGCAAAAGCATAATTTTGCTATATAACAATTCCAGAATAGTATATTCATCAAATCCAGTGACATTTTTAGCAATCCCCTCCCCTCCCACGACTATTCAATGAATAAGAGGACAAATCTCATTTCTTGTATAATCCTTTCTTAAAGTAAAAAAAAACTTTCTCCTTCAAATAGATATTGTTTTACAATACAAAGATAGCCTTCATTTGTCACTTTAACAAATACCAACTATGTACTTACAAGAGTTTATCTTCCAAACCATTTGCTTTACCTTTATTGTGGGCGACTTTTAGCTATAGCTTTGGAAATAAAAATTGATATGGAAGTGTGCTTATCATATCCGCTTGCACCTGCACCACCATCCCTTTGTCATTACAGGTGAAATGCATAAAACTGACAAATCTGTTTTGGCCAAAAAGCTCAAAAACCGAATTCTTTTATCTGAACCAAGTATTGAAATTATAGATGGTTTTTACTTTTTTCATCTTTTAGGACCTTCAGTTCCTGAAACATTTGAAAAAATTTCAGAAAATTTCCCGATGAGGTAAATTTTCATCAAAAAAAAACGTTATTTGAGATGGTCGGGGAAGCATCTATTCCCTGATTTTTTTGCCCGACCAGTGGTTCTGCTAATGGTTTTACGTACGCTATCGACCAATTATAGTTTTATTCTGTCTCCGGATGAGGTAGGTAATCCAACGGTCGCCTCCCGGACTATAACGAGTAAGTAGTGAACACTATTAGCTGCTTAGTAACGTAACAAAATATTCTGCGGGTTACATTACATAGCAATACATCCTCATGACAGAACATCCCCGACAAATGATTTCAGCGACAAGAGAATGACAAACAACTCTCAACGATAAATTTTAAAATCCGTTACGAAATAGACCTGCGACGAAAGATCGCCGACGAAGTAAGATTGGGAAGGCTTTTTTGGCCAACAGAGCTTGGATGAACGACTTCACGAGGTAAAGATGCTTTGTTGCACAATGACTTTCACATAATTCATGCAACCCCCAACTTCCCTTTTCCCATTTTAAAAGGCAAGGATCACTTTATATTTGGAGGGACTAATATCTCAAGTTTCATATTTCTGAATCAAGAAACTCTTATAAACACACCTGTTCTCCCCTTAGCACAACATCAACGGTTCCGATAACTCGGAAAAGAAAAAACAAAAATGCATTTTAAAATAGTAGCTTTCCGAGACTAAAATCTTTGAACTATAAATTCTACTGCGTGCGAACTGACACTTCCAAAAAACAGACAGCGGGCACCTTGAAAGCAATCCTGTTAATAAACAAGAAACCAAAACCACCGCTCTTCAAGCGGAATATCTTTGTTGAAATTCTCAAACTTGCTGTCAAAAGAATAATGTTTTGAATATGATTGCTCAGTCATTAATCGTTTCAGACATCAATTTCCTATATTTCCCCAGCTTCCACTGGACGCCACCTCTTGAATTTTATAAGATAAAAACACATATACTTTTCTCAATACATAATAGCAACAAGAGTTCTTTCATAGCTTTCTATTCCTTCTTACTAATGCCGTGCCGTGTTTGAATTCAAAAAGGCTAAGGGCTTAAAAATATATTAACGGTGACCCAATAAGAGTGCACAATTCGAATCCGTTTTAATTTTTTCTTCTTTGCAGCTCTAAAATTTAACAGCTGACAGCAACGATCCTACGGATTATTACTAGTATGCAGCGCTCCAACAATTTAACATCGCGTTATAATTGTGGAAGCCCATGACGAAAATGGGGAAAGTTACGCGAAATCTTTAGTAGTGGAAGTGCACCTTGTGTATCAAATGTCGATTATAGACATTAATTTTAATGTGTTACCAACAACCCAGGAACATCCATTCGTCATTGATCAAAAAACTTCAAAATTCACGAAGCAACACCCAGCTCATATTGACAAAAGATCTTCACCTTCACCCATACAAGATTGAGCTCACTCAGGAGCTAAAACCTGCAGACCGTGCGCTGCACAGCATACCATACATATTCGTTCAATGCTTAACGGAGCAAAATTAAATGAATTTGAATTGATTTGAAACAAATCATCTTCACCGATTAAAAATTCCTTTTCATCAAATTTCGGGCGCCAACACACACGAAACAATAGATTTATTAGAGCAAGATTGCCAGACAAAACTATGTCCTGAAATTCCAATGTCACCATTCTCCCAAATACTGCGATTTCTCTCCAGGTCTATGCAAATGCAAAAAACAAACAACTCGGTAGCTGAAGGCCGAAATCCAACCTGTCATCGGTGAGATGGAAATTCTTTGTTAAAACCATACCCACAAAATTTCACAGAAAGAGCAAGGGTCAGTGTTCAGGGCCGTGGCCCGTGAGAGCCATTCACGGGATATTTCCGTTCCATAGATAATCGGAACATGACTACTTGACAATGCGTTTAAAATATTATCACTGCCTAAAAATAATGCGTTTTATTTTTAAACTAAATCATGCATTCTTATTGGGTCACCCTTTTGGTAAAATTATTATTATTATCCTTCGACAAAATTGATGACGATTAAACTGCTACGCATGAATAGAACCTGAATTGAAATAGAGCAGAAGCAATTTTGCAAGATCAATAAAAATCGTTTCTGGCTGGACAAAAGACGCAAAAAAAAATTGTACTGTAAAGTTGGTTCTAAGGTTTATCCGTTCATTCCATAGAATAGATCTCCACAACTTTCATGTGACTATAACGACTTGACTTCTTCATTTTATTTATACTTTTAAAGTAATTTCATGGAACATGTTTTTCTGTTTGTGAACTTCGTCATTGGCGGCTCTAGTTTTCTTATCTACTTTACATCAAATGTCTTGTATTTTTGTCTGTGCTTCCAATGGCAATCTAGACAAAAGCCATTCCTAATACTCTTTACTCAACAAAAACCACACCTATAACTCCGCAATCAAGTGTTTGTGAACTTGGTATATAGATGGCGCACCTAACGTTCCGCTTATTAAGTATACTGTAGACTATGAAAGACTGACTTCTTCGCTTTATTTCAATAAAACAAAACATTGAACACATGGACAAATTTGTATTTTTTATATAGTGTATATTGTTACATGCATCAATTTTTTTTCTTTATTTTACGTTTTTATAATTTTTTTTAAATTTAATATTTTAATTATTTCCATTCACTAAACATTTCGTAAACAGTCCCCACACTGCCTTCATTTTAGTTGAACGGCGGCGTCTTGTCCAGCTAAATAAACCACGCATGCTAAAACTTTTGTTTTCATTTATTTAGTTTTAAAAAAAATAATTAAAAATGGTTTATGTTTTGCAAAAGTGAAATCCGTTAACAGCTAGTTGTAAATTAGTAAAAACCGTCAATTCCCTTTAATTCTTAGGTTTCTTAATACAATTTATTCATCCTCGTTCCATTTCATTGTGTCATTTAATTTAACTCTCAGAAAATATAATATTAGCTTAAAAACTTGATCTCATATTTTTTCCCCAACTTATAACTTAATGCAACATCATCTCTCAGATTTAAGACTTTCTTCATAGAATTCAGTAACGAAAAAAAATCTACACAAACCAACTAGCTTGATCATTTTGCCTTATTTTCTCATATAAAAGAGAGAACAAATAAATTATAATAGAAAATTCAGTCTCAAGAATATATTTATCACTATGGCGCCGTAGTGAGTAGATTCACAATTTCATCACAGAAAAAATTCGTATTTCTTGATACTAATATTAGGCGACGAATCAGATTCCATGGGACCATCACGCCACGGCAAAACACCCCTGGCCACACCACCAACGAAGGAGAAGCGTAAGCCGTTCTTCAAGAAGCAAGAAACATCCTCACCATATGACGTTGTGCCATCAATGCGTCCCGTTGTGTTAGTGGGTCCAAGCCTAAAGGGATACGAAGTCACCGATATGATGCAGAAGGCTCTGTTCGATTTTCTCAAGCACCGATTTGAAGGCAAAATAATAATAACACGTGTTATGGCAGATATTTCATTAGCGAAACGTTCCATAATGAACAATCCGTCAAAACGTGCCATTATGGAGAGATCTAGCAGTCGATCCGATTGCCTATCCAAAGTACAAGAGGAGATCGAAAGGATATTTGAATTGGCGAGGACCCTTCAGTTAGTCGTTCTTGATTGTGATACAATCAATCATCCGTCACAATTAGCAAAAACTTCACTAGCACCAACAATAGTTTATTTAAAAATTAGTAGTAGTAAGGTGAGTTTTTGTTGAGATTGATGTTATTTGTTTTAATTATGTTAAACACAGTATACAAATTGAAGCATGTATCCTCTTGTACATAAGGATTTGTACTTACTTCTAGTGAAATGAAAAATGAGTATACGTATGGGTATGAAATCCACACCAGCATACTTGACAAAAGTTTTCATTTTCATTTGAACTGCGAAGTCTTATGCCTAGTACCTACTCACCTCTTGTGAAGTGAAAAGTGAATACAATCCACAATCTATTCCACACTTCATTTTTTAAAAGTTGTGGAAGGTAGATATTCGAAACAAACATTGGAATTTTATTTGTTTCATTTTTTTCGGCCAGTGAAACTTAAGTCTTTTATGAACTTCTAGCGAAATGAAAAGGAATCAGTTCATTATTTCATAAAGAAATTATAAGCTCTAGAAGGTTTTGGTGAAATCTTCGCCGACATACATATTTTCATTTTAACTCTAACTTCGACTTATAAACCAATAGTTTGAAAACATGACAAACATTTTCTACAACATTAAATATTTTAGCCTGTACTAAAATTTTAACGTCAGGAGATACGCATCACCCTTACTTCAACTTGTGAACTGTGATATTACTTAACGATGTTTTATATCAAAATATGCTTCTAATTCGTACTGATTTTTAGGTCTTACAGCGATTAATCAAATCACGTGGAAAATCCCAGGCGAAAAATTTATCTGTACAAATGGTCGCCGCTGAAAAATTAGCCCAATGTCCACCGGAAATGTTCGACGTAATATTAGATGAAAACCAATTAGAAGATGCCTGTGAACATATTGCAGAGTATTTAGACGTGAGTTTTAGAAAATATATTTAAGAAATTATTTAAGTTTTCATTGTTTAAAAGATTAAATGATAGTTGCTGAGCTCAAAAGTCATAGGCGGGGTTAAAATAATTCTTGTTCGTTGCCATAATGTAAGGGAGCTTTGTTTTTCAAAATATGAAAATCTTGAAAATTACACTGCGCGTCATCAGATTAACACACCCGTCATAATCTAAATATAATAATTGATCATGATTTTGATATTGCTTAAATTCAGCTACAGTTTACAGGGTGATTCACGAGCGTTGTGCCAAAAAGCTAGAGCGTGTAGGTTAAGTTGGGACAAGAAAAAAATCGCATAGGAGGGGGGTCTATTCCCCTCAGTTTAGCCGGGAGGGGCAATTTTCTGAAAAATTGACTTATTTTGTTAAACAAAATATTAAAAATCAACGGCTTCGTTTACAACACCGTGTTATACCTTTTTGGAAAGCCAAAAACTTCTTCTTTCATTTTTAAATTAAATTGTTTTAACGAATAGTTCAAAAAACATAAATTTTCAAACTCAAAATTTTAAAAAAAAAATATGAAAAAATAATTTTAAAACTAATTTTTTTCAAAATCTTACGTAATTAAGTATAATTTGAATTCTGAGAACAAAAATTATACTTAATTACGTAAAATTTTGAAAAAAATAAGTCTTAAAATAATTTTTTCAAATTTTTTTTTTTCAAAATTTTGAGTTTGAAAATTTATGTTTTTTGAACTGTTCGTTAAAACAATTTAATTTAAAAACGAAATGAAAGAAGAAGTTTTTGGCTTTCCAAACAGGTTAACACGGTGTTGTAAACGAAGCCGTTGATTTTTAATATTTTTTTTAACAAAATAAGTCAATTTTTCAGAAAATTGCCCCTCCTGGCTAAACGGGGGGGAATAGACCCCCCTCCCATACGATTTTTTTCTTGCCTCAACTCAACCTACACGCTCTAGCTTTTTGGAACAACGCTCGTGAATCACCCTTTATATGTCATTTTTATCAACTTTGTATAGGCTATCATTAGCACCGACAACATGCAGCCAAAAACCTGGTTGCACAGTTTTGGGCCTTATTAACAATAAAATAATTTTTAATGCTGATAAGAGAGCTATTTTGAGAGAACTCTCATAACTCGGCAGCAAAGATTAGGGTAGATGTTCGAGTGAAAGCGAGTTTATTAGCAATATGAAGAGTGGTCTGTTAAGGAATGCTCCACATTTTAAAAGATTTACATTTAAACTAAAAATTACATAGCGTGGTTCGAAAAGAAATGCGCTTGAATTGTACATCAGATCTTTTCTTGTTTTTGTGAAGAGGTAGGTTCGGTTATTTTTGAATACTTAATAACCTACGTAAAATTTTGAAAAAATTAGCTTTAAAATTAAAAAAAAATTTGTTTCAAATTTTGAGTTTGAGAGTTAATATTTTGAAAACCGTTCACTAAAATAACTTCATTTAAAATTGCAATAAAAATATAGGTTTTTAGCTTGTATTTACCGTTTTTTTTTTTTTTAATATTTTTTTTTCAAATTTAAGTCATGTTTTTAGAAAATTGCCCACCCCAGCTAAACGGAGGGGAAAAGACTCCCCTCCAATAAGATTTTTTTTCTTGTCTCGACCTAACCTACATGCTATAGCTTTTTGTAAACCTTATACCAATCACCCTGTATATATGTATATGATCTGTATTTTGCAACAAAACTCTGCAATCACAAACTCTTAATTTGCTTGAAATGTATTTCAGCAAGTGAACGCAGTTTAAAGTACGCACGCCCATGGTTGTCACTTGAACAGCCAAACAATAATAAGTAAAAGAATCCGAATTATCCACATCCTCCCCGATAGGTACAAAACTTGCATCTTAAAAAGGAATTTTTTTTTCTTAACTTTCGTTAAGGGAAAGTGTATCTACTAAATTATTGACGTAAAAATATCCAAATAGAACTCTAATTTCTGTAAATTAAAGGCATTTTTTTTTTTTAATATTGAATGATTAAATTATTTTTTAATGTTAACAAAATTAAAATAAAATAAAATTGTCCAACAGACATATTGGAAAGCAACACATCCCGATATCAGAACAGCTCCATCGATACCAAGGCCACTACAATCTCAGGAAGCATCACCATCGGCCGAACAAGCACGAATGGGTCCAACACCACCTGGTTAGTATTACTCTTTGCATAGTCTATTGACTCAAATTAGGTTCATAAATTTTTCGAAACCAATAATTCTTTTCATAAATTCTATCTAATCTTAATACTTTTTTTTGATTTCCCTTTAGTTATTTGTATTTTAAATTTATTTTTTTCGGTTTACAAAATTTGATTTTAACAAATAAACGATTACAATTTTTTCCCGTAAAGATAAATTCCTATCATAAACCTTCGACTACATTAAAAATTTATCAATTTTCAAAATATATTTAAACAAAAACAACATAAAATCTTACAACATTAAACACAAATAAATAAATATAACATTAACAACAAGCCTCACAACATAAAAATGTATTATTTATTTAATTTAAATCTAGCTGAAAGTAGGGAAAAGGATGCTAATCAGGATAAATATCCAGAAGAAAAACATAATGAAAGAGAAACAGACAGAGAAAAGGAAAAGGAAAGATACAAAGAAAGAAACATTGATAGAGACCAAGACAGAGACAGAGACAGGGAGAAAGATAGAGAAAGGGACAGAGAATGGGAAAGAGAAAGAGAGAGAGAATGGGAAAGAGAAAGGGATATAGATTGGGAGAGGGATCGAGGTAACGGAAAATTACTTCATTGTAAATTTTTGATTTTCCATAAATAATATTATATTGAAAATCTCCTATATTAAAGTAAATACTCCTTTGCTATTTTTTTACATAAATCACTCTATTATTTTGTGTTAATTGCTTACATATGCATATTTACCAAGCATTGTTTTTTGCTTACCTATAGATTTCTTAGGTTAAACCTTCTAAGTAGTTGTAGGACTCCTGTAATATGTTATGATTTGAATTGACTCGTGTCCATTATAGTTCGTATCTATATAATAGATGCACCATAAAGTAATTCCAAATAGTTTTATTATTTAGATTTTTCACTTTATCATTCATTTCAAGACTGCTTGAGTGGAGTCTAGTAAGTGTGCAGGTTGGTAAGGCTTAAATTGATCGGCCATTGGATTCGTTCAGTTATAAAGTTTAGCAGAGGCTTCACAAGGGTATACCATCACCAACTTTAGACTCAAACAGCTCTTTGATTAATTTAAGTAAATTTGTAAATGAGATCTATATATTCTACGATGCCTGTACGATCAATTTTACCAGCCTATTGTATTTATGCCATGCAACCTATCTAGTTGCTGGTTTGTTGGAAGACATTTGATCCATTGGTTCAACTTTCGATTCAGAGTTAAGGATTTCCCAGGCCCACCCAGATGGATCCTTCGCCAATTCTGATATTGATAAAATAAGGGGAGTTCTTCACAATGGTGATTGGTTGGGTCAAGTCATTTGACTTTAAAACGATCCCCGAGATTTTCAAAACATCCGAAAACTCCAGAATTCTTTTGATTCCAAAACATTTAATTCAGTTAGTTCTAAAAAAAAATGTCTGCATTACTGTGCATGGTAATTTCAGTTCTAATCAAATTAGGTACCCCAATCTTAAATAATTTTGCCTGAGTTGAGACATACGCCCTACCTTTGTTAGTGCTTTAGAGTTTTCTTTCTTTTTCATATTCTTGCTTGACTTCTGGCAGCCGCTTTCTGCAGCTACACTTAAACAACTTCTTAAGCATTGAGCGGAAACTAGATCCTTCGATAGCCCAGCCGTGACCACAATGCCAAATTCTGGAACTTAGCTTCCTTCATAACAGCTAACTTCGGGTTTCCTCAGCTCATGGTTGATTCAGCGCTTGTTGTTGGATATGATTTGTTGCCACATTGAAATGCTGCCCACTGTCAAAATCAAAACACCTTGCGTTGTTTTACGACTGGTTTAATTATAGCAACAAATTTATTAGGCGGGTTTCTAGAAGCACGCGATTTCCAAGTAGCGTCACAATATATGCTATCGAATTCGACGACCATGACGTAGAGCTGCTATTGATACTACGATGATTGTTCAAGGATTATTCGCAAGGCTCTAATGTAATCGACCAATTCGAAATTCCCCTTGGTTCCTTTTGAGCGGAGAATCCATCTTAAGCTTTGTCCTCTCGAGATTGATTTGCAGTTAAGTTTGAACGTACAGATAAAATGGTGATTTTTTTTTTCTTATAAAGCACACGCGCTCAAGGGGTTTGTTATAGCCCTTTTAATGATTAGTCACAGGGCGAGCGATATAGTAAGGGAGGCGACCGTCTGAGTACCTATCTCATAAGGAGAGTGAAAATATTGAATACAAATTGACAGTTCTTGCAGAACCATTCACAAAACCAGTGGTCGGGCAAACTTTTTCAGGGAACTTTGGGCGGGAATCGGTCACTTCCGGTACCATTTTTTGATGACAACCTATCTCATAGGGGCAGTGAAAAAACTTTTTACTATCTGAAAGAGTTTTGCCTATAGATTCTAAAACCATTGGTCGGGCAAAAAAAATCTGGGCAGAAATGCTTGCCCGACCATTTCAAAAAACTGTATTTTTTGATGAGAACCTATCTAATCGGGAAGTGGGCAATATTAGTACCAAACGAAAGGTAAAACTGTCCTCTTTAAGAATCCAGTGGTCGGGCTAACTTTTATAGGGATAAACATGTTGCCCGACCGCTTTTAAGATACATAACGCTTTTTTACGTTCTACTTTATGAAGTTAAAAAAAACCGTTTTTTGGTCTCAAATAAATTTTAAATTTATATTAAACGATAGTTTAATTTGCCTTCTATGAGAAATAAATAAATCTACAAACAAATACTTTTTTTAAATAGTTTTTTTTAACCCTATAATGATTTTTTCGCATTAAAAGCAAACATTTTTCAAAAACTTTTTGAACAGTGCTATGTTTTTGTGTTTTGGGATTTTCAAGTACCTAAAATTAATAAAAAGCTTTATACTTTACCATACAAATTACAGGTACCCACACAAACCATCACCATTTTTCAAAAACTTTTTGAACAGTGCTATGTTTTTGTGTTTTGGGATTTTCAAGTACCTAAAATTAATAAAAAGCTTTATACTTTACCATACAAATTACAGGTACCCACACAAACCATCACCTTTGGTAATTATTTAAATGAAAATAAGACACAGATACAGCTTTTAATGCAAAATATTTTTTAATTCAGTTTTGTAAGTAATTAGGTATGTAGGTGTTTAGGTAATCATATATTATTCACGATTTTTTCAAAAATATGTAAAAGTATATACAATATATCAATTTTTACATAGGAGTATCTTAAAAGTAAATGGAAATACATACGAAATAGAAACAAATTAATGATTTATTTTTTGCTAAAAATTATTATCATCGGGGTCTTGTTCACAATCAAAATCTATATCTTCATCGATTTCATTAAACACAATGTCTTCAACATTAAGTGGTGTTGGATCTCCTTCAAACCAAAGGGGGAAAACCTTTCATTTTTTAAGATCCAACCAAAATTTTCTGCTTTATTTTCACACAACATGATTCTGTTGCATTAGCCCACATTGAACTTATATAAATGGTTCTTTTAATTTTTTGCAAAAGTGATTTGAAACAAGGCGGAATTAAACTTGAATCGAAGTTTTTCATGTTTTTAGAAAAATTTCCCGGAGCATTATTTTTCGCTGCATAGAGACTTTGAAACATTTGAACTCTAGCAACAGTTTTTAACACCATACATTTTTAATGTAAGGTTTTGAATAGTTTCAAGGTCACTGTCATTGAGATTTTCGTTCTGATTTTTACTTAATGATATTAACGCTGCCTGAAAACGATCATTTTTTTCTAAAATGCTTAATGGTTTTGCTTTTCCTTTTCTAAAAAACATGCCGTATAGTCGCAACCTATAAACGCGTGAAACGCTGGCAAAGAACCACAGAAACTACTACCTAGGACAGAAGCCTGCTGAGTACAATTTATAGAATTAATATCTCGTGATTTACTAATTCGATTTCTGCAAGACAGCGTTGGCCACTTAGCTACAATATACGTACGAAAATAATTTCGAAAATTTTGGCTGATATTAATTTTGAGCAAAAGGATAACATAACCCATGAGCTTGCACAAAATCGTATCGAAAAGGACAAAAGTGCATTATTTGAAATAACTAATGCATTTAAACAAAATATTAATCCTTTTGAACGAACTGTTGAAAAAGAAAATTTATTTCATGTAACAACGGGAAAAGCGACATCCGAAGAAGTTGCAGATTTTCTTTTAAATGTTAATATCACAGGCTATAATTAAAAAATTTCATTTATCGACGAGAGTGCTCCAAAAACTGCGAACGTTTCGCTAAACCTATAAGTCGCAACAACATTCGAAATTTCTCATCGCAGTGTTTGAAAAGGTTTCAAAAAAGCAGAGATGGCGAAAAGCAGGCACTTATTAAAATGCAGCGAGATATTTTTGGGCGACTTTTAGCAATAGCTCTAGAAAAAAAAATGTATATGGAAGTGTGCTTGTCATATCCACTTGCTCCTGCTCCACCTTCCCTTTGTCTAACTGGTGAAATGTATAAGACTGACAAATCTGTTTTGGCCAAAAAACTTAAAAGTCGTATAACTTTATCTGAACCAGTTGGAGCAGATATAGATATTATAGATTTGTTCTACTTTTTTCACCTATTGGGGCCTTCAGTTCCCCAAACATTTGACAAAATTTCTGAGATGATTTTGAGGAGAGTATGTTCAACTGACGCTTCGGAAGTGAATTTAGTATTTGATAGATACTTGCATCCATCTATTAAAGATGCTGAGCATTTTGTTTGTAATGAACAAGATCCTGTTAATTACACAATTCTTAGTCCATTACAAAAACGAAATAATGACTTTCTGAAGTGTCTAAAAACCCGAAATTCAAGGAAGCTCTGCTTAAATTTTTAGCCCACCATTGGGAAAATGATTCCTTGGTTCCCATACTTGGAAATAAAAAAGTGTTTTTGACCTTAGATGACAAGTGTTACATACCATTCCAAAATAATGGTTAAGGCATCTGACACCGATGTGTTGATAATATTGCTGGGCAACATGCATAAGTTGAAAAATTTAGAAATTTGGTTAGCTGAAAGAAATAATAAATCACGAGATATTAATTCTATAAATTGTACTCAGCTGGCTTCTGTCCTAGGTAGTAGTTTCTGTGGTTCTTTGCCAGCGTTTCACGCGTTTATAGGTTGCGACTATACGGCATGTTTTTTAGAAAAGGAAAAGCAAAACCATTAAGCATTTTAGAAAAAAATGATCGTTTTCAGGCAGCGTTAATATCATTAAGTAAAAATCAGAACGAAAATCTCAATGACAGTGACCTTGAAACTATTCAAAACCTTACATTAAAAATGTATGGTGTTAAAAACTGTTGCTAGAGTTCAAATGTTTCAAAGTCTCTATGCAGCGAAAAATAATGCTCCGGGAAATTTTTCTAAAAACATGAAAAACTTCGATTCAAGTTTAATTCCGCCTTGTTTCAAATCACTTTTGCAAAAAATTAAAAGAACCATTTATATAAGTTCAATGTGGGCTAATGCAACAGAATCATGTTGTGTGAAAATAAAGCAGAAAATTTTGGTTGGATCTTAAAAAATGAAAGGTTTTCCCCCTTTGGTTTGAAGGAGATCCAACACCACTTAATGTTGAAGACATTGTGTTTAATGAAATCGATGAAGATATAGATTTTGATTGTGAACAAGACCCCGATGATAATAATTTTTAGCAAAAAATAAATCATTAATTTGTTTCTATTTCGTATGTATTTCCATTTACTTTTAAGATACTCCTATGTAAAAATTGATATATTGTATATACTTTTACATATTTTTGAAAAAATCGTGAATAATATATGATTACCTAAACACCTACATACCTAATTACTTACAAAACTGAATTAAAAAATATTTTGCATTAAAAGCTGTATCTGTGTCTTATTTTCATTTAAATAATTACCAAAGGTGATGGTTTGTGTGGGTACCTGTAATTTGTATGGTAAAGTATAAAGCTTTTTATTAATTTTAGGTACTTGAAAATCCCAAAACACAAAAACATAGCACTGTTCAAAAAGTTTTTGAAAAATGTTTGCTTTTAATGCGAAAAAATCATTATAGGGTTAAAAAAAACTATTTAAAAAAAGTATTTGTTTGTAGATTTATTTATTTCTCATAGAAGGCAAATTGAACTATCGTTTAATATAAATTTAAAATTTATTTGAGACCAAAAAACGGTTTTTTTTAACTTCATAAAGTAGAACGTAAAAAAGCGTTATGTATCTTAAAAGCGGTCGGGCAACATGTTTATCCCTATAAAAGTTAGCCCGACCACTGGATTCTTAAAGAGGACAGTTTTACCTTTCGTTTGGTACTAATATTGCCCACTTCCCGATTAGATAGGTTCTCATCAAAAAATACAGTTTTTTGAAATGGTCGGGCAAGCATTTCTGCCCAGATTTTTTTTGCCCGACCAATGGTTTTAGAATCTATAGGCAAAACTCTTTCAGATAGTAAAAAGTTTTTTCACTGCCCCTATGAGATAGGTTGTCATCAAAAAATGGTACCGGAAGTGACCGATTCCCGCCAAAGTTCCCTGAAAAAGTTTGCCCGACCACTGGTTTTGTGAATGGTTCTGCAAGAACTGTCAATTGGTATTCAATATTTTCACTCTCCTTATGAGATAGGTACTCAGACGGTCGCCTCCCGGACTAATAGGAAATTAGGGAGGAAGGGAAAGGAGGTGTCGATGAACATTGGTCTTGAATGTTTGAAGATCAAAAAGGCAAGCAAAAATTGTGCCAGGCAATCCATTTCACATTCGTGTTGTACGGCTAAAGAAAGAATCCCTATATTTCAAAGTACGTCCGAAATTGGGTGATACCAAGTCAATTACTACAGTGATCTATCTTTCTTCGGTAAGTAGATGATAAATCCGTCATTCTATTCTCTCGGAAATGTTTCATAATCAAAAACGGCCTTAATAGTCCAATCGGCAGGTAGGTAATTTCAGGTAGAAAATGGTCGGAATTTAATAAAACTTAGTGAATTTGCTTAGAGATATTTTGCTTACATTTTGCTGTGTTTTTGAACTCGAGGGCCCTGTGAAAAAAAAAGAGGGGAATTGTAAGCATTTCTTTCATGCTCCAGTTTTTCCTCAATAATTTTTTCTTATATCCTATGCGAAAAGCCTATTCTATTTTTTTGTAGAACGTTAAATTTGCTAAATTATAAGTAAAACGAAAATCATTGTTTGTCAGTTCGTTACCAAGAATTATAAAATAAAATGCACGACTGGGTCGCACGAACTTGCTCTTATGATAAGCAATTGCTTAGTGGCTGCATATATGGATTTAAAAAAAAATTTAAATAATTTCGAAAATTCTTTTATTTTTTAAATTAGTTTAAGAGTTTTCTCGGAAAAACAAAGTATACAATAAAATTTCAAAGCTATACGTGAATCTAGGAAAAAAAAATATTGAAAATCGTTCGACCAGTTTTTTTTTAAAAAGGTTATTTTTGAAAAACTTTTCCAAAAAATATTTTGAAATTTATTTGGGTATGCAAATATATGGCAACCTGTAGTTTACATTTGAAAAAATAATTTAAAAAAAAATCAATATACCCGTTTCCAACATATTTCGAAAACCAAAAAATTTTTTGAAAAAATTATAAAAAATCAAAAAAAAAAGTTTTTGAAAAATTTGAAATGCCATATTGATAAAATTATAAATGACTTCCTGTGGCCAAAATTTTATTGAAATCGAATGTATAGTTTACGAGAAAATTTGATTTGAAAATACTGGTTCTATGAGAGGTACCGTTATAAGACAAATTTTGAAAAATATTTTTTAACCAAAAGATAGATTGTCTTACAAAAATAGCATCCTGAAAGTTTTATCAAAATCGTTAGAGCCGTTTTTGAGAAAATCAATTTTTTTCTTCACGATTGTATGGCAGGTGCCGTTATTTTTGGGCCTAGAGCAAAAATAAAAAATACGTTCCGAGGGACGGCCAAATTAATCCTAGATACCAAATTTGAAGCAAATCGGCCCATCCGTTCAGGCTCTAGAAGCGCGAACAGACAGACAGACAGACAGACGGACGGAATTCCCAGACCCACTTTTTTCGACTTCTCCATCATCGTAATGTCATGTGTGATTGTTATCTCGAAATTTTTTTTCTGCACGAATCCATAACTTGCCTTATAGTACCTATAATCGCAAGTAAAAAGGTGCAGGGGGAACTGCAAAATTGTTTAACCTCTATAACTTCTTTTTCCAAAACTAAGCAAAAGCTTTAATTAACTATCCTTGAACAAATTCACCAACTTTCATTATCTTCCGACCTTTTTCCACCTAAACCCACTTTCCCGACCTGTCGACTGGACTTTAACGAAACAATACAAAACATTCTGCTTTTAGTAATTCGACAGGTATGGCATCAAGTCCAGATGCTTTTCTGTTTCAAAAGTATGCTAGCACTTTTCGGAAGGTAAATATATGTATTCCTTTTAAAGATATACGAATGTCCACCAACCACAAAGGCCCATAAACTCACGCAAAATAAATCTAAAATGTTAAGAACTAATAAAATGCACTACTGGGTTGCACGTATTTGCTCTTATGCTAGATATAAAAAAAAATATTTTAAAAAATCTTTAATTTCCCTAAAAGTTTGCTTGGGAAAACTAGGTATGTGTTGTCGCCGAAACCAACGCCTAACGAAACTACTTTAAGAATTTGTACTGTATTCATATTTAATTTTTCTAGATTGCATTGAGTTTTAAAATTTTAATTTTTGATTTTGTTCAATGAAGTTGATTGAATTCGATTTGTAAGATCACAGAAGAAGCAGCAGATTTTTCTAGTTTCTTCTTTTTTACTTGCGATTATAGGTACTATAAGGCAAGTTATGGATCCGTGCAAAAAAAAATAAAATGCACGACTGGGTGGCACGAACTTGCTCTAATGAGTGACAGTGGTTTAGGGGCTTGAGATTTTGATAAAAATAAAATTTTCAAAATTCTTAAATAAATACTTAAACTAATTTGAGCTCAAAAAAAAAGAACGCCATTTTATTTCTTGGATAAATTTGAATTTATGAGAATAAATTTATAAAAACCTGTGGAGAAAAGTTTTTTTTTGAAAAACTTTTTGAAAAAAATTTTCAAAAAAAATTCAAAAACGTCAGTTCATAGGTATTCAGCAAATACATTTATTTAAAAATTTTAGAAAAAAATTTAATAAGCAATTTTCAAAATATTAATTTTAAATTTTTTTTTAAAATGCCTTTAAAAATACAAAAAAAAAATATTTTTCAAAAATATTGGTATGCAATACAAATTGAGCTACCTACAGCTATATGTGTGTGAAATTTCGAAAGAATCGGCTGAGTCGTTTTCGAGATAGTCGAAAGCAAAAAAAACCGTCCTATGGAAAGTACCGTTCTTAGCCATTTTTTAAAACTTTTTTTTCAGCCATATGATTGGTCGCACCTAAAAAGCAACACTGATTTTTTTAAATCGAAATCGTTAGAGCCGTTTTTGAGAAAAATAAGCTTTAACGTAACGGTTGTATGGCAGGTACCATTATTTTTTGAGCTAAAAAAAAATTTCAATTTCCCCTCTGTACAATACCTAAAAAACTCTATATACCAAGTTTGAAGCAATTCGGCCCACCCGTTTGGGCTGTAGGTCTCTATACATACAGACAGACAGACATATACAGAATTTTTAGACCATCTTTTTTCGTCTTCGCTATCATCGTAATGTCATGTGTGATTGTTATCTCAAAACTTTTTTTTTCGACGAATGCATAACTTGCCTTATCCCCTATATAATAATAGCCAGTTGTATGCAATGTTTTTTTCGAATCGAATGGTGCTATGTTCTTATTTTCAGAGACCCCTAGTGTGTACTAGCTATGTTTTTGCTATGCTTATATAAATGCATATCAATGCACATAGAAAAAACATGACATCTGCCGTAAAATAGCTATGCCAAAGCTTACAACCCGATACGCCGTATCACATGCACATAGAAAAAGTGTCATCTGCCGGATAGTAGCTATGTTTTTTTTGATGTGCGTATGATAGATAATGTATTTTTTCAACAGAGCAGCAACATTTTTCGGTGCCAAACTTTTTATAAGAGTGTAAAATTTTAGTTTTTATTGGAAAACCAAGCAAATTGCAATTAAATTGTTCACGCTGCACAGTGGCCCGTTTAGGCAAAAGTGCTTGCGAAATTCATTTTTCGGGTGGGTTAGTAAAGGTGTCTTTACATGAAGCTGCAAGCTCTGAGTTGCAAAAAAAGAGGATGCAAAATCAATAAATCATACTTGTGTGATAGAGAGGGAAGGCAAAAATGCAGACGGTCTTCATGGATGCAGATTATAGGAAAATTATAGATGCAGCTTGAAAATTATAGTGAAGATGAACATGTTCGTTTTCATCGTCTGCACTATGATTGTTGTTGTTGCGTTTTCGTCTGCATTTGCAACTCCATGTAAAGCCACCTTAATGCAAAACTTTTACATTTTCTGAATTAACAAATGTTTTGAGCTTTAGAAATCGAAAAAATTATTTCATTTGGATGAACGGTTTGGCTTGTAGAGCCAGTCAAAGTTGACAAATATTTATTTGAGTGTAAAAGCTAGGAAATGAGTACAAGTAAAACTTTTTTTTTTTATTTTTACTTGATATTTGTGTTAGTTGCTATAATCAGAAATAAAAAAAAAAAAAAATTTTTGTTTAACTGCTAAATTTAATGTTTTTTGGAACACAACTTTTTGCACACTTTTTCAACTTTACATTGAGTAGAAAAAGAGCAGTCGCACGCAGGCAAGCCAATATATCTCTTTACTTACAAATAAAAACTCAGGTGCATAAAGTTGCATAGAGCTGAGCTAGAGCGATTTGATTTGAAAAAGTCAGTAATTTTTTCGGAGTTTTTTTTTGTCAAGTGCAAAACAAAAATCATGGAAAATATTATTTTTTTTGTTTTGCGGGTATGAGTGTTGGTTTTAAATAAAATATTTTTTTTAATTTAGAAGCAAAACATATTTTATGTTTAGTTTTTTAAAACGGTTGTATAGCTTATTTCTTGTAACATTTTTTTAATTTTCACAATTTTTTTTTAATTCACAAACCTAATAGCCTTGGAAATTTTCTTTAAGATAAAAAAAAAATTGTGGCGATATCTTTATTCGTTTAAGAGATATGATTTTTGCAACCAAAAAAGTCAATTCGGGCCACTGTGCGCTGTCTTAATAAAAGTTATTCAAAGAGTTTATTGGAACATAAAGTGAATAGGTACATCTTATTCTAAGTGTCTTTTTATTTGGAAAGTTGTTTTAGATAATTGTTTACCAGCCTCACCTCACGTCAAGTTACTGAGTTGTTAACGCAAACGCAAATGTGTATAAACAGGAAACAGGAAAAAATGATTTGTAACGTATTACCTAATTTTTTTTTAAATTTCTTAACCTATTGATTTTCAAATTTGCTTTTTTGTTTTTGTTTGAATAATCAACGTTTTTTATTAGGCAGTAGCGGAACCCAGCTCGTGTTATTTATTTATTTATTTCATCTCAATGCTAGCGGATAAAAAATATTTTTGGTTAAAGCCTGCATTTGTTTGTCTTAGACCCGATCGCGGCCATTCCGGAATTTTCGCTGATGTTTCAAACCGCTAAAAAATGTATGAAATGTGTTTTAATAAAAATATAGTTTATAAGGAAATATTCAGCTGATTGCACATAATTGTAGGCTTTGACGAAGTTTTACACTTTCAGTGACTACATAGTTATACTAAGGTCCAGTTGTAGGTACAATCGTGGTTTATCCTCGGATCAAAATTTAAAAACGATTTACCTCGGTTCGTGTTTGGAAAATTAATGTGACGGTGGTTCAAGAGTAAACCCATCGATATCGGTGGCTTAAATAAAGTTGACCAACTGATTAAGAAGTTAAAAACAAGATTCAGTGCTGAACCGCAATTGTACAACTGGTACTAAATCATCTTCGAGATAGATAACTCATTTAGTAGGATTGGCTTAAGTTGTTTTTAGTGGCGTTAAAATCTCACACTACTATAATTGTAGGAATTGGAGGACTACATAGTGTCTTTTCTCTTTTGAGATTTTCACCTTAAAAAAAAATCTGTTTCTCAGGGGGAGTTGATGTGATTTCATCTTTTTTTTTAAGAAAAGACAATGGTTACCATCCTTATTACTGTCCGCCACCTTTCAGTGCAAACTATGTGAACCTTATTTTAAGTAAGCGCCATAAATCACCGTCGTTTTCGACGGGTTTTCAGCTAGTAGTACCTATAATCGCAAGTAAAAATTTAAGAAAACATTCATACATGACTTAACGATGATGGAGAAGTCGAGAAAAGTGGGTCTTGAAATTCCGTCCGTCTGTCTGTCTATCTGAATGTCTGTTCGCGCCTCTAGAGCCTGAACGGATGGGCCGATTTGCTTCAAATTTAGTATCTTCGATTTATTTGGCCATCCCTCGGAAATTTTTTTTTATTTTTGTTCTAGGCCCAAAAAATATCGGCACCTGCCAAAAACGGCTCTAACGATTTTGATAAAACTTTCAGAATGCTATTTTTGTAAGACAGTCTATCTTTTGGTTAGAAAAGACTTTTCAAAATGTTTCTTATAACGGTACCTCTCATAGAACCAGTATTTTCAAATCAATTTTTCTCGTAAATTATTCATTCGATTTCAATAAAATTTTGGGCAGGAATTCATTCAAAATTTCAATAATATGGCATTTCAAAATTTTCAAAAACTTTTTTTTTGATTTCTTATAATTTTTTTTCAAAAAAAATGTTTGGTTTTCGAAATATGCTAAAAACGAGTATATTGATTTTTTTATTATAATTATTTTTTTTAATGTAAACTACAGATTTCCATATATTTTACATACTCAAATAAATATCAAAGTATTTTTTGGAAAAGTTTTTCAAAAATAACCTTTTAAAAAAAACCTGGTCGAACTATTTTTAATATTTTTTTTCCTAGATTGACATAAAGGCTTGAAATTTTATTGCATATTTAGTTTTTCTGAGAAAACTCTTAAGCTAATTTAAAAAATAAAAGAATTTTCGAAATTATTTAATTTTTTTTTTAATATCCATATATGCAGCCACAACGCAATTGCTTATCATAAGAGCAAGTTCGTGCAACCCATTTGTGCATTTTCTTTCTTTTGTTTTCTATTATTTTCCAAACTAGTTTTCGTAATTTTTTGCATTTTTTCAACTTTAACTTTCTTTAAGGATTTGTAACTTTTCTTTGTTTTTTGATTAAATTAAATCAAATATATATAAATCGAGTGTCACGTTGTTTGTCCGCAATGAGAGAGGAGAGTGTCGATCCAGGGCCCGATCCAGCTTTTTCGCCGCCCTGGGCAAAAATTTAATTTGCCGCCCTTTTACAATGAGAACATATAAGTTATAAAATTGTTGGTGCATTTTTTGACCGACTCTTGAAAAATGGAGGTATTCATTCCGACCCGCAAGAATGTAATATTGTCGAGAATTTTCTTTTTTACAATAAAACATGACATTACGATCATAGAGGAGCCGAAAAAATAGGTCGGACAATTCTGTCTGTCTGTCCGTCTGTTTGTATCGGACCGTACACCCTTAACGGCTGGACCGATTTGCTTCAATCTTGGTACACAGAACACAGTATTATTATAACATCTGATAGATTGATTTTTGGACCTAGCATTCTAGCTCCGAAATTAACGGTACCTGCCATGTGGTTTTTATTGACAAACTCATTTAGGTATCTCAAAAACGGCTTATACCATTTTGTTAAGAAAATTTGAGTAAAATGTATGTTTTGGTTATTATAAATTTGTCTGAGAAATTCTTCATATGTATACGGATTAATAACTCCAATAGGGCCGAATTTTGCTAATCAGATTTTCTCCTAAGCCACTTAAAGGATTTCAATGACATTTTTTAAGCAAAAGGCCTTTTATAAACGAAATAACTTTGTTACTTAAAATTTCATAAAAAATAAAGTTTTTTTTTGATTATATCAAAGACAATTTAATAATTTTTTTAATTTTGTCTTCCTGATAAAAAGCAATAAAATGCGTTTTTCTTTTTTAGTTCACAGCAGAGCCTGAGTTAACAAAAATAAGTTTTTTTTTTTCTAAAAAAAAATCAAAACTGTTCAAGAAATCAGATGGCTTACTTCATTTTTTTCCCTAAAAAAACGTTTTAACTAGCGTTTCTTAAGTGATTAATAAAATATTTCGACTTTATATTTTTGACGGACATATACCTTTAGTCAAAATTCTTTATAGCGAAACTTCAAGGGAACAAAAAATAAAAAAATTATAAAATTCGTTATAAAAAAATGTGAAATGAGCTTTGAAACCTCGTTTTCCTTTTTATTTTCAAAGAAAATTGGTATAAAAAAGAAATTAATGAAAGAAATTCATATCTTTTGTTAAGATATTCAATTTTTGATTGCGCATTTAAAATTTTGATTTTTATTTTATTATACCAATTTAGAAAATAAAAAATTTGCATTATCTTTAGTCTTATCACTTGTTTCAATAAAACTTAAAAAATTCTTAAATGCAGGTTTCTTATCACTAAGTAGGGCTTTTCGTCTCGTCTGAAGTAAACTGTTTTCAAATTGCTACTGTTCTCCATTCTTATTGATCATATCACTGACAATAGATCTTAGTCTTCATCGGACTTAAACTAGATAACTGTACATTTTTAATACATCTATATACATTCGGTGGAACCTAACTTAATATGGGATATTTTTTTAAGAAGAAGTTGAACAAAATTAAATTTGCTATAAGAAAGTTCGTTATAAATTAGTTTTACTGTACCTACATATTTATGTATGAGGGGACTGGGAAAGTAGGGAAAGATGAATATATTTCTGATGACGGATAAAATTTTTTGTGTGTTTCTTCGGTTACTTGAGAGTTGAGAGACTACATTTACTTCAGCTCCCCACACACATCACACTTGTGTGAGAAAAATCAAAATTCTTTCTGATTTATATATTTTTTCCCGTGATGATCTTAATAAGAAGGAAACAAGTAAACATTTTTTGGAAAGACATAGCTTTAATAATCCTCAATTTTCAAATTTTGCCGCCCTTGAAATTTGCCGCCCTGGGCAAATGCCCGGCGCCCCCCCCCCCCTGGATCGGGCCCTGTGTCGATCAACTACTCGTCGTGTGCGGTCGCGTTGCTTCTGTGCGCGTGTGTCACCCAAAAAAAAAAATAAAAAAAAAAAACCAAGCCAATTCACATACCATCCATGGTGCAATAAATTTAAAACCATAAATAAAACTCAGCCCAAAACTCGAAAAAAATAAATAGAATCAGTGCCAATTAAAAAGAAAAAGAAAAAAAAAATATACACCAAATACCTCGCCCGCATTCGCAGCACAGCATCCAACAATACCCATCCTCTCCACCCGCGCCACCCATAACTGTTGCTTTCTATGCAATGCAAGCCTCTTGTGATGCTTATCGCAAGAGGTTTTGCATTGGATAGGGAGTAGCATTTGATGTATATTTCTTTCGTGGTTTTTTGTCTATATTAATTCCCGTTTGCAAATTGTTTTATGGGCATAACACCTAGGACAGTTTGTTTATAATTGGAATTAATATGGGCCTATACTGCACGGCTGAAATTAGTTTCGTCAAAGTTGAATTTTTTGTGTTTAGTTTTTCAAAATGGTAAGCGATTTTTGTGTTGTATATTCAAATGTTCGTGGGCTAAGAAAGAATTTCTTTTCTGTGTACGCCCATACTGTGCAATACAGGCCAGCTGTTTTGGCATTAAGTGAAACCCAGGTTGGACAGAATACTAATTTATCAGTCTTGTCGTTTATGTTAGGAATGATATTGCTTGCCAGAGCCTTCCCCAATATGGGCATTGTTCTAATACGAACTTTAATTTCCTGTGGCTCAAATTCACTGTCCGCAAGCATATCATTCATTACTCTTTTCTTTACAGGAGTCCGAATCTTGACAGCATGTCTACTTGTGATGAGTTAGATGTTTTGTCAGATTCAATTTCACGAATTGTTTCCCATTGTCCTCACACTGAAGTCGTGATTACGGGCGACTTCAATGTACACAATTCAAGTTGGCACCGCTATTCTGGCCAGATAACACTCGAAGGAAGGTATACCGAGATCTTTGCTGAGTATAACCATCTTACCCAGCTTGTCGATGAGCCTACTCGTATAGCGGATGTAAATGGGCATTCCGCCCATACTCTTGACTTGTTCCTTACTTCCCACCCTGATAAATATGCTATTAAAGTAACTTTTCCATTTGGCACCTCGGACCATTGTGTCATTTCAGCTAATTTCTCGATCTCCAACCATCCAGTTAAAGAAAAAATTCCCAATAGGACCGTTTGGCAATACGAGAAAGCCAACTGGGACGGTCTGAATAATTTCTTTCGCAACTTTAACTGGTCATTATGCTTCCTCGATAATGACATTGATGCCAGTGCTGAAATTATTACAGAAGTGATTTCTCTTGGAATGAGAACTTTTGTCCCTCACAGAACAAAATGTATCAAACCAAAAGAAAAGTCTTGGTTTACCGAAGTGTGTAAAGAAGCTATCAGGTTGAAAGAAGTAAGCTTCCGATTCTATAAAGCCAACCCAACTGAGGAAAATCGGAAGAAACACAAACAAGTTAGGAACTTGTGCAACTCCGTTATTCATAAAACGAAATTTTTACATGACCAGAAGTTACGGCAAAAAATTCTGCAATGTCCCAAAGGCAGTAAAAACTTCAAGTCATTTGTAAAAAACGTCAAGAACTCAACGTTATCATCAGTTCCAACGCTCATCGTCGACGATAAACCAATTGTCAGCTCTTCAGAGAAGGCGAATATGCTCGCAGTTCATTTTGCTGCAAGTTCTACGTTGCCTGCAAGCAACAATGCCCCTCCTGTACTTGAGAACGTTAATTTTTCTATGGGACAGGTATTTTTCCGCACTCGTACAGTAGCAAGAGTTCTTCAAGATCTTGATATACACAAATCCGCTGGCCCGGATGGTATACCCCCTATTCTTCTGAAGAGGTGTTCTTCATCGCTGGCAAAACCGCTGCGTAAGCTTTTCCACCGCTCCTATCGTTCAGGAATCTTTCCAAGTAAATGGAAAACGGCATTTGTCCAGCCCGTCCCAAAAAAAGGTGACTCCTCCTCCCCCTCCTCCTACCGACCAATTGCACTTACGTCCCTTCTTTCCAAGGTCATGGAAACGCTGATAAATCGTCAGCTCAAGAAATATCTCGAAGATCGGGAGCTTTTAAATGACCGGCAATACGGCTTTCGCAGCAATCGTTCCGCTGGTGATCTGATGGCATATCTCACCGAACAGTGGAACAAATCTGTGCATCGCTTTGGCGAGAGCAAGATTATTGCGCTTGATATTTCAAAGGCATTTGATAGAGTTTGGCATGAAGCTCTTTTATCGAAAATGCGTGCATTTGGTATCGATGATACTCTTATTCGTTGGATTAGAAGCTATCTTCTGGACCGTTCAATACAAGTTGTATTAGACGGTTTCAAGTCTGATCTCAACAAAATAAATGCTGGTGTGCCCCAGGGCTCCGTTCTGTTTCCGACTCTCTTTCTCATTTTTATAAATGATCTCTTGTCTGTGACTTCTAATCCATTAAATTGTTTTGCTGACGACTCAACCCTCAGCTTTTCATATACGTTTGATAATTCGCGGCCTTCGCCTTCGGACGTGTTATTACAACGAAATCGTATGATAAGCTCGTTAAACTCCGATTTAAACAGCATTGTGAATTGGGGTACTAGAAATCGTGTGGAGTTTAATGCGTCGAAAACTCAATGCTGTCTTTTGTCGTTGAAGCTAAACATACCCCCTATGCCATTATCCATGAATGGTACTTGCATCGAGGAGGCCGAAAAGCTATCAGTACTCGGTATGTGTATCAGTGACAATCTTCGTTGGAATGATCATATACTTGAGATTGCCAAGAATGCTGCAAGATGCTTAGGCTTTCTTAATAGATGCAAGAAGTTTTTCACCCCTTCTGATCTGGCTACAATTTACAAAGCGTTTATACGCCCTAAACTCGAGTATAACTCCCATCTCTGGGCAGGTGCTTCTCAAACTTTTCTCCACCTACTCGACAGAGTTCAGAAAAAAGCGTTAAAATTGATAGGAGAGAGAAACATTATGGAAACATTTCCGTCACTCGAACATCGTCGAAATGTCTCATGTCTTTCCTTATTTTACAGATTCTTTTACAAAAAATGCTCACTCGAGGTAGCCAGCTGCGTTCCACCCCTTAAACATTTCCCCCGTAATACTCGTCTTGCTAGAAACGCTCATCAGTTTACACTTGAGCCCAATTTCGGACGTACCGTGAAATATAGAGATTCTTTCTTTAGCCGTACAACACGAATGTGGAATGGATTGCCTGGCACAATTTTTCCTTGCCATTTTGATCTTCAAACATTCAAGATCAATGTTCATCGACACCTCCTTTCCCTTCCTTCCTAACTTCCTATCGCTCGCGCTGTGACTTATCATTAAAAGGGCTATAACAAACCCCTTGAGCGCGTGTGCATTATAAAAAAAAAAAAAAAAAATTAACTCCTTAACTAATGAACAGATTTTAATCAAATTTTGAAAACTGTGTGCAGTTTGATCCAACTTAAAAGATAGGATAGTTTATTTCTCAATTTATAAAGCGGTTTGACACAAATGCATTTTTAGCGCATTCGTAGTCCATTTTTTACTTGCGATTATAGGTACTATAAGGCAAGCTATGCATTCGTCGAAAAAAAAAGTTTTGAGATAACAATCAAACATGACATTACGATGATAGAGAAGACGAAAAAAGATGGTCTAAAAATTCTGTCCGTCTGTATGTCTGTCTGTCTGTCTGTATGTATAGAGACCTACAGCCCAAACGGGTGGGCCGAATTGCTTCAAACTTGGTATATAGACTTTTTTAGGCATTGTACAGAGGGGAAATTGAAATTTTTTTTTTAGCTCAAAAAATAACGATACCTGCCATACAACCGTTACGTTAAAGCTTATTTTTCTCAAAAACGGCTCTAACGATTTCGATTTAAAAAAATCAGTGTTGCTTTTTAGGTACGACCAATAATATGACTGAAAAAAAAGTTATAAAAAAAGGCTAAGAACGGTACTTTCCATAGGACCGTTTTTTTTGCTTTCGACTATCTCGAAAACGACTCAACCGATTCTTTCGAAATTTCACACACATATAGCTGTAGGTAGCGCAATTTGTATTGCATACCAATATTTTTGAAAAATATTTTTTTGTATTTTTAAAAGCACTATTTAAAAAAAAATTAAAAAATTAATATTTTGAAAACGGCTTATTAAATTTTTTTCTAAAAATTTTTAATAAATGTATTTGCTGAATACCTATGAACTGGCGTTTTTAAATTTTTTTTGAATTTTTTTTTCAAAAAGTTTTTCAAAAAAAACTTTTTTTCTCAAAAACCGCTCCACAGATTTTTATAAAGTTGTTCTCATAAATTCATATTTTTCCAAGAAATAAAATGGCGTACTTTTTTTTCAGCTCAAATTAGTTTAAGTATTTATTTAAGAATTTTGAAATTTTTATTTTTATCAAAATATCAAGCCCCTAAACCACTGTCACTCATTAGAGCAAGTTCGTGCGACCCAGTCGTGCATTTTATTTAAATTAGTAATTAATTTTTCGTAGGATATTCTAAGGATGACTACGAAGGTTTCCGTGAAGTTTGGTCAAAATTCAGTACATCTATGTACCACGAAAGCAATTTTAAGGCATTTTGTTAATTTGGTAATAAATCTTTTGGTAGCATCTTCTAAAGAAGAAGAGAATGGCTCGACCAATTTTGGAAATTTTTATCTTGAAATATTTATTGAAAATCAGGGAAGGTGTAACAAAAAATTACGACGACCGACCTTGCGTGCAAAAATAAAAAAAAAAAATAAAGAGTGTAAAAGTGTCAATTATTTGAAATATTTATCCGTCAGAATTTGATTATATTAGTGTATTGTTTTTTGTTTTGAAGTACAAAATATCGTTACATACACAAACAGAAACAAGATCTGTATGTATTTATGTAATACGATTTTGTTTTATTGTATTTTAGTATGTTATATTTTTGAACGCTACAGATTTCATTTAAATGATATAAATACATAATGTAATGTAGGTATTCTAAAAAATTTTAACTTCAAAAAGCTTTCTAAAGAAACACTTTTTTAAAGAAGTAAATGGTAGAAGATGGTTGGTGGTAGAATTTGGTAGATGGAACAAGATGGTATATGGCAGATGGCTGGAGATGGTAGACGATAGAAGATGGTAGGAGATGGTAAATGGTAGAAGATGGTAGATGTTTGAAGATGGTAAATGGTAGAAGATGGTAGATAGAACAAGATGGTAGATATGAGAAGATTCTAGATGGAAGAAGGTAAAAGATGCTAGATGGTAGAAGATGGTTGATGTTAGAAGATGGTAGTTGGTAGAAGATGGTAGGAGATGGTAGAAGATAGTTGATAGTAAAAGATGGAAGTTGGTAGATAGCAGGAAATGGTAGATTATATAAGAAAGTAGATGTTAGAAGATAGTTGATAGTAGAAGATGGTAGTTGTATAGAAGATCGTAAATGGTAGATAGTGGTAAATGGTAGAAGATGGTAGATGTTTGAAGATGGAAGATGGCACGAGATGGTAGATAATAGAAAAGATTTTTGATAGTAGCAGATGGTAGATAGAACAAGATGGTAGATGGTAGAATATTCTAGATGGTAGAAGGTTGCAAATGATAAATGATAGAAGACCGTTTTTTTAAAATGTTTTTCCCATGGCAACTTTATGTTGCATGCTCACGTGTGGGAAAACCATCGAATTTTTTTGTGTAAGCCAGAGACAGATTAACAAAGAATATTGTGCACCGATTAGTGTTGAACTAATTTTAAATTAAAAATGTTTATAATTCAAAATAATAAAATTTACTGTTAAGAATAAAGAATTATTTACCATACCTACTTCATTTATAAAATTAAATGTTACATGTTTGAGTATCAACTTTGTAATTTACTCATTTGTTACAAACTTGATAGGTTAGATTTGCTTTATCAACTTTACGAAAATTTAAATTTCAATCATTTTTATACCCGCTTAACGATTTCAGGATTATTCGAAAATAATAATTTACCATTTGACATTTACCTACCTTAGCCACAGCAACGCGTGGCCGGGTCTGATAGTATTTTATAAAGATTCTTAAAAGCTGCGTTTAATTTAAAACTGCGAAGCAACAAATCTAAGAATCTCTGTGAAAATCGAAGATTATGTCTCAACAAGAACTGATGCAAGGAGAGATTGTGGACTTTATTCCGATCCCAACAAGAAGGAAGACATGGTGCAGTGTGACAAATGCCAGCTTTGGCTACCTTTTGGGTGTGCACACGTTGATGCAGACATAAAGAACAGGTCTTGGGAGTGCGCTAAATGTGCCAAGAAAGCTTCCAGTGCGAAGGATGCAGATACGCCTGTGAGGCAAATTGAGCATTCGGCAAAAGCTAAGTCATTGACCATCAACGGAGCTAACAGTTTGCGGAGTGGACGCTCAAATAGAAGTCGAGCCAGGTCTATTGGAATGGAACTGCAGTTGCTTGAAGAGAACAGATTAATGGAGGAGAAATTGTTAGAAGCGAAAAAGCTATTCCTCAAGGAGCAATAGACCGACAATCAAGCAAGGTATTTGGAACAGAAGCTTTCTCTTTTGAAACAATGCGAAGAAGATCAATCGGAAGGTGCTTCTAGTGTAACAAGTTTTCGTCGTACAGCAAAATGGGTAGAGAAGTCTAACGTTAATTTCACCAAGGAAATTCAATTGCCAAAAGAAGTTGTTTACGTGACACCTCAAGTACTATCTTCACCACGCAAGTTTTTGGAACGTCCTTTGCCTCAATTTTCTGGTAAGTCTGACGAGTGTCCAATTTTCGTTAGCACTTATGAAAATAGTACTGGAATGGGTGAGTATTAATGAAGAAATCTTTCGAGGCTACAAGCGGCTTTGAACGGAAAAGCCTACGAAGCTGTAAAATATCAACTTCTACATTCCGAAGAAGTTCCTGAAGTGATTGTCACTCTGAGTTGCATATTTGGGAGGCCTGAAAACATTATTAAAGATCTCATAAAGAAGGCGAAAGCTGAGCCTTCACCAAAAATAGATCGCCTGGAGAGCATCATATCATATGCTTTGGTCGTTAAGAACCTGACAAGATCGATGGAGACATCAAAATTGGGAGAGTATCTGAACAGCCCCACGTTAGTCAAGGAATTGGTTGACAAGCTGCCACCACCTATGAAGCTTGAATGCGCTCTGAGCTTCCCGTTTGAATACAGACCAAATATCCAAGACCTCGGTGAGTGGCTACAAATGAGGGCACAGGCGGCATCAAAGGTCACAAGATATGCGGTTGATGGTGGAAAACAGGAGAAGAGAATAGGATATGTTTATGTACATACGGAAGGAAACCAGAAAAACGAAAAGCATTCTCCAACAGAACCGGTGCAGGGAAAATGCTATGCTTGTGAACAGAATCACAGTTGATTGACTATGCGATTTTTTTGCGAGACTGAGCTGTAACGAAAAGTGGAAGATAGTAAAAGGCAAGGCGTTGTGTGTTTGTCTGAAGCATCTAAAGAAGTTCAAATGCAGAGAACAGAGAGGGTGTTCAGTCGATGGTTGCAAGGCCAAGTATCATAGTCTTCTCCACAATGCACTCAAGGAGCAGAAAGCCGCTGACATCAAAGTCTGCAACGCACATCAGCGAGATGGCCAGGAGGCTTGGTTTCGTATAATACCTGTGACCTTATACGGAAGGAAGAACAAATTGTCACCTTTGCTTTTCTAAACAGCGGATCTTCTTTGACACTTGTTGAAGAACAAATAGCAAGGTCATTGAGTCTAGAAGGTGAATCAAAGCCCTTGTGTTTGAAATGGCCTGCCAATACAACACGCTTAGAAGAAAGCTCTCAAATAAATTGTTCTTGTCACGATTTCCGGTAAGAGCAATGGAAACAGGTATGCCCTTCAAGATGCTCTGACCGTAAAAAGATTTGACTTGCCAACGCAATTGCTATAACCGGAACTCTTATTGGAAAAATATCCTCACCTAATCGGGCTTAACAACTAACTCTTGCCTTGAATATTCGAGAAGGAAAATGGAATCAACCAGTAGCAGTGCAAACAAGATTGGGTTGGTTTTTTAGTGGAGGAAACACAAGCAGAAGTAATACTCAAGGTGTTTACCACATTTACGAAATCTGTAAATGTGAAGAAAGTCTACACGAGCTCGTGAAAAATTATTTTGTGAGGGAAGAACACGGAATCAGCAAGGAAAACTTGGAATCAGCAGAAGATATTCGTGCCAGAGAAATACTATCAACTGGAACAAGACGAATGGGAGACATGTTTGAATCCAGTTTTCTGTGGAAGCATAATGTTGTCAATATGCCAGATAGCTATCCAATGACACTTAAGCGTTTATACTGTCTGGAAGGAAAACTAGCCAAAGATCCTGTGACAGCAGCAGCAATCAATGAACAAATAAGTAACCTGCTCAAGAAAGGGTATGCAAAAAGTGTGATCAAAAAGGCCTGGACGAACATAATCCAAAAACCTGGTACCTACCAACATTTATTGTGACAAATCAAAACAAACCCGACAAGAAGAGATTGGTGTGGGATGCAACAGCTACTACAAATGGCGTCTCATTGAAGCCTCTTCCACAAGTTCTGCATGGTTTTCGATCAAACAAAATAGCCATTGCAAGTGATATTCAAGAGATGTTCCACCAGATTGGAGTACGTAAAGAGGACCAGTGTTCACAGAGGTTTTTGTGGCGGGAATGTGAAACAAATCGATGACCTGACGTTTTCCAGATGCAAGTATTGACTTTTGGCGCAACATGCTCAACTAGCATTGCACAATACGTCAAAAATCTCAATGCTAAGGAGTTTGCTGATAAGTATCCTAGAGCAGCTGAAGCTATTCTTGAGCGGCATTATGTGGACGATCTCCTTGACAGTGTTGGAACATCAGAAGAAGCAATTCAACTCGCAATGGATATCTGGTATGTACACTCAAAAGCTGGCTGGTTGGTTTGGAATTGGGTTTCAAATTCATCTGACGTTTTGAGAGAACTGGGTCAGCCGCTGTCTTCCGAAGGACGAACGCTTGAAAGCCTCAATAGCGAAAATACTTTAGCGGAAGTCTTAGGACATTGGTGGAAACCTATTCAGGATGCTTTTACATTCTCCTTAAAGCATATTAAGGCGCCCACTAAAAGAGAGCTCCTAAGATTACTTATGTCAATATTTGGTCACTTGGTTTCTTGGCATTTTATTTGGTAAGGCTCAAAATTTTACTACAGTAAGTCTGGAGATCAAAATTCGATTGGGATGAAGTAATTGGTGGACAACTAGTGGCAAAGTGGGAATCCTGGCGCCGGCTTCTTTCAATTGTAGAAGATATTAGTATTCCCAGATGCTACTCAAATATGGTCTTGAAAGCAGATATAACTATACAATTACATGTCTTTGTCGATGCCAGCAAAGATGTCATGGCAGCGGTTGCATATTTGAGATTTTGTGATGGATTCTCAACGGAATGTGCGATAGTTGGAGCTAAGAGCAAAGTTGCTCCGTTGCAGCCAATGTCCATCCCTAGAATGGAGCTACAGGCTGCGCTTATCTGTTCCCGGATGCTGCAAACACTAGCAAAGAGCCACACGTATGAGTTGAACAAGAGGTTTCTTTGGACTGACTCTAAAACTGCTTCAATGGCTACGATCGGATGCCAAACACTACAAGCAGTTTGTGATGTTTCTTGTAGGCGCGATTCAGGAAAACACAACCCAAAAAGAATGGAGATGGCTGCCCACCAAGATGAATGTAGCAGACGAAGCAACTAAATGGACAAAGATATCAAGTTTTGATCAAAATAAAAGATGGTTGAAAGGGCCAAGTTTTTTGTACGAACCGGAAGAAAGCTGGCCAAAAGAAAGTGATACGACCACAGAAACTTTGAGAGAGGAGATAAGGCCTAAGTATTTATTAGTTCTGGACAGCGTTAACAATGAAGAGAGTGCATTGATAAATTCTGATCGTTTCCCAAAATGGGAACGCCTTCATCGTTCTGTAGCCTTTACTCTCAGATTCCCAGCCAATTGCGTGAAAAAGAAGAACAAGATGCCAGCTGTCCATTGACAGCTCGAGAACTCCAATCAGCAGAAATTGCAATTTTCAAAATCGTTCAAAAGATCGAGTATGAACACGAGTTGATTCTGATCAAAAATGGAAGAAAGCTACCAAGGTTCAGTCAACTGCACAAGTGTTCCCCATATTTTGACGAAGACGGCATCTTGCCATCTTAAGGGTCGGATGGATTATGCTGACTATGTTGCAGAATCAGAGAGACGTCCAGTATTACTGCCTCGTAAGAATGAAGTGAGTTTCCTTATTGTTGATTTTTACCATCGCAAATATAAGCACTTAAGCACTGAGACCATAATCGTCGAGTTTAGACAAACATATTATATCCCAGGTGTGAAATCTCTAGTAAAGTATGTGCGAAGCAATTGTTTTGGATGCAAACTTAAATTGGCCGCACCAGAATTTCCAGAAATGGATCCATTGCCTAAGGCCAGTGCCTTACATCGCGCATTTACGTTTGTTGGGGTGGACTATTTTGGTCCAATGACAGTAACAATCGGACGGAGCTCAGTGAAGCGATGGGGAGTACTCTTCACGTGCTTGACTATTCGAGCGATTCACATCGAGTTGGCACATTCACTCACTACGGATTCATGCATGAGTATCAGAAATTTTATGGCAAGAAGAGGAACACCCAGGGAAATTTACTCCGACGATGGAACTAATTTTGTTGGAGCTGAAAAGGAGTTCAAGGCGGCGTTTCAATCAATAAAACAAGATGCTATTATTGAAAAGTTCACTACATCCCAGTCAAAGTGGTTTTTTAACCCTCCATCAGCACCTCACATGGGAGGTAGTGGGGAACGCTTGGTTGGCTCTGAAAAGAAAGTTCTCAGAGATGCTCTACAAAACCAGCGACTCACTGATGAGAGGTTTCTTTCATCCCTTATTGAAGCAGAAGGTATTATAAATTCACGCCCACTTACCAGCGTACCAATAGAAAATGAAGGTGATGAAGCGCTTACTCCGAAAATTTTGTTGTTGGGATCCTCAGACGGAAGTCGACTTCCTGGAGAATTTCAACACCAAGACCTTATGACAAGAAAAAATTGGAGAGCATGCCAACAAATATCCAATATTTTCTGGAAAAGATGGGTACGCGAGTATTTACTTTACTTTAACGAAAAGAACGAAAAGGTTTGAGAAGGTTAAACCAGTGAAGACTGGAGATGTGGCCATAATTATTGATGAAAACCTACCCAGATATTCGTGGCTAAAAGGAATAGTCATTAGCACCATCACATCAAAAGACGGGCAAGTGCGACGAGCTTCGTTAAGAACCACAAGTGGAATATATGATCGACCTGCTGTGAAGTTGGCGGTGCTTGAAGTTGACCAGAGTGAAGAACCAGGAAACTGCTATATCACTGTGGGGAGAATGTTGTTACCAAAGGCAACGCCTAATGAAACTACTTTAAAAATTTGTACTATATTCATATTTAATTTTTCTAGCTTGCATTGTGTTTTAAAATTTTAATTTTTGATTTTGTTCAATGAAGTTGATTGAATTCGATTTGTAAGATCACAGAAAAAGCAGTAGAATTTTTTAGTTTGCTCTTTTTTCTTTTTCTTTCTATTATTTTCCAAACTAGTTTTCATAATTTTTTGCATTTTTTCAACTTTAACCTTCTTTAAGTATTTGTATTTTTTCTTTGTTTTTTGATTAAACTAAATCTTTTATAAAGATTCTAAAAAGCTGCGTTTAGTTTAAAACTGCGAAGCAACAGTATGCAATAATAATTCGTTGCTTACTATTTATCTAGGAAAAATAAAATGCACGACTGGGTCGCACGAACTTGCTCTTATGCAAAGCAATTTCTCTGTGGCTGCATTTATGTATATTAAAAAAAAAAATTCGAAAATTCTTTTATTTTTTTAATTAGTTTTAGAGTATCTCGGAAAAACCAAATATGCAATAAAATTTCAAAACTATATGTCTATCTAGGAAAAAAATACAGAAAAAAGTATTTTGAAATTTATTTGAGTATGTTAATATATGGCCATCCGTAGTTTACATATGAAAAAATTATGTTGGGAAAAATCATTATACCCGTTCCCAACATATTTCGAAAACCAAAAATTTTTTTGAAAAAATTATTAAAAATCAAAAAAAAAATTTTGGAAATTTTTAAATGCCAGATTAATAAAATTATTAATGACTTCCTGTGACCAAAAATGTATTGAATTGGGATGTATAGTTCACGAGAAAATTTGATTTGAAAATACTTGTTCTATGAGAGGTACCGTTATAAGATAAATTTTGAAAAATCTTTTCTAACCAAAAGATAGACTATCTTAAAAAAATTAGAGCCGTTTTTGAGAAAATCAAGATTGTTATCTCAATTTTTTTTTTACGAATCCATAACTTGCCTACTATAAGGCCTACGCAAGGAAAAATATTGAAAATCGTACGACCAGTTTTTTTTAATGATTTTTTACTTGCGATTATAGGTAATATAAGGCAAGTTATGCATTCGTAAAAAAAAATTCTAACAATCAAACATGACATTACGATGATAGAGAAGTCGAAAAAAGTTTGTCTGAAAATTCTGTCTGTCTGTCCGTATGCCTGTCTATATAGTTACCTAGAGCGTAAACAGCTGGACCGATTTGCTTCAAACTTGATACATAGTATTATTATGATGTCCTACAGATGGGTTTTTGGAATTAGCATCCTAGCTTTAAAATTAACGGTACCTGAGATACGATTTTTGATGAAAAATTAATTTTTCTCAAAAACGTCTCCTACTATTTTGTTTAATTTTTTAAATAATGTTTTCATTGCAAATTGTATGATATGGTTAGAATAGATTTTCAGGAAAAGTATAACGGTACCTCCCATAGGACCGGTTTTTTGAAATCCGATTTTCTCGCAAGCCACTGGACGAATTTCGATGAAAATCTTATTTTAGAAGCCCTTTTATAAAAGAAATAATAAAAATTCTTAAATTTTTCAAAAAAGAAAGTTTTTTTTGAATTTTTTAAAAAAATTTCAACATTTTTTTTTTTAATTTTTGTTTTTTTCCAAAAACGGTTTGATCTATTTTTTTTAAATTGTATTTGTATGATAAAAACTACAAAGTGCTAAAAGTTGAGATACTCAAAATTATTTGGAATATATTTTCGAAAAATTTTCCCAAAAAACTGTTTTTGAAAAAACAGGTCAAACGAAAAAAACCCTGATGGATTACTTCATTTTCTCCGAAAAACGGGCACGAGTACGATAACTGAGGCGCCAAGATTTAATAACGGTTTTGTGTAGGGGCGTCAAATGCAAGTATTTTTTACTATGGGAGGGGGGGTCTACCTCGCCCCGTTTAGGAGGTAGGGGCGATTTTCGAAAAAAATGTCTTGAATGGAAAAATAAATATTAAAAAACAACGGCAATACTTAAAAAACATTACTATAACGGTTTTAAAAGCCAGAAGTCTGTTCTTTAATCCTACATTTAAATTAAATCACTCATTACAATAGTTTTCAAAATATTCGCATTCAAACTCGAAATTTCGATAAAAAAACCTAAAAAAATATCTTTAAACCGATTTTGTTCAAAATTGTGAAATGGAAAATAAATTTTTTTTTCTGTGATCGATGCTTCAATAAATATTTAATCGAACGCAAAACACCAAAAGCTTTTATGTCTTCTAGTTCTTGCGAAAATTGAAAATTACTTGAACTACTTTTTTATGAGATTTTTATTTTTGGTATTTACGGTGATCTAACTTTAAGGATTAATCAACAGTACCTGAGTGGCACGCTTCGCGGGATCTAGGGATTTTAACTCCCTTTTCGGGCTGCACGCCTCAATATCCGCGGACAAAATATCCGCGACAAAATGTCCGCGGACAAAATATCCGCGTCAAAATATCCGCGACGCATAATATTACGGTGTATAAACAATGACCTATGTAAGGGGGGGGCATGCTGCCCCCCTGCAACCCCCCTGCCTGGGCTCACTATAGGACTTGGGCTAGGTGCGAGGTCGGGTGTATGCGGTTATTTTGTCCGCGGATATTGAGGCGTGTCACCCCTTTTTTCGGGGTCACATCCACTCACGCAACTTCGTTGCCTGGCAGGCGCCTGTGTCAATTGTATTTTTAATCAACAGTACCTGAGTGGCACTCTTCGCGGGATCTAGGGATTTTAACTCCCTTTTCGGGCTGCACGCCTCAATATCCGCGGACAAAATATCCGGGTCAAAATATCCGCGACAAAATGTCCGCGGACAAAATATCCGCATCAAAATATCCGCGACGCATAATATTACGGTGTATAAACAATGACCTATGTAAGGGGGGGCATGCTGCCCCCCTGCAACCCCCCTGCCTGGGCACACTATAGGACTTGGGGTAGGTGCGAGGTCGGGTGTATGCGGTTATTTTGTCCGCGGATATTGAGGCGTGTCACCCCTTTTTTCGGGGTCACATCCACTCACGCAACTTCGTTGCCTGGCAGGCGCCTGTGTCAATTGTATTTTTAATCAACAGTACCTGGGTGGACCGCTTCGCGGGATCTAGGGGTTTCAGCTCCATTTTCGGGGCACACCCGCGGACATTGGACATACAAAAAAGTATAGTCAGGTCTTGTCTATGGGAGAGAAAGTGTTGGTCTGCAACTTAAAGACTTCGACCATCCAAAGTGAAAACCTAGACGATGACTTCATTGACGAGACTGACATACCCTTTAAATACATCATGTGAGTTGTAAATTGACTTGATTTTTTCATCTGACTCCTTACTCACAAACTGACTGACTAGAAAGTGGAATGCAACGCAATTCTAACTCCTCGTCATGCATTCTGGGTAACGCTAACTGAATTGTTGTACTTTACTTTCAAAGATAAACCTTTCATCAACATTAATCCTCTAATGAAATGACAATAAATGCCAAGAATCTAGAATTTCATAAAAAAGTAGTTTCAGTAATTTTCAATTTTCACAAGAACTATGTAGAAGACATAAAAGCTTTTGGTTTTTTGCGTTCGATTAAATATTTATTGAAGCATCGATCACAGAAAAAAAAATTTATTTTCCATTTCACAATTTTGAACAAAATCGGTTTAAAGATATTTTTTTACGTTTTTTTATCGAAATTTCGAGTTTGAATGCGAATATTTTGAAAACTATTGTAACGAGTGATTTAATTTAAATGTAGGATTAAAGAACAGACTTCTGGCTTTTAAAACCGTTATAGTAATGTTTTTTAAGTATTGCCGTTGTTTTTTAATATTTATTTTTCCATTCAAGACATTTTTTTCGAAAATCGCCCCTACCTCCTAAACAGGGCGAGGTAGACCCCCCCCTCCCATAGTAAAAAATACTTGCATTTGACGCCCCTACACAAAACCGTTATTAAATCTTGGCGCCTCAGTTATCGTACTCTCCCCGAAAAACGTTTTAGGTATTGATTTTTAAGAGAGTCATGTCTTGTTGCGAATAGACATACTTTTGCTACTCTCAAAAGTTTTCCAAATTTTAAATCGATAATTGAATTATAAAGAAGCATATAAAAGTGAACTTATTGAACTATTAAGTTTTTAATTAATAACACTTTTCAAAAAGTAAATTGCAATATAACTAAACTTGAATTCTTTTTTTTCGCGAGTGCTAGTTTAACTGTGTTCTTTGGTCGAAGTTGTGGTGTTTTTTTTCCTTCTCTTGCGCTCCCATTTCAAAATTTCTAATTGCTTACAATGCCACCAAAAAAAAAATAATAATAATCTCCTCGCTCAAAATAACACCAGAGGGGTACAAAATAATGTTAGTGGACTCAGCAATTACAACGCGCAAAGCACCCCGCACCCCGGTGTTCAAATACCTCCTGTTTCGATGCCAATGGAGACGAGCATATATGAAAAAATAAAAGTTCTTCTAAAAAAGATTAGCTCTGAAGATGGATGGCTTGTTTAAAAGTCTTTCAAATATATTGGATTTGGTCGAGAATGAAATTGATGCACTTAAAACATATAACGATGACCTAAGAGAACAAATTAATGACCATCAACGTACTCAGCGACTAAGTGATATTGTGATAAGAGGAATACCGTTCAATCAAACTGAGAACACAAATTCAGTTGTTAAAAACATTGCCACTGTAATCGAACACCAACTCTCACCTCACATAGAATCATTTAGACCAAAACCAAAATCGGGATCACAGTCTAGAACTACTCCAATCATCGTGCGATTGTCTTGCCAAGCAGAACAGTAAGCTTTCTTGTCTGCATTTCGACAACAACTATGCCTAAAGCTAACCCAAATTAATGGTTTCTGTGCTGAAAATGAAAATGCAGTTTATGTAAAAGAGAGCCTATCAGCTAAGAACAATGCAATTCTGCGTGAAGCACTGAAGTTACGAAAAAGTGGTCACCTTTACGCCGTGAGAACGAGAAATGGTTTGGTCATGTGAAAAGAACGGAAGATGACAAAGAGCAAACGAATAACAAAATTATTGGACCTCTCTTTACGTGTCTTCGTATGGGTGTTTATAAAATAATTCATGATAATATTTTATTCATTTTTTTTCCTTAATTTTGATTTCTTTTCTTGAAATTTATTGCTCTATTTTAATTTTTTTTTTTAATATTTTTTTTTATATAAACATGAATTATTGTGGTGTGAATAATACAAGCGCTGGTCGCGTTATTCTCGATATTTTTTCAAAGAAAGCAAATTGTTTTAATGTTTGTCATCTAAATGTACAAGTATATCAGCACACATAGGTGGTATCTTACGTAATGATAGACTTTCCAAACGTGCTGGTGGAGTGGTGCAGGGAACTAACTTCACGGGCACTACCCCCACATGGGAATTAACTTCACCACTGGTGGGAACTAATTTCACTTTTTTTTTGATGAAGTTAATTCCCACCGAAAGTGGGAATTAATTTCACCAAAAAATCGTGTGAAATAAATTCCCATCAAAAATTTGAAAATCTCAAGAGATTAAAACTTTCGAAAAATTAAAGAAATCATATGGATTTAAGCAATTTATTATAATTTATAAGCAAAAGTTTTTACAAAAAGGGATAGACCTATTAAAGAAATATTTATGCATTATTCACATTTTCAAAGAAATTATTGTATTATAGAATGCACTGAAACTGCATTAGCAGCGAAAATAATTAGAACTAAATGTTTGCAAAGATCAACTTTAGTTTTAGTTAAAAATTCGCGCGAATGTTTAACTAAAACTAAAGTTGATCTTTGCAAACATTTTGTTTTAGTTATTTTCGCAACTAATGTTTGACTTTAGTAATACTTTAAAATTCGCGCGAATGTTTAACTAAAACTAAAGTTGATCTTTGCAAACATTTTGTTTTAGTTATTTTCGCAACTAATGTTTGACTTTAGTTATACTTTAAAATTCGAGCGAATTTTTACCTAAAACTAAAGTTGATCTTTGCAAACATTTTGTTTTTTTTTTCAACTTTTTTTTATTTAAAAATGGTATTTCGTTTTAGTAAAAAAATCGGGCGAATTTTATACTAAAACGAAATACCATTTTTTTGGAAATGAAGTTTGCATTAAAACAATTACTTATTAATAAAACAAGTTGAAAAAAGAAACCAAATGTTTGATTAACTTAAGTTTTAGTTAAAAATTCGCGCGAATTTTCACTAAAACTAAAGTTAATTTTTGCAAACATTTGGTTTTAACTGTTTTCGCTGCAAATGCTTCTGCCCTCTTTTTTTTAGTTTATCATGCTAAACTAAATAACGCAATAACGATAATTATATCATGTACTGTAATAAGAAGTGAAGTTATCTCCCACCCACCGTGGGAAATAACTTCATACAAAAGTGAAATCAATTCCCACAAAATAGTGAAATTAATTCCCACTTTCGGTGGGAATTAACTTCATAAAAAAAAAGTGAAATTAGTTCCCACCAGTGGTGAAGTTAATTCCCATGTGAAGGTAGTGCCCGTGAAGTTAGTTCCCTGCACCGGTGGAGTTGCTATTTATTGTAAATCATATTTAAAAAGTAAAGCAATTGACCTCTCAAATGACTCAGAAGTAAAGTAGAACATTTATTAATAAAAGTGCTTTAAGTTGGAAGAAGCTGTTTAGTAGGTTACGTATACAATCCAAAAAAGTTTGCAGAACTTTTTTGAATCCCTCAGTGTTTATTCTTCAAGCTACACTTGCGGTGATTTTAATGCCAACCTTTTAATCGATAATTGCATCTCTCAATCTTTCAAGTATAACTGGTCTATGGTAGGTCTTGATATTGTAAATATTAGCGTTCCAACCCACTCTCGCCCTGGCTGCACACCAAGTCTTCTTGATCTTGTGCTTACATCAGACTTGAGTCTGGTAAAAAATTTTAATCAGTTTGGTACATCTGGTATCCCCTCCTAAAATGATTTGATATTTGTCTCTTTTGATATTTCATTTGATTCGCGACCTTGTCCTTCTAAATTCATTTATCGGGATTTTAATCGCATTAATCAAAATGAATTACATAGAGAGGCTGCAAGTATTCCTTGGTATCTTTGCTGGAACGTGGCTGTCAACGATAAAGTTGAAATTTTCCAATCACTGATTCAGGACTTATTTGATCGGCATGTTCCTTTAAGAACTAAAAAAATTAATGATTCGAGAGTACCGTGGTTCACCAAACAAATAGAGGATCTTATCAAAATTAGAGATAAACTGTACATTAGATGGCGCCGAAGTCGTAGTAGAGTCAATTGGCAAATATACGCAAACTTGAGAAACAAAGTAACTAGTGAGGTAAGAAGAACGAAATCCATCTATTTTTCAACAAAACTAAAACCAAACCAATGCAGTTCAGTCATTTAGCAGAATCTTAAATCATTGAGAGTTATTGAAAAAACTTCATTCAAATGTGAGCTTGACTCAAATCTCCTCAATAATAACTTTCTTAATAATAATGCTAGTACTAATGAAAGCATTAATGAACCAAATTGGAATAAAGTTTTTGATTCTTTGGGTGCTGATGAATTACACTCCAACTCTTTTGAGTTTCATTGCGTCTCTGAGCATGAAGCATTAACCGCAATTAGGCATGTCACATCCAATGCAGTAGGTTGTGATGGGGTATCTTTAAAATTCATCAAAATGATTCTGCCTCACATTTATTATACGTTTACCCACAATGTAAACTGCTGCGTAATGAGATCAGAGTTCCCAGCGATTTGGAAATAAAATATGCTAAAGTGATGCCGTTATTAAAAAATTCCAACAGAAGGTTACCTGAAGACTATAGACCCATAAGTATTCTGCCATGTCTGTCGAAAGTTTTTGAAATTTTGATGCGGGATCAAATTAAAGATCATATTAATCAAAACAACTTACTCACCTTTTGTTACTCGGGTTTTCGTAAAAACTATAGTTGTACAACGGCTATTGTGATAATTGTGGATGAATTAAGATATGAGTTCGATATTAATAATGTTTCAATATTGTGCCTGCTTGATTTTTCAAAGGCTTTTGATAGTGTTGATCACAAAATTCTTATTAATAAGCTTAAGCACAATTTTTTCTTTAGAAAAAATTCCCTTCTTCTAATAGCCAGCTACCTAAGTGAAAGGTTTCAACAGGTGTGTTCTAATTCTAAGGTCTCCTCATTTTTAGAAGTTAAGTGCGGGGTTCCTGAAGGTTCTATATTAGGCCCAATACTTTTTTTTAGTCTGCATTAATGATCTACCTCATGTTTGCCAGGATGCAACAATGCATCTTTACACTGATGACGCCCAAATTAAATTCTCAAGACCTATTGGTCTTATTGAAGACTGCGTGGCAAGAATAAATGAAGACTTGGAGCGAATATATCACTGGGCTTGTGTTAATAAATTAAAATTGAATCCACTTAAATCTAAAGAGATAATTATTTCTAAAGATCCAATCGATGCTTCTAGCTTGCCAGCTCTTTTTTTAAATAATAATATTGTACCATATGTAGAGGAAATAAATAACCTTGGGATTGTTATTAATCGTAAACTATCATGCGAAAATCATATAAGCATGGTTATTAAACGAAAATTTGGTGGAATGCGTAAGCTCTACATATCTTCTAACGTTATTCTAGTCATAACTAAATTACAGCTAGTCAGAGGTAATTTTGTACCTTTTATTAATTATTTCTTAGTCGTCTATTGTAATCCTGAAACAGCTTCATTCCGAAAGTTAGAACTGGCTTTTAACTCTACAATAAGTTTTAAATACGGACTTCGTAATTTTGACCACATTTCGAGATTTACTTCTAATGTAACTGGTTGTTCTCTTAGACAGCATATTAACATAACTGCATTTGTTTTCTTTTTTTATAATGCACACGCGCTCAAGGGGTTTGTTAAAGCCCTTTTAATAATAAGTCACAGCGCGAGCTATAGGAATTTAGGGAGGAAGGAAAAGGAAGTGTAGATGAACATTGATCTTAAATGTCTGCAGATCAAAATAGTAAGACAAAATTGTGCCAGGCAATTCATTCCACATTCGTGTTGAACGGCTAAAGCAGGAATCCCTATATTTCACGGTACGAAGGAAATGTTTAAGGGGTGGAACGCAGCTGGCTACCTCAAGTGAGCATTTTTTTTTTGTAAAAAAAACCTGTAAAATAAAGAAAGACATGAAACATTTCGACGATGTTCGAGTGATGGAAATGTTTCCATAATATTTCTCTCTCCTATCAATTTTAACGCTTTTTTCTGAGCTCTGTCGAGCAGGTGAAGAAAAGTTTGAGAAGCACCTGCCCAGAGATGGGAGTTATACTCGAGCTTAGGGCGTATAAACGCTTTGAAATTGTAGCCAGATCAGAAGGGATGAAAAACTTCTTTAATCTATTAAGAAAGCCTAAGCATCTTGCAGCATTCTTCGCAATCTCAAGTAGATGATCATTCCAACGAAGGTTGTCACTGATACACATATCGAGTACTGATAGCTTTTCGACCTCCTCGATGCAAGTACCATTCATGGATAATGGCATAGGGGGTATATTTAGATTTAACGACCAAAGACAGCATTGAGTTTTCGACGCATTAAACTAAACATGATTTTCAATACCCCAGTTCACAATGCTGTTTAAATCGGAGTTTAATGAGCTAATCATACGATGTCGTTGTCATAACACGTCCGACGGTGAAGGCCGTGAATTATCAAACATATATGAAAATTCGTTAGCAAAACAATTTAATAGATTAGAAGACACAGACGGAGACAGAACGGAGCCCTGGGGCACACCAGCATTTATTTTGTGGAGATCAGACCGTCTATTACAACTTGTATTAAACTGTCCAGAAGATAGCTTCTAATCCAACGAATAAGAGTATGGTTGATACCAAATGCACGCATTTTTTGATAAGAGCTTCATGCCAAACTCTATCAAATACCTTTAAAATATCAAGCGCAATAATCTTGCTTTAGCCAAAGCGATGCAATGATTTGTTCCACTGTTCGGTGCGATATGCCATCCATCAGATCACCAGTGGAACGATTGCTGCGAAAGCCGTACTGCTGGTCATTTAAAAGCTCCCGATCTTCGAGATATTTCTTGAGCTGACGATTTATCAGCGTTTCCATGACCTTGGAAACAAGGGACGTAAGTGCAATTGGTTGGTAGGAGGAGGGGGAGGAGGAGTCACCTTTTTTGGGACGGGCTCGACAAATGCTGTTTTCCATCTACTAGGAAAGATTCCTGAACGATAGAAGCGATGGAAAAGCTTACGCAGTGGTTTTGCCAGTGAAGAAGAACACCTCTTCAGAAGAATTGGGGGATACCATCCGGGCCAGCGGATTTGTGTATATCACGATCTTGCAGAACTCTTGCTACTGTACGAGTGCGAAAAAATACCTGTCCAATAGAAAAATTAACGTTCTCAAGTACAGGAGGGCATTGTTGCTTGCAGGCAACGTAGAACTTGCAGCAAAATGAGCTGCGAGCATATTCGCCTTCTCTGAAGAGCTGACAATTGGTTTATTTTCGACGATGAGCGTTGGAACTGATGATGACGTTGAGTTTTTGACGTTTTTTACTAATGAACAGAAGTTTTAACTGCCATGGGGATATTGCAGAATTTTTTGCCGTGTTTGTGTTTCTTCCGATTTTCCTCAGTTGGGTTGGCTTTATAGGATCGGAAGCTTACTTCTTTCAACCTGATAGCTTCTTTACACACTTCGGTAAACCAAGACTTTTCTTTTGGTTTGATACATTTTGTTCTGTGAGGGACAAAAGTTCTCATTCCAAGAAAAATCACTTTTGTAATCATTTCAGCACTGGCATCAATGTCAATATCGAGGAAACATAACGACCAGTTAAAGTTGCGAAAGAAATTATTCAGACCGTCCTTGTTGGCTTTCTCGTATTGCCAAACGGTCCTAGTGGCAATTTGTTCTTTAACTGGATGGTTGAAGATCGAGAAATTAGCTGAAATGAGACAATGGTCTGAGGTGCCAAATGGAGAAGTTACTTTAATAGTATATTTATTAGGGTGGGAAGTAAGGAACAAGTCAAGAGTATGGGCGGAATGCAAATCAACATCCGGTATAAGAGTAGGCTCATCAACAAGCTGGGTAAGATGGTTATACTCAGCAAAGATCTCGGTATACCTTCCTTCGAGTGTTGTCTGGCCAGAATAGCGGAGCCAATTTGAATTGTGTACATTAAAGTCACCCGTAATCACGACTTCAGTGTGAGGACAATGGGAAGCAATTCGGGAAATTGATTCTGACAAAACATCTAACTCATAACAAGTAGACATGCTGTCAAGATTCGGACTCCTGTAAAGAAAAGAGTAATGAATGATATGCTTGCGGACAGTGAATTTGAGCCACAGGAAATTAAAGTTCGTATTAGAACAATGCCCATATTGGGGAAGGCTCTGGCAAGCAATATCATTCCTAACATAAACGACAAGACCATTGTGGGAAAAAAGTAATGGCACTAAGTTATATCCAACCAAACAAAATTCTGATAAATCAGTATTCTGTCCAACCTGGGTTTCACTTAATGCCAAAACAGCTGGCCTGTATTGCACAGTATGGGCGTATACAGAAAAGAAATTCTTCCTAAGCACACGAACATTTGAATAGACGATGTTATTGTAATGTTTAATTGCAAATAGACGTGTTTTTAATCTTGTCCGGCAATCTTCGTATTTTTTATCTACAATATAAGTAAATATTTAGTGCCAATCATACAAATATTTTTTGAAAGACTTTTTTTTGAATTTTAATATAATTGCCAACACATTGTTTCCACATTTTTTGAGAAATTTTATAAAATTCAAAAAAAAAAAAAAAAGGTGTTTAATCACTACACAAAGGCGCTATTTTATTAGAACTGTGATTCTCTCCTCTTCTGTTTCTCTTATCAAAAACTCAAGTATGGGAGGAGGGATAAAACCTAAAGAGTCTACGACTACGACAAAGCCAACTGGCACACCAGGAGTAACCACCAGACTAAATTCAAATTCCAGCTTAACATCAATTTCCCCATCAGAGCTCGAGCAACGACTGAGTAAGCTCTCAGATGATATTGTAAGCCGCCTCAGCAAAAAGACTTGCCCATCAAATTTTGAAGAGCGACTAAATCAGCTCTCCGAGGAAATTGTAAGTCGACTCACTAATGAGATTTAGAATTTACGGAGCGAATTTTCGAAGCGAATTGCACTCATAGAACAACAAATTGGAGTTCATATAAAAGAAGTTGACAACTCGCTTTATGAATTGCGAGAAAGAGTAAAAAAAGTGGAACTTAATTTTATCGAAACCAATGCACTCCAAAAACAAGTGGCTGAGTTGCAAAACAAACATGATGACATAGAAAGAAGAGCTCTCGCAGCAGACGCGGTTCTCTTTGGTATTCCGCAATTACCTGGGGAAAATGTAAAAGCGATCTTTGAGCAAATATGTGTTACCATCAATTGCCCTGCACCTTCTATGAAAGCTGTGTTTCGCTCTAGGGGACAAAAGGGAAATAAAAGCGAATTCAACGATTCCCCGATAATTTTAAAATTCAACTCTCCCAATGAGAGAAATTCCGTTTTCAAATCATTAGCTGAGTACCGTATCACAACTAAAAGAAAGCTGTGCTTACAAGATGCTGGTTTATCTACGCATAAAAACAACAAACATTTCATCTATATTCACGAAAGCTTAACGTTGAAAAACCGATCTTTGCTTCAGCGCGCCCTCAGCTTTAAGAAATCCCATCCTCAGTGTATTTTTTCCGTTTTCACTCGCTCCGGTGCTGTGTTTTTGAAAGAGAGCCTAAATGGAAGAGCTGTACTTATACAAAATTATGAGTCCCTGAGTACCATTGCCGAAAGATGTCCAAATGATGCACCAGAAGAAAATACAAGCGATGTTTAGTGCATGTATCATAATTTTTTATTATTTATCTAAATTTCATAATTATTTATTTATTTCCTTCTCTTCTATCTTTCTTACTTTTTTCTTCATTGTCTCGCCAATAACTAAAACATTTCTAAACGTAAATGTAAGCTTCTCTGTGAAAAAAGGAAAAATACTAGCTATGTTTGTATGTCGCTTATCTCTCGTTACAATTTTTTTAACTAAAAGGCGAAATGAATCGTAATACTGGTAATGTGAGTTCCACTGATCGTGGAGATACAGGAACGTTACGTAGTATGCTTGGTGTTTTCTGCTCCCAAAAAGAAGGCATAAAGATATGTCACATAAATGCTCAGAGTTTAACGCCCAAGATTGATCAGTTTAGAGACATTTTTATTAAATCTAAAATCGATGTTGTTTGCGTATCCGAAACCTGGTTTTCTCCAGCAGCTAATGATGATGATATTCGTGTTAAGTTAAGCGGTTACTATATATTTCGTTCGGATAGATGCGGTCGTGTGGGTGGTGGGGTTGCCATTTATGTCAAACAGGGTATTTTCTGCAAGAAAAAATGGTTTTCATCTCCTGGTTCCGAAATAGATTATGTCTTTGTGGAAGTTGTCTGTAGTGGTGTTAGTCTTCTTGTGGGTACAGTGTACAGGCCAAATAAGAATATAGACCTTTTACCTTTTTATGTTGCTTTGGAAGATATCTCAACGAGATCCCCAAATGTTGTTATCTGTGGAGATTTCAACAGCAATCTTATAATTGAGAAGCATAGCGATGGTATGAAATCTTTTGGGTTTTCTTCTGTCAACTCTACTGTTCCAACCCATTTTTCATCCTTTACTTCCTCTTTGTTAGATGTATTTTTTGTAAGCGATAGTCGCAGTATACTGTTTTATGATCAGTTATCTGCACCAGCTTTTTCAAAGCATGACTTAATATTTTTAATTTACGATTTCAAAACTACATTGTCAGCACCCTTATCGTTTGAGTATAGGAACTTTAGAAATATTGATAGAAATGCAATTGAACAACACATTTTATCCATCCCCTGGGATAATTTATATAGAATGGCATTGCCTGACGAGCAAGTTCAATTTCTTAATGATAATTTGAAATCAGTTTTAGACTCTCATATTCCTATAAAAAGAAAAAAAGTTTACAGCGTACCGAAATCCTGGTTTACTAGACACATAAGACAACTTATAGAACAACGTGACCTAGCCTACCGTCGATGGAAGCGTTTTCGAATAGACGAATTATATGAAGCATATAAATCCTTACGAAATACAGTAGTTCGTGAGATAAGGGCGGCTAAAATTGAACATTTTTCCAATCGGTTAAGAACTAACCTAAATGGCCGTGAACTGTGGAAAAATCTTCGTGATCTGGGCGTTAGTAAATCAAGGTCCCTCAATTGCCATAATATCGATGTCAATGATCTTAATAGTAAATTCCTGAATTTACCCTTTTCAACTTTTTCAAACGACTTAACAACCTTACCTGATATTTCAAGTGAATTTATTGCTCCCTCTGATCTTCAAACACGAGAAAATCTGTTCGAATTCGTTGGCGTTAGTAATCTCGAAGTGGTTGAAGCTATTATTTCGGTAAAATCCAATGCCGTTGGGGTGGATGGTATTCATCCTGTGTTTATTAAGGCTGTTTTGCCTTTAATATTGCCATATATTACACATATATTTAATACGATTCTCACTACAGGTTTTTATCCCCACCAGTGGAAATTGGCTAAAATCATCCCTGTACCAAAAAATTCCAATTGCACCGAGTTTAGACCGATCTCAATATTACCTTTTTTATCAAAAGTCTATGAGCGAATCTTACAAATCCAAATTAATGAATATCTAAACCAAAATGATCTCTTAACAAATATACAATCAGGGTTTCGTACAAGGCATAGCTGTACTACAGCTCTTCTCAAAGTTACAGATGATATTCGTATTGGTCTTGAAAATGACAGCATAAGTTTTTTGGTACTGCTTGACTTCTCCAAAGCCTTTGACATGGTGAATTACGACATTCTATGTGCCAAACTGCGTTACTTTTTTAATTTCTCCGAACCATCAGTAAAGTTAATATCTAACTATCTTTGTGGAAGAAAACAGGCAGTATATGCAAATAACGAATTGTCAGATTTTCTCCCAGTTCTTCATGGCGTTCCACAAGGATCTATCTTAGGTCCACTCTTGTTCTCGATGTACATAAATGAAATTCCTAGTGTAGTTAAAAATTCGATGATGCACATTTATGCCGATGATGTCCAGGTTTATCAAAACTGTCCGCTAGGTCTTATTGAGAACTGTGTTGAAAACCTGAACCAGGATCTCAAAAACATTTCAAACTGGTCCTTACAGAACAACCTTACACTAAATCCAATTAAATGCAAATGTATCGTTATATCCCGTAACAAATTAGATCTTTCGTACTTCCCAGCTATTTCATTACATGACTCACATATCCAGTACATTGATTCAGCTAAGAATTTGGGTATTGTATTTAACCGAAACCTTACTTGGAATGATCACATAAACGGCGTAATTGGTAAGACCTACGGTGTTCTGCGATCACTATGGATAGCCCAGTCATATACCCCCCTACCAACTAGAATCATGTTAGCTAAATCCTTAGCCATCCCAACGCTTTTAAACGGATGTGAAATTTTTTATAACTGCGACGCGGAAAGTAGGAGGAAACTGAAAGTAGCGTTCAACAGTATTATTCGATACATTTATGGCCTTCGCCGATATGACCACGTATCACACTTATCTAAAAACCTGTTAAATATGTCACTCGAAAATTTTATTAAATATCGTACATTAAAACTATTTTCCAATGTATTAAAAACTCGACAGCCATTATATTTATACAATAAACTTCAATTTTCGGAGTCTCAAAGATCTATGTGCATTACCCTACCTCGTTTTTCGTTCTTGGTGTCAGAAAGGCAGTTTTTCGTAGCTGCAACGCGACTGTGGAATTCACTTCCCTTAAGTTTGAGGGAAATAGGCGACATGGGAACCTTTGTAAAAGGCTTACACTTATATTTTTCTAATCTAAGTGACTAATATTTTTCCTTTTTATGGCGACATTTTTAAACTTTTAAATCATAAGCTTCTCTTTTCTTTTGTAATTTTTCTTATATTTTCTTAAATTCTCTTTTTCTATCCTCTTTTTTAATTTTATTTTTGTAAATAATTTCCATCTTTGTTTGCTTTTGTATATGAATGTAACTATGTATTTCAATCTTAAATTATTCTTTTTTTTTTTTTTTTTTATTATTCAAATGATGTTTTAAATTATTATATATTTTTCCATAATTCGATCTTTCACAAGTTTATAAGATTAATTCTTAATGTGTAAGACATATCAAATAAATCAAATAAATCAAATCAAATCAAATAAAAAAATCAAATCAAGACACAAAAATCACTTACCATTCTGAAAAACTAAACAAACAAAGTTCAACTTTGACGTACCTTACTTCGACCGTGCAGTGTAGGCCCATATCAAATCAATGATAAACAAACTGTCCTAGGTGTTAAGCCCATCAGACAATTTGCACACGAAATTAATATATATAGGTATATACAACACAATAGAACTATTCGACAAATGCTACTTACCCATCCACCGCAAACCTCTTGCGATAAGCCTCACAAGAGGCTTACAGTGCATAGAAAGCAACAGTTATGGTTGGGCTCGGGTGGAGAGGATGGGTGGTGTCGGATGCTGTGCTCGTGCTGCGACTACGAGCGAGGTTTTGGTTTTTTTGTTTTCTGACTGGATTTTTTATTCTTTTTTGCGAATTTTGCGTATTGTAAAATAATTGATTTTAATTTGTAATATTGTATGTGAGATTTTTGGTTTGGTCTATTTTTTTATATATATTTTTGGGGGACACACACGCACAGAGTTAGCAACGCGACCGCTCACGACGAATACTTGATCGTCACGCTTCTTCCATAGAATTATTCAAAGACACCAACCATCTTACTTATTTGAGAAAATAATTTTCGCAAGCTCTATTCGTGCACAAATTATAATTCTTCCTCGCTTTTATTATTTAAATAGTCAGCGACTCTTTTTTGTTCACGCTATAAGATTGTGGAACTCCCTACCTTTGTCAATTCGTTCAGTAATTTCAAGCGCAAAGTTAAAAAAACTACTGATTTTAGATCTTAAAAGTAATCAAAGAAATAACTTGTTTAACTGAAATATTATATACTCTCTTACAAAAGTTGTACATTGTTTAAATATTTTCTGAATTTGTTAAAATATAAGTGAATTTCTTTATTTTCCAATGTATAGGTACAAATTAAAAGAATCTAGTTCTTAATGTACTCCCCATATTTTATATTTAATAAATAAATAATAAAATAATAAATAAAATTATCAGCGTAAAAGTAAGTGATTTATAAAATTTCATGATTTTTTCAACGTTTTTTTCCCAAAATCTCAAGCCCCAGGAGCATCTTAACACATTAGAGCAAATTCGTACGACCCAGTGGTGCACTTTATTTTTCAACTTTTCGAAAAAATATTTTAAACTTTGTTTGAGTATGTCAAAGTATTTCCAAACAAATTTTTTTTTGAAAATTATTTTAAACCGAAAAACAAGTTTTTGAAAAATTTTAAATGCAATATAGATTTTATTATGAATGAGAAACCATTATTAAAAAAAAACCGGTTCTATAATAGGTTTTAAGACAAAATTCGAAAAATCCGTTTTCACTTAAAGATAGCCCTAAAAAATAGTATCCTGAAAGTTTTATCAAAATCATTAAAGCCGTTTTCGAGAAAATCAAACTATTTCTTAATGAGAATAAGGAATTCCATATAATTACTAATACTAAGTTTGAAGCAAATCGGCCCATCCGTTTAGGCTGAAGAGGTTGCGAACAGACAGACAGACAAACAGACAGACAGACGGAATTTACAGTCCCACTTATTTCGACTTATCCATCATCGTAATGTCATGTGTTATTGTTCTCAAATTTTTTTTCATGAACCCATAGTACCATAGACTAACTAGTAATAAAGACAGGCCGCTTCATAGAAGAAACAATTAACCGATTTGAGATTGGCTCCACCTTTTTCCTCCATGTAACTAACTAATAATAAAGACAGGTCGCTTCATAGAAGAAATAAAATGCACGACTGGGTCGCACGAACTTGCTCTTATGATAAGCAATTGCTTAGTGGCTGCATATATGGATTTAAAAAAAAATTTAAATAATTTCGAAAATTCTTTTATTTTTTAAATTCGTTTAAGAGTTTTCTCGGAAAAACAAAGTATACAATAAAATTTCAAAGCTATACGTGAATCTAGGAAAAAAAATATTGAAAATCGTTCGACCAGTTTTTTTTTAAAAAGGTTATTTTTGAAAAACTTTTCCAAAAAATATTTTGAAATTTATTTGGGCATGCACATATATGGCAACCTGTAGTTTACATTTGAAAAAATAATTTTAAAAAAAATCAATATACCCGTTTCCAACATATTTCGAAAACCAAAAAATTTTTTGAAAAAATTATAAAAAATCAAAAAAAAAAGTTTTTGAAAAATTTGAAATGCCATATTAATAAAATTATAAATGACTTCCTGTGGCCAAAATTTTATTGAAATCGAATGTATAGTTTACGAGAAAATTTGATATGAAAATACTGGTTCTATGAGAGGTACCGTTATAAGACAAATTTTGAAAAATATTTTTTAACCAAAAGATAGATTGTCTTACAAAAATAGCATCCTGAAAGTTTTATCAAAATCGTTAGAGCCGTTTTTGAGAAAATCAATTTTTTTCTTCACGATTGTATGGCAGGTGCCGTTATTTTTGGGCCTAGAGCAAAAATAAATAAAATGCACGACTGGGTCGCACGAACTTGCTCTTATGATAAGCAATTGCGTGCGTAGTGGCTGCATATATGGATATTAAAAAAAAAATTAAACAGTTTCGAAAATTCTTTTATTTTTTAAATTAGTTTAAAAGTTTTCTCGGAAAAACTAAGTATGCAATAAAATTTCAAAGCTATACGGTAATTTAGGAAAAAAAATATTGAAAATCGTTGGACCAGTTTTTTTTTAAAAAGGTTATTTTTGAAAAACTTTTTCAAAAAATATTTTGAAATTTATTTGAGTATGCAAATATATGGCAATCTATAGTTTACATTTGACAAATAATTTTAAAAAAAAATCAATGTACCCGTTTCCAACATATTTCGAAAACCAAAAATTTTTTTGAAAAAATTATAAAAAATCAAAAAAAAAAAGGTTTTGAAAATTTTGAAATGCCATATTAATAAAATTATGAATGACTTTCTGTGACCAAAATTTTATTGAAATCGAATTTATAGTTTACGAGAAAATTTGATTTGAAAATATTGGTTCTATGAGAGGTACCGTTATTAGACAAATTTTGAAAAAAAATTTCAAATCAAAAGATAGATTTTCTTGCAAAAATAGCATTCTGAAAGTTTTATCAAAATCGTTAGAGCCGTTTTTGAGAAAATCAATTTTTGTCTTCAAGATTGTATGGCAGGTGCCGTTATTTTTGGACCTAGAGCAAAAATAAAAAATAAGTTCCGAGGGACGGCCAAATAAATCCTAAATACCAAATTTGAAGCAAATCGGCCCACCCGTTCAGCCTCCAGAGGCGCGAACAGACATACAGACAGACAGACAGACAGACAGACAGACAGACAGACGGACGGAATTCCCAGACCCACTTTTTTCGACTTCTCCATCATCGTAATGTCATGTGTGATTGTTATCTCAAATTTTTTTTTCTGCACGAATCCATAACTTGCCTTATAGTACCTATAATCGCAAGTAAAAATACGTTCCGAGGGACGGCCAAATAAATCCTAGATACCAAATTTGAAGCAAATCGGCCCATCCGTTCAGGCTCTAGAAGCGCGAACAGACAGACAGACAGACAGACAGACAGACGGACGGAATTCCCAGACCCACTTTTTTCGACTTCTCCATCATCGTAATGTCATGTGTGATTGTTATCTCGAAATTTTTTTTCTGCACGAATCCATAACTTGCCTTATAGTACCTATAATCGCAAGTAAAAAGGGAAAAGGAAGGACGGAAAAAGGTGGAGGCTGTCTCAAATCGGTTCCTTTTTACTTGCGATTATAGGTACTATAAGGCAAGTTATGGATTCGTGCAGAAAAAATAAAATGCACGACTGGGTCGCACGAACTTGCTCTAATGAGTGACAGTGGTTTATTGGCTTGAGATTTTGATAAAAATAAAAATTTCAAAATTGTTAAATAAATACTTAAACTAATTTTAGCTGAAAAAAAGTACGCCATTTTATTTCTTGGAAAAATTTGAATTTATGAGAAAAAATTTATAAAAATCTGTGGAGCGGTTTTTGAGAAAAAGAGTTTTTTTTGAAAAACTTTTTGAAAAAAAAATTCAAAAAAAATTTAAAAACGCCAGTTCATAGGTATTCAGCAAATACATTTATTTAAAATTTTTAGAAAAAAATTTAATAAGCCGTTTTCAAAATATTAATTTTTTAAATTTTTTTTTTAAAATGCTTTTAAAAATACAAAAAAATATTTTTCAAAAATATTGGTATGCAATTGAGCTACATACAGCTATATGTGTGTGAAATTTCAAAAGAATCGGTTGAGTCGTTTTCGAGATAGTCGAAAGCAAAAAAAACGGTCCTATGGAAAGTACCGTTCTGAGCCATTTTTTAAAACTTTTTTTTCAGTCATATTATTGGTCGTACCTAAAAAGCAACACTGATTTTTTTAAATCGAAATCGTTAGAGCCGTTTCTGAGAAAACTAAGCTTTAACGTAACGGTTGTATGGCAGGTACCGTTATTTTTTAAGCTAAAAAAAAAATTTCAATTTCCCCTCTGTACAATACCTAAAAAAGTCTATATACCAAGTTTGAAGCAATTCGGCCCACCCGTTTGGGCTGTAGGTCTCTATACATACAGACAGACAGACAGACAGACATACAGACGGACAGAATTTTTAGACCATCTTTTTTCGTCTTCTCTATCATCGTAATGTCATGTTTGATTGTTATCTCAAAACTTTTTTTTTCGACGAATGCATAACTTGCCTTATAATCGCAAGTAAAAATTTGAGATAACAATCACACATGACATTACGATGATGGAGAAGTCGAAAAAAGTGGGTCTGGGAATTCCGTCCGTCTGTCTGTCTATCTGTCTGTCTGTATGTCTGTTCGCGCCTCTGGAGGCTGAACGGGTGGACCGATTTGCTTCAAATTTGGTATTTAGGATTTATTTGGCCGTCCCTCGGAACAAATTTTTACTTGCGATTATAGGTACTATAAGGCAAGTTATGGATTCGTGCAGAAAAAAAGTTTCGAGATAACAATCACACATGACATTACGATGATGGAGAAGTCGAAAAAAGTGGGTCTGGGAATTCCGTCCGTCTGTCTGTCTGTCTGTCTGTCTGTCTGTCTGTCTGTCTGTCTGTCTGTCTGTCTGTTCGCGCTTCTAGAGCCTGAACGGATGGGCCGATTTGCTTCAAATTTGGTATCTAGTATTTATTTGGCCGTCCCTCGGAACATATTTTTTATTTTTGCTCTAGGCCCAAAAATAACGGCACCTGCCATACAATCGTGAAGAAAAAAATTGATTTTCTCAAAAACGGCTCTAACGATTTTGATAAAACTTTCACGATGCTATTTTTGTAAGATAATCTATCTTTTGGTTGGAAAATATTTTTCAAAATTTGTCTTATAACGGTACCTCTCATAGAACCAGTATTTTCAAATCAAATTTTCTCGTAAACTATACATTCGATTTCAATAAAATTTTGGCCACAGGAAGTCATTTATAATTTTATTAATATGGCATTTCAAATTTTTCAAACACTTTTTTTTTTGATTTTTTATAATTTTTTCAAAAATTTTTTTGGTTTTCGAAATATGTTGGAAACGGGTATATTGATTTTTTTTTAAATTATTTTTTTAAATGTAAACTACAGATTGCCATATATTTGCATACCCAAATAAATTTCAAAATGTTTTTTGGAAAAGTTTTTCAAAAATAACCTTTTTAAAAAAAAACTGGTCGAACGATTTTCAATATTTTTTTTTTCCTAGATTTACGTATAGCTTCGAAATTTTATTGCATACTTTGTTTTTCCGAGAAAACTCTTAAACTAATTTAAAAAATAAAAGAATTTTCGAAATTATTTAAATTTTTTTTTTTAAATCCATGTATGCAGCCACTAAGCAATAATTGCTTATCATAAGAGCAAGTTCGTGCGACCCAGTCGTGCATTTTATTTATTTTTGTTCTAGGTCCAAAAATAACGGCACCTGCCATACAATCTTGAAGACAAAAATTGATTTTCTCAAAAACGGCTCTAACGATTTTGATAAAACTTTCAGAATGCTATTTTTGCAAGAAAATCTATCTTTTGGTTCAAAATTTTTTTCAAAATTTGTCTAATAACGGTACCTCTCATAGAACCAATATTTTCAAATCAAATTTTCTCGTAAACTATACATTCGATTTCAATAAAATTTTGGCCACAGGAAGTCATTCATAATTTTATTAATATGGCATTTCAAAATTTTCAAAAACTTTTTTTTTTGATTTTTTATAATTTTTTCAAAAAAATTTTTGGTTTTCGAAATATGTTGGAAACGGGTACATTGGTTTTTTTAAAAATTATTTTTCAAATGTAAACTACAGATTGTGATGTGTTTTTCGCTTTCCAGCCTGGGTTTTGCTCGCCGGTTTGTCCAAAGTTCTTTATCAAAGAAAAACAAGTAAAACTTTGATTGAGATTCTCCAATAAATTCACAATTAATTTATTTTAATCCTTAAATGTTATAATTATAATATATATATTGTATTGTTTATAATTTTACATTCGTTATTCTAATCGCTAAAAAAAACACTTTATTCGTTAATCCGCCTTGAGGTTATATTTTCCCAACTTGTCAGGTCGCAGCGGGGGAATCCTTATTCGGTTGATATCCTTTTGGTCCACGATGATTTTGGGCTTGCCGTTGGATGTTGGTTTTCTAGGAACAAAGAGTGGATATTATGCTACTGTTTAACTTAATACTAAAACGCGAACCATAGAGGTTGCAAACGGCAGGCTTTCGCTCTGGTCGATCAGCAGGTATAAGGCCCCTGGTGGCAACTGATACTTAAATTCAATAACAAGGCAACTATTGAAGTTGCAAACGGCAGGCTTACGCTCTGGTAAATAATCTTAATTCCAATAAACTATGTAACCATAGAAGTTACAAACGGCAGGCTTAAGCTCTGGTCGATCAGCAGGTATTAATGCCCCTGGTAGCAATACGTAAGGGTTTTCTTAATAATAAATGCAAACCATGGAGGTTGCAAACGGCAGGCTTTCGCTCTGGTCGATCGGCAGGTACAAGGCCCCTGGTGGCAACTAATACCTAAATTCGATAACAAGGCAACTATCGAAGTTGCACACGGCAGGCTTGCGCTCTGGTAAATAAACTTAATTCCAATAAATAATGTAACCATAGAAGCTACAAACGGCAGGCTTACGCTCTGGTCGATCAGCAGGTATTAATGCCCCTGGTGGCTATACTTAAATTCAATAATGAGAACAACTATTGGAGTTGCAAACGGCAGGCTTACGCTCTGGTAAATAAACTTAATTTCAATAAATAATGTAACCATAGAAGTTACAAACGGCAGGCTTACGCTCTGGTCGATCAGCAGGTATCAATGCCCCTGGTGGCAATACGTAAGGGTTTTCTTAATAATAACTGCAAACCATGGAGGTTGCAAACGGCAGGCTTTCGCTCGGGTCGATCGGCAGGTACAAGGCCCCTGGTGGCAACTAATACTTAAATTCGATAATACTTCAGCTCAAGAATGCCTAAAACCACTAAGACCCCTTACCACTGGTGGGGGGAAGTCAGAGAGGTTAAATAACTATAATAAAATAAACGCCTAAATAAGATGATGAATTGCTCCATCCCACTATGTGTTTTTCTTCGCCTTCTTATGTTATACGATGACAGCAACATCGTGTGAGTTGTAAAGACGAAGATAAAATTCCATGTGCTTTAACACGCTTCGTTGTTGTTGCTGTTTGTGGTGTACTATTGGAATGTTCATAGATCACGTGACGATGACGTATCGTCGAAAAGTAGATGGTATGTATTTAGGTAAGAGATGTGACGCTTCGTTACATTCCCCTCCTTCGTCGGAGACGAGAACTTTCTCGTCTAAAAAAAAAATCATGAATGCATATATATTTTTTTTTCTTTTTTTTTTTATTAAGCAAAGCAAAAGCAAAAAAACGATTCGTAAAAATATCAAAATAGGTTCTCGGGTAAAATCCAAAAAAAAGGTATAATAATTCATTGTAAATAAAAAAAACGGTAAATGGATAACTGAATGAAAACCAAATAAATAAACAGTTCATGTAAAAAAAAACAAATCATAAACATAGCCATTGGCAAAACTTAAAACAAATGGTTCTTTCTGTTACATAATCATGGCACTTCATTGTTATCGTAAAAAAAACGAAAATAACAAAACAAAATAAACTTCCACTCCTTACGCCTGCCTATCAGCTAGAAAGTTATCCGTTTGTGCTGGTCTGCATAAGTTAGCAGCGCTACTCCAGGCTTGATGATGCGGGCGACCACCTTACCCCAACGTCTTTTAAAAATTAGGCGTTGACGACGGAACTTCGGGTTGTATAGGGGGTGCCTTTCGATATTGATGCTACGAAACGGATCCTCTGGGGCAAACTTATCTACCTTACTCTGCCCATCTTCAGGCTCCCTCCTAGCCGACATCAATGCACAGGTTGAACTGGTGAGTACTGCCAACGGGAACGTTAGTTGGTGCGGCGCTATGATGTTAGTCATCGGGTGTTCAGCGGTATTCCCTGCTCCTTTGTGTCCGCAAAATTCGGCGGTGATTTCCACTGGTAAACCTGGCAGTAGTGTGGGGACTTCTGGCTGCATACACTCCGGCTGGTTGCTAGTGGTGTTCACCTCTTCCACCTTGAACGCCAACGTACAAACCACCAACGTACAAACCACCAATTTCTCAGCTCCTTCGGAGGGACAATTCACTTTACAAATTCCACCGTGGCGTAAACAGGAACAAACTCCCTCTATGCCTAGGCAACAAGAACCAGGCCCCGTCCTCCGTAGCAATCAAATCGATCAGCTACCGTCGCATCTTCTCCATACTCAAGTATTAAGAGAGGATCCCAGGCCGGCGACAACACCACATCAATCACCCCATTATAGTCGACTTACGTTAAACCACGAAGCCGAAACTATGAACACGGTGAGAAAATGGGGCCTACGGTTCGACTCCACAGGCAATGCGCTTGAGTTTATGGAGAGACTGGAGGAACTGACAAGTTGCTACCGTATACAAGCCGACGAGATGCTAAGAACCCTCCCAGAAATCCTAAGAGGCACCGCTTTGGAGTGGTACAGAATCAATAGAGAAAATTGGCAGACGTGGAGTCTTTTCCGCAAGGCATTCCTGCAGCGATTCCTACCAGCCCGCTATGTCCATAAGCTCGAGGACGAAATAATGCGCAGAAAACAGGGGCCCAAAGAAAAGGCTAAAGATTTCATACAGGCTTTACAATACCTCATCCGGCAGCACCCTAGGATGTCGGTAGAGGAGAGTGTGGACAGAATATACGATAGCCTGCGACCAATCTATCGGTTATATATTCGACGACGAGACTTCCAGACGTTAGACGAGCTCATGGAACATGCGGAAGAGTTCGAATACGTACAAAATGAGGAGAGTCACAGCCGCCAGCCCGTAGCACGCCTTCCACCCGTACCACCAAGAGCTAATCAAGCACCAAGGTTTAATACTACTAACCATCCGTCACCCGCCCCAGCTTTTCCGCACACCGCAGCGCCCAGCCAGTATGACCGCAACACTCACTGCTGGAATTGTAAGCAGCGCGGTCATACCAAGACAAACTGTCGACGCCCTTTCCGCATGTTCTGCTCGTACTGCGGAGAGGACGGGCGACTAACAAAGGACTGCTCCTGTCACCCTCACCGGGCAGCCGTACTCCATGACCAATTCCGAGAACCGAACGACCAAGCCCAGGCGTCTTCAGCAGTTGAAGAAGCACTACCAGAGCCAGCACTCTCCACGGTGAGGGAAGTCGAAGCCGAAGCAGCTAGAGAATTAGAAACAGAGAATTCACTGTGCGTAGCCGAGTCCAGTGAAGCCGGCGTACAGAGCATGCACCTGGAGGCACCAGTGAATACCGAGACCCGCTACGACCCGCGCTGTTTCCTCTCAGTCACGATATGTGGTCGTGATTTTAAGGCGCTGCTGGACACAGGAGCTACGAAGTCATTCATAAGTTTCGAAGGTCGTCAGTTGCTGAAGAGGTGTAAGGTACCGGTGCGTTACCAGCGACACGCTATATATCTAGCAAACGACACCCCGGTCATAAGAAACGAGCACTTCACGGCCACCATATATTTCGACAACCAGGTGGTGCAGGGAGAATTGACATACATGCGGCAACTATCCGAAGAGATAGTTCTCGGTTTGGACATTTTAACACGAGCAGGTTTCGCTATGTCACTGTTCGGTAAAAAGGTCCCGATGGGGAGGTGTTTTCAACCCGACAAGAAGGACCAGTTGTGTATGGTGGGAGGTAGCCCGCTCCCTGATTACCAGCAGGAACAACTGCGTAGTTTGCTGGAGGAGGAGCTTCCCAAATTCGAGAAGTTATCTAACACTACGAATGCTGCAGTGCATCAAATCCGATTGAAGCATGACCAGCCTTTTAAGCAAAGATACTACCCGCGGAATCCAGCCATGCAGAAGATTATTGACGAGGAGGTTAACGAGTTACTCAGAGACGGGAAGATAGAACCATCTAGTAGCCCCTACAGCTCTCCAATTGTATTGGTTAAGAAAAAAAATGGGTCGTGGAGAGTTTGCGTAGATTACCGCCAATTAAACGCAATCTCCATCATGGACGCTTACCCCTTACCGCAAATTTTCGCCATTCTCGACAAACTGAGGCAAGCCAGGTTCATTTCGACCATTGATCTCAAGCAAGGATACTGGCAGATACCTTTAGATCCCGCTTCCCGACCCGCTACAGCATTTACGGTACCCGGACATGGCCTATACCAGTGGAAGGTTATGCCTTGCGGACTTAACTCGGCAGCTGCGACCTTCCAACGCATGTTAGATACGATCATCGGGGCGGACATGGACAAGTATGCGTTCGCATACCTAGATGACATTATTGTCATAAGCGAAACATTCGATGATCATCTGGTCCATCTAAAAGAAGTGTTCAAACGGCTGCAAGCAGCTCACCTTAGAATCAACCAGGACAAATGCGAGTTCTGTAAGAGTAAACTGAAGTACCTTGGCCATGTGGTAAGTGACCAAGGCATAAGCACCGACCCGGACAAGATCGCAGCAGTGCACGAATTAAAAGCCCCCCGTAACGTCAAGGAGTTGCGTCGTATTCTGGGAATAACCTCCTGGTACCGCAGATTTATCAAAAATTTTTCCGTAGTCGCAACCCCTCTGACCAAGTTGCTAAAGAAAAACCAAGTGTGGGAGTGGGGGCCATCCCAAGAAGCCGCCTTTATTGACCTGAAGCAACGTCTGACCGAAGCCCCCGTGCTTATGTGCCCCGATTACAACCTCCCATTCACATTGCAGACCGATGCTAGCCAGTACGGGTTGGGGGTAGTGCTCTCTCAAAACACAAAGAATCAGGAAAGAGTAGTAGCGTACGCTAGCAGAACTTTAACCGACCTGGAGAAAAAGTATTCGGTGACGGAGAAAGAATGTCTGGCAATCCTCTGGGGAATCCGGAAAATGAGACCTTACATAGAAGGCTATCACTTCACGGTGATCACAGACCACCACTCACTAAAGTGGCTACATTCACTAGACAACCCCTCCGGACGACTGGCCCGCTGGGCCATTGAACTGCAACAGTTCAATTTCGATATACAATATCGCAAAGGGGCCATGAACGTGGTTGCTGACGCCTTGTCTCGAGATCCCCTACCAATTACCCAAAGTGATCTTGCCGCAGCGACAGTGGAACCGGAGGATTGGACCCAACGTCTCATCAAGCGAATTATCGAAAACCCCGACCAATTCCCCGATTACCGCATAATCGACCGTCGATTATACCGGAGGTTCGCCTCGCACCCTTTTTCTGATAAAGACGCTGATTGGAAATGGTGCGTGCCAACCAAAGACCGAAACAGGGTGCTATATGAAAACCACGACATAGTAACCGCCGGCCATTTAGGTGTAGCCAAGACAATAGCACGCGTAATGCAGCAATATCACTGGCCGGGAATGTACCGGGACGTCACAAAGTATGTGAGAAAATGCCAGGTATGTAACCAGTTTAAGCCCTCCCAACAGAAGCCGAGCGGATTGATGCATACGCGTATAGCTGACAGCCCTTGGGACACGGTATGTCTAGATTTTGTAGGGCCACTACCACGGTCGATGAAAGGCAATACCATGCTATTGGTTTTGGTGGATAGTTTCACCAAATGGATAGAAACAGTCCCCCTTAGAGCAGCTACGACCCAGAGCGTAATTAAAGCATTACGAGAGAGAGTGATCACTCGTTTTGGAGTACCACGGGTTTTAGTGTCGGACAACGGAAGCCAATTTATCAGTACCTCTTTCACGGAGTTTTTGCTGGAAATGGGTATAAAACATCGCTTGACAGCTCCCTACACCCCGCAGGAGAACCCCACCGAGAGAGTTAATAAGGTGATCAAAACAATGATCGCTCAATACGTTAACGAAAACCATCGCACATGGGACCAAGACCTGCCAGAACTCTCTTTCGCGGTAAATACTAGTAAGCACGAATCCACTCAGTTTTCCCCCGCCTTCCTTAATTTTGGAAGAGAAATAAGAGCCCCGCAGCAAGTAATTCTGCCATGTGACGAGACTCGCAACGAAACCCTATCCGTCAGACGGGAGCGAATGTTAGCGCTATATCAACTCGTAAAAACAAATTTACAAAGAGCGTCGCAAGCCCAAGCCAAGCATTACAACTTACGTCGACGCACCTGGAGGCCCAGCATAGGGGAACGGGTATACAAAAAGGTGAGAGTGCTCTCATCCGCCGTCAAGCATTTCACTGAGAAGCTAGCCCCTAAGTATGAAGGGCCATACGAGGTAGTGAAGTTTGCTTCTCCCGTTATAGTAGTATTGCGCAAGTTAGACGATAAGAGAGGAAAAAGGGTATTGGTGCGCTCTCATTTAAAAGACATTAAAGGGTTTGCTAACTCTTCGGAGACCGAGAGCGAACACTTAAATGAATGCGGTATCATATTCAGTCCTCATCCAACCACTGAAGCGCGAACATCAATGGAGAAGCCGAACGATCTAGCCCAACCATGGGAAAGGCAACCAACACGGCCCAAGCGAATGTCCATCCCTGGAGGTGCCGTTATCCAGTCGGTGATAAAGTTAGCACCCACAACAGTGCCTAAAGCTCCTGAATGTAAAGCTGACAAAATAAGAACCCCCCGACCAACAACGACCACGGAATGGACGCCACCACGACAGGTGAAAATTATTGAGGCCCTGCCACTAAGTAGCCTAATTAAAACTCGGAGAGTGGTGAAGAAGAAGGAGGTGACACCAGAGTCCACTAGTGCACAAGGAGGAGACGAACGGAGCAACACGGTCAAGGTAAGACAAGTATGTCTACCACCGGTAGTAAGGAAGGCTACAAAAACGCCAACCGTTGAGTCACCACCAAGACAACCCAAAATGCTGTCGACCATAAAAGCCAAGGTGGAAGAGGTGAACACCACTAGCAACCAGCCGGAGTGTATGCAGCCAGAAGTCCCCACACTACTGCCAGGTTTACCAGTGGAAATCACCGCCGAATTTTGCGGACACAAAGGAGCAGGGAATACCGCTGAACACCCGATGACTAACATCATAGCGCCGCACCAACTAACGTTCCCGTTGGCAGTACTCACCAGTTCAACCTGTGCATTGATGTCGGCTAGGAGGGAGCCTGAAGATGGGCAGAGTAAGGTAGATAAGTTTGCCCCAGAGGATCCGTTTCGTAGCATCAATATCGAAAGGCACCCCCTATACAACCCGAAGTTCCGTCGTCAACGCCTAATTTTTAAAAGACGTTGGGGTAAGGTGGTCGCCCGCATCATCAAGCCTGGAGTAGCGCTGCTAACTTATGCAGACCAGCACAAACGGATAACTTTCTAGCTGATAGGCAGGCGTAAGGAGTGGAAGTTTATTTTGTTTTGTTATTTTCGTTTTTTTACGATAACAATGAAGTGCCATGATTATGTAACAGAAAGAACCATTTGTTTTAAGTTTTGCCAATGGCTATGTTTATGATTTGTTTTTTTTTACATGAACTGTTTATTTATTTGGTTTTCATTCACGAAGCGTCACATCTCTTACCTAAATACATACCATCTACTTTTCGACGATACGTCATCGTCACGTGATCTATGAACATTCCAATAGTACACCACAAACAGCAACAACAACGAAGCGTGTTAAAGCACATGGAATTTTATCTTCGTCTTTACAACTCACACGATGTTGCTGTCATCGTATAACATAAGAAGGCGAAGAAAAACACATAGTGGGATGGAGCAATTCATCATCTTATTTAGGCGTTTATTTTATTATAGTTATTTAACCTCTCTGACTTCCCCCCACCAGTGGTAAGGGGTCTTAGTGGTTTTAGGCATTCTTGAGCTGAAGTATTATCGAATTTAAGTATTAGTTGCCACCAGGGGCCTTGTACCTGCCGATCGACCCGAGCGAAAGCCTGCCGTTTGCAACCTCCATGGTTTGCAGTTATTATTAAGAAAACCCTTACGTATTGCCACCAGGGGCATTGATACCTGCTGATCGACCAGAGCGTAAGCCTGCCGTTTGTAACTTCTATGGAATTTTCGAAATTATTTAATTTTTTTTTTAATATCCATATATGCAGCCACTACGCAATTGCTTATCATAAGAGCAAGTTCGTGCGACCCAGTCGTGCATTTTATTTATTTTTGCTCTAGGTCCAAAAATAACGGCACCTGCCATACAATCTTGAAGACAAAAATTGATTTTCTCAAAAACGGCTCTAACGATTTTGATAAAACTTTCAGAATGCTATTTTTGCAAGAAAATCTATCTTTTGGTTAGAAATTTTTTTTCAAAATTTGTCTAATAACGGTACCTCTCATAGAACCAGTATTTTCAAATCAAATTTTCTCGTAAACTATACATTCGATTTCAATCAAATTTTGGCCACAGGAAGTCATTCATAATTTTATTAATATGGCATTTCAAAATTTTCAAAAACTTTTTTTTTTTTGATTTTTTATAATTTTTTCAAAAAATTTTTTGGTTTTCGAAATATGTTGGAAACGGGTACATTGATTTTTTTTTAAATTATTTTTCAAATGTAAACTACAGATTGCCATATATTTGCATACTCAAATAAATTTCAAAATATTTTTTGAAAAAGTTTTTCAAAAATAACCTTTTTTAAAAAAAACTGGTCCAACGATTTTCAATATTTTTTTTTCCTAGATTGACGTATAGCTTTGAAATCTTATTGCATACTTAGTTTTTCCGAGAAAACTCTTAAACTAATTTAAAAAATAAAAGAATTTTCGAAATTATTTAATTTTTTTTTTAATATCCATATATGCAGCCACTACGCAATTATTGAACATAAGAGCAAGTTCGTGCGACCCAGTCGTGCATTTTATTTCTTCTATGAAGCGGTCTGTCTTTATTATTAGTTAGTCTATGATAGTAGGTACCCATAATCGCAAGTTGAAAATAAATTTATTTGTTTTGTGTACGACAGTTTGAGAATTTTTGAAAAAGGCAGATACGGAACTTAGAGCGCTCAGTATCTACCTTTTTGAAATAAGGAGATATTCATTGTTTGATTCTTGGATGGACCCCTATATACTCTGATTTTTTTTTAACCGATTAGAAGACCCAGATAATGGTGTCATTCTAGCTTCATAGTTCAAATAATTTCGTGAAGGTTTTCGTATAAATTTATTTTCCAATTTCTATAACTTAAATTAAAACTTTATGTACCCAGTTTTATTGCGGAATCTGTGTTCTCTTGCATCCTTAAGTTAGAGATATTGTATCTGTCCCGTTAACTTTTTTTGAAATTTGAAAATAAAGATGTCATGAAAATATGTAAATCCAACAGCCTCAAGTTAATATAAAAGGTGTTTTTTAGACGTGTGGTTTTGAAGAAGAAATAAAACCCATATAATTTAAATGTTATGGCCAAGAATTTAGCTTTGTTATAAAGATAAGGGTTTCCATTATGTTTTAAAAATGAATTCAGGCAAGTGGCCGCCGCGGTTGGCTCGAATAAATTCCCGTGCAATTATGTCGACCGAATATTGTACGTAGCGAACTATTGTTTTGAGTTGCTGCTGCTTGTCTGGCGGGCCGCCTGCTCGTCTGCCTCCTCGTCCATCTCCTCACCCACGTAACGTCCATTTTTCAAAATGAACTAACGCCATACGGCTTAAGTTCGCCTTTTAAGTTGAATTGAGGCTATATCCTGATTATGGCACTAATTCGTACTTAGATGTGAATTTACGCCATTATGGCTTAAATTCGTATGGCCTTAGTTTATGGCACCTTCATCATTTAGAAACCGTATACTCTCTTTCCTCTCTCTTTATAACAATAAATAGTTGGAGCAACAGCTCTCTGTTGATATACTGTCCACCATTCTTGCTTATGCGTTGATTTTCTGCAGGAATTTAAGTGATCAACATTTTACTGCTGAATCCGAACGGATATCAGAGATGCACTTATTCGATACAAGATTCACTCATGCCAGAGGCAATAACCCGAAAAAGAAGGGATCTACATCAAAACTTTAAGCGTGTTTCAGCGCATAGAATTGAATTAGGATTCTCTGAAGTTTTCCGTACACTGGAGATTAGGATTAAGAATGTAGGTGAAGTCTTTCATGAAAAACATAGTAAACAATTAACTCTTTACTTCAAACTGTGAAGTGTTAATATATTAATATTCCAAAGACAACTTATTATAATTTAAGAAAACCACTAATAACACTAGGAACAGGAAATTATTGTACGTATAAGAAAATTTAATAAATAAACTAAGAACAACTTTATTACAATTAATTCAAAACACGTCTCAAATATTTAAAACATTTCATTCTTTTCCAGCTTTTACTCCAGATGATATTCCCGGATCCTATTCGATATATTAACTGTTTTTCCAAGCGACATATTTATATTGTACCTTGTTTTATTTTTTAATTTACAAATCAAAATCCTTCATACGTTTTTAAAATCCAACTTCTTGAAAAAAAACTAAGAAAAAATGTCTTCAGGTGCTGAGAGTTAAAAATAAATCACAAATAGATATAAACAATTTTTTCCTGTCTAACACAATGCACAATTTATTGTTTTGAAATGGTTCCCCTTGCTAACTCGGTCATCATCACTGTTTTTCTGGATATAAATGCTAACAAAATGTTTTGATTAATTGTGTTAATGTTTTTTGTTGATAAATTCATTTTTTAGTTTCACCTGGCGATGTTCGCATCTTTAAACATCTGTAATAATCTTAATATTATCTTCAAAACATACAAAATATTATATGTTCATATAAATATACAAAATAGATTCAAACATCTTAGTAAGTATCAGATACTCTTACGGTGGAGCAATAAAATAAAATCTAACAACAATAAGAAGATTTTATTTTTTTTAAGTAAAAACGCTTCTCGAGCTAAATTTTAGTTCACATATTTCTTCCACAACGTTAGCTTAAACTCCAGCTGAATTTTGACAGAAGGTTGTGTGTAGAAAATGGCACTGAAAACAGCTATTTTCTAAAATTGATGTTAAACAAAAAGATTTTAAGTGAATTTTGGAAAGAAATTTGAATGGGAGCTTAATTTTAGCTCGAGCTGCGTATTATGCTTAAACACCGAAAACAATAATAAAATCCTAAAGAATGCCTTAAAATTTTAACGCTATAGCAAAAAGTTTATCAAATGCGTTTATGATTGCTAGTGTGGATTTACCTACAGCTTTATTAAAATTAATACATAATATTTGGTCAAGCGGATCGAGGGTAGAGGCCCAACTAACGGGTGATTTTTTAGCTGGTTTGGTTTTGGCAACACTGGTTTTGACAGCTGACGTGTGCTTAGTACCTTGTGTCACTGTCAAACAGCTTCAGTTTGGTTTGCAATTTAACCATGGATCGTCTTACAAATGAACAACGCTTGCAAATTATTGAATTTTACTATCAAAATTCGTGCTCTTGGAAAGCTGGCCGAGGATCCGCTTTTTTATCGAAAAATTGTGTTCAGCGATGAGGCTCATTTTTGGTTGAATGGGTACGTAAATAAGCAAAATTGCCGCATTTGGAGTGAAGATCAGCCAGAAGCATTGCAACAGCTACCAATGCGTCCCGAAAAAGCCACTGTTTGGTGCGGTTTATGGGCCGGCGGCATTATTGGGCCATATTTCTTCAAAGATGATTCGAATCGCAGCGTTACTGTCAATGGTGAACGCTACCGAGCGATGATAACAAACTTTTTTTTGCCCGAAATGGAAGTTCTTGACTTGCATGATATGTGGTTTCAACAAGACGGTGCCACATGCCACACAGCACGCGAAACAATGGCGCAATTGCGAGGCGAGTTTGGTGAACAGTTAATTTCACGTTTCGGGCCGGTCAATTGGCCGCCTAGATCGTGCGATTTGACACCATTAGACTATTTTTTGTGGGGGTATGTCAAGGCTAATGTCTATAGGGACAAGCCCGCTTCGATTGACGCACTGGAAGCCAACATCCATGCATTCATTCGTGAGATACCGGCCGATATGTGTGAAAGAGTATGCCAAAATTGGACTCAGCGGATGGGCTACCTGAGACGCAGCCGCGGTCAACATTTGCATGAAATTAGCTTTAAACATTAAATTGCAAGGTTCAAACTATCGATTCAAATAAATATTTCATTCATTTTTTCGAATTTTTTGTGTTTTTTTTTTTTTTTAAAGTTCTAAACCTCTTAAAAAATCACCCGTTATAATAGCTACGTACAAAAAACCAAGAAAGCAAGTGTCAAAACCGAACGAAAAGTGTCTTTCCGATCTGTACATTACGTACAGAAACAAAATTGAACGAAATTGGCTGAAACTAATCAAAAAGTCATTTCAGGTGTGGTATACAAATATGAAATATCACATGTATTTCTACTATTTCGTAAGGCAACGTACGTACCCATTCTTCAATAAATTATGGTTAGCCTTTATATTATAATGTTAGTTCAAAAACAAACTCTAATTAATCCTTCTGACCTAAGAGGATTAGGTTCCTGCGGATAAGTGATAAGCGGCACGGAAACATGTGAACCCTTACAGCTTTTGCGAGTGTATTTTAAAAGTCTAGTGTTGCGTTCATAAGTAGCTAATTATCATGCTTGGTTTTTCCATGGGAATAAAATCATAAATAAAATACTTCCCATAGAATCGCACCGTTGCAATTATCGGCGTTCAAGGTGAAGTATAAAGAAAGATTCACTTTGAGTTCAACGATTTATGTATCTCATATATCGGGGCTCAAGGTGAAGCAATCGGATTAGGTCGAAAAGGTTTTCGGCAGTGTGGAACTTGAAGAGTGCGATTTTACCAATCAAAGCGGATTTTATTTAGTTTTCACCAACATTTTGGCGCAGCCGGTATTCGATACCTCAAAAAAATAAAAAACACAAAAATCAAAAAAACGATAATACTTTCCTCTTCCAAGTGAACTTTTCTAAAGTAAACAAGCTTTAAAAAATATAGATATCTGCCTATAAAAATTGTGTTTACAATTAAAAAAGAACAAAAAACCGAAGACTTGTGTGATATCTACCTTTACAAATTGTGTTTACAAGTAAAACAAAAAACAACAAAAAACCGAAGAATTGTGTGATATCTATCTTTAAAAATTGTGTTTATAAGGAAAAAAACAACAAAAAACCGAAAACTTGTGTGAACAAAAAATAGATTTTTTTTTGCCTATATATGTCCACAACACCGTCAATCGTACCAGAAACGCCAGCGTCAAAAAAAAGAAGATTCAACAACAGCAACAGCAGGACCAAACACAACAGCAAGAACAACAACAACAACAGGACCAACAACAACATTAGCAGCAACAACAACAGGACCAACATCATCAACCTGGGAAGGTCCAACAGCTTTACGAAGTGGTAGATTAAGGTTCAATCAACAAGTAAGTCTAGAGCAATATTTCAATTTTTTAAAAGAAAAAGCACAAAAGACAAATAGTTTGACAATTCCTGAACTAGATGCTCTTAATATAGCACTAAAAACTAAAAGAGCAGAGCGCTTTAAAAAAGTAAAAGCATTTGTACAAAGTACAGAAGAGTTCAAAAAGGAATTAGCCGAATTTAATTGTCACTCGCGCTCACTCAATAGTAATAACGAACAAATTTTTAAAGAAAGTAATAATTGTGGAAGTTCGGTTTCAAAAGAAAGGAGTGAAATATTATTTATTTCTGATTCAACTACAAAAGAATCTGAGGCACAGTTACTGCTAGATTGGTTGAGTCTTTCACTAACTGAATCTGGAAAGAGTTTAATAACAGAAACAAAAATGTCGGTTGATTGTGCAAAGGTGGCACAATTGGTGTCCCAATTGGTACCAACCCACAACAAGGGACTTGCAGACCTTCTTGGGCTGTTGCAAAAGGGTCATTAGTGGCTTAACAGAGTCAGAAAAGACCATTTTTTTTAAGTTTTCCCAACCAGATTAAGGGGTGAGGCCTACCAACTGATAGCCTCAAACACGATAACAACGTTTGAAGAAGCCGAAAGACTTCTCAACCAGGCTTATCTGCCTAGTTAACCAATTGGTAACTATGTGTCAATCTCCATTAGAGACTCTCTCGTCATTTATCCACAGGATAAAGCATAAGAGAACACTCTGCAAGGAGGCAGCAGGCCACAAATATGAAGTCAAGGCAGTCCAAGCTGTGGTAACACAGCTAGAAGACTTTGCCAAAAGCGCATTAAAAGGGGGCGTACCAAATCCTCACCTTTGCCAATATCTTCTAACAATAAGTGAAGAACCTTTTGAAGATATTGTACAGAAAGCTATGAATATGGAACGACTCCAACAGATGGCCAATCATACGCAATTCAATGCGTACACAAACGCATTAGCTCCACCCATCCCTAACCACCTAACACAATTTAACGCGTTCACTACACAATCACAACGTTTTCACAAATCCCTAACAACCTCACCCAGGGTCTTAATTTTTTAAATCCCAATCAAAACTTTCCGAGTCCCACGTTTAATTCTTTGAACACTAAATCTACCCCCAATAATAGTCAACAGGCTTTCAATCCAATCATTCAGGCCCAAGTTCCTGCTCAAGCCAGTCATAATACCAGCCGAAATTTAGTTGAGGACGTGGTATGCAATTGCTGCAAAATGAAGGGGGATACGTATACGGACTGTGTGACGAGAAAGAATACACCTTTCTCTACGTTATGCAAATTACGTAATTATGATGCTAAGGATTGCAGAAGAGCGCTCACTAACAACGTTAAGTCACAAAGAAATCCTTTTAGGGATAGGGGCTCCGACAGAAGTTTTAATAACCAAAGAAGTCCAAACCCCCCAAGAGTTAACAATATACAAAAATTTGTGATTTTTGTGGGCGTTGGAATCACGATGTTTCACAGTGCCGTAAAAAAATTAGATGGGATTCTCTCAACTCAGATTCGGGAAACTCCTAAAGGTCGGGCCAAAATTCCCCAACCGGACAACATTAAAAGCAAAAACGAACAAATGGGGCTCTCAGCCATTTACAACCTGCATCAATTTGGTTGATGTACCATTATACATAAGCCTTAACGGCAACGTAAAATTATTAGTGGATACGGGGCTGAGGTGAGTTTATTAAAAGAAAACCAAATAAATAAAAAAGTAAAAATCAATAAAGATAAAGCGTGTAGGTACATTGCAAACGCCAAATGGCACAGAAAAAACAGTAGGAAGTTGCCAGGGAAACATTAATCTTAAAACGAAAATTCATTGTAACTTCCAAGTCGTTCAAGATACATTTGCTTTGGACGAAGATAGTATACTAGGAAATGACTTTCTAACAAAAAATTAGAATAAATAGGGTACAAACAACTAAAATGTCCATGCACCAAAACCAACCAGCAGGATTTTAGTATTCCACTTGACTCAATTAATACAAATAAAAATACAACTGAACAACGTCCAAGACAAAGCTACTCTACAAGGGCAATCGAAGTGGGACCCAACCCAAAAGAATCTAAAAACTTTGGCGGTACCCCCAAGGCTCTTCTAAGGAAGCTGGTTGTAAAACCTTAAAACCTGTTAAAACTCAATAACACGGGTATATTATTTGAAGGGTTAGGCGAACTATGGGTCTATCACCAAACATGAACCATCTTAACAGAGATCGACCTCAGAGAATTGGAGGATCACACGAAAGCTGCAGAATATGCTGAACATCTTACGAATGAACTCTGCGGTATGAACAATAATACCACAAAGAATTATTGTGTCGTTCAACTACAACATATCCACACGGCTATAGAAAAAATCAAAAGCCGTACCAGGACAATTTACGAATTATTGGGAACGCATTGCACTATTTATTTGGAACAATGGATCATGAAAATGAAAGAAATGTTTATAGCAAAATAAATGAAATGCATGAAAACGAAAAAACACTATCTGAACTAAATAAAAAACAAATAAGCGTAGTTAAAACTACTTTCCAAGCAATTGAAAAGCCCTTCAAATCTCTTATGGAAAGACAACAACAAATAGGGTATGAAATCAATAGAATCCATGAACTTACCAACAACTCCGCAAAGTCACAAATGAGACAAGAGATTTTTAGTAACACTCTTACAGGTAGTGTTGGCTAAACATCGATAGTCTATCGATACTATCGATAGTTTTAAACTATCGGCGATAGTATCGATAGTAAAAAACTATCGATACTATCGAAACGGACAAATATTTCAACAAATATTTTAAAATCAAAATTGAATATAACTTTTTTGAAAACTTGTCTTCGCTCTTCGACATCCCTCTACACTTGTTGGAAATTTAAATTCCAGTTCTTTGATATACAAACTGTAGTAATGAGTTACTTTCTTCATTCATTCCGTATATTCGGAATATATGGAACGCCCTTTTTGCGTTTCTTTACTCAATGGAATATTCCGGATAAGCTATTTCCTTGTTTCTTTATTCAATCTGGAATATTTGGAACGCATTCTTTACATTCCAAGTGAAGAGGTGGTTTAAATGGAATATAACACTGTACGTGACCAGATGTCAAGTTCAACTCGCTTGACAGAAGCAGAAGCCATAATTGACGTACGTCACTACTTGGAAAAAACTTTAATGGATAGAAGTTCTTGTCCACTTACGTATTGGAATCAATCAACTAGTAAACTACGAGAAATCCCGATTAAGTATATCTCTGCATTCCAGCTCCTTTGGTTCCTTCTGAACGATTTTTTTCCAAAACAGGAGAGATAATGACCAAAAAAAGAAATCGCCTCAAAGATAAAAACTTAAACCATTTGCTTTTTATCAAACATATTTCAAAAATTTTTGAAGACTTATAGTCCAGTCAAATGGTAGTTTTATGTTACAAAAAATATACAAATGGATTTTTTTTGATTCCCATGTTTTTTGAGTCGCTGAATCCAAATCTGAAGAAATCCAACAAAATTTCCTGGTGCGTTTTTGATATATCCGCGAAAAACCGCGAAAATGTCGCTTTTTCGGTTTTTTACTTATATCTCGAAAACAATGCGTCCTAGCTAAATTTGACCCACTACAAAAAAGACCATTGAATTTCCTACAAAGTTCATATACCTACATTGTTTATTTCTCAGGCGTACCATTCGCCCTTTAGAGCGCGTTGAAATTTCAACATAATTTCCCATTTCTGTAAGAAAAACAATATTTTTTACTTATGAATTTTGTAATGTTTTTGGAAGGTACTTTTCATATGTAAAAAATATTGATTTTTTTTACAGAAATGTGAAATTATGTTGAAATTTCAACGCGCTCTAATGGGCTAACGGTACACCTGCGAAATAAATAATGAATGTGAATTGTTTAGGAAATTGAATGGTCTTTAATTTTGTAGTGGGTGAAATTCAGCTAGGACGCATAGTTTTCGAGATATAAGCAAAAAACCGAAAAAAGTGCGAAAATTTCGCGGTTTTTCGCGGATATCTCAAAACGCACCAGGAAATTTTGTTGGATTTCTTCAGTTTCGGATTCAGCGACCCAAAAAACATAGGAATCAAAAAAAATCCATTTGTATATTTTTTGTAACATGAGGCTTTAACTGGACTATTATTTTATATTTCTTTTCTACGTATGCTTTGCACATTTCTCTTGAACT